>CAWUFW010009449.1:0-600000 GCA_963921515.1 Calotriton arnoldi | reverse complement strand
CGTTTGACTGGATAGAAAGAGCAATATTTGGGCAGAGGAGGTTCTGTTATGTCTAGGAAATGAAAAAGTCTTCTTGAATTCTTTACACTATTAAACATCAGCAATTTGGAAATAGCAATGCTATATAGTGGCTGTTTCACAAGAATACTGATCTCTTATGTTGGATCCATCAAGTATCATTTTAACAAGGGCAAGAAGCAAGTCTGGAACTGATCGGTTTCTACAATCATCCCCAAAGGTTCCATTGAAGTCTTGCCATTTCTGCATCATGGCCCTTCTACCAATGTTTGCTGCGTTAGCAATATTTACGGTGTCAGAATCTGACTTGTCACAGGCAAATACTAATATGGATCCTACGTCCTCTTCGAAAGCTAACAGGACATCTCTTCCTTCATGGTATGCCTTCAAAACTCTGGTATTTCTGAGAATTCTCTCTTTAGTTTTGTCGAGTTAACCTTGCCTGCAGTAGAATTGAGATGCTTTACTCTGCTTGTGTAAAGGTTTACTAAGTCACAGAGTTTGAAAATAGTTTTAACATCTCTCACTTGCAAATCTTTCAGATAAGATACAAGCTCAGCTAGAGCTATTCCTTCTACTGAGGTCTTACTAGGTGATTCAGTTTTATTCTTTCGTATACTGCGTGCTCTGTTTGAGAGTCCAACTAAACATTTATGATGGTATTCAGCATATCCCTCATAGCTAATAAGTGCTGTATCTTGAACTAACTCGGCACCCTGGCGAACATTAGCATCCACATCATCTGTTGTCGCTTTATGCATTACAGATGTGTCTGATTCATTGCAAAAGAAACATGCTTTTTTTCCCAGGAATTTTATTTGGAACTGGAATTATTGAGTGTGTTTTTACTGGGCTACCATATAGATCTGCATCACTGTTTTCTTTTCTGAGCCAGTTGCAGCTTTAGATTGTTGCACTTGTTAAAACATGATCTATGCCACACTGCGTTGTTAGTCCTTAATGTCTGCTCAATACCAGAACCATCATTAAGCTGTTCTAGTTCGATATTCATAGGTATGCATTCCAGTTCTTTAAATTTCTTTAGGTTATGGACTAAAACACTATATCCAGTATTTCTGAAGTGCTTTCCTACCAAAGAACACAGATGGACCAATTTGTTGCAACATCATTGTGCTGGACAGCTTGATCACTGGTTGTGGGTGTTGCAATAAGGTATTGTCTCGACATGTTACTCATATCCGGTGATATCTGATCGAGAAAGATCTGTGGAGGTAATCCCTAAGGGCACAACAGAGGCTTGTGGAATCCCCTCTCACTCTGTTAGAGGGTGTCTATATCATCTTTACAGTGTCAGTATTGTTTTTATAGGATTTCTAGAGGGTGTCAGTATCATTTGTACAGTCTTTTTCTTAAACCGCTAAGGAAAGGACCAATTCTCTGCCACAATGTTGAGTGCATCATATATTCCCCTCCATGATCAATAGCATTTTGAGGACCAAGGATAAGATTCATCCATGTGCCAAATATGCAGACAGATGTAAGTTTGACTCATATGAGCTTTTATTCTTGATCCTTGTGCTGTGACTGTCTGACTTGAGATTCTGTGACAGAAGGAGAGCATGAATGAATAAAATAAATAGGAGGCCTCAATTCTACCGCATTGTTTCGCAAGGACAGAAACTGCCTCTTGCCTCAAGTTTTTACATGTTACTAGTACTTCAAAGCTGATGGCATTCATTTGCCTTAAGGATTAAATCCACTACTGTCTGGGAGCCACCTCGCCCTCATCTATTACATGATTAATTCTGCTGACTTGGCATTGGATGAGTTATCCAGGTTGCTCCCCATGTTAAATGGGTATCCAGTCCTGATGAAGACCTGCCTTTGAGGCATAGATTTGCCCCCACTCCCCTACATCTTTCCAGGTCGAGACATCAACATTTCCTACAGCCTGGATTGTCAATGATTCCACACAGCAGCAAATATGAATAATACGATTACCTCTGTTTAGATGTGACTGCTCTGATGCTGTATCATAAGTATATACAAACAGGCTATTGTGTAAATACAATATATGTATTGAGTTTAATTCCTTTATTTTATTTTTTTACTTCACTTGTGAGCACTTCTTTCCTGTGCACCCTTTCGCTTTTTTCTTTGGAGCACCCATATATGTATATAATGTATTTATAGTTTTCAAAATACTGAAACATTTATACATTCAAATGTGTGTTCTTTGTGTGTGTGTGTGATGCAAACAATTTCTATCTTATTGTTAGAAATATCTACTCCCATCTTTCTAATATGACTTGGTACAATTGAGAAATATTTAAGATAAGTTTATTCATTAAATCCTTATCCGTGTTTTAATTGGACCACTGTTGTTACGTATCAGTTATAACTTTGGCTGCTCTTCCGAGTAGAGCTAAAAACCCCATTACCCTATCCTCTGGCCCTCCAGAGTTGGATAGTAGGCGGCTAGACAATCTGGGCTGGAGAATTAGTTGAATGGCAGCAACTTATATTAAGGTGGCCAACTCTCTGGCAATTCTAGGATGCTATGATCGCCGGTTGTAGCATTACATTGCACCATTGCTTGACCTTATTCTGGAGAATAAAAGAGAGGCTCTTAAAGCTATCATCAAGGAGGGAGAAATTATTTCAGAAGCTATTATTGATGCAGCAATGGACGCCTCAAATGCAGGTTTTAGACCGTATACAGTAGCAGTAGTGTTAAGAAGACAGGGCTGGCTCATATTCACTGTCTACCATCCTAAGATTGAAATGAAAATCCTGGACATGCCTTTCAATGTCCTCACCTTATTTGGAAAATGTGGATTCGGCCCTCCAAGGTCTTACAATGTACATAGATAGAGCAAAGGCTTTTACAGACCATAGATCTGGTCCCTCCAGTTTTTGTGGCTCACGGAGATCCCAGAATTACAGGGAAGGAATCAACTTGTACGATGGTTCAGGTCGATCATACTATCCCCAAAAGCATTCCAGCTTTGACCACTGATATGCCTCAAACCACAATCACAGTCAGGGAAATGGAGGTCATTAGGATGAAAGGAGGAGCACTTCTCAATCATGCTTCAATGAAACCCAAAAAAGAGCTTGACTGGCCGCCTTTGCCACCCTTCCATGTCAAGTAGGAGAATTTCTCCCCCCCCCCCCCCAACCTGGGAGTCTGTAACATTTGACAAATGGTGAGGCAAATTATTCACACAGGTCACACCTTTGAATTTGATTAAAGACCACCTGTCTGTCCATCCAAGAAGGAACATCATCTCCATCTGAAGGAGCAACCGCACAGAATTCTCCTTCTGCTCAAGGAAGTGATCGACATTGTTACAAAATCAGAGATTTTACTCCAGATTCTTATCAAGAAAAAAGTCTGTACATTGGAGACAAATTCTGGACTTCAACAAGAAATAATCCTTTTGTATGATTACACTTCAGGAGGTTCTCCTGATGATCCAAAAAGCTGAATACTTAGTGTCCTTGGATCTTCAGGAAGCATACCTCCATATACCCATCTACCGGAAACAGAAAATACCTTTGCTTTTAGGTAGCAGGACATTACCAATTCAAGGTGCTCCCTTTCAGGCTCAAATCAGTGCCTCTGAATTTTATCAAGTACCTTTCATCAGTCGCAGCCTTACTCATGCTACAGGGTCACCAGGTATACCAATACTTCCCCCCCCCCATTTTGTTGATTGAGTTTCACTATAAGAAGTTCAACAGAAATACAGTGCAGCTTAATGTTTAAGCATGATACAGTGTTAAATTCAGGTCAAGAAACAGGCAGAGGTCTACAAGGCTGTCATGTATTACAACAATTCTGATTAACAAGGAGAAAGAAATCACACGTATACAAACACTATAGTGTTGGCGTCCGCCCAGTGGACCCAGGTGTTCCCCTGTTTATCCCAGTACCCGTAGGGGTGTGTTGCTGTGGTGGCGGAATGCTGCCGGCATTCTGTGTAGTCAGTAAATAAGCATGGAATGGCTGCCATATGTCAAGGGGCCGAGCAGCGGGCGGCTGTAGTGACGCATATGTGTCGCTGTTCGTGTTGCAATAGGCCATGCTGCGTAGCCATGTCTTCAACGTGGGCGCATGTTTGCTGCCCCAATTGAGTGCAACTTCTCTTTTGGCAATGAGGAGCGCAATGACGACAAACCGATGTTGTGTGGTTTGTGGACACATAGAATGCATTACTAAGTTAGCTTAGGCCTGGCTGCCATGCTGCCTTTTTTGCGCACGTTACTTTGTGCCCTTGTTTTCTAGACTTTGCTATTTTCGAACTGCGTGCCTTTTATCCTTATTCCTGATAGCTCTGGGTCGTGTCTGCACATCATGTACAAGGTCGGAAGGCAATGTCACTTGTTCTTGCTGATCTGGTCAGTCCCTCAAGCTTAGACATAACACTGATTGCAGCTGCACTGGGGAAATTCGTGTGCTTTTAATATGGTGTTTTCGGTGTCAGAGGCACTTGGAGAAAAACCTTTCCAGAGAGAAGAGCTGTGCTTGTCTGATGATGTAAACCTAGCATCTAGATACTGAGGTATGGGGGTCTGCCTGTCAATGCCCAGAGGTCTTCTGTTTTTATAATAAACTAGTTATTAGCACGGGGAGGGTGGACAATCCATTTAGCACTATATCCACTGTCTTTATAAAATGCTATCCCCGTTTGTATTCTATGGAATTGTAACTATGCTTATTATATTATTCTTATGCATTATGTTGCTAGTACTTACACGTGTACTGTATCTTAGAGCACGATAGTTGAAATAAACATTTTAAACTATACAGTGTCTCTTATTACGCAAGTTGTGGACAGGTATGAGTGAGTTACGAAAGGGTGTCCTTGCTCCTGCGAGTCCTGAGAGAGAGATACCGTGTTCTGGGTTGTCTAATCATTGGTAGCTTCGCTGCTAATGAGACGCTAATGCTAGCCGGATTAGGGTCGTAGGTACTAAGGTTTATTGTTGGCTCACCACTATATTCCGAGGTCCTATTATCCTGTGCATAGCTCTGTATATGTGCAGAATCCCTACGACAAGGCGCCACCAACGAAGTGGGCTGCTTATCTGCGAGACGCTTGAGTAGTACTTGTGCTTGTCCACAACACCCTTCACATACGTTTCCGGAAACGGGTGTGAAGGTGATACCTCCTATATTGATGTTTTTATAGGTTCATTCAAGCTTGAAGTTATTAAAAGGTGCTAATATAGACCCATTATTGTGCTGCCTTGTATTAGGTTGTCGGTTATTCTTAGCCCTAATGGCTTTTGAAATTGCGGCACATAGCCGCGCGGCGCTCAAAGCTCATTTGACAGCGTATGGAGTGCCAGACGCGGGTGTCGATCTGATCTTCGTGGTACAAGCAGATCCTGCTTACCATTTTGAAGTATTTTACTCGTGGATCTCCTTTGAGGCGGCGGATGGGACTGACCATACGTTCCATGAATATACAGTCACCGCACCTCCGAACAATTACAATCCTTATCCGAATCTTGAAGTACCGCTCACTGCTTGGCCACACCGTGTTTGGTTTGATGCCGCCCTCCCCCAACCGGTAACCACGGTTAGATTAGGCCCCTTATCGATAGACGGGGCCACTTGGCCTGTATTGGCCGGGTATAGCCCACATCCGCGTTATATGACGCTTCCGGTCGCAGATCTGCGACTCTTGCATTCGTCTTTGATACGTGTGCATAGGGCTTTAGTACAGTATGTTACGGGCAACATCCAGGCAGCCCCGCCTGGAGTTGCGGCACATCCAGCTGGGCCTGGCGGCGTAACCATAAGTCCCGTCATGGTTAATTCGGTGATGGGCAAGCGCCCACAAAATAAGGATGATTTACCTTATTGGCTTGCAGAGAAATTTGACCAGCTGGAGGCTGTTTTTCCGAATACTTCTCCTGTAGACAAACACAGGATTTTGACGATTAGTTTGCCGAAAGATTTAATTCCTGAGTTGACAGATTGTAACAACTGGGGTAAGGTATTTGCTGCGGTATATGCAAAATGTTTCGGCGCTCCTTCCATGACAGTTCTCCCCTCTGTAATCAAACGAGTACAGGATGAACATGGCCCCGAAGCGGCTGTGGAATTAGGGATGAGACTGGTGGGAGTGTTCGATGTAGTGGCTGAGCTAATTCTTGGTAATGTCAAGGGTGATGCAGTTAACTTTCAAGTAACTAATGCTTTGGCCCCAGAACCAGATAAGCCATGCGAATTACCGAAAATTATTGCACAAGCTTATAAAACTATAGGCCGCAATAGCCTGGGAATTAAACCTTTTGCTAAAACACAAACTCCATCGCAACCACCACCAAAAACTCAATCTGAGAAAGATGAGAAACCGTTCTTTACTAAAAAGAACTGGCGATTGAAAAAACAGGGTAAGCAACAGAAGAAGCCAGGATCACGAAGTGCATCCCCGGTTTCAGAATCTTCTGAACGCACATATGATTTGCGCGATAGAGCGAGAATAAAATCTCCAGAGAGATTTCATGTTCCTGATTCGCGCTCTCCTCGTTCTTTACAGGCACCAACGTCGTTACAGACTGGTGGAGGAGATCGCCCGGATAGAGGTAGGGGTCGTGAGGCCCCGCCAGGACGAGACCAACCTCGGCAACAAGTCAGAGGGATTCCAGAGGAATTTCAACGTTCTCGGCCACAGTTTCAGAAGAAAAAAGTTGCCGCTGTAACAGCGAAGTATGCCACAGACGGTGAGAACGAGACTCCTGAATTGGACGTGGGCAGTGACGCTCCTAGACAGCGCCGCGGAAGTTACCATAGTGCAAGAGGCACTCCGTCCTCATGTGGAGGTGACAGCAACTGAAACATTCATTACTGTCGAGACAGCTGACACTCGAGTGGCACCCCCTGACAGACTACATAATATTGTCATCCAAATTGAGGGTGACATACAGCGTGTAATTAAAGGGATTTTTTGGGAAAATCTAACCTCTTCATATGACATTTTGTTAGCGGAGGCGGATTGGCCGCCCCCATTCGTACTTGCTGCTAGTAAAGGGGAGGAGGTAATCCTTCCAAGCTTTTCTCGCCATGTCCCCCAGGACAAAGCGGAGGCACTTGCAGTGGAATGGGCTGTAGCCTTGGCTCCGGCGTTATACCGCAATCACGTGGGTTGGGATGAGGATTCACCCTCCCATGAAATACCTTTGCGGTCGCTGCCACAGCCACAGCCCCAGCCCCAATATCCCATCAAACGGGAAGCTAAAGGTCCTGTTTCCGAAATTCTGACACAGTTAGAATACCAAGGAGTAATAGAAACATGCGTATCACCCATGAATAACCCCCTTTTCGCGGTTTCTAAACCTGATGGATCGTACCGCCTAGTTTTGGATTACCGGCATTTGAACTCTCATTGTCGGACCTTTGCGGTGCAAAATACCCATAGTTGTGCGCTTGTAGACAGTCTTGTTCGTAAAAAATATAAAACGACACTTGACCTATCCAATGGATTTTACACGCACAACTTAGCCACGGAGTGTAGCCAATGGAGCGCTTTTACCCCGGTGGTAAACAATTCAAATTTCGGCGACTCCCTATGGGCTACAAAAACAGTCCAGGCGTGTTCGCCGCCCGTGTTGTCTCTTTGTTGGACAGCATAGACCCTGATGTGTGTTCGTACGTCGATGATATTTACCTGACAGACGACGAGTTATACCCGCATCTGTCCAGAGTGGACCGCATTATTCTCGAATTTGCGGTCTTAGGTTACAAGTTTAACTTTGCCAAATCTCACATTGCTGAATTAACAGTTTTGTTTTTGGGCTATGAGCTCAACAATGAAGGTAAGGGCTTAGCCCCTCATTTCTTGGAGAAATGCGCACGTTTGTGCCCTCCAACCACACTGAAGAAACTTCAGTCTTTACTGGGTTTTCTGAACTTCGGGCGTACTTATATTCCCGAATATGCCCAGCGTATCAAGCCTCTTTATGCCTTGATACAACCTAACTTTTCGAAGTCATGCTGGCTTCCCGAGCATTCCTCTATACTGCAGTCTTTGCAGTCTGATCTACTTGAATCTAAATTTCTGTTGACACGTGACAACCACACCAACCTGGTGATTAGAATAATACCAGGGACAGTTGGCTTCACGTACTTAACCTTTAACGAAGGTGACACAGTACCGATTGCATACAAGTCACATCTTTACACTTCGGCAGAGTTGCGATTTTCCTCTGTGGAGAAAGTTTTGACTGCAGTGCAAATGGCGATTCTAAAGGAACGCGCACTGGCACAGGGAAAACGCATATTGGTGGTAACACCATATCCTGCCCTCGAGGCAGTGACAAAGGCAAGTGTACCGAACTCAAAGGCTTTGCACCCCCGTTGGATACAATGGGCTACATCTTTGACATCTCCGGATGTCACTTTTATCTTTGATTCCTCCCTTCAGACACAGGAGTTTTTACAGTTTGAATTTGTTCATCCTCCTCCTCTGTCTTTGCTACCGCTTGAGGAATACGAGTGTATTATCTATACCGATGGTTCGGCACAACCGGCCACGGGTTCCAAGCATGCTTATTCAGCAGCCTGTGCTATTGTTGCAGGGACTATGGTGAACGGTAAGTTCAAATCGACTGTAGTGCACACTCCGGCACTAGGAGACAGTACTGCACAATTAGCCGAGCTGCGTGCTTTGGTGCTCGCGCTTGAGTTCGCGACTCCAGAAGTGACTACTCTTGTATGCGATTCCTACTACTATGTTCAGTCTTTCAATGACAACCTCTTCTTTTGGTCGCAAAACGACTATAGAGATGCAAAAGGCAGCACTATTAAGCATAAGACGCTTTGGGTTCGAGTGGCAGATCTAAAACAACGTCTGCCTCTCACACAGGTGGTTCACACACTTGGCCACCAGCGTGTGGGCGCACACGCTGTCGGTAACAATTTGGCAGATGAAGCTGCCAAATCAGCAGTAGCAACGTACACAGTAGCAGCAGTTACAAGATCCATGACTAAAATAGATAAAGATATTTTGGCAGCAATAGCTGCAACAAAGGAAGGTGCTAATTACCCAAGGGGTTTCCCTTCTAAGTACTCTTATCTCTTAAGTCCCGATCAGACTCCTTATGTAAGTATTCCGGACGTTGGGGATCGGCTGATTCCCAACGCAGACCGCAGACTTTCCTTGATAACTGCCGCACACGAAGGGATGGCTTCGGCTCATGCTGGAGTGTCTGCGACAGTTTCTATCTTGCAGCAGCGTTACTGGTGGCGTGGTTTATACAAACATACCCGTACTTATGTGCTTTCCTGTGATATTTGTCAACAAATTAAGCCTTCCACGGTTACACGACCACCGCAAACACCGCTCTGCATTTCAAACAGACCTTTTGGGTGTGTTTACCTGGATCACTGCGGTCCATTTTCGTCTGGCACTGCATATAAATACATCTTAGTTGCAGTAGACTCGTGCACACGTTTCATCTGGGTCTGGCCACAACGGAGTGCTGACGCTCGAACTGTCATCAGGGATTTGCGTGTCTTTGCGGGAATTTTCGCCTGTGGCACCTTTCATTCTGACCAAGGGCCAGCGTTCGCCTCTAGGGCTTACAAGGACGCAATGGGTTCACTGGGGGTGCAGGTGAAATTTTCGTCTCCGTATCGGCCTGAGGGCAATTCGGTCGTTGAACGAATGAACCGTGACTTAAAGCAATCCTTGACAGCTAGAGTCTTAGGTACTGGCAGGAACTGGCTGGCCCACTTGTATACCGTACAACGTGCACTTAATAATCTCCCTAGAAGACCTCTGGGTGGGCGGACCCCATACGAAATGCTCTTCGGCATAAGAATGTTTGTACCTGACCTTGATGGTCCAGACATGGCGGCGCAATCCGCAATCTTTGATGTAGATAATCATTCTACTATGTTACAGGACTTACAGGATGTCCGCGACAAACTTGCAATTAAACATTTACCCTCAGCCACAGACGCTTCGTTGCAGATTCCGGTTGCCGGCTGGCTTCCAAAAGTTGGAGACCTGGTCCGAGAGAAGGTGGAGAACAAGAAAGAATTTGGCCCCTCTTATCGTGCACCTTGGCTTGAAGGGTACTCGTGCAGTCCTTGGCTTGAAGGGTACTCGTGCAGTCATCTTACCACCGCTTCCTGGTCGCAAGGAAAACAGATACATCTCAGTGGAAAATGTCAAGCTACAACGTCTGGCCGATCCTGAATAGTGTAACTCCAGCGGTCTCTTGTCCAGTCATTTCAAGGACAAATGTTTGTGGTCTTCCTGCCCGAACGGTCACTGATGTTGCCATTGAGATGGATGATTTGCCTGAACATTTGCTCGACTACCCGGATTCCCCCTGCAACGAGGAGAACGAGTATACCTATCCCGCCACCGAGTCCGTGGCTCATCTACCAACAACGACATTGAGCCCCACACGTTATTCTTTTGACTCGGATTCCCCTTCAGTACTTATCCCGTCCAGATTCAGTATTTTTGTATCCTGGTTCAGAGACAATTTTTTTAGTCCCCCATGGACATACATCTGGTTGGTACTATTCCTGATTTTTCTGTTCATGTCCATTGGCTTTGTCACAGTCTTTTTTCTACTAATTAATGGTCACTATTTACCAGAACGCTCTGCTGTGAACTGTGTCGCTGGAACTTTGGCTCCACATTCTTCCTCTCACATCATGAAGCGTGACACATTTGTGAACATTACAGCGTTTCCAGTTGCTGATGGCATCGTATGGGATGCAGTAAATTTCCAAATTCATGGCCCAACTGAGATTATTAATGTCCCAAATGTCCTCTGTGTTTCAATGGGTGATGTCGTGAAAAGTAATATTCATTCTGACGATTGGGATGTACATGCTGTTGAATCGTTATTTTCTGATTTGAAATATTGTGCTGCTTTTAATGCTGAGGATTTGTATTTAAATTCTGCAAGTTATGCCGACTTATATTGTTACCAGCATTGGGGCAACCATTTTCTCCATAAACCAAGTACCCTTAGGGGTCCTTTTAATTACACACAATGGGAACATTGTCCGACCCCTTTACCAGGTAGCTCCCAGACTCTTAAAAATAAGTTTACTTATTTTACAGATTTTGATAGATCGAACCCTGGGTCCTATTATTTTAAATTAAACATTTCATCTATGCAGAAAATAATGTTGACCCATACCAAATTGCTTTATTCAGGTTCCTTTTTAAATGCCTTAGCTGTGGGTGGGTATGAACATTGGCGGGATACTATTGACTTGAAATCTATCTGGGGCTCCAAAGCATGGCAGGTACAGGGCACAGAAGCCTTGCACCGTGCTTGCCTCATCCCAGCCCAGATTCTGTTTTTGAATCAAACCATCTATCAAACAACGTGTTGGGGTTTGGCTACTTCTAAGCAATTAAATGCACCCTCTATTCCTGTATTGTCTTCCACTCCCAATGAGAGCCTGCTTTTAAATATTTCCATTGACATTTTACAAGCTTTATTCCAGAACAATTCATTCAACATGTCTACGGTTGTTCAGTCACCCTGGTTGGCTTGGCCCATGGCATCCAATGCCTGCCAACTGCGCTTTCACGACACGGATCCTGGTTATAAACAGGATAGGCCAGACCCCAGGTTTTCTGACTCTCGTACTGTTACAACATATTCTGTTGGTAAATTGTGTAAACAGTGGTTGCAGCACTCTTCCTTAGATTCTGTTAAACAACATTTGTCCCTCTTATCAGGCAACATTGATCTGTCCGACTTTGTTCTGGGGCCTCGTGGTCCTCGACCAAAGAGATTCATTTATGAAACTTATAATGAACTCTGGAAGCTTTCGCAAATTGAAGCTGCTTCCCGTCTTCGGGAAATAGATCAAGCAAATTTAGAAAAGGTGCTTGCTGTTGTTGATAATAGTATTAATACCCTGTCTTCCCGCATTTATACGTTAGAGAATATTATTTCCTCTGTCGTTGATATTGTACAAGATGATGTTTCTGTGTTATATCATGGTCAGAATCAATTGCGTTCAGTGATGCAGTTTGCATGGACTATGCAAACCCTTAAGATGGGGAAAGTTCCTTGGCACTTTTTAAACACCTCTGCCTTGTTCTTACCTTTCAATTTGACTGAAAAGCAGCAGTTTATGTCCATGAAAGATGCATCTTACACACTGTTACATATTGAAAGACTAGAGCCATTACCATTCTCAGTAGCAGAATTAGATTCTGCTGCGTGGCTAGTACACGGGGTTATAGCTTTGCCTTTTTCTTTATTTGAATTTAGTTCCTGCATGAAACATTATCCCATCGGTCGTTTTCAGCCTTTGGGTAGTGCTTTCCTGCATGAACTGTGGTCCCTGCCTTTCATGTATAGGTGTCTTAGGGACGGGAAGGAAGTTTTTCTCACGGGGGAGTCATGCGATTCTACTGTGGGTCATTCCCTTGTTTGTAAACACATTACATTGCACGGAGCTTGTAATGTTTCAGCTCCGAATCTTGCTTGTGTTCTGAAGGGAATTCCTGCTCCTTCTATCTCTCCTACTTTCACTATGCTTGCTAATGGCAGCTATCTCCTTCTAACAGGACTGTTGTGGCATGCTTGCCGGTATTCCCTATATTGTAACAGTTTCCCACAGAGTTGTCTGCTGCAAGAATGTGCTGTTTCCTCCCCCGCACGACATTGTAGATAGTTCCATTTGGCCTTCCATTCCAACTTTGAAGGCAGATTTCAATAAGTTGAGCAGAATAAAGGCACTATTATTGAATCAGGAGGTTATGCTCACATCCGCCCGGGAGACATTTATTCTCCAGGTGGCAAGTACTCACAGTGAAATACAGGCCTTGTTAAACACTAACCTCCCACAACATTTCGGTGAGTTAATTCACCGCGTTTTCAATGCATCTCGCACTGAAGGTCTTGTGCATTTTTTTTTTAAAGTTGTGGGCTCTGGCCTTGTTACCTCCTTTCAGACTATATTTGGTGTAATACCGGCTTTTATTCATTCTATTTTTTCCAGTGTCTTTGACGGCATTCCGTTGATCCTAGCGTTAGCTGCTGGAATACTACTTTTGATTTGTTTACTACGCAATGACTGCACCTCATGGAGCCCACCTCGACCGCAGACGCCTTCGGGTGCTCCGTGAACGTCTCCTCGCCGGCTTCGGCGTCCAGCCATTGGCGACACTTGGTGTATCTTACAAACTGTCTTTTCGCTTTGCGTATTTCACTTGCGTGCAACCTGTGATGTCTTGCATCCGATGTCCTTTCTCATGGTTCTTGGATTATTGCCTCTCCAATACGTCTCTGTCTCGCCCGGATTTCGTCCAGTTGGTGGGTCCCTTAGAGGCCCATGAACGAGACTGTTCCGGACCTGGCTATATGGCGCGTGCGGCTGCACTTGGAATTTTGGCACAATGGGATATCTGGGCGGCTGCTCAGGATCTCCTACAACGAAGTTATATTGAGTATCACGCAAGTTGTCCCGCAATGTTGTTCGCTTCTGCCTCTTATGAGGAACATGAATGCAGTTTTGATTTATTAAACTGGATGTCATCTCTTTTTTCTGGTGATTCCAACGATGTCCTCTTGGAAAGTGTGGCGTTTTTCTGCACTTACACTCTTTTTGACTGACGGGCCTCCACGTTCAGCGTTCTGCCCCACTGGATTTTTTGTTGTTTCATTTTTTTTATTCCGGTTCATTGCCATTCTGCTCCACTTGTTTACACTCTGTCTTCGTCCTATGTCTATGTCACTGGACTGACCAGGGGAGGGTGTCGTGTGGTTTGTGGACACATAGAATGCATTACTAAGTTAGCTTAGGCCTGGCTGCCATGCTGCCTTTTTTGCGCACGTTACTTTGTGCCCTTGTTTTCTAGACTTCGCTATTTTCGAACTGCGTGCCTTTTATCCTTATTCCTGATAGCTCTGGGTCGTGTCTGCACATCATGTACAAGGTCGGAAGGCAATGTCACTTGTTCTTGCTGATCTGGTCAGTCCCTCAAGCTTAGACATAACACTGATTGCAGCTGCACTGGGGAAATTCGTGTGCTTTTAATATGGTGTTTTCGGTGTCAGAGGCACTTGGAGAAAAACCTTTCCAGAGAGAAGAGCTGTGCTTGTCTGATGATGTAAACCTAGCATCTAGATACTGAGGTATGGGGGTCTGCCTGTCAATGCCCAGAAGTCTTCTGTTTTTATAACAAACTAGTTATTAGCACGGGGAGGGTGGACAATCCATTTAGCACTATATCCACTGTCTTTATAAAATGCTATCCCCGTTTGTATTCTTTGGAATTGTAACTATGCTTATTATATTATTCTTATGCATTATGTTGCTAGTACTTACACGTGTACTGTATCTTAGAGCACGATAGTTGAAATAAACATTTTAAACTATACAGTGTCTCTTATTACGCAAGTTGTGGACAGGTATGAGTGAGTTACGAAAGGGTGTCCTTGCTCCTGCGAGTCCTGAGAGAGAGAGAGATACCGTGTTCTGGGTTGTCTAATCATTATCCTGTGCATAGCTCTGTATATGTGCAGAATCCCTACGACACCGACGCCTGGATTTGGGGAAGTTATGTGTGTACCCCATAAGTGCCAGCAATGGTGTAGGTGCAAAATCCATTTCTATCATGCGGGAGATTTCCCCAAAGATTACCCTCCAATATCTTGCTATCTTATCACATGTCCATGTAATGTGTGCAAAGTCTACTTCTGGAGAGCAGCATCTAGGGCAGGAGTGCATACGGGATGGGTCAATACGGTGTAATGTGCTTGGTGTCATGTAGGCCCTCCAAAGGAATTTAAAATGCAGCATCTTGTGCCGGTGATTAGGGGAAACTCGGCGTATTTGCGTGCAAAAGCGACTCCACTGTGAGTTGGATATGGGGTGGCCCAGCTTTCGCTCCCAGGCCGCCCACACTCCAGAGTCCCGGCTAGGCAGCATAGACATCAGCAAAACACACAAGATGATGGACGGAATGCTGTACATTGGCAAACATTCACCCCCCAGTCACAGATCTGGGTTTAATCCATCGTTATTTTGCTTCACCACGCCACCCCAGTTCAGACATAGCCATATGCAAATCAGTCTTGACCCTGTGCCTCATGGGAACAGTCCAGACCGAACTGCCAAGCCATGTCTTCCCTGGACCGGAATCAAGCATCCTAGGACCGGTTTCAGGCTATCAGCCTTCATCAGCCAGGATAGCTTGACTCCAGTGGCGTAGTGAGCATGGGACCCACGTCTGGGCATACCCTTCCCACTTAGGGCGAAATGCAAAACACACAAGATGATGGACGGAATGCTGCACATTGGCAAACATTCACCCCCCAGTCACAGATCTGGGTTTAATCCATCGTTATTTTGCTTCACCACGCCACCCCAGTTCAGACATAGCCATATGCAAATCAGTCTTGACCCTGTGCCTCATGGGAACAGTTCAGACCGAACTGCCAAGCCATGTCTTCCCTGGACCGGAATCAAGCATCCTAGGACCGGTTTCAGGCTATCAGCCTTCATCAGCCAGGATAGCTTGACTCCAGTGGCGTAGTGAGCACGGGACCCACGTCTGGGCATACCCTTCCCACTTAGGGCGAAATGCAAAACACACAAGATGATGGACGGAATGCTGCACATTGGCAAACATTCACCCCCCAGTCACAGATCTGGGTGTAATCCATCGTTATTTTGCTTCGCCACCCCAGTTCAGACATAGCCATATGCAAATCAGTCTTGACCCTGTGCCTCATGGGAACAGTCCAGACCGAACTGCCAAGCCATGTCTTCCCTGGACCGGAATAAAGCATCCTAGGACCGGTTTCAGGCTATCAGCCTTCATCAGCCAGGATAGCTTTACTCCAGTGGTGTAGTGAGCACGGGACCCACGTCTGGGCATACCCTTCCCACTTAGGGCGAAATGCAAAACACAAGATGATGGACGGAATGCTGCACATTGGCAAACATTCACCCCCCAGTCACAGATCTGGGTTTAATCCATCGTTATTTTGCTTCACCACGCCACCCCAGTTCAGACATAGCCATATGCAAATCAGTCTTGACCCTGTACCTCATGGGAACAGTCCAGACCGAACTGCCAAGCCATGTCTTCCCTAGACCGGAATCAAGCATCCTAGGACCGGTTTCAGGCTATCAGCCTTCAGCAGCCAGGATAGCTTGACTCCAGTGGCGTAGTGAGCACGGGACCCACGTCTGGGCATACCCTTCCCACTTAGGGCGAAATGCAAAACACACAAGATGATGGACGGAATGCTGCACATTGGCAAACATTCACCCCCCAGTCACAGATCTGGGTGTAATCCATCGTTATTTTGCTTCACCACGCCACCCCAGTTCAGACATAGCCATATGCAAATCAGTCTTGACCCTGTGCCTCATGGGAACAGTCCAGACCGAACTGCCAAGCCATGTCTTCCCTGGACCGGAATCAAGCATCCTAGGACCGGTTTCAGGCTATCAGCCTTCATCAGCCAGGATAGCTTGACTCCAGTGGCGTAGTGAGCACGGGACCAACGTCTGGGCATACCCTTCCCACTTAGGGCGAAATGCAAAACACACAAGATGATGGATGGAATGCTGCACATTGGCAAACATTCACCCCCCAGTGTCAGATCTGGGTTTAATCCATCGTTATTTTGCTTCACCACGCCACCCCAGTTCAGACATAGCCATATGCAAATCAGTCTTGACCCTGTGCCTCATGGGAACAGTCCAGACCGAACTGCCAAGCCATGTCTTCCCTGGACCGGAATCAAGCATCCTAAGACCGGTTTCAGGCTATCAGCCTTCAGCAGCCAGGATAGCTTGACTCTAGTGGCGTAGTGAGCACGGGACCCACGTCTGGGCATACCCTTCCCACTTAGGCGAAATGCAAAACACACAAGATGATGGACGGAATGCTGCACATTGGCAAACATTCACCCCCCAGTCACAGATCTGGGTTTAATCCATCGTTATTTTGCTTCACCACGCCACCCCAGTTCAGACATAGCCATATGCAAATCAGTCTTGACCCTGTGCCTCATGGGAACAGTCCAGACCGAACTGCCAAGCCATGTCTTCCCTGGACCGGAATCAAGCATCCTAGGACCGGTTTCAGGCTATCAGCCTTCAGCAGCCAGGATAGCTTGACTCCAGTGGCGTAGTGAGCACGGGACCCACGTCTGGGCATACCCTTCCCACTTAGGGCGAAATGCAAAACACACAAGATGATGGACGGAATGCTGCACATTGGCAAACATTCACCCCCCAGTCACAGATCTGGGTTTAATCCATCGTTATTTTGCTTCACCACGCCACCCCAGTTCAGACATAGCCATATGACGGGGTCACCTGATTACTAGGGGTATCAAAGGCCAGGGTTAGGGCGTCTCAGCCCGGGCGTCGAGGCTAAGGGCAGAGAGGACAAGGGTGAGTGCCTGTTTGAGCCTGTTCGAGACGGGCCAGGGCCAGGAATGCTGCCCATCTTCCCATTAATTAATGTGTCTATTACTTTTCTCCTGAAAAAGCATATCTAATGCACTACCCTATTTCACATCCGCTACCTCTATCAATATTTTTAATCTGCATATACTTACCTCCTTTATGCATCTATATACTCTCAATGTACTTATGGATCTATATATTTATCACTTTCTTCTAATTTAGCATTTCCAATGCACTACCCTATTTCTCAGCCTATACTTCCCTCAATATATCTTCTAGCCCAACTTTTTGACTCATCTCAAACTTCTTTCTACTACTTTTTCCAATTCACTACCCTATCTCACCCTATACATCTATCACTATATCCTCTACACCCACTCTCTCATTTATCGCAAACGCCATACCACTACTATGTTCCCCAAAATAACCCTTTCTTGACTCTCTCCTACTCTACCCCTCCTTGTATCTTCTGACACCTCCTTTACTGTACCAATGCCCAAGACAAACCTTTCTAAACTCTTCCCTCTGACTCTTCCCTCCAAAAACCCTTTTTACTCATCAAAAAGCCTCCTCCTACTGCTATGACCTACAAAAAGAAATCCTTCACTCTTCTATCCCACAACTATCCTTTTCAATCAAAATAACAGACTAGCATGTTCACTTCACTAATTCCATATTCCACTATACTAATTCACCACTAATCCTTTATGGGTTCCAGAGTAGCGTGCTACTCGCCAACAAAGCGCTTCAACACCCACCAGGGGTAACAGGCGCTATATGAATGCAAACCTTTCTTTCCCTTCTATCCCTCCACTATCCTTCTCACTCCAAATAACTGACTAATATCCACCACTCAAATTACTTTCATATTTCACCATACTAATTCACCACTAATCCTTTATGGGTTTCCGGAGTAGCGTGCTACTCGCCCCAAAAAAAAAAAAAAAAGCAATTCAACACCCCATCAGGGTTAGAAGCGCTATATATATGCAAACCTTTTTTCCCTCTTCTATCCCTCCGCTATCCTTCTGAATCCAAATAACTGACTAACATATCCACCACTTAAAATTTACTTGCATGTTTCACTATACTAATTCAACACTAATCCTCTATGGGTCCCGGAGTAGCGTGCTACTCGCCGAAACAGACGCTCTACGTCATCAGGGGTAGTAAGCGCTATACAA
This sequence comes from Calotriton arnoldi, assembly GCA_963921515.1. Lineage (NCBI taxonomy): Eukaryota > Metazoa > Chordata > Amphibia > Caudata > Salamandridae > Calotriton > Calotriton arnoldi. The sequence goes on along the minus strand of CAWUFW010009449.1, from coordinate 581,397 downwards.
ATGCAATTACAATACAATACAATACAATATGCAAATCAGTCTTGACCCTGTGCCTCATGGGAACAGTCCAGACCGAACTGCCAAGCCATGTCTTCCCTGGACCGGAATCAAGCATCCTAGGACCAGTTTCAGGCTATCAGCCTTCATCAGCCAGGATAGCTCGACTCCAGTGGCGTAGTGAGCACGGGACCCACGTCTGGGCATACCCTTCCCACTTGAGGCGAAATGCAAAACACACAAGATGATGGACGGAATGCTGCACATTGGCAAACATTCACCCCCAGTCACAGATCTGGGTTTAATCCATCGTTATTTTGCTTCACCACGCCACCCCAGTTCAGACATAGCCATATGCAAATCAGTCTTGACCCTGTGCCTCATGGGAACAGTCCAGACCGAACTGCCAAGCCATGTCTTCCCTTGACCGGAATCAAGCATCCTAGGACCGGTTTCAGGCTATCAGCCTTCATCAGCCAGGATAGCTTGACTCCAGTGGCGTAGTGAGCACGGGACCCACGTCTGGGCATACCCTTCCCACTTAGGGCTGAAATGCAAAACACACAAGATGATGGACGGAATGCTGCACATTGGCAAACATTCACCCCCAGTCACAGATCTGGGTTTAATCCATCGTTATTTTGCTTCACCACGCCACCCCAGTTCAGACATAGCCATATGCAAATCAGTCTTGACCCTGTGCCTCATGGGAACAGTCCAGACCGAACTGCCAAGCCACGTCTGGGCATACCCTTCCCACTTAGGGCGAAATGCAAAACCCAGATCTGTGACTGGGGGTGAATGTTTGCCAATGTGCAGCATTCCGTCCATCATCTTGTGTGTTTTGCATTTTGCCCTATGTGGGAAGGGTATGCCCAGACGTGGGTCCCGTGCTCACTACGCCACTGGAGTCAAGCTTTCCTGGCTGAAGAAGGCTGATAGCCTGAAACCGGTCCTAGGATGCTTGATTCCGGTCCAGGGAAGACATGGCTTGGCAGTTCGGTCTGGACTGTTCCCATGAGGCACACGGTCAAGACTGATTTGCATATGGCTATGTCTGAACTGGGGTGGTGTGGTGAAGCAAAATAACGATGGATTAAACCCAGATCTGTGACTGGGGGTGAATGTTTGCCAATGTGCAGCATTCCGTCCATCATCTTGTGTGTTTTGCATTTTGCCCTATGTGGGAAGGGTATGCCCAGACGTGGGTCCCGTGCTCACTACGCCACTGGAGTCAAGCTATCCTGGCTGAAGAAGGCTGATAGCCTGAAACCGGTCCTAGGATGCTTGATTCCGGTCCAGGGAAGACATGGCTTGGCAGTTCGGTCTGGACTGTTCCCATGAGGTACAGGGTCAAGACTGATTTGCATATGGCTATGTCTGAACTGGGGTGGCGTGGTGAAGCAAAATAACGATGGATTAAACCCAGATCTGTGACTGGGGTGAATGTTTGCCAATGTGCAGCATTCCGTCCATCATCTTGTGTGTTTTGCATTTTGCCCTATGTGGGAAGGGTATGCCCAGACGTGGGTCCCGTGCTCACTACGCCACTGGAGTCAAGCTATCCTGGCTGAAGAAGGCTGATAGCCTGAAACCGGTCCTAGGATGCTTGATTCCGGTCCAGGGAAGACATGGCTTGGCAGTTCGGTCTGGACTGTTCCCATGAGGCACAGGGTCAAGACTGATTTGCATATGGCTATGTCTGAACTGGGGTGGCGTGGTGAAGCAAAATAACGATGGATTAAACCCAGATCTGTGACTGGGGGTGAATGTTTGCCAATGTGCAGCATTCCGTCCATCATCTTGTGTGTTTAGCATAGACATCAGCCCTGTATAGTCTGGATATAAGGTGAGTCCCACTTGTGTCTTTGATAATGCCTGTCAACAGGGGGAATTCAGGAGGTTCAAGCGGGTAGCTAAAAATGTTGGCCCTCAAAGCCCTCTGCAGTAAGAAATGATCCATTACTGTGGCCTCTCGAAAGCGGTGGTCTTCCGTATGCGAGAAGATATGGCCACTGGGGAACAGGTCTCTGAACGTTTCTAGGTGAAATTTTGCCAAGGTCCGTTTTACCAGCGTCTCCTGTAGGATGGGGATCCAGCCATTACCCGCTTAGTGGTAATGCGGAGGAGTATAGGAGGCGGGAACCAGTTATATTGAGTAGTCGGCGCCAGGCCCAGCTCGTTGTGGAGAACGTCTGGATATCTTGTGGGTCCCGCGGGAACCCAACATGTAGTAGTGTATTAAGGGGCGCTGAGAGTGCCAGATCGGCCTCCGGCCTGAAGTATGGAATCCTGGCATCCGCGTGATACCAGTGCCGGGCAAAGCTTGCCTGTGCTACCAAGTAGTAAATGCGAAAGTTTGGCACCCCGAACCCTCCTCTCTCATACGGCACATTAGGGTGTCCCAGCTGACCCGTGGTTGTTTACCTCCCCTCACCAGCCGGATCAAGTGCGTACGGAGGGTGGAAAAGAAACTGTTGTACAACGAAATGGGAATATTTTTAAATAAGTTCAAAAATTGCGTGAGGACCACCATTTTAACAATGGCAATCCTCCCCGCCATGGTCGGGGGTAGTGTCAACCAGCGCTCTAGTTTGTGTCCAAGCCTCTCCACCACCGGGCCGTAATTAAGCTGCAGGATGCGATCCGCATCTCTGTGTATGTGGATGCCGAGTTATTTAACGGAGTCCTCGCACCACACCAGTGGATACTAGGCCTGGGCGGTGAACTCCGCTCGCGTAGTTTGCGGAGTTTTCTGCACTCCGCGTTACGCGGAGATCGCAGAGTTCCGAAAAACTCCGCTTCGCGGAGTGGTGTTTTTTTCCTTGCTCTTGTTCGTCAACGTCAAGTTGGCGACCGCGAGCGAGGAAAATCAACCTCCCGGCGAGATTTTTCCTCGTTTGCGATCGTCAACATCAAGTTGGCGAGCGTGGAAAATCAACATCCCGGCGAGATTTCTCAACGCAGGGGGTCAGGTTTCTCATTGCGATTGGTCGCGTATGCTCACGACCGCTCGCATTGAGAAACTGCCCGTTCGCGTTGAGAAAGCTGCTGCGCGAGTAAAAATCTACTCGAGCGGCAGAAAAGGAAAGCTTGCGCTGTGCATGGTGCCGTTCGCAATGATTGCACAGTGCGGACAAGCATCCGGCACTGTGCAATCACCGCGAACGGCATTTTTCTATCATACTCTGCCGCTCGCGGAGCTCTGCGTAGTGCGACGGAGTTTTTTATGCACTTCGCGGTGTTCCGCGTAGTGCAACTCTGCGAACTCCGCCCAGGGTTAGTGGATACTCCGCCGTACCGCCACAAGTCGCAGCGGTCATCGGAAAGACCTGACATTTCCCAGTTATTGCAAAGGCATGACAAGGTGCCGTACCTGGTAATTTCACGCATAAGCGGTGCGAGGTTGTCGTCCGGGTGCCGCACATAGAGTATGATATCGTCCGCATACAGGGTGAGGAGTAGCGGACCAGTGTTAAACTGCAGACCCTGATGGCTGTGCCCCTCCTGCAGATGCCGCACCAGGGGATCCAATGCCAGGACGAACAACAGGGGGGAGAGTGGGCACCCCTGCCGTGTTTCCCGTGTAAGGGGAAACGCAGATGTTAAGGTGCTATTGAGGCGAATACGCGCCATGGGTATTGAGTATAGTAATTTGACGACCGCTAGGAACCGCTCTGGCACCCCAAGGCGACCCAGCATGGTGTACAAGAAGTGCCACTCAAGGGAGTCCAAAGCCTTTTCTGCATCGAGCAGAACAGCCACCGCCGGGACCGAAGGTGATATTCTGTGCAGTGTAGCGAATAATGTACGGAGGTTAAGGGCAGTTGACTTATGGGGGATGAATCCCGACTGGGCGGGTGAGATCATTTGGTCAACAATCAGGGCGAGCGGCGTTGCCAGTATCTTAGCTAGAATCTTGTAGTGGAAATTTAAAAGCAAAAGCGGTCTGTCTATATGAGCCGCATTTCAGTGGGTCTTTCCCGGGTTTAGGAAGAAGTATTATAACCGCCTCCCTCAGTGTGGGGGGGAAGCACCCCCGACTCTACCGCCTCTTGATACATATCTATGAGGTGTGGGGCAGGGATTGCTTTGAACTTCTTATAGAAGCATCCCGTGAACCCATCGAGCCCCGGGGCCTGGAGCCATCCAGTGCATCAATGGCTTCAATTACCTCGTCTTCGGTAAAAGGTTCGGCCAGGAATTCCTGATGCGCTTTTTCTAGCCAGACCAGGGAGATCTCATCCAGATAGTCCCTGTATACCGTTGGGTCCTCCGCAGCCCTGGATGTGTATAAATTAACATAATAGTTGAGGACCTCGTCGAGGACGCCTACGTTGCCCTCCTGCCCGTGTAATTCGGCTATGTACGTCAGTTTGCGGGTTTGTTGCATCAATCTAGCAAGGGTTCTACCCGGCCTTTCCCCCTCCCCATATCTCCTTGCCACTGCATACTTGCCCAGGTAGTGTGCCTCCTGCTCTGCCGCCTCACGAAACTCTGCCATAAGGAATGCGCGGCGTTGTAAACTGGGGGGATGTGAGAGGGCGGCGTCGCTCTCATCAATTTACGCCAGCTGCGCTTCCAGTTTTGCTAGTGTGCGGCGTAGGTCCCGAAGTACTCCAACGCTCTTGGAGATGCACACTCCCCTAGTGTACTCCTTGAAAGCCTCCCATAGGGTGGCCTTCGAGCTCACAGTGCCAACGTTAAGTGTAAAATACTCCAATATCGCATCACGGAGCTGTCTCAAATACGGCGTCCCTCAAGGCCATGTCGGGGAATCTCCATGGTCTTTCAACACCCCCTGCACGCGGGATTCTCAGCTGCATCAGGACGGGGCAGTGGTCCGACAGTGTACGGGGGAGATGCCTGATGGCGCTGATCCACAGGGCGGCCCCTGCGGTGAGGAGCCAGTAATCCAACCGTGTCCATGTGTTGTGCGGGGCCGAGTAGTGAGTGTACCCGTCTTGACTAGAGCAGTGGTATCTCCATGCGTCTACCAACCCGTATGCCTCACTAATGTCTGACAGCGAGCGCCTGGCTCTAGGCTTGGTATCTGAAGTGGTTGCTGTGATGTCTCTCGTGAGGTCGAGGAGTAGATTAAGGTCCCCACCCAAGCAAATTTGGTCCGTCCTCATGTGCTCAATTTGTGCATGAATGGATTTGAAGAAGTCGGGATCATCAATATTTGGTACATAGACGTTGACAAGCAATACCAAATGCTCTAATAAACATCCCTTCACCAGCAAGTAGCGCCCACCTACATCTCTATACACCGCCACCTCCCTAAATCAGTATTGCAACCCCTCTGGCATATGAATTGTAAACTGCAAAATATCTATGTGCTCCCCAATTGGCAGCCAGAGTAGACTGGGCAGTGGCCGCCAGATGCGTCTCCTGCAGGAAGGCGACGTCCACCTGGTGCCGTTGCAGGTAATTGGATACTTGCTTACATGTACGTGCGTTATTGAGACCCCTTACATTCCAGGACATCATTGTAACGTTGGCTTCTGGTTGTACCCTGTTAACCATAATCTAAAACAGTGTTACATGATTTGCCTGTACCTGTGTAGTCACTGCTGCACTGCAAGAGGAAAGTACGAAGGAACCACATTGCGAAAACTTGCTTGAAAGCCCCAAAACCCCCCCTCCCATCCCCCGCATCAAACTTCGGGGGAAAAACCCAGCCCACGACTACGAAATTCAAGCATACATGAGAAAAAAGCATTCTACAATACTGTGTCAAACATGGTAAGTGCATCTGCACTAGGGGGGTGGCAACGCCACGCCGTTTCCCCGGTTCTGTTGGCGCCATAGCACATGTGTGGGTGTAGTATAGTCCACCTCGGGCGGCATCCACCGCAACATTAACATGGAAGTAAAACAATAATGAAGCGGGCATAGATGTATGCAATAGGGCACAGGACTGCCTCAGTCCTTGGCGATGGCATGTTCATTTTAACTGGCTGTGAAGAGATCCATACTTGCACCAGAGTCAGGAATGTTCTGGGAGTGTTGCGGAGAGGGTGTTCCCCGCTGCCGCCCTGATTTGGAGTAGGCCTGACAGAATTCCTGGGCATCGTGTGGAGAGTCAAACACACGTGAACGGCCATCCACGTCCACCTTTAAACGGGCGGTGTATAGCATCCCATATCGCAGTCCTAGCTTACGAAGGTTCACTTTCACCCCATGTACTTCCGCCTGGCTTCCTGCACCATTGCGGTAAAGTCTGTATATAGGGATATGGATGACCCTTGCCACTCGAGGGTGCCCTTTTCTCGCGCCATCCTCAATGCTGTGTCCTGGTCCTTAAAATTTAGCAGGCGGGCTATGATTGGACTTGGGGGGCATATTTCTATATACAGGCTCTATTTTGCGAGTTGGTAACCTATTACTGACTCGCAAAATAGGGTTTGCGAATCGCTATTAGGAAGGAGAGTGCCAAGTGCGTTCCTTCCTAATAGCACATCACAGGGGAATGTACGATTGTTTTGCGACCGGAATGCAGTTGCAAAACAGTCTCAGTTTAACACCTACTTCAAATAGGTGGTAAGCCAGTTGCAAACGGGAAGGGGTCCCCAGGGGACTCCTTCCCCTTTGTGAATGGTTGCAAAAACTTTTTAAATAGCAGGCAGTGGTGCCAAGGACCCCTGCTTATCCTTAAAAAATGAAACAGAAACGTTTCAATGTTCTTTTTGAAACGCATCCCGTTTTCCTCTAAGGAAAGGCCATTGAGTTGACAGTCTGGTGGAGATTACCAACGAATCTTGCTGCAGGTGTCTCTTTTCAATCCATTACTAACAGAATTGAACTGACAACAGATGTGTCCAATGGTAGCTGGGTAGCTTTCCTGCAAAAATTGTAAACCAGAGGCATCTGGTGAGATGCAGAAAAACTTTGCACATCAGTGTGCTAGAACTCCAGGCCAATCGTCTGGGTCTGTAAGCGTTCCTCCCAACACTGGCAAACTAAGCAGTTCTGATCAGAATAGACAAAACAACATCAATGTTTTATTTAGCCAAACAAGGATGAATGGGAACCCCACCTCACTCAGAAGAGGCTCAACTACTATGGGACTGAGTCATTTGTGCCAAGAGAAGCATTGCTGTTGAGCACCTGGCAGGTTGTCAAAACGATCAGGTAGATGCACTTAGTTGGAGAAAAAAAAAAACAATACCCACATACACCTACAACTCCCCACCCCCACCTCACCATGGGTGACAGGTATCAGCCAGTCTGTACCGCACACTCTTAAACACACATATGAATTCAGCACCCTAATGTGTGCCACTGGTGCCCAGCAGGTCAATGGTTTACTCTCTGTGGGCCAAGCCTCCATCCACCCTGTGATTCACCCTGATTGTCCTATACCCCTGGGTGGAAGTTAGACATTGGCCCGCATGCGGCTGTCATCACAATAAGTCTGGGTCCTCTGGAAGCAGTTGGTAATATATAGCATGTTTTAATTATAAGGTATCCATGAGGTTGCTGATATTCATAATATCAGTCCCGGGATGCTCACGCCATGTAAGGATGATAATGATCATCGTGAATCAACTTCATTCAAGACTTCGCCACGTTTAATTATAAAATCTTCATTTTATTGTTCGTTTGTATGAATTATGAAACCAGTGATTTCCAATATTCAAATGCATGTATTATGCTCAATCGCCTTTGATACAGCATGTTAAAATCCCAGTTTCTTGTGAAAAATGCAGAATATATAACCCAATGCATTTCGGGCAACTGCTGCCCTTCGTCGGGTTCATATCTGTAAAGTTAAAAATCAAAAAAGTGCTGTTACAATAATGCATGAGCTTTTACGCAACTAACATTAATCACCTATGTATTCATGCAGGTACCCGATGTTAATGCTCCCAAGGATAACGCTTTCCCGCTAAAAAAGTATCAGACTTTACCCCCTCATGGACTGGTCTATCACAACGCCCCGAAGGGATTACCAACCATCTGAAACCCAAACATTAATCTTCTGTGTTCGACGCTGCCTTTTGCCTTTAACTAATGCAGAAACACTAACGTACCTCTAATCTTCCTTAATCAAATGCGAACGCTGCACCTTCCACCTGTTTTGTAAATATGACCTTCCTTTCACCCTTCCACGTGATACGATCGTTTTATAACCCTCGTCATGACCACACCCACCTGAGTGGCTATTTGACTCAACTCGTCAATGTTAACTTCCCAAGCATACAACTCCCATAATTCACTTTTTACTGCTTGTTTGTGAATGTGCTCACGTGCTTGCTATTCACTAGCCCACATCGGTAACCATAAATTTAAATACCCCGCCCTTCCCTGGATGGTTAATCAAATGCATTATTTATGCAAGGGGCCTGTTAACCATAACATGAATATTAAAATATAATGCGGTGAAAACAATATTAACATTTTCCAACACATCAAATGCAACACAGATGTTTGATAATCAACTAAATTGTTCAAGTGATAATGTCCGTAGTTACTCTTTTCAAGTTCATAGTTGCTATAATCTTGGGTGCTGGGTCAAAGTAGGACGACTGAGGAACAATTGAAAATATATATATGTCCCGCACACCGTTTTCAATCAAGTTTATCGTAGGATATTCCATTGGGGGGAGCTATCCTGGAGTACGCTTCGTCCTCGGGGCGCCAAAGTAATATCCATGAGGTTGCTGATATTCATAATATCAGTCCCGGGATGCTCACGCCATGTAAGGATGATAATGATCATCGTGAATCAACTTCATTCAAGACTTCACCACGTTTAATTATAAAATCTTCATTTTATTGCTCGTTTGTATGAATTATGAAACCAGTGATTTCCAATATTCAAATGCATGTATTATGCTCAATCGCCTTTGATACAGCATGTTAAAATCCCAGTTTCTTGTGAAAAATGCAGAATATATAACCCAATGAATTTCGGGCAACTGCTGCCCATCGTCAGGGGTTCATATCTTTAAAGTTAAAAATCAAAAAAGTGCTGTTACAATAATGCATGAGCTTTTACGCAACTAACATTAATCACCTATGTATTCATGCAGGTACCCGATGTTAATGCTCCCAAGGATAACGCTTTCCCGCTAAAAAAGTATCAGAATTTACCCCCTCATGAACTGGTCTATCACAACGCCCCGAAGGGATTACCAACCATCTGAAACCCAAACATTAATCTTCCGTGTTCGACGCTGCCTTTTGCCTTTAACTAATGCAGAAACACTAACGTACCTCTAATCTTCCTTAATCAAATGCGAACGCCGCACCTTCCTCCTGTTTTGTAAATATGACCTTCCTTTCACCCTTCCACATGATACGATCGTTTTATAACCCTCGTCATGACCACAGATATGAACCCCTGACGAAGGGCAGCAGTTGCCCGAAATGCATTGGGTTATATATTCTGCATTTTTCACAAGAAACGGGGATTTTAACATGCTGTATCAAAGGCGATTGAGCATAATACATGCATTTGAATATTGGAAATCACTGGTTTCATAATTCATACAAACAAACAATAAAATGAAGATTTTATAATTAAACGTGGTGAAGTCTTGAATGAAGTTGATTCACGATGATCATTATTATCCTTACATGGCGTGAGCATCCCGGGACTGATATTATGAATATCAGCAACCTCATGGATATTACTTTGGCGCTCCGAGGACGAAGCGTACTCCAGGATAGCTCCCCCCAATGGAATATCCTACGATAAACTTGAATGAAAACGGTGTGCGAGACATATATATATTTTTAATTAGGAGGTAGACATAAACAAGGGAGAGGTTAGCAGACACTAGGGAAGTTCACTGACGGGTCTCAAAATACAAAGAAGTCACGCAGTCTCTTGACCCGCTTCTGAACTGTCTTGGAACCGTTCCATCAACCCAGTCAATCTCTTGCTGCTACCTAGCGCCAAGATGTTTTTGGGAGGGGGCCAGGTGTGGAGAGGGCAGTTGGTCTGCCGTGATGAGGGTCAAAAAGGGAACAACCAATGAATGGGGAGTAACACAGGCGAACCCCTCAATGGTATGAGGCGCCTTGATCGGTACACAGTGATCTGGGTCATGCCCATGCAGACTGGGCACAGTGCCTGATGCATATTGGTATGAGTCGCACCAGGCGCTTAAGATTTCAAACACGATGAGTTGCAAATTCCGCACCTCCTTGGAAATGAGGCACAATGACTGATGCATATTGAGATGGGTTGCACCAGACAATTCCGGTCACGAACAGCGAAGAGATGCAATTCCGTAACTTACTGGAAATAAGGCACAACATCCGGGGCACAATGATACAGGTTGCACCAGACCACTCTGGACACACACTCACAAGCGCAAGTTCAGCAGAGCCACATGAGGTAGAATGAGGCACTACTACGAATACACCCCCACCTCCGAGGGTCGCATCCTGTGAATTGGAAACTGCACGCAATGAGCATGCAGTTGGCGCGTTACACAAGAGAGATGCAGCATGATTGATGAAACTGGCCACGCGGGGTCCTGCAACAGTTGAACCCACTCACCACCAACTAGATGCTTATGAGTGTCAGGCTCCCCGCAGGACAGGAACCACATGCCTTAAATGCAGGCAAGATTTCTGGGCCTTCGCACTAGGCAATCCAGTCCAGACACAAGTCTTAGTTCCACGCTCACACCACGGCACAGTTGGGATTCAGTAGCTGATGTGGGACTTGAGAGGGTACCGCTCACTAGATGTCATAGGAAGATGGCTTAGGACCCTCGCGGGAGATCTTTGATATCCCTGAGGGCTCTGGGAGGACAGGAGATCTGCAGTCGAGCCCTTGGAGAGCACACTTCAGGGCACCACACTTCAGCAGGTCCTCGGCCCAAGTCAGCCACTATTTGTATAGTTATCCTCCATGTGCACAACAGAGTCCTATGGCAATGTGCACCACGCGGTCCAGGATTTCCGGTCCCATGCCCCCACAAGCGTATCTCACCCTTTGCTGAAGGATGGCACCTGTAGTTATACTGTCATGTGTTTTGAAGTTCGGTGTGGTTTAGGGGGTTTCCCTTTGAACCACATATGTCTCCCCAAAATTGTAGACCTGTCTGCCAAGGGGCCATTATCCGGCCCCTAGAGGCTAAGCGTCAAAAACCTCTACCTTCAGTCTATTTCATTCGGTCTGCAAATGGCATCCCGTGGAATGTCCATGGTTTATGGCTGTTGCTCGGGGAATGCACAGATGTGCTCCCACTGACCCCTGGGGTCCACTGGAGCCAGGCACCACGGTCCCCGAGACTCTTGGAGCATAGAAATGTCCATATTCTATAAGTGGCATTTCTAAGCGAATTATGCCAAAAAAAGCTATTGATATGAAACATCATTTGGTGGCTCCACTGCAATCCACTATTGCAATCTGAGGTAATGTCAACTGCTTCCCTATGTTACTCTATGGGAAGAGCAGGCCTCACAGGTTGTGTAAACACACATAGGTATTCCTCGCTACCTGTACGCATGTGCGCTAGTGCACACACCGACCTGCAAGGGCAGGTTGGACACATAGTCCCCAGCACCAGGGGTGCAAGTGCACTCACCCAAGTCTGCACAACAGACTGGACCCGGGTTTAACTAATACTGTGTCTTTGTGCACGCACAAGCCTGCAGTAGCAGGAGGCACACACAATCACTGGCACCATAGGTGCAGGTGCACACTTACAGCGGCCTACAACGACAAGCTGCTCATGAGTTTACTCACAATAGATGCCTGTGCTCACCCACCAGTCTGCAGTGAAAGATTAGCCCGTGTTTCAGAATGTTGAATCAGTGCCACTTCCCAACACAGATAGGAAGGGCGCACGCATTTTCCCACCGTATTTATAGTGGGAAAGTGCCCGGAGGGCACATAAGAGAATCAGCAAAACCCAGGCGGAAAAAGCAAAAAAGTTCAGGGAAATGCTGTCTGACGAGTATTGGGTCCAATAGGTGCTAATTGTATTCCACCTTCAAATATAGCCTTTTTGTTGAAAGCACATTGAAGTGACTGATTCTATTGTCTTCTGCAGTTCCATAGCCTGCTTGATACTTGCCAAAGCAGATTTTGAGGGATCAAAACTAATTTGACCAGGTCAGAATACTGACAGGCCTCCACCCGTGATCAGTAAGTAAATTATCCTGCAGGGTAATCAAATACAGGCCGCAATGTGCTTGTGCAGCCTAAAGGTTCAACATTGTTAGTTGCACGCAGGTGTCATTTGATGTGTAGTGATGACAGACTGGAAGGTCCCCTTGACAAAGCATTGGAAAGCCCCTATAATCGTAAATGTCTCTGTGGCTGGATGCTCTTAATATCAGGGTTGGTCTCTTCTTTTGGAAAAAAAGATTACCAGTTCAGCCTGACTAGTAATGCATCATTGGAAGGTTGTTGTGCTTACAACCTGCAAATAAAGATGTAAGAGCTATAAGCAATCTGTTTAAGGGTGTGTCCATTCTTACCTTTTCATCATTGCGAATCAGAACAGACAACCTACCATCGAAGTTCTATGGCTGGAAAAAAAGTCACAAGATCTCTGGTGTTTTGTACACGGTACAAGCACCGGGCACCTTGCAGCATTTCAAATCAAACATAGGGTTGGCCAGCAAGCACTAGAAAACTGGCGGATTCCCTGACCAGGGGAAAAATGCATGCCATGGGTGGGAGTTTGGCAAGTGACAAATCTTCAGTAACAAGGGGACAACCTGCAAACCCAATACCCAAAAACAGTAATTTGTCAGTAGTGGTTACTATAAATCACTCTGTGAGAGTGGGGTCAGAAGGTTGTTGGTTGCATTTTTGATGAGATAAGCATCTTTGCTTACAACTGTTCCCCCTGTAGCTGTGAAAATGAGACACTTGCGGCTGGTATTAATTTTTGACCCGCCAATGGTTGGTTAACAGATCTTCAGGATATAGTCATATGTAGGCTTTCCATGTTCAGAGTTCACTCAGCATGCATGAAAGAGAGGGGCCAAGTGCTACATACATCAAAGACCAACATCTTTACATCCAGAGGCTAGACTTCTTGGCAAATAGAATGCTGACAGTGCATTCAGAGGGCTTTCTATTGGGAGTCAATATGCTTGAATGTAGAACAGATTTTGCCTGCTGTACTGCAATAAAGGGTGTTACCATCAGATACTGGTGCACTTATTACTCATGGGCTGTGGTCTCAAGCACTCCTCAATCAGAGTTTATGTTGCAGCCAAAACACTGTTCAGAAGAGATGCAAGATTTTCTTCACTCTAAGCACCTAATGAAGAAACTTATGCAATAGCCATTCAAGAACTTTGACTGCAGAAGGACCTCTGCTAGCCTAGGAATTGAACGTGGTTCTTTCCCATCTCATGAACCAATCTTGTAAGCTCCTCCATGAAGCTAGTACTGTATGTAATTTAGAAAACGATGTTTTCAGGGATTATTTTGACATGCAGTTTAATTCTGCTGGCGATTCTTGTCTCAGGGCAAAGTTCTAAAGATGATCCAAAATTGCTGACAGGTTTCCATCTGGACCAACCCGTAGCTCTCCCTACCTTTTTTTCATATGTTACTTCAGCTAGGAAAATACTTCCCTCACTGGAAGTGAAAAAAAACACCTAGGTAGATTCAAGTTTTCAGAAAATTGGATCACAGTAAAGCACAATTTCCAAGTAAGGAATTGTGTAACACATTGCAGGCTGTACCACTAACCTTTGTCACAATAAGGCAAAGTATGCCTCGCTTTGAGAAAGTCTCGGCATGCTCCTCCTAGAGGTCTGGTGATCACAGCAGCACCCTTGGCAGGAGTATCTCTACTGGAAATGTACAAAGCCACAGTGGGAAAGATGTTCCACACCTTCAAGCAGCATGGTTGGTAGACAGCTAACCCATGACGAGAATGGGCCAGCGATGCTTCTTTAAAGTGTGCCATGGTTCTGCTTTTTAGATTTTGTGTTGAACTGCTTAGTAGTCTTCATTGAAGTATGTGGCTCTATGAACAATTCAATGCTAGAGAAGGTAATTCTGGAAATCTGAGCCATAGTGTCCTCTGGGGTGGATAAAATGTAGGTTTCTCCACCTCATTGCAGTTTCAAACAATGGAGTGAGTAGGCCACATAAGTTATTTTAATAAATGTTTTAATATTAATGTGTAGAAAGAATACCAGACACTTCTATTCACAAAAGTGAATTTATGATATCAAGAACTGCATTAACATGTAACTTTTCTCGCCTATCCCTACTTAGGAAAGGCAAAATATGCGAGCTCTCTCCTTACCAACTCTTACATGTTCTAACAGGTTAAAGAGAAGCTGTGACGGGGTCCTGGCATGCTCAAGCTGGAGTAATATACCCTGCCCTCATTTCACAGCCTTGAATGCCCAGCTTCTGTAGAGTGATTTGGATGGATTAGAGGCACTTTTAAGAGAAGTCAGCCTTAGTCTGTGGGCCCTTTGGTGCAAAGCCTTTTCCCTTATACTAGGTAGTAGATTAGGAATCCTGCTGGAGACTTTAAAGAAGGGGGGGGGGGCTACATTACTGAAGAAATTGTGAATTGTAACTCAGGGCATATTTCTGAGAGCTTTGCGTCATGCATGCACCGTGGTACATGCGTGACGCAAACCTCTAAGTCATATTTTTAGAAGCTGTATAAAGCCACTTTGTGTGGCTTAGAATGGCTTAAAAAATATGGAGTAATGCAACGCAGTGCAAATCGCTGTGTTGCATTACTCTGCGCAATGGGAGGCGTTCCATGGACGTTTGCGGTGGGTGTTCCCATACAACTACCATGGTTTTTGATGCATTCCCAGATTTACCAAACCCAGTAAACCTGAAAATGCGCCAAAATGATATGCCTCTCCAGGAGAGGCGTAACAAGGAGAAATATCTTTATTTCTCCTAATTTTTTCCTCTTTCTATGTGTGCAGCATTTCTGCAGCACACATAAAAAGAGGGAAAAAAAACTCTCAGGATTTTTTTTTTGCATGAAGGCGCCCTTTTCTGCACACAACTCAGGCACCCTTGCACCATGGTGAAAGGGTGCCTGCGTTGGCGCAAGGCAGCCTTGTGCATCAGCACAGGGGGAAAGGACAGAACTATGCCGTATGCCTTAAATACGGTGCATTCCTGCCCTTTCCCTGTGACCCAGGGCAGCACAGCAAGGTTACTTGCTGCTCTACCCTGCGCCACAGTTTTCATAAATATGGCCCTAAGTTTCTGTGACCAAGATTAGCATAGATCTGTCTTACTCACCATTCCTTCGTTTTGAGGCATTTACTTTGTACTGGTTAATGCAGTGCTTAATTTGAGCCGGGGCCTTCCGGTGCTCAGCACCGACACTTAATTGGTGTCCGGTGCTCGGCACCGGCACCTAATTGTCAACACCATACTTAGAATAGTCCACCACATGGTGGCGCAGCTCATATAATTTAGAGATGAGCAGAACAACGGTAGTTTAGAACTACAATATACATAAAAATTGCTAATACCTGCCTCCCCAGCCATTCCTTTAGCTTTGGGAACCTGGAATAATCTGAACTGTTGCATTTACATGCGAGAGAGACGGTTAGTAGTTGTTTTGGTAGCGATAACAAGGGCAAGCTGGTGCAAGCTGCAGTGGCCTCCTGGTCAGAGCCCTGGCACTTAATATTTTACAAATTAAGCACTGGGTTAATGAGAGCAGCAGTGTGAACACCAGTGCACCACATCTTTGTGCCTGGTTCCAGGCATCTGTGCAGGTCTCTGCTTGAATCATATGGCGAGGAATGATGTTAATATTTGAGACAAAGGAGCAATATGAATTTCATCCAGATGGATAGGAGTTAGTGAGAGTGGCTTGCATGTTGGAGAACATTTGAGAGCATAGCAGGAGCACCACAGTGCCCAAGTATTAAGAGGAAAACAATGAGCCCTTCTCCTTTCAAACTGTGACGTGCTTAAACTGGGAAAGCCATTAGTATAGTTATGATTGTTTCCTTTTCACCCATAGTGTCAGGGGTAGGGTCCATCGTTGAACCTTCACCACAATTTTCAAATTCTTCTTTTGAGGGAAATTGTGTTAAATATGTCTACATAAATCATGACACACACGTAATGGTGAACATCTTTAACAATGTATCGTTTGAGCCACATCTGAGTAACTGGTTGGTCTCCATTGAGGCCTCTGCTCCAGAACCCCTCCAGTAGGCAACCCTGGCTGCAGTGGAAGAAAGATTGCAATCTGCAGTAGGACGCCATGATGTATCAATTAATTTTCAAATCAATTGTTTCATATTGAACCTACCGGGAACTGTTTGAGGTTGGAGGAACATTGCATGTCAAGATAAATGGGACTAGAAGCAACTTGTGCCCTGTCACTAACAAACCTATATGTTGACCAAATTGAAGAAAAAAAAACGTATCCTGGCAAACCATAATCCTTACCACAACAAGATTCGTACACGGACCAGATAGATGCAGATATTTGATCATCTAGCACAGGTCCAAAAAGAAATGAGTGTTTACTGGGGCTGAGCCTTCAGGACAGATTTTTTCAGGTTTACCCATCAACACCAGGAAGCACAATAGATGTTCTTGGGCTTGTTTATTTTTTGCAGTGAAAGAACACTGAGCATAGGAGCATATGCCAAATCAATTCATCTCAATTTCCTTCTGGGATACTCAAGTTGTCATCCTCACTATTTGCAGGATAACTTGCTGTATGGGCATTATTTGTGAATATGCACCAACATCGGTTACATCGAAGTATGAAAATGCACCATCGACAATAGGAGGCACTCCCAAAACATGAAGCAAAAGGATTACACGTTTCAGCATATCTGTTTCGAAACAAGATAAGTAGATTATTCTCAAACACTGGAAAAGTTTTAAGGTGGACAAGCCTTGGCAAAGCCAATAAGTCGCACCTCTGGGAGAGCTATCGGCTTTGTCAGTTTCATTTAGCCATGTTGTACAGCATAAAGGTATTTTTAACAAAGTAATATCAAGTGGCCAACAATGACCGGGGGGCGGTGGTCCATGAGTATGATATTATTCTCTGCCTTCACCAAAATAAAAAGTTTAACCATGGTACGTCTGAGCTGAAGTTTGCCGTTTTAGCCCATCATGAAGACAGCACCAAAACTGCCATACAGAGCAGGGAGCACAGTGCCGTATGCATCTTTGGAGCATCATGACACATATTGGTGTGACTTTTGGGTGCTTTTTTTTCTGAGGGGACAGGAGGGGGCAAGCAACAATGAGGGAGGGAGGGGACAGTGATGGAGTAAGCAACAATGAGAGACGGTCAGATAGACAAGCAAATACTTAGTTTCTAGGAAAACAACTGAAAGTGGACAGCAGTGTAAGGCAACTGGGCAAGGGAAGCAGTGCTTGGGTCATTCTCCAGGGTAGGGATAAACACACAAAGAGGAAGTAAAGCCGGCTGACCAAAGAGAAGTAAGGAGTGACGATGAAGCCAACCAATGGTATGCAATGGGCGGGTTCTAAGTCCCTCAAGTAAACAAAATTACTCACAAGCGACAGGTCATGCGCTGTCTCAGGTGAGACCTAAAGTATAGGGTGTGGTGGTAAGGTTGAGGGAGGGGTCAATCTGTCAAAGAACCAAAGGTGCCCAACAAACATACAGAAGGGCACAAAACAACTAACAGTGCCCTCAAGACGTGTTCTGTCTGATGGGAAAAGCCTTCTTTACCTCGCAGCCTTTACCAAACAGGACCTTTACCACACAGATAAGTATTTGTACCTTTCCCACGCAGTACTTTACCACTCAGGGAAGTATTTTTGTTCAAATGTTTTTTATGTTATTTTAACAAAAAGTGAATTTAGGGTTAGGGATGGGTAGAGGTAGAGGTAAAGGGGAGTGAGTGTGACTTTAGGTTTGAGGGGTGGGCAGAGGAACAGGGAGGTGAGGGTGACTTGAGGGTTGAGGGATGAGAGGAGGTAAAGGCAGGTGAGGGTGGGTAAAAGTAAAGTGAAGTGAGGATGTCTTGAGGCCTCAGGGGTGGGTAGAAGTAAACGGAGGTGAGGGTGACTGTAATGTTTAGGGGTGGGTAGAGGTAAAGGGAGGTTCGAGTGACGAGGGTTCAGGAGTGGACAGAGATAAAAGAATGTGAGGGTGACTTGATTGGATAGTATGATATTGTATGGTCTGTCATTTTATGGTATGGTATGGGCTGTTATTTTATAGTATGTTATGGTATGGCTTGTCATCGTATGGCTTGGCATAATATGGTATGATGTGGTATGGACTGTCATTGTGAAGTATAGTATGGTAATGTATGGTATTGTTTGTTATTGTGAATTATGGTGTGGTATGTTAAGTCATGGCCTTTTATTATATAGTATATTATGGTATGAGTATGGTATGGCGTGTTATTGAGTCATACAACCTATAAACTGTTAACAGCATGCATACACGTGCATTTAGGCAAGTGCCTAAATTATACCAGTTGGTATAATTATAAAACATGTAACTTACGTTGACTTTTCCAAAGTGGGAAGGAAGGTGGCTTTACATGGAATGCTATCAAAACGAGGACAAATCATAAACAAATGCACCTTTAGTGAATACTGCAACATGAAACTTTATTAAAATGTAACACATTGTGTTGTTGTGTTGTTATTTGGCTCGAACGAGACAGGCCAAAGAAAATCACCTTACTAGAAAGTGAAGCTTTGAAAAATCTGGAAAGCAAACAACAAGCGATTGGAGTGGAGGAGCCAAGACAAAAAAGCGAAAACGAAAGGACATACTAGCAGCAAAAAAATTAAATAGAGCTGCATAGGAGCGTGTAAGAAGAACATACAACAATACACCACATGCCATAAACGCGCTCACCAATGAAAAGGAAGAAACTAAAAGTGGCAATGAAGTCAACCAATGCCAAGTAATGGGCAGGCTAAAAGCCCCTTTTTAGAGTTTTTTTTTTTTTTTTTAAAGAAAAAATAGATTGTGGCAAGCAACTGCGTATGCATGCTGTCTCAGGCGAGACCTTTAAAAAAGTGCCCAGTCCAAGTGCAAGCAGCGCTGAAGAACACTAATCAAGAAATCAATCAGTACCTGGTTCATACTCCAGAGAAGAAAAGTCGAAATGAAGCTGGCATGCGCATATGCGATCACCAATGAAAAGGAAGAAAATAAGAGTGGCAATAAAGCTAACCAATAGTAAGTAATGGGTGGGCTAATAACCCTTTATTAGAATTTACTTATTTTTTTAAAGAAAAAATAGATTGTTGCAAGCGACAGCGCATTCACGCTGTCTCAGGCAAGACCTAATAACATCAACGTGCAGCAACCCCTTTCTGCCCTCAGCAAGGGGTCTATTGTGAGTGATTATTTGGTACAGTCAAAGCGGAAATAAAAACAAGCATTGGCAAAGCCAATAGGCCTTGCCTACGCGAGATCTATTGACTTTGCCAGTGTCTTCTAGCAATGTTGTACACCAGCGTGAATACTGTGCGGCATGGTTAAGCGTTAGTGTCGTGTAGGAGAGAGGCATGGAGTGAAGTTTCGTAAAGTGGAGGGATGTAGAGTGTCATGGAGGGGAGTGTTGTAGACTGGAGTAGCATTGAGTGGAGTGGCATAGAGTAATGCAGAGTGGAGTGTGGTGGTTTAGAGTAGAGTGGAGTGGCGTAGAGTGTTGTGCAGTGCTTAATTTGAGCTGTGGGTTTCTGGTGCTCGGCACCGGCCGTTATGAGTGTGTGCCACAAGGTGGCGCCGTTTGTCTAATTTCGGAACAAGCACAACAAAAGTCATTTATAAATTCAATATGCCTTCAAAATGGCTAATATCTGCCTTCCAAGCCATTCTCATAGCTTTGGGGACCTCGAATATTCTGAATTGTCACACTTGGAGGAGTGTGATGCTTTGTAGTTGTGTTTAGTGGCATTGGCAGTGCTGGCAGAGGAAATGGGTTGTGTAAGCTGCAGTGACCTCCCGGTAAGGGCCCGGCACTTATTTTTCACAAATTAAGCACTGGTGTTGTGGCGTAGGCTGTTGTAGACTGGATTGGTATAGAGTGGAGTAGAGTGGAGTGGCATAGAGTCGAGTAGAGTGTCATAGAGTGCAGTGTCATAGAGTGGCGTAAAGTGGAGTAGAGGGGTACAGGGTGCAGTGGTGTGCAGTGACGTGAAGTAGAGCAGGTGTCTCCAACCAGTCGATCGCGAGCTACCAGTTGCTCACAGAAATCTTCAGAGTAGCTCCCACCCTTGAGCTCACTTTTAAATAAGAACTGAAAGTTAAGGAAAGGCTATGTTTACTTTACATTATTATCAGGCTGCAGATAGCAGAACCTGATAAAAAGCACCGATCCACTCAGATTTATGACTCAGGTGGTTCACAGAGCTAAAAAACAGAAGCACCAAGATATTTAACTCTTAAATAAAAGTTATTCTCAACTCAGTATTGGAGCGAGGGAACAAAATGATGTTTCAGAATGCTTTTAAATGAGAAAATTCAAATGAAGAGTTAGCTTAATGATTAAGTTTAAATCTTAATTTTCTCCCTTTTCAAAGTGTGCATTTACAAATAGCAGGCATCTTGCTCCCAGTAGCTGGTAGACACTGTGCCACATTTAAAGCTGAAAAATACAGTCATTTTCTTTTAAATGGGAGAAATTTAAAGTGATGAAAAATGTTTCTATGAAACATTGTCTTAATGTTTTTCTCTCTTTTAAATATGTCCTAATGTTTTATGAAGCAAATTCCGCACATTTAAACAAAATGACTGTATTTTCCTGTTATAAATATGGCACCATGTCTACAGACCACTGGGAGTGAAATGCTTGCTGTTTATAAAGACAATTTGACATGGGAGAAAACTAAAATGATGAGTTCCATGTAATGCATATAAACATAAAGTTAACTCTTCAGTTGAATTTTCCTCTATTTCAGTGTCGCTACCAGTGGCTGGTAGATATGCTGCCATATTTATAACTGAAAAATACTGCCATTTTTGTTTTAATGGGATCAATTTAAAGTGCAGAAAAATGTTCATGATACTGAACATTTTTGCAGAACATTTTTCTTCACTTTAAATTTTCCCCATTAAAAAAGAATGGTTGTATGTTTGTGTTGTACATGTAGTGGTGCCACATATGGCGATAGGTATGTCCTGTGCCACAAGTACATACGACATAGGCTCTCAGTTACCCATAGACATATATCCCATTCATTCACACAAATTTTCATACATCCCTACAGACCATGCACTCACTGACACACATGGCAGTATTTTGTTCAAAGCATGGGGCTCCATGGACATTTGGTTTAAAGTCAATTAAGCTGGGTGAGGGAGTGTCTGGTAACAATGCACAGGCTACTTGGCCTTCAGTTGCTCATGAAGATTTTCACTGATCAGAAGTAGCTCTCATCACAGAAAAGGTTGGAGACCCCTGAAGTAGAGTTTTGTAGAGTGGAGTGGCGCAGAGTGGCATAGAGTGGAGTAGTGACGAACATTGCAGTGGCGTAGGGTATCAGAGTGGCGTAGAGTACAGTGGCAGAGAGTGCAGTGGTGTAGAGTGGAGTGTCGTAGAGTGCCACAGAATAGAGTAGCGTAGAGTGGAGTGTCAGAGTGGATTGGTGTAGAGTGAAGTAAAGTGGCGTGGAGTGGAGTAGAGTGAAGTTAAGTGACATTTCGTGGAGTAGAGTGTTGTAGAGTGGAGTAGCGTATAGTAGCATGACATAGTGTGCTGTCTGGTAGGCTTTGACCTAAAAAGGACCCACAAGCAAACTGCCATATATATATAGGTCTTCCTCCTCTTCGAGGACGTTATCCACGCAGGCAGTATGAAGCATGCAATAAGTTGAAACCCACAAAGTCAGTGGCTATGATTCCTGAAGACCCCTTGCTACAGTGTACTCACTATAGTTTGTAATATCACCAGGATTGCATACATTGAGATGCCTGTGTAATTGAATTTTTATATTGGGATGATGCACAGAAAGAAAAAAACATGCTTCCTAGAACATGAAACCGTGATTCGTGTATCAGGATTTACAACCAAGCTAATCACCTGTTTGGCAAGGGACACGTAGCTATTGATCTGAGGTGGGGTGTACTTGAGAGATGTGATGAGTTTCCCTATAGGTCTTTCATATGTATGAAGAAAAAATGTATTTACTTTTGTTATGAGTCCTAGCATTGCATGCGTCGACTATGTTGAAAAATTCCCAGCCACTTCTTTTTTATCTTTCGATTTACACTCCGCAGTAGTCGTAACATATACACACTGGGACCATGGATGCCATGCATTGATACTTTGGGGTGTTTTGAAATGCTTCTATGCAAGGGAGCCAAGAAAGGCACAGATCAGGGAATCCTCCATCAAAACTAGCAATACAACACACACTACAATCAGAAATCAGTTGGTAGAAAATAACTAAGTCAAAGATAAAGAGAGTGAAGCTCTGATCAATTTCAAGATTCCCTCTATACCATGGAAATTTGGACTTTATCTACAGCAGTTGTTAGGTGTTTGATCCAATACCACTGTGTCTACTGAAGAGTTTGAGGAAACACTCCAAGGGAGTGACATTACAGACCGCTGATAACAACGCTAACTGTATCCCGGGCTTCTCAACATCAGTGCTCACTCCACAGGCATCCGAGGCCTATTGGTTCGAGAGGATATCTTACGCTGCTCTTGACCCAGTTGTGATCCTAAATATAGGGGCAAAAATAAGGCCTATCCTACCACTGTTTCTGTGAAAAAGAGAAAGGAGGAGTGTTATCTAATGCTTATTGTTGTATCTCCTCCATGTAGGGGTGTACTTCCAACATGCAAGCAGCTAAAAACTTGTCAAAGAGATGCCTGAATTGAATTTATTTTTCATCCTGTGTACATACACCACTGGACTTGTTAAGACCATTGTAAAGAAAAGGTTTACATGTTTGATTGCAGGACATTTTTTATAGGAAGGTCTTCAGGGCTCGAGAACTGTAATCAAATAGAGGATGTCTCCTATAATGTAATTGCACCTAAACACAGACCAAAAGAATAAAATAAAGGTGCCTTCTTAATACAGACCAGATCCGAATAAATGATTTCATAAGTGAACCTGGTAATATCCGAACCCAAAGGATCCTGATCATATTGGGTTTTCCTACACAGGGTAATGATGTAGCACATACAGGGATCCTCCCTTGGATAGAACGCGAAATCAAAACTCTGGGAGAAAAACTGTGTGTTCTACTACATGCATCCAAGCATGCTAGGTTATATCTCAGGGAAAGTGGCATGGAAAGTCATTTCATCATAAGGATAGACAGGCTAAAATACAATATAACACTAGCTAAGTAAAAGATAGGTGCTGCAATATATCCCTATAGTTCTGATACAAGTAAAGTGGTCATCCAAAATTAAATATTAAGAGCAGAATCTAAGTGGCTAAAATGTTAAAGCAAACGTAATATTCGGTCCTTTATAATAGAGAAGCATTAGAAAACATAGTCAGATATCGAATATGATTGTGATCTTTACTGAAGAACCTGCAAAACATACGCAGGAACAACAGGCATTTGCAATGCAATAGGTCTCGCATTTACGAGGGTTAAAGCTATTGGCACTGTAAATGACAATGTCTTTTACCAATGTGTTTTGGTAAGGAGTGGACGTATAAACAAGCATTTGCAATGCAATTGGTTTCGCACTTGTGAAAGTTAGAGCTCTTGGTATTGAAAATGACAATGTTTTTTACTTTTGTTTTTTTGTATGCAGTGGAGTGATAATATTTGCATAGCGCTATTGCCATTCGAATGACCTTCGGCGCTAGAGAACCAGAAAATGGGAAATAGGTTATGAGGGAGGGGAGACAAGAGTAATATGCTGTCTGGAAAAAAAAGTAACAACATCCTGGAAACAGCAAACACTCATAGGGAATGCAAGATTAAGTAAAGCATGTGAAATGTAAGCAGGAACAACATAGTTGCCTTAACACTTTTACACTTATTATTCAGAAATCATTGAGTGTTTTTGCCTGAAAAGTTAAGAACATGACTACAGGGCCAGAAGGGGCCTGTTTCAATGTCCATTGCTTATATCCTTAAAAAACGTAAGCAGTATGGTTTAAAAAAAACACATCCCTGAACACAAAGCCGCGGTACACATTTTCTAAACTGAAAAAAGGAGAACTGCTGATATGGATCACATTAAAATTTTCCACTTTATGCATCAACCAGGTATTGCAGTACCTCCAGGAATGGTGCACTACTGCACCTGGGGAAAACAATGGGGCATATTATCAAGGGATTTAGCGCCGCTTTAGCGGCACTTTTTGCCGCTAAAGCGGCGATATTTATATCGCCCTATTAGCAAGCTGTCTCTAACTGGCGTTAGCGACAGCTTTTAGGCATTAGC
Source organism: Calotriton arnoldi (assembly GCA_963921515.1). Taxonomy (NCBI): domain Eukaryota; kingdom Metazoa; phylum Chordata; class Amphibia; order Caudata; family Salamandridae; genus Calotriton; species Calotriton arnoldi. The sequence continues at coordinate 557,073 of CAWUFW010009449.1, read as the reverse complement.
GGCCGGGATTCACATCGCCTTGCATGTCAGCGATAATTATCGCTAATGACATGCAAGGAAGGCGTTCCCTACTAAAAGCGACTGGAAACAGTCGCTAACTCCACTACCCCCTATTAGCAAGGCAGGCGAAGCGATAAAATAGTTCGCGCTAAGCGCGTTTATCAGCTATATTTTATCACCTGCTAGTGAGGATGACTTACCTGTTTAAAGTATAGGAGGTGGATTCTAATGCTGAATCCACCTTAGCGATAATGCGAGAATATCGCTGCTTTTCCAGTGATATTCTCACATTTTGCCGCTATCGCTGGAAATATTATCGCTATGGAGATAAACCTTACTAATAGGGTGTTATCTCAGCGATAATTTCCAGCGATAGGCGGCGTTAACAAAAAACGCGCTAAGCGCGTTTTGCGATAAATATCGCAACTCCTTGCTAATATGCCCCAATGTTGTTCAAAGAAAGAGGAGAAAACGAAAGTAGTGCTTCACTGGCAAATTCTGTAAAGTGGCGCTAATGTGTGTGGTTGTGAATAAAACCAATCTGGCCATTTTGCAACCACTCTGTAGAGCTTTATTTCTTTTTTTTTGTTTTGTAATTTGAACGTCTTTTTTTTTTACTCCGTCCCGAGGCTAATTTTTGGAATAGAAAAATGTCAGAAAAGACGTTTGCAGCCAAAGTGTTTCTTTCTTTTTTGGATCCATTTCACAGGGGAACAAATAAAGGAAAGGAGAGGAAAGAGAGGGTAAGAGCTGTTTGTTGAAGTCATAGCTTTTAGCACGTGAGGAGGAGCGAGACAGAGACAGAAAGAGAGGGAATAAGAGGAAGAGGGAGAAAGAGTGGGGGAGGGGCAGCGACAGAGCAGGAGAAGTGAACACTTGTTCAAAGAAAGAAGAGAAAACGAAAGTAGCGCTTAACTGGCAAACTTTGTAAAGTGGTGCTAATGTGTTTGGTTGTGAATAAAATACTGGTTTAACTTGATTTTCACTTCCATCTATGCTCCAAATGTAGACCAGGATGCTTTCTTATCCAGAGTGTCGCAGGCTCTCTCAGACTGGACTCAATACCCTTGGATATTAGGTGGGAATTTTAATGCAGTATTTGATGTACATCTAGACCGGTCCCGCCCTCCCCTACCGAACACTAACGCTACCACACAAGCCACCACTCTGACTCGATGGGCACAGGGGTGGGGTTTACTTGATGTCTGGAGGTCGCAACATGTTAATATGCAGGAATATTCCTTTTATTCCCACCCGCACAATTTGCACACCCGTTTGGATCACTTCCTTTGTACACCGGACTTATTCCCAGCGATCAAACAGAGTACCTATCTGGGTAAGACCATATCTGACCATAATCCCATAGAATTGACACTAAGCTGGGGCCGTATTCCCACGCCTATTCCAACGTGGCGCTTGCAGCCCATGCACTTGGAAGATCAAGTGTTTTATAATACATTAGCAACTACCATCACCACATATTTCGACGAAAATGAGGGCACTGCCACGACTAGATCACTGGCGTGGGAGGCTTTTAAAGTGACGATACAGGGAGTCTCCATGGGGACCTTGGTGGGTGCCAGACGGGAGGTAACCAGAGACATAACAGAATTGGAAGATATTTTGCAGGCACTGGAACTGGCTACCCGGGCAGACGCAAAGGGAGCAGGAGACCTACAGGAGGCTAGGATCCTCCTTTTCTCCTACATATTGCACTACATTACTGGAAGCAGGTGTTAAAATATGTCAAAATACCTACCCCTTATGCCCCGAATATTCCACTCTGTGGCCTGCCCACCCGGCACGAAGTATTGTCAACTGCTAGAATACGGAGCTGGACACAGGCCGGAACAGAGACGGTGGGGGACTTATTTTTGGATGGTAATTTGATGCCCATGCCGAGTTTCTACATACTAACGCAGTCCTGGACACATTATTCGTAACGCATGCTGCTGTCACACAGATTATTCGAAGGTACTGGTTGGTGGACCAGAAGGAACCCCTTACCTTTCAACTATTGCAGGCTATCCACATCATGGGTCATGGGAGCCACCTGGTCAGGTGGTTATACCGTGGATTAAGAGCCCATCTGTGCACCCCCCTACTGGCCCTTCATCAAAAGTGGGAAACAGCGTTAGCTAGGGAATTGAATGACAGAGAATGGGCTTTGGCCCTAGAACATCCTGAGCGGGTCTCCCGTAATTTCCGACTAAAAATAATACAGCTGTTGATATTACATAGGGCCTACCTCACGCCGTTGACAATACAGAAAATGTACCCTACTGCTTCCTCGACTGTCAAAGATGTTCTCGTCCGGATGCTGGCTTTATTCACATGTTGTGCGCTTGCCCCTCCTTGAGAATGTTTTGGTCTGAGGTCACCCGGGGTCTCACCCAACTTACCGAATGCTCCCCTTGGGCCACCATAGAAGCCTGTCTATTGGGCCTTTTTCCTCTTCCAAGGAAGGCAGCCCTGCTGCGCCGTTTTGCGGGACTACTGAACGTTGGCCCCGCGCAAGGGTAGGTGGAGGGAGGAAGTAATTAAATGGGCCACAGCTGACAGGGAGGTGCTACAGCGCAAGGAATATAGACGACTGAGGAAAAAGCCGATCTCCTTGGACTGGGCCCAACTGATAAAACAATTAAGTTCAGAGGCGGGCGAAGAGGCCGAGGATTATCAGAACACACCACATGACCCTATATGAAGTGCTTGATTCATAACTATACCACGAAGCGCAAATATGTGTATGTTCCCCTCCCTTTTTTCTTTCCACATTCCTCTCCTCTCCTCCCCCCCTCCCGGCCTCAACCCCCCCATTCACCCCCTCCCCCCCTGTGCCAGAACTATTACCCCAACTGGCAGTACTGTAGGACATGACAGATTAGATCACAGCGGCAAAGTTAATGGGAATGTTTTTGGGAGGGACGTATAGTGGAAGGGGGTTTAGTGGGAGGGATTAAAAGTTTCTTTAAAAATATGTTGATGTTAATCGATTAGACGGAAGTTCGTTTGTAAGTGCGCAAATACCGTCATTGTCAGCAAGAATACGTATGTACTGACGAAATTGTTTCCAGCTGTTTACGTTACCATGCAAGAACATTTATCCATTATCTGTACAATGTCAACAGTACTAATATGTAATGTAATACTCGCTTGCAAACCCTGATGCCTAATAAAATTTGTGTTAAAAACAAAACTTGATTTTCACTTTACAACAGATATCCTACCACCCTACTTATAATGGTTTGTTGTAGCTTTGTCCTCCTACCCTGAAGAAACATTCAGGGGCCGATTCCGATCTCGGCCGGTAGTGCTCCGAATCAGATTCGGATTCACCGGATCCGATTCGGAGCCCTGTTTCCTGACCGAATCGTACGCGGGTCCGGCCGGCGGAGTACGATGCAAGCACCCGCGAAATCGCCGACCGACTCGAACGCGGCTTCAACACGCTCCGACCGACTCGCATGGACACGACTCGCACCGCGCTATGGAGACGTTTCCCAGCCGGGTAAGTACGATGCGCACCGCGAGCAGTCCGACCGACTCGCGCCGTCCGGCTCGAAAAAGCTGTCGGAGCCGGACTTTGGGGGTCCGCGTTGGACCCCTCTGTACGCGTAGGCGCGTGAGTCGCACACAGGGGGGACCCATGGGTCCCCCTACCTGTGCATGTACGCCGCGATGCGCATGGACGCGTACACGCTGTAGGGCGCCCTTGTCCGCCTCGCACCCATTGAGTCAATGGGAGCCCGCGTACGCGTTGTGCGACCGGCTCCCATTGACTTCAATGGGAGTCCGACCGACTCGAGTCCGATAGCATGCGAATGCATCGTACTCGTCCGGTCGGACTGCTAGGGTCCGATTCGGTCGGAATTCTCTCCGGGTCCGGCTCGGTCGGAGAGATTTCCGGCTGGAATCGGCCCCTCAGTGTTATTATTGTGGGTCCTCACACACACTATTGGTATCATGCTTCATCATCAAGTCGTACCCCGGTGCCTAAAAACCGGGGTGGGCTATACCATATTCTAGGAGGACTTTGAATAATGTTCTAATCTTCAATGGGGATATAAATATTTAAAAATACCTACTGGCCACCCCGGTTTCTAATTATTTTGCGTGCCACTGGTATGATTAAAATATAAATAAATTGCTCAGGTGAATTAAGGAGTGGGTTACTTTCCCTGTACCCTCATACTATGTCAACATGTTTCAGCCCTTCCTAACTGCCCCTGCTGGGTCTCGGGCTTTCATCAGGACTCATTGTGAAACACCATTACCTATTGTGAATCAATGTCACTATTCAGTCTGTGGTGTCGAGTCGGTCTCTTAGCAATTATCACCACGCCAGCCACACAACAAACATCAACAAATGAGGCTGGCCTACTTGCCTGTGCCCCAGATGGAGAGGCATATGCTGGTGCCCTCCTAGGTGTATACTAATACCGTATACGGGCTGCAGGACATGTCCATGTAGTCACACTCTCCCCAAGGGTTGCGTGTCGCAATCAACCTATAGTGCCACCAAACACCTGTGCTGCTTGATTTTCTACATGTTAGCTTGGAATTCTAATTGAAAGAAATTGGAATGGGTCATGTCGAGGAGCAGGAACAAAACTTAATACCTTATTCAGGACTCTAGTTTTCACCTCTAAAAGTTGGTAGTCTAAAAGATTAACTATGATTGAAGCTGTTGGAACTGTCCCCTCCCTTTGCTCCACATCACCCCTGGTGATTGATTTTGCCATTGTTGACTGGCAGGGTTGCGTCCTCTGATGCTTCTCTATTTTTCAAAAAAGAAAAACATCACAGGAAGGTTCCTAGGTCTTATTCATGTTGATGTGCTGGAGGAGCAAATGGAACACGAGGCAGTGGAAGTGGATGGGCTTTCAATGTTCTCTTCCTCATCACTGGTATCGTCAAATGTCCAGCTGGAGGGATTATGGCAGTGCCCAGGTCTCTGTTGGTTCCTAGATTATCGTAGTTGCTGAAGTTCAGTTTGATAGTAGAAGTCAGCTGATGTCCATATAACAAGTGGGTTGATAATAAAGTAACACCGCCTTGAACACAAAGACCAGATACTTAGAAGCACAGTATACAGTAAACGTTTTATTTGTGCTCTCTAATGCCGCTCCCATGAGATGCTCCTCCTAGTCGGCAGTGGACAAAATTCTGTTCACTGTTGACACAGTGGTACTTTATAATTAAAAAAAGATGTAACAGATGCCAGAGACAAGGTCTAACTTGTTCTGGTACAGCTTGATATTGGGGAGAACTTCATTCCCTTTATCTCTGAATTATTGATTTTCTAGCAACTGCTTGCTGATTGGGGCAAGTGTTGTTTTAAAATGCTAAAGAGCAGTGCAGCATTGCACAGTCAAAATAAACACGCATTGGCAAAGCAAATAGGTCTCGCCTATGCTAGATTTATTGCCTTTGTCAGTGTGGTGTGGCCTTTCATTGTATAGTAGGTTATGCAATGGCCTATCTTGGTATGGTATGATATGGTATGGCCTGTCATTGTACAATATACTATAGAATGGCAAAAGCATGGCAAGGCCCGTCAGTGGAGAGGGTACACAAACCAAATGAGGATACACAAACTTGAGTATTCACACTATTTGACTGGCTGTCAACAAACTGCAAACAATGTTATTTACATTAGTTAGCATTGTTATTTACATTAGCTAGCATTATTACATTAGCAAACAATGGTTTATTGTTATTGTGGTCTCTCTGCATGCATGGAGCAATGTATATGTTTCTACTGGGTGTGTTTGTTTCCACTATACATTTCTTCTTCCATCACGTGAAAGAGATTAAAGGAAATGTACATTAGTAAATATAATGTAGTCAGTGTTGCATCCATGCGATGGTCAGCCTTTATTTTAATGTAAGTGACAATCGAAAATCAAGTGCACAGGCATGATGCAATAATATGTCAATGAGAGATGTACATATAAACTCACACTTCTGTCTGTTTCATAGAGACTTCATGTGAAAACTTGAAACGTGAAAGTGATGTTGAGCAAGTATTTTAAAAGTAAATCAGAATTAAAAGTAATCGCTGCACCGGCAAATCATTGCATTTATTTGTACCCTGATTTGCTACACGATCTTAAATTGTGCTTCTATCACTGCAATGTAAAGATTTTATTTAGGTATATATACATATATATATATATAAAAACCAAGTTGCTCCTTCCGGGATGCTGGAACCCAAGAACGGTGGTGTACACTCCGGCAGAGCGCGCCGGTTGTTACAATATCCAATTATAAAGTTCCGTGTAGTACACTCTCAGGAAGAAGCAGACAGAGCACAGTCTAGGTATCCAAGTTTTAATCCACACAACGCGTTTCGGCGAGAGCCTTGATCACGTGTGAAAAGTGCACAATACAAACAGTTACTGATAAAGTTTTTTGCCACGATCATCAACAACACCAACAAAGGACAACATATACTTCGTTACCACCAGTATGCATGGCCGCCATCTTAGACTAGCAAAAAATAAATGTCAATATAAATACAATGCAGCCTAGAAGTACCGGGCAAATTGTCAAATACATTGCTAAAATAATATCAAGGATAATTAATTGGTTGTCAATTAACAGAATAAGTTGTTGTGATCTGTGAGGGAAAGTTAATGAAAAACTGATTGAACATCGACTTCCTAGGCTACCATGGTGCACTATAGACCATAAATTTTAATAACAGACATAGTGCCGCTGCGACCGTCAGAGAATTAAAGTGCATAGCGTCAAATACGGAGGTGTGTGAGGTGGTAAAGAAAATAAGAAGTGCTCATTGCCTCTAGTTTCATGCCTGAGCGTAAATGGAGTGTGCCAAGTAAATTGGACTATCCTGGTGTAGGATATGAGTGGCTGATCCAAGGAGCGTGATAAGGGAATCACATACAAACTAAGCTATCATACATAGTGTACGAATCAACAAAGATGGTCAATGTGTTGTAGAATACAAGAACGCTCTGGGGACCCTGGCGGACTGAGTTATAGGCTTCCACTAGTGGGACAGTGAGCGGCCTATCAAATACAAATGGGTTATGATTCTGTGCTCCACCGTGCTTGGTTCAGGCAATAGAAACAGATGATGGTAGTGGATGATCGTGCATCTACCGGTAACTGGCTAGTGGGAAGTGATTATACAATACGGTGTAACTGGTGAGACGTCTGAAGCGAGAGGAAAAGGGTAGGATGCCCGTGAAGATAATACCCTGTGAGAGGGCTCCTTCCTTTTCTCCTGTGAAGAAAACATAAACAGAAAAGAGATTAAAAAAGTGTTGCAATTATACGTTACAGTATAACACCTAACGATAAAAATAAAAGCATAAAATTAAGTACAATCTACCGCACTACGTAGATGGATGAAGGACAGAGATATGATAACAAACATCAAATTGAAAAAACATCAATTGAAAAGACCAGAGGGAGCATTGCAGACTATGACAACCTGCTGTGAATCACTTATGGCCCTTCTCTCAAGTGAATGGAAAGTTCCTCATCGAGGTTTAATCCCCCGGGACTTTTGGTTTGAAAATCTATGATATATCTAGATTCACGTTGCCTGAGAGCCAGTACCCTATCTCCACCCCTGGGATTCTTGGGGATGTGTTCAAGGATCAGATAACAACTCAGCAACATTGGAAAAGTGTTTTTCCGAACAGTGGCGCGCCACAGGATATTTAGGGTCCTTGTTTGTAACAGCTCTTAGATGTTCAAGGACCCGTTTTTTGGCTGTACAGGTCGTGCTGCCAATGTACCAGAGCTTGCAGGTACATTCAATAGCATAGATAACAAAGCTGGTGCTGCACGTCAAAAACTGTGTGATTTTTTGGGAAATCCCTCCGTATTCTAGCACTGCTCTGAACTTGCTGTATTTGCACGCCTTGCAGTGGCCACAAGGGTAGAATCCTATGAGGCCATGTGTGATTGTGGTGGGATAAAGAGTGATGTCATTTCTGACCACTAGATCGTGAATGTTTCTGTTCCGTCTGTATGTCACGTTGGGTCTATCTGTTATGCTTGTACCAAGGACATTATCGGATTTTAAGATGTCCCAATTTTTTTGTAAGGATGCGTTTCACTTTATGTGCCTCAGAATTGAAGGTGAGAATGACACGTGTTTTATCCCAGTCCTCCTCCCTGGTCTCACAGGGTTTTTCCTGTAGGGTGTGTTTTCTGTCGACCACCTCTGCCCGTTCCTTGGCTTTTTTAAGGACCCAGTTGGGATATCCTCGGCTGTGAAATCTGTCAATGATGTGATCTCTCTCCTCCGTATAGGCCTCAGTGTTGTTGCAGTTCCTTTTAGCCCTCAGCAGTTCGCCAAATGGTATGCTCCATTTCAGTGCCTCTGGGTGGCTGCTGAGGGCATGTAGGACACTGTTACCTGCAGTAGCCTTCCGAAAGAGAGAGGTAAACACTTTGCTCTACCCTTTTCCTCTCACTTCAGACGTCTCACCAGTTACACCGTATTGTATAATCACGTCCCACTAGCCAGTTACCGGTAGATGCACGATCATCCACTACCATCATCTGTTTCTATTGCCTGAACCAAGCACGGTGGAGCACAGAATCATAACCCATTTGTATTTGATAGGCCGCTCACTGTCCCACTAGTGGAAGCCTATAACTCAGTCCGCCAGGGTCCCCAGAGCGTTCTTGTATTCTACAACACATTGACCATCTTTGTTGATTCGTACACTATGTATGATAGCTTAGTTTGTATGTGATTCCCTTATCACGCTCCTTGGATCAGCCACTCATATCCTACACCAGGATAGTCCAATTTACTTGGCACTCTCCATTTACGCTCAGGCATGAAACTAGAGGCAATGAGCACTTCTTATTTTCTTTACCACCTCACATACCTGCGTATTTGACGCTATGCACTTTAATTCTCTGACGGTCGCAGCGGCACTATGTCTGTTATTAAAATTTATGGTCTATAGTGCACCATGGTAGCCTAGGAAGTCGATGTTCAATCAGTTTTTCATTAACTTTCCCTCACAGATCACAACAACTTATTCTGTTCATTGGCAACCAATTAATTATCCTTGATATTATTTTAGCAATGTATTTGACAATTTGCCCGGTACTTCTAGGCTGCATTGTATTTATATTGACATTTATTTTTTGCTAGTCTAAGATGGCGGCCATGCATACTGGTGGTAACGAAGTATATGTTGTCCTTTGTTGGTGTTGTTGATGATCGTGGCAAAAAACTTTATCAGTAACTGTTTGTATTGTGCACTTTTCACACGTGATCAAGGCTCTCGCCGAAACGCGTTGTGTGGATTAAAACTTGGATACCTAGACTGTGCTCTGTCTGCTTCTTCCTGAGAGTGTACTACACGGAACTTTATAATTGGATATTGTAACAACCGGCGCGCTCTGCCGGAGTGTACACCACCCTTCTTGGGTTCCAGCATCCCGGAAGGAGCAACTTGGTTTTTGTACGTGATTGAGGGGTGTAACTGGACCGGCCTAACGCTGCGGATTTTGAACTGCTACACGACACGAGAGAGCACTGGGGGACTGCACACGTAGGTAAGTCTACCACCGCAATTTGTCCGTCCCTTGTGGGGGGTGCAGTGGTTACGTATCGGCGGGTACGCGCCGCGGGTGCTTCCCCGGGGCAGCGGCAAACGCGGAGGTAACTTCAGAGTGTTGGCATTGACCACTTTCCCCCACGCACACAGTGTTTGATCCTGGTGAATGCATAATATCTTAGCCAGCGCTACACAAGTATATTACTATATCACCATATCCAGCGATTGTAGCTGTTGCACGGCATTTGGAAGTATTTTGCAGCTATCACAGGAGCACACGCCTTGGGATAGTCATTGGACATCACGAGGCGCTACATACGACCGTGCTGCTCCACGAGGCATCGCTCATGGTATATTTTTTCAGTTCGTTAGGCAAAGGGAACTTTCCATGTGAGGGAAGGGGAAGACAGACAGCAGCACACAGGTAATCTGTCCAAGTTAAGCGCACAAGTTGGAGGAGGAAGCAGAAAGAAGAGCAGCTGCTCTTACTTTGTTCAGCAGGAAACCCGGGGTAGCCAAAAGTTCAGATGCAGCAGACAAATCAGACCTCAAAACTCAACCGCTGGAAGAGAAAATCTGAAAATTGGAAAAACTCAAACGCACTGAAACTTCCAAGTGGTGGGAGGCGATCTCCCTACAAAATTACGTGGACCAGGCAATGGCACCGAGGGGATTAAGAATCTTCATTACTCCCACATATGAGGCTCCCAACCCCAAAATGTTGGGGGACTGGTCTGAGCACTCCGCATCAAGTTCCAGGATAATGATGGAAATACTAATAAAATATGTTTGGAAGGACAGAGAGGACATACTGAAACAGATCAAAGAAATTATGATAGAACTTTCTCAAACACTGGATTCTGAGACTTTGAAAAAATCATTGGATCCCATGAAAGAACGCCTCAGTAAATATGAGGAAGACATCAAGGCCAGAAAACAGAGAAAGATGAATCGAGACTATGCCGATTATGAATGTGGCAGAATATTAACTTTCAGCAAAAAGTATGACCATCTATACAAAGCTCATAATACCACATCCATTCTCGCTAATACCACGAATCCAGTGACTGACAATTCCACAATCAGTGACACAGAATCGGATGTATCGGGAGTCAACGTATCTGATGAAGAACGCAACCCGAGACAAATCAATTTTTTAGACGAATTTCGGGTGATGAGGAAGGATCGACAGAAGGAGAGAGACAACCCACCACCGAAACCACGCGGCCAGGGACGGGGAAGAGGCAGAGGACAGGCAAACGCCGCAACAGAAAGAAAAGACTCAAGCAACGCTGGCAATACAGGCAAAGGAAGGGGCGCTATGGGAAGTCGCAAAACACGCTCCAACAGGAATTACTAATGGATATGAACATGGTAAATAGAACTGTAGTGAATCTGTCCAAAAGACCTATTAGTGAGGTGGAGAAAAAAACTTTGTGCTTAGGTCTCTCTTTCTGCCCATCCTCTGTGTTCAATTATACCGATACCAGAATTGATCTGTTTAGATATGTATGAAAATTGAAATTGAAAAAGTGGCACAAGCTTAAGAGATTGGGTCAGAATTACAATACTATGACCAGTAATAGTACGAATGACAGTAATCTGGTGATCAGCGACATAGACACACTCATCACCATGGCAGAACTAGCACAGGAGAGCGAGTCCAGGGAAGGTCTCATTGACACCACACAAACGCTGGAACGAATGGAGTTAGAATTAGGGGCAGCAGCCAAAACAGATTTCAAGGTCAAATCTACTTTTGTCCCCCTTCTTCCACATGACAGTATAGACACGTTCCATGAGTGCACGAACAAGGGACTCCTGGAACTTAGACATAGGAGAAACAAGCAACCTAGAGACATCCATGACAATCTATCGTTCAATCAAAGACAGGCACTCAAATCCCTTCATGAGGACACAAATATCGTGATCCATCCAGCTGACAAGGGGGGGAATGTAGTTATTCTGGATCGCGATGACTACATCAATGAGGCCTTACGCCAACTCAATGACACCAAATTCTACACACAGATCACACAAGAGATGTACAATCAGAGCATCACTGACATTTGGGACAAATTGGTCATATGGAGGGATAAGGGTGTTCTGACATGGGAAAAATACTGTTATTTGAAGAAAGATCATCCCAAACTCCCATACTGTATTTGATACCGAAATTACATAAGGACAGCATGAAACCACCGGGGCGCCCTATCGTGTCGTCGATTGGCAGTGTGAGTGAACACATTTCCAAATATGTTGATCACTTCTTAAGGGACTCTGTGACAACATTGCCCAGTTATTTGAGGGACACGAAAGATTTCCTATGTAGAATTGAAAATCTGGTTTGGAGTCCTGAGTATCTTTTTATTGTACTGGACGTGCACTCGCTTTATACCATAATCGATCATCAACAGGGATTAGAAGCGTGTGAACACTTTCTCAAAAACAGGCCCTTACATTATCGTGACCATAGCCAGATGATCATAGGTATGATCGAATTTTGTCTCAAAAACAACATCTTTGCTTTCAATGGCGCCCTCTATAGGCAGATCAATGGTACTGCCATGGGATCTTGCTTTGCTCCCAGTTTTGCTAATCTCTTTATGGGCTACTGGGAGCAAGAGATTTTCAGCAGCGACACTCTCAAGGGCGACCTCCAGAAAATCGTCATGTGGCTACGCTACATAGATGATTTGTTCATCATCTGGAGGGGCTCTAGAAGTGACGCGGATGACTTTGTCAAGAAACTCAACACTAACGGGTACAACATCTTGCTCACTGGTAACATCACGGCAGACAAAACTGAGTACCTAGATGTTTGCTTAGAAATCAAACAGGGCAAAGTGTGTACCTCTCTCTTTCAGAAGGCTACTGCAGGTAACAGTGTCCTACATGCCCTCAGCAGCCACCCAGAGGCACTGAAATGGAGCATACCATTTGGCGAACTGCTGAGGGCTAAAAGGAACTGCAACAACACTGAGGCCTATACGGAGGAGAGAGATCACATCAGTGACAGATTTCACAGCCGAGGATATCCCAACTGGGTCCTTAAAAAAGCCAAGGAACGGGCAGAGGTGGTCGACAGAAAACACACCCTACAGGAAAAACCCTGTGAGACCAGGGAGGAGGACTGGGATAATACACGTGTCATTCTCACCTTCAATTCTGAGGCACATAAAGTGAAACGCATCCTTACAAAAAATTGGGACATCTTAAAATCCGATAATGTCCTTGGTACAAGCATAACACATAGACCCAACGGGACATACAGACAGAACAGAAACATTCGCGATCTAGTGGTCAGAAATGACATCACTCTTTATCCCACCACAATCACACATGGCCTCATAGGATTCTACCCTTGTGGCCACTGCTAGGCGTGCAAATACAGCAAGTTCAGAGCAGTGCTAGAATACGGAGGGATTTCCCAAAAAATCACACAGTTTTTGACGTGCAGCACCAGCTTTGTTATCTATGCTATTGAATGTACCTGCAAGCTCTGGTACATTGGCAGCACGACCTGTACAGCCAAAAAACGGGTCCTTGAACATCTAAGAGCTGTTACAAACAAGGACCCTAAATATCCCGTGGCGCGCCACTGTTCGGAAAAACACTTTTCCAATGTTGCTGAGTTGAGTTATCTGATCCTTGAACACATCCCCAAGAATCCCAGGGGTGGAGATAGGGTACTGGCTCTCAGGCAACGTGAATCTAGATATATCATAGATTTTCAAGCCAAAAGTCCCGGGGGATTAAACCTCGATGAGGAACTTTCCATTCACTTGAGAGAAGGGCCATAAGTGATTCACAGCAGGTTGTCATAGTCTGCAATGCTCCCTCTGGTCTTTTCAATTGATGTTTTTTCAATTTGATGTTTGTTATCATATCTCTGTCCTTCATCCATCTACGTAGTGCGGTAGATTGTACTTAATTTTATGCTTTTATTTTTATCGTTAGGTGTTATACTGTAACGTATAATTGCAACACTTTTTAAATCTCTTTTCTGTTTATGTTCTCTTCACAGGAGAAAAGGAAGGAGCCCTCTCACAGGGTATTATCTTCACGGGCATCCTACCCTTTTCCTCTCGCTTCAGACGTCTCACCAGTTACACCGTATTGTATAATCACTTCCCACTAGCCAGTTACCGGTAGATGCACGATCATCCACTACCATCATCTGTTTCTATTGCCTGAACCAAGCACGGTGGAGCACAGAATCATAACCCATTTGTATTTGATAGGCCGCTCACTGTCCCACTAGTGGAAGCCTATAACTCAGTCCGCCAGGTTCCCCAGAGCGTTCTTGTATTCTACAACACATTGACCATCTTTGTTGATTCGTACACTATGTATGATAGCTTAGTTTGTATGTGATTCCCTTATCACGCTCCTTGGATCAGCCACTCATATCCTACACCAGGATAGTCCAATTTACTTGGCACTCTCCATTTACGCTCAGGCATGAAACTAGAGGCAATGAGGCACTTCTTATTTTCTTTATCACCTCACACACCTGCGTATTTGACGCTATGCACTTTAATTCTCTGACGGTCGCAGCGGCACTTATGTCTGTTATTAAAATTTATGGTCTATGGTGCACCATGGTAGCCTAGGAAGTCGATGTTCAATCAGTTTTTCATTAACTTTCCCTCACAGATCACAACAACTTATTCTGTTCATTGGCAACCAATTAATTATCCTTGATATTATTTTAGCAATGTATTTGACAATTTGCCCGGTACTCCTAGGCTGCATTGTATTTATATTGACATTTATTTTTGCTAGTCTAAGATGGCGGCCATGCATACTGGTGGTAACGAAGTATATGTTGTCCTTTGTTGGTGTTGTTGATGATCGTGGCAAAAAACTTTATCAGTAACTGTTTGTATTGTGCACTTTTCACACGTGATCAAGGCTCTCGCCGAAACGCGTTGTGTGGATTAAAACTTGGATACCTAGACTGTGCTCGGTCTGCTTCTTCCTGAGAGTGTACTACACTGAACTTTATAATTGGATATATATATATATATATATATCACAAACAGAATAGAGCCCAACTCCGACTTCTGAACAGGCTGACTTTATTCGTCTTAGTGCGCAGCAGAACAGAGACACTCATAAAGTCCTTACGCGTTTCGGCGTGGTGCCGCCTTGTTCACAGGTGAGTGCAATTTGTTGATCCTTGTGGTCATGTGCCTGTAGCAACCAACTACAAGCCCCAGTGTGCACCAAAATGTAAATGTAAAATCCCCAGCGTGCAATGATGTATAATTCATTTCTGCTTAATAGCGTTTTTACACCAAATGTCACGAACATTTCTTATTTTATTCCAAGGTGCACACTTAAAAATTGTCAGCTGCAAAATAGTCCTGCCACACTAAAATAATTTGCCTGTAGCGCGGAGTTACCAAAGAGAGGGTCACCTCTCTCATCTCCCTTTCTTTCACTCGGTACCATCTTGCCATGGAAATCCTTGTAGGCTGGTATGAATGGAAAGCGGGTCATGCCCCCTCCGTCAAATGTTTTCAAGAGGCTCCATTTTGCCGGGGGCCACCGACCCTGCAGGGCGTGCTCTTGGAACAGGAATGGAGATCCTGCTGATAAGAATATCACAAACAGAATAGAGCCCAACTCCGACTTCTGAACAGGCTGACTTTATTCGTCTTGGTGCGCAGCAGAACAGAGACACTCATAAAGTCCTTACGCGTTTCGGCGTGGTGCCGCCTTGTTCACAGGTGAGTGCAATTTGTTGATCCTTGTGGTCATGTGCCTGTAGCAACCAACTACAAGCCCCAGTGTGCACCAAAATGTAAATGTAAAATCCCCAGCGTGCAATGATGTATAATTCATTTCTGCTTAATAGCGTTTTTACACCAAATGTCACGAACATTTCTTATTTTATTCCAAGGTGCACACTTAAAAATTGTCAGCTGCAAAATGCAAAATAGTCCTGCCACACTAAAATAATTTGCCTGTAGCGCGGAGTTACCAAAGAGAGGTCACCTCTCTCATCTCCCTTTCTTTCACTCGGTACCATCTTGCCATGGAAATCCTTGTAGGCTGGTATGAATGGAAGCGGGTCATGCCCCCTCCGTCAAATGTTTTCAAAGAGGCTCCATTTTGCCGGGGCCACCGACCCTGCAGGGCGTGCTCTTGGAACAGGAATGGAGATCCTGCTGATAAGAATATCATAAACAGAATAGAGCCCAACTCCGACTTCTGAACAGGCTGACTTTGTTCGTCTTAGTGCGCAGCAGAACAGAGACACTCATAAAGTCCTTACGCGTTTCGGCGTGGTGCCGCCTTGTTCACAGGTGAGTGCAATTTGTTGATCCTTGTGGTCATGTGCCTGTAGCAACCAACTACAAGCCCCAGTGTGCACCAAAATGTAAATGTAAAATCCCCAGCGTGCAATGATGTATAATTCATTTCTGCTTAATAGCGTTTTTACACCAAATGTCACGAACATTTCTTATTTTATTCCAAGGTGCACACTTAAAATTGTCAGCTGCAAAATGCAAAATAGTCCTGCCACACTAAAATAATTTGCCTGTAGCGCGGAGTTACCAAAGAGAGGGTCACCTCTCTCATCTCCCTTTCTTTCACTCGGTACCATCTTGCCATGGAAATCCTTGTAGGCTGGTATGAATGGAAAGCGGGTCATGCCCCCTCCGTCAAATGTTTTCAAAGAGGCTCCATTTTGCCGGGGGCCACCGACCCTGCAGGGCGTGCTCTTGGAACAGGAATGGAGATCCTGCTGATAAGAATATCACAAATTTTCAAGTGTGCACCTTGGAATAAAATAAGAAATGTTCGTGACATTTGGTGTAAAAACGCTATTAAGCAGAAATGAATTATACATCATTGCACGCTGGGGATTTTACATTTACATTTTGGTGCACACTGGGGCTTGTAGTTGGTTGCTACAGGCACATGACCACAAGGATCAACAAATTGCACTCACCTGTGAACAAGGCGGCACCACGCCGAAACGCGTAAGGACTTTATGAGTGTCTCTGTTCTGCTGCGCACTAAGACGAATAAAGTCAGCCTGTTCAGAAGTCGGAGTTGGGCTCTATTCTGTTTGTGATATTCTTATCAGCAGGATCTCCATTCCTGTTCCAAGAGCACGCCCTGCAGGGTCGGTGGCCCCGGCAAAATGGAGCCTCTTTGAAAACATTTGACGGAGGGGCATGACCCGCTTCCATTCATACCAGCCTACAAGGATTTCCATGGCAAGATGGTACCGAGTGAAAGAAAGGGAGATGAGAGAGGTGACCCTCTCTTTGGTAACTCCGCGCTACAGGCAAATTATTTTAGTGTGGCAGGACTATTTTGCATTTTGCAGCTGACAATTTTTAAGTGTGCACCTTGGAATAAAATAAGAAATGTTCGTGACATTTGGTGTAAAAACGCTATTAAGCAGAAATGAATTATACATCATTGCACGCTGGGGATTTTACATTTACATTTTGGTCCACACTGGGGCTTGTAGTTGGTTGCTACAGGCACATGACCACAAGGATCAACAAATTGCACTCACCTGTGAACAAGGCGGCACCACGCCGAAACGCGTAAGGACTTTATGAGTGTCTCTGTTCTGCTGCGCACTAAGACGAATAAAGTCAGCCTGTTCAGAAGTCGGAGTTGGGCTCTATTCTGTTTGTGATATTCTTATCAGCAGGATCTCCATTCCTGTTCCAAGAGCACGCCCTGCAGGGTCGGTGGCCCCGGCAAAATGGAGCCTCTTTGAAAACATTTGACGGAGGGGCATGACCCGCTTTCCATTCATACCAGCCTACAAGGATTTCCATGGCAAGATGGTACCGAGTGAAAGAAAGGGAGATGAGAGAGGTGACCCTCTCTTTGGTAACTCCGCGCTACAGGCAAATTATTTTAGTGTGGCAGGACTATTTTGCATTTTGCAGCTGACAATTTTTAAGTGTGCACCTTGGAATAAAATAAGAAATGTTCGTGACATTTGGTGTAAAAAAACGCTATTAAGCAGAAATGAATTATACATCATTGCACGCTGGGGATTTTACATTTACATTTTGGTGCACACTGGGGCTTGTAGTTGGTTGCTACAGGCACATGACCACAAGGATCAACAAATTGCACTCACCTGTGAACAAGGCGGCACCACGCCAAACGCGTAAGGACTTTATGAGTGTCTCTGTTCTGCTGCGCACTAAGACGAATAAAGTCAGCCTGTTCAGAAGTCGGAGTTGGGCTCTATTCTGTTTGTGATATTCTTATCAGCAGGATCTCCATTCCTGTTCCAAGAGCACGCCCTGCAGGGTCGGTGGCCCCGGCAAAATGGAGCCTCTTTGAAAACATTTGACGGAGGGGCATGACCCGCTTTCCATTCATACCAGCCTACAAGGATTTCCATGGCAAGATGGTACCGAGTGAAAGAAAGGGAGATGAGAGAGGTGACCCTCTCTTTGGTAACTCACGCTACAGGCAAATTATTTTAGTGTGGCAGGACTATTTTGCATTTTGCAGCTGACAATTTTTAAGTGTGCACCTTGGAATAAAATAAGAAATGTTACGTGACAGTTGGTGTAAAAACGCTATTAAGCAGAAATGAATTATACATCATTGCACGCTGGGGATTTTACATTTACATTTTGGTGCACACTGGGGCTTGTAGTTGGTTGCTACAGGCACATGACCACAAGGATCAACAAATTGCACTCACCTGTGAACAAGGCGGCACCACGCCGAAGCAGCGTAAGGACTTTATGAGTGTCTCTGTTCTGCTGCGCACTAAGACGAATAAAGTCAGCCTGTTCAGAAGTCGGAGTTGGGCTCTATTCTGGTTGTGATATTCTTATCAGCAGGATCTCCATTCCTGTTCCAAGAGCACGCCCTGCAGGGTCGGTGGCCCCCGGCAAAATGGAGCCTCTTTGAAAACATATATATATATATATATACACATATACACACAAAGAAAATCATGCAATTAACATCCTTTGTATAGGCGCATGTTTTGCAATTAAAATTAAATCACACGCACTCGGAATTAAAAGTAATGTTGCACCGGCAAATCAGAATAAACATACTGCATTTTTTTTATTCTGATTTGCCAGTGCAACATTACTTTTACTTTTGAGTGCATGTGAATTACTTTCAAAACATGCACTTAAACAAAGGCCCTGCAATTCTTGATTTTGTTTGTAAACATGAACCCAAATAAAGTCTTTAAATTGCAGTGATAGGAGTGTGATGGAACCACTAGCCACGTTTTGAAAGTCAGTCTCGGGCATTCATAATTTGAAGTATGCACAGTCACCAAAAACTCTGTGTTCCACTACAGCACCGCACAAACGAACTTTAATGACTGGCCTAGAGTATCCACCTCGTCTGAGACCCCGCGCTGCGTGAATTCCTTTTCCATGTTTTGTCTGCTTTCTCTGTGTTACATCAAAATCCTCAAAAGTAACTCTCCTCTAAAGAAACACACTTAAGAGATTCCACAGAGCAAAAGTAAATATTAGCTGGCAGTCCTAATCTTAGACATGGAGGGGAGTCAGATTAGACGACAGAACAAGAAAAAAAAAAGTTCCTCAATCCGAACGTGAGCAATGAAAGGAAAGAAATAAAAAAAGAAATTAATCAGTATTTGGTCCATGCTCCATCGAAGAGACAAACAAGAGAAGAGAGAAAGTGAAACCCCAAAATCTAACCAATGCGAAGTAAGGAAAAAAGAGTGAGAATGAAGCCAAATAATGTTAGGTGTTGGGCGGGCACTAAGCCCTTTTTATTTATTTATATATAACAATAGACTCACATGCAACAGCACATGCACTCTCAGGCAAAACCTAAAGTATGAATGACTTTTCTTGATGTACACAATATCACTTGTTATGGGAGAGCGGTTCTATATGCACCTTGATACATATGCAACTGTACAAATAAGCACCTAGTAGGAATAGGTTTCATGGTAAAGCGAAGCCATTTATTTTATTTACAAGCCATAAAATCACTCTCCTAAAGTTTGAGGCTTAACAGGGTGCACTTAGATTCTAAGCTATGTAACAACCAAACAACGTAGTTGGGGTGCTGCTACCAGTGTATCAAACTATGTCTGTGTTATTGAATTGTATGAATTATTGGAATGAATTATATTTCTGAAGGATCCAAAGTGTTTTGATATGGTCAAAGCTGTAAAATCTCACAACTCAATTATGTAATGAGTGTCCGAAAAAATAATTCCATAGGTCGTGAAAAATTCCCTGAATTATACCGACCCCCATAAGCAGAGAAACACATCGGCACTCATCGAAAGCTAAGCACGTGTGGAGCTTTTTAACTCATGAGCTCGGGACTCTAATATTCTGAAAGAATTGATAAATGCTTGCATAGCCGATTTTACTACCCTCTGTATACTGCCTTTTCTTGAAGCAAATCATGAACTAACTACATTTTATAGCTCACATTAAACTGGTTAGAAGGGGGCTATAAGAACAAGCACTAGTGAGATCCAATAGAAATGAGAAATATTATCACCCTTTTCCTTCTCTAAAAATCTTCTTGAAGGTACCATTCAAAGACCATGGGCTGAGACAGCAGAGGTCTGGTTTTCGTAAATGTAATATGAAATCCCTTGACAATTTGAAGGATTGTGTGAATCTCTACATTTCATCCAGCTGGGAGACTTCTAGTGGAGGCGTTTAATGTTGGATTTAGAATTTGGCAAACATTCTTCAGACTCTTTTAAAGAGGGAAAACCTGGGCTAGTGTTCACTTCACTCAGTGTGTTGAGGCTGAGCGTTCGTTTGACTTCTGGATTTTCGCTGTGAAATAGCATCATCTTCGTAGTCACTCAGGAAGCAGATGAAGGCATTACAGACAGGGCCATTGGAATTATGCAGATTATGAGCAGGTAAAGGAGGTGTCAGTTTAACAACAACTCTCTCCATTTAACAAACAGCACAGGTAGTACATTTCTTATTTATTGGGTATATGTTTAACTAGAAGGTACTTTAGGATTCGAGACATGGTACCATAAAAGATTAAACACATCTGGGATTCTTCTAACGTCTGAGCTGAAATAAATGCATTTTTGGGAAGTGTGTCTGTAAAGTAAATAGGAGTTAGTGAAAAAATTAAATCGTAACTAAAGAAGAACCATTCTAACCACCCTCTCTAAATAAGATGTAATTGTTTTGAGTAGCTGGTGCGCCATTGGATCCCATGGGCCTCAATTACAATAACTTTGGGTCATACTGAGCATTATGTGCAAATTATGCAGCAGATGATGACTTTATGTGGCAAATTCATATTTATGCAGAAAACGCCACATCCCCACAATTACATTTTTCCTGTGGCTCTGGTGATAGGTAAAAACAAATCCCCACCAGGAGGCATCTAAAGATTCTTGAAATTATGTGAATGTGTAACTGTATACTCAACTTGTTTACTGTCTCCTCCTCGAGGGATTAGCACATCCTAGAAGGACAGTGGGAAGTTAGGCTCTTGCTGTCAGGATCCCAGATGTTAACTAGGCTGACATACAACTTCAAACAGGCTAAATGGTTTGGTCTACCATGTGGCCTGGTGAAGAGGTGTAATGTTTAAACTTCAGGGATGTTTTCTCCTTTCTGTTTCTACCTTTGTGGGTCAGTCAAAGCTTTTATTCCAGTATGGTCACTGATAGTCCTTTTTGTGCCAGAAATGCACGATTGAATTACAGCGCCCTAGCTTATGATGACAGCTGCTGGATTGGGTGGGTGCTTATCTCACGAGCTCTGACGAGTAATAACAGAAAGGGAGAGAGGCTTAGATGGGGGATCATTAGTCTTGTAGACACTTTAATTATTTTGTTGTAAATCAAGTGTCCTCTTCATTCTAGCTGGGAGTGGCCTCTCTGCCCAGCCATTTGCTAGGCATTAATCGAAGAGTAGAACATAGGACATCTACATTTTACTCTTACTTTAATGCTTACTAACATTATGCATACCAGCGAGTTTTAAGTATTTTGTTACTCAAACGGGAAAAACTGCAGCAAGACTAGCCTGTTGATATTTCTTGCTGATATGTTATTTCATCTATTAAAGAGGCCCAAGAGAGCCGGGTGGAGCAAAATGACACCTAGGTAACATTGCGTCTTTGAAGTTATTTTTTAAAGTGACAGAGCTCAACCTTTACTGCAGCGGTATTTTTCAAAATAACTGGGGGCCTCGGGGAAGCGCCAACTGACAGAGAATTCAAGGGGTATGCAGGAAAGGATGTGGAAAAGTGAAATTTGTGTTATGATCAGGCACTTGAGTGAGACTGGTCTCCAGCTTTATGGGAAAATGCTATTGCAGAAGATACCAGCCTAGGCTGTCTCCTGGGGCTTGACTAAGAAGACAGATTGTTGGGTAGTGAGAACAGACTTTGAAAGCCCAGATACCTACTATTTGGAATGAGGGTTGAAAAGGTGCAGAGCAGATGCAGGCAATTCTCCAAAACGCACCATATGTGGAGCTGGGCAATTGCATATGTACCTTTTTTCTGCCAGCTGACCTTGATCAGTCGACATTTCAGGATGCTCAGTTCCTTGCAAGAATTACCAGGAGAGAGGAGACAAAGCTGATTTGATGAAGTAGACAGGAATTGATTCGTTTTTTACTTTCCTGGGGAGTATTCCCCATTAGGTACTAGAGTGATGCAAATGTGGTAATGTGTCAATAAAACCACATTTGCCCTGAATTCTAAATTCAACATCCCACAAACGACAGTACTGGCACGAGCCTTGATGCCTACAGGCATATGCTACGCTTAATAAATCTTTCTCAAATCAAAGGGCACAGCCTTTCACCATAAGAAATCCATGGAGACTGCAGAGGGTACACGTGGAATTAGATGATGATCAGAGATACGCAGGAAGGTTGAGGGGTTACCTAAAACCAACAGTATGCACTTGACAGGAATGGAATATCTGTTGAATGCAGCCTGGACACTGAACCTGTGGATATAGAGGGCCCCAGAGGACGTGGGAGGCAATGGCCTAAGCTGTTTCACAGCTATGTGGATGCCAGAGAAATAGGAAATCTCATTAAAAGTCCTGACTGGGAGACGGAAAAAAAATAAGAAGTGCTGCTTCTGCGCCTTAAGTTCCAAATATATTATCTGTGTCCAGAGGAGCGGGTCCCACCAGCAATTTTGAACTTACAAAATGAAGGCATCATAGACTGTGTGCTGAGGTCAGTTAACAGCAGGGTAGTCTGCCAAAAAAAGATAACCCCATTCACTCCCTTTCCCCACCCCAATACCTCCAAATGGAGGAAAGAGATGGTAGCATGCATAAAAGACTATTTCTAGAGGCCAGTTGGGAAAATGCCTTACCAAGTGAAGTTAAAGTCTTTCCTGAGGGGAAAAAGCTACTGTTTGCCCTTTGCAAATCAACCAGGAATGGGGATATTCCCTTTAGGTAGCTTACCCAAGTTCAGTAACTCTGAATCCCTTTCATAGTTCTTTTGAGTTGTTATATAAAACACTATGGTAGGAAGATTATGGTTCATAGAGAGAAATATTTGTATATGGAAACCCCTGCAACCCCACTCATTCAATTATGAATCCATCAACAATATATGGCTCAGAGAATGCAACATTTCTTAGAATTCGTATTTTTATTAATAATGCAACATGTAGAAACATCTTCTTGATATATACACATATATTTTTCAAAAATCATTACACATTGTTAGAAAAATAAGTGTAACAGATAAAATATCATTCCCACACCATACATACACTCCAAACATACTATCTCTCATACAGGCAAACTCACTTTTGCACACTTTTCCATAAAGACAGTCATGGTGTATCACAGGTCCACAATAGAAATAGGTCTTGTATATAAATCATTGGTAATCCTAGATCACATTTGGGGTGGATGATTCCTTTTTCCAGACACGATGAGGGGTGGTTCAGGTCTAGGGGGTTTGCAGGGGTCACAAGAGGGGTGATCTTTTTGCGTGCATATATTGGGTGTTGGGGGAAGGTCGGGCGGTGGTCAGAGGAGTCCGAATGATCTGAATTTGGTTTTTAAGTATGGTCTAAAATTTTAGATTGGGAGCATTCTGGAAAGTAGAGTTAGGGAGAGATTAGCAAAAATTAAGACAAAACTATGTCTAGTTTGAAATACATGTGCTGGAAAGTAGCTGGACTGAATCAGTCTAGAAACTGTCAATTAATCAGAGAAGAACTGAAAGTTTTTAAGCCACACATATTAGGAGTAACTGAAACACACTTGGCATACAAGGATAAGGCTAAGCTAAAACAGCTGGGGTATGAGATCCTTATTTGCACATCGCAGAGTGTCAATACGGGGGGTGGCTATATTGAAATCTAAAAACTTGACAGTCAATATAGTGAAGGCTTCAGCAGATTCTAAGGGAAGGTGGGCCATAGCTCAGCTGATATTTCTTGGCAGAAGGTCACTATCTGTGTGGTGTATGGTCCGAATCTGGTCAATCCCGATGTTTGACTACTTAAATCTGGAATTATTGGATTGGTCGGGTGAGCAAATAGTCATGGGGGATTTTAACTGTATGATTGACTATGGCATTGACACCACAAACCGACAAGCACACACAAGGATGGTTAAAACTTGTGCTTCTATTTTGGAACTTATGTGATTGCACGGGTTCGTGGATGTATGGAGAACGCTGTATCCCCTGACACCAGGGTATACTTACTATTCATCTCCCCATAAGCAGTATTCAGATATCGATATGATCGTCACTAAAGGCCAGTCATTGGGGGGTGCATGTATTGAGATATGCCCCAAGATTACATCAGATCATAACCCTATTATGCTGACAGTTGAGGTCACATTAGGAGACAAGGCAAGTCATCGTTCATTCTCGTTCCCTAATCATCTTCTTGCTAATTTGTAGTATTGGTGGTACCTAAAGGCTCACTGGGCGAATTCTTACAAATTAATAAAGGATCTGCGTCAGTAGCTGTTGTATGGGACTGTATTAAGGCGTATATCAGAGGGGTAACACCTCAGTTTATTTTAAACAAAAAGAGATCTCTCTGCAAGGAAGTTGCCCAATGTCGGAAGGATCATCTGGATTTAGAAGTACAGCACGCACAGGCAACGCACTCTAGAGACCCAAACGAGCAGGTTATATATTTAGGCTAATTGCAAAGCGGCTAATGATTAATCAGGGACTGACAGAGAAGGTGGCCGCTAGCTATCAGAAGAACAAAATGTTTCAATACAAATACAGTGAGAAAGTTGGCCGCTTTCGAGCACATCAGATGCATTAAGTACGGTGACGGGGTGGTTTATACACAACCTCATTATATAGAAGAACAGTTTAGGCTTTTTTATCAAGAGGTCTATAGTAAACCAGATGGCCCCGAATATTCTATCATAACGGAGTATCTGCAGGGGAGCATCTTACCTCAGCTTGATTCACAGCAGGAATCCACACTTCCAAGGGCACATCGTCTCCTCGGAGATCGGATCTGCTATCAGTGCTCTGTCCAGAGGGAAAGCTGCAGTGGAGGACACAATTACCCTGAAATTGAATTAAGTATTCAGGGAACTTTTAGTACCAGAAGTTGTCGATTTATTTAAATATATGGCGGACGGTAGTGATGCCCCTGTATCCTGGGAGGTGACAAATGTGGTAGTGTTTCTCAAAAAGGATAAAGCACTCAGGGAAAGAGGTGCATTTCGACCCATATTTCGGATCAACGCAAATGTATTTTCTAAAATACTGGCAACAAGCCTGGCTCCTCTCTTGCATAACCTGGTGTCAGAGCAACAGCATGGATTTGTCCCTAGCAGGGATACTATGACAAATGTGTCTATAAATGGACATCATTGCAACCAAACAATTCGGTGTTTCCATTCCTAGATGGATTAGAACCAAACTAAGCCTAAAACTAGGCCTGGGCGGAGTCACAGAGTTCCGCGTAGAGACAAAAAACCTCCGCGGAGTTCCGCAAGTGCCGGAGTGCAGCATGAACTCCCATTCGCGCTGATCCTCCTGCCGCTCGTGTATAAATTCTACCAGAGCGGCATCTCGCATTCGCCAACTTACCGTTGGGGAGCACGAGCGAGGAAAAAATTACGCTGCACTACGCGGAGTGGAGTTTTCTGCACTCCACTAGTTCTGTGGAGCGCGGAGTGCAGAAAACTCTGCAAACTCCGCGAACGGAGGGGAGTACACCGCCCAGGCCTACCTAAAACCAGCTTTATGACGAAAAAAAAAGACCTAAACAGGGCTAAAATCCTTGTTTTGTGAGGATGGTGGACTAAAAGAAAACACGCTTTGTCACAGCTTTCTAAATTACTGGATATGTTCTTTGGCCTTACACACCTGTCTTGCTATAGTATCACAAAGTGCGAAGTTGCAAACAGTAAATAGGTCAGACCTTCTTAATATGGTCCTCAGCTACTAGCAGGTATCTAGAGCGCATAGAGGCAAATCAGTATGGAGTGCCGCAGT
The DNA here is from genome assembly GCA_963921515.1 of Calotriton arnoldi. Taxonomy (NCBI): domain Eukaryota; kingdom Metazoa; phylum Chordata; class Amphibia; order Caudata; family Salamandridae; genus Calotriton; species Calotriton arnoldi. Next base: position 531,047 of record CAWUFW010009449.1, on the reverse strand, counting down.
ATGGGAGCATGAACATGAATAGCAAGATTTTTTTTTTTTATATAACTGAGGTGCATTTACACTTGCTTTCCCAAGCAGTAATTAGCTTGGCCGAAAACCAAAACAGACAAAAACTACTGACACACTGAGCACAGTTTTTTATTGGTTACTTGCACAAACTCCTACCAATAAACACATGATTGGGGCGTAGTACTGGAGAAAGGGCCTGTACAAGCATTTGTTATGAGCATGATTATGGTGGGGGTCACTTCTTCTGAAATTACATCCAGCCAAGCTGCACATGCAGCCATTACGGGTAAACTGTTTACACTCAAAGCTATGCATTGAGCTTCCCCTCAGAACATGGTGTTTGGGACACTGGTTCAAAGCTTGTAAGGTATAAGACGAAAGCAGCAAAGCTTTTCTCAGACTTTTCTTTGCAGGGAGCTGAACAACCCTAGCATACAAGTATGTGAATATGTTGTGATGAGCCACCTTTTTTTTTTTTAACCAAAGTGAAAAAGGTAAAATTGGCCCTAGGCCCAGAAGTATTGTGGTTTCCATGTTCACTGACTGCAGATAATCAATCACAGTTCTAATCCAGGATACATGTAGGAATCTGACAAGTCATGCGTGCAGCTGTTGGTCCTTTCAGGCTATTCTGCCAGTCAATGGATTCTCTTTTTTTAGCGAGGAAGGAGGGTCTATCGTTTTGTTTAAATTGCAGGCTTCTTTTGGACAGCTGATGCTAGGCAAGTGTTTGATGAGACAAGGCATAGACAGCTAAAAGAGAATCAGTTTATCAGTAGCAGGGATGCGTGGCAGAGTAGCTTTCCATGATCACAGCCACAGCCCATCTACAAATGTGCATGAAATAACTATCAGCGTCCCATCCAAGCAATAAATGCCGTCCAGCAAGTCATGAAAAGAAGATCCAGCGAGTCCAGCAAACTGAGTGCAGGAGCTCCGCAACCCCAACGACATTGGTAAACTAGGACTGCTTGTGGAGGCTCACAGCTGGCGAGTTCTCTGGCAGTCTCAGAGAAGCTGAACCGCCTTAGAGGTCTTTGGTTTGTCCTGAAAAGTGCAAAATTAGTGCAGCTCTTCTCCATTGCCTCGCCCTGGCATTTTTTTTTAAAGTGCAAACAAGCAAAACTAAACCAGTCTGACGCAGCACTCCTCTCAGTTGGCCTCATAAGATGAGAGCAAGGCAGCGTCTACAGGCTCCATACACGACGGACATGTGAAGGAGCGCATCAGCCAGTCATCGATACATTCCATGTGGTAGATATGCATACAGGGCAGGAACCGGATCGGATCACCATAAACAAAATCCAACATGCAGATCACGCACCTAAGAAAGGGAAACAATATATGTTTGGTCACTGCCTGGTTAATACAAAATGTTTTACCCTTCCTATCTAACATGCTGCTTCCTATATGAGCAACTTAAACTGATTTTTTCTAGTAGAATGTGAAACCTACAAAAACACCCATTCCCAAAACATCTGCCATACATATAATTTTCCTTCAAAAACAACAGAAGACACCTCTAATCTCTGTTGTGTAGTTGTCTTTTCATTTTCTTTGACGGGAATCAGACTGGTAAATTAACCTACCCTATCAGTGAAAAGTCTGTTTGGTTAGAGGTAGGAATTAAATATGGATTTTTTTAAAGAAATATTTAAGTATGGAAGATAGCTTGTACACATTTATGAATCCATTTTTTTTTTGCATTCACTGTTTTCATCATAGGAGAATATTGGGAATAAGGTGCAGCACTTCAATGATATAAGCGTTTGAGTGATTCCAGACAAACTACCTGCGATTCACTAGTTTGAATATGTGAACATTTTGGACAGGCAAAAGCAATTGCTATAAAACAGACAAATCAGCAAACAAGAGTCACGGTAACCATGATTTTGTATCCTGGAAATTAGAGCATTTTTTTTCTAGAAAGATTCAATTTAGCCACCTCTAAAATCATTAACAGCCAACGCGATTGTTTCACAAAACTTCCACAGCGTGATAAGTGGACCCCACCAACAGAAAGTGTTTCTTTAAAGTAATATGCATTAATTCTATATTTTGTGTGGTATGTTCACTCACACTAGGTTAAACTTTTGCTACTATACAGTTGTCATCATGCCAGATTTGTGCAAGGGTTATTGTGTACCAGAACCGGCTCAGCTGCCTGCAAGTAAGATGCGATATAAGAATGCAACTTTGTTCAGCTCTGTTCTGAAGACAACTTAACCAGATTAGCGATCGTACCAACAGCAACACAACACAACTCTGAAGCCATTATGCACCAAAGGTTTGCTCTACCTGCTTAAGTTGACAATGAGAAATTCATAAAACCATTAAAAATATCAGCTAAGGGCCTTATTGCGAGTCTGGCGGTCCACGTTTGTGAAATGCGGGGGGCCATGCGCCCCCCCTCAGCCCCAGGGACCACCACCTCCCTGGAGCTATGCAGATAAGTAGGCGTGGGGGGGCTCCTGCCCCCCCCACGCAGCCCCGGGGACCGACCCCGACATCCCGTAGCAAACAAGTGCTCCACTTTGAGCAAGTGAGAGCATTTTGCTCTCACTTGTTCAAAGTGGAGCACTTTGATTTTTACCCCCTCTGCAGAGTGGTGGTGAAAGGGGGCGTGGCCTGCTATCAGAACTCAGTAATCCTGCTGTATGGAACTTACTGGAGGTAATAGGAGGGTTAGTTGGCCCCCCAAAGGACGTCCTTGGGGGCCAACTAACCCCTCCTGTTACCTCCAGTAGGTCCTACACAGCAGGGCTGCTGAGACATTGTCAGAGGCCACGCCCCCCTTTCTCCACCACTCTGCAAATGTGCCTCATGGCGCACTAGTAATTTGGAGATAAAGTCCCCTTGGCTCCAGAGGGACCTTGGGGGCCAAGAAGGCCTCCTGGTACATCCTGTAATCGCTACGCAGCGGAACTATTGAGAGCTGGTCGGAAGCCCAGCCCCCTTTCTCCATTACTCTGCAAACGCAACGGCTAGTTAAAAACCCTTAGAAATTCACTGAAAAAAACAAAGCTTTCAGGGACGTTATAGTTAGGAATGAACATTTTTAAAAAGCTTAGAAATTAGTTAGGCTGACATTTCAGTTGTACAATTCAGCTGAGCTAACTATAACTCACGCCCCCGCAATGCACTGACCATGTCATGAGTGATGTAATATGTGACGTCATCAGCATTGCAGAGGCGCCAGTTAAAGTTAGTTCAGCTAACTATAACAGCTGAATTTCACAGGTTTTGTACAAGTGAAATGTCAGCCTAACGATAACGATCCTGTAACCTGTGGTTTTTTTCAGTGAATTTCTAAGCTTTTTTTAAATGTTAATTCCTAACTATAACATCCCTGAAACCTTAGGTTTTTTCAGTGAATATATATGCCTTTCAGTTGTATACAGCATTACATTACTATTTGTGAAGGAGAGAAAATTAAAACCGTTAACCAAGTACCCAAATTGCAGACAGCTACAATGTTGTGATGACACTTAAACACTTTATAACTTTAAAAAGGAGACAGGATAGAGTAGTTTTTCTTAACCTTTTGAATTCTGTAGACCCCCACTTAATCATTACTGGAATCCAAAAACCACCGATGAATCATTATTGGAATCTGGGGTCCCCCACTGAGTCATTAGTGGAATCCAGGAACCCCGGCCTAAGCAATTTCTATGATTTGAAACGTAAAACAATACACACAAATACAGAAACAAGCATTTATCAAACAAATACACCAATGATGAACTATTTTCTTTAACAAATATAAAAAAAATAAAAAATATATAATTCTTTTTTTTGAAAACGTATTTTATTGTCAAATTGCACATATGTTGCAAAGCTCTGCACTCCAGAGACAACTGCAATAACAAACCTTACATCAGCCGGGAAGCAATCGACTTTTCCTTTTAAAGAAAACAAAGAACACATGGCTATGCATAAAAACTGAATTTTCCCAAGAGGACCCCCACCCTCCCTCACCCGCCCCCCCAGAGTCGCACAATGTCCACGGAGTCCAGTCCATGATCGACCTTTATAAACAGAAGAATATTAGCCTATGTACACACACCCCCCAAGCCCCCCCTCGCCCTGCACCACAATAAGCCCATGCGTCGCCATCATTTACTCCCCCGGAGGGTCCACTGCCACAACCGGAGGCTCAAGCCACAGGCCCCGGTATTCCGCCCAACGCTTCCATATTTTATAGTGCTTACGTGGGCATCCCCTAGCAACAAAGATTGGCTGTTCCAACCCCATTTAAAAGTCCAGACCATTTTTCCATGCTGCCACAGACAGGGCCCGTGGGTCCTTCCACGCCTTAGCTATATCTCGTTTCGCCAATGTGAGGCCAAGGTGCATAAGATGTCTTTTATATACATTGCCCCCTACCCCCTCCATAACGTGCAGCAGGGCGAATTTTGGCGTGCGTGGGAGCCCCCACCCCAACACCTCCGACAAACAGGCAAAGACCCCCCCTCCAAAACCGGTCCAGAGACATGCAGTGCCAGACGGTATGTAGAAACGTGCCCTCCTCCCGGCCACACCGAAGACACTCCGGGGAGGCAATCAATCCCGCCCGCCACAGTCGAACCCGGGTGAAGTAGACCCTGTGTAAGTATTTAAATTGAATGAGGCGGAGACACATCGCTATAGCCGCGCCCCGAGGGGCAGGCAGAGCCTCCCGCCAGTCCTCCTCTTCTAGTGTGCCCACATCTTCTTCCCATACCACCCGGAGCCTCTGTAGCGTAGGAGAGCAATGGGTAACCAGGGATTGATAAATCCAAGATATCTTTTTTATCTCAAAAAATCTAAATTTTAATGGGAAGGTTAGAGCTTTTCTAAATTCAATCGAGGCCACCCATATTCCACACTATAATCCGTTTGATGCACTTGCATTGCTCCCACTGATCAATCTGAGAATACCAACTTAAATTTTAGCCTCCAATTTTTAATTATTTTTACATTAACAGAATGTTTTTACATTTTCAATTTTACTTCATTTACATACACTTTATTCACTCGTAAATACTTAATTTTCTAAAAAGTCGCGGACTCCCTCAGTGGGTGTCAAAGACCCCCAGGGGTCATGTTAAGAACTGCTGGAATAGAGGATTATCTGTGACATTTGCTCTGATCACACAAGGTGAAAATCACAATAAAAAATAAAGAAGACAAAAAATATATCAGCTAATTGGGCACCTAAAGGGTAGGCACAATATATAGCTGCTACTTAAAGTGAATATAAAAAAATAAGAAAAAAAAACCACCTAGAACCAGACTTAATGATGAGTACGGAACTATTTGTAGGTGGAAGTGAACAATGTGCACAGGCTTTGCGCAGTCACTTAAAGAGAAAGGAGCCAATGGATAAAGTAGGTCACAGTGTAGTAGGCGATGTGTCCCCCCCCCAAAAAAAACCACCAAGTCTAATGGAAGAGGAAACATATGCTTTGCAGTAAGTGAAAAACGTCGCCCGTGTCAAGATCTGCAAAGAGATAGTTAAGGCCTGCTCTTAATACACAACAAAGTTGCAACTAAAATGCTTTAGATGCAATGGTGTGTGTAGCACTCGCATTATCTTCCCATAGCTGATAAGTGATAACCTTCTATTTAAATAGTAAGGTCGCACACCAAACCTCTCTCTCTCATGTTTAAAAAAGTTTAGGGTGCCCACTCTCAACTTACTCTTTCACTTTTTTCTCTGAAGGCTCGGACCCTGGGTCATAGATGCCTTTGGGAAGGTGCTGAATGAGTCCGATCCTCTGGGCGATACGAATCTGCTCCTCTTCAGTGAGCTGTGTGGCCAGGCGGCTCTGGCTCGGCGTAGGGTGATACACCGGAACCTGCTCATGCTCCTGACAAAGAAACAAAATGTAAAAAGTAATTATAAGGTGCCCGATGATTCTTTGACACTTCTCTCGCGCCCTCAAAATCTGGTAGGAGTGGAGGCAGGAGAAGGGGGAAGAGTAACCTCTTCACGGTGATTCCATTCCACCTCCCCCTGCCGTACAAATGGTCTTTTGGTCACCCCATTAGACTGTTCGCCTACTACCAAAGTGGAGGCAAATAGCCTGACAAACTCTCTACCTTCCACGTAGTTCACCGGCCACTCTGTAAAAAGGAAATGGCTCCCTCGGCCTTGCTTCTGTGCCAAATAAACTAGTAGAGAAGCTCCAGCTGCCTTCTCTTCTCTGGTTCGCTACCGCTCTTCAGGCGATAGAGGATTTCGCGGCGCTCAAGACTCTTTCCCTCTACCTAAAGACCCTCCCTCTCCTCTCCATTCAAGCTTCCCCAGATTCACTAGGCCGCCCAGTTGAGGGGGAAGCAGCTCCCCAGGCAGGCTCGCCTGTCTCCCTGGTACCCTAGGACCTTCTATACCCGGTATGGGGGTGGCGGCTCTCCCGGCAGGCTGGCCCCTTCGGATTCGTTCAGCAGAGACAAGTCGTCAGCGCTCTGCGAGGACAGACAGTTCCCCATCGAGGCTCAGAGCCCCATCCGGGCCCGGTGTTTACAGTCACACCGGAAGCAGCAGGGCATCATGGGGAGTGTAGTGTACCGCCCACCGGAAGCAGCAAGGCACCATGGGGAGTGTAGTGCACAGCCCACCAGAAGCAGATGGGCTCTATGGGGAACGTATTGCTGTGACGTGGCGTCGTGTGATGAGGCAACTATTGTATGTCAAGACCGGGAGGCTTCAGAATATGCTTCTCTTACTTTACTGCAAAAAACTGCAGCCAATCACGTTACAGTAAACATATCACAACTTAATTTCCCATAATCTGCACCATGACAACACACCCCTTCCACCAATCAGGGCCCTTACAGACCTATAAAAGCTGCTGTGCCCCCCCCACTACATAGTCCTTCCTCTTTCTTTGCTGCTCCAGCAGCTATGAGATAAGTGCTTTTCTAGTCTAAGTAATTACCATAAAGTATATCTTATTTAATGCTTGATGCTATGCTGGGAGATGATCGTGTACTTGTTCATGTATTGAATCAGTATATTTGTTTATGTAGTGAAGTCTGTGAATAGCTCGCTATCACGCAATCTGCCATGCGGGCCACCTCCTAAGCGGGTGCAGCATTTGCTCTCCATTATTTCTTTGAAACCTAGGCAACTATCCTTACCACAGGCTTCATGACACCATGGTCCTTGTGATCCCCTTGCGTGGAGCGAGGAGCAAGTGGAAGCACACGCGATCCCTTGGAGCGCGTGCAGCCCTCGTTTTATTAGTGGGTGCCCAATCGAGCATGCATGTGAGGCCTGCAACATTTAAGCAGTGCAGCTCAGTACTGCTACGGAGGTCAGCGCTCGCAAGGTCTCTTCTTACGCCCTACTGGGGCTGCAATAATTGAGTTAGAGCTGGGCTCTAGGGGCTACAGACTGCTCCCTCCTCAAGATACTGGCCGGGTATATATATTATTGGTAGTGCACATTCAACAATCTTTACACCATCCAGCCTATTTGGGGTTGCCCTCACCCCTTTTTCGGAGATCAGTACACAGTGCTGATATTACATTCTCTTCAAGGCAGAGTACTATCCGGGGAGTATGAGGGCTATGATGAGTACAAGGCCTCCAATGACTACCACCTGGAAGAGCAATTGGTTGAGGCGATAGACAGCTCTATGCAGGAGTCTGTAAACAAGGCTTTGGTGGTTGCGCTGCAACTATTTAGACTCCCTCTGATGCGCTGAGATCTGGGTGAAGAACCCCATGTAGCTAGTATCGCAGCCAACTCGTCTACGACTAACAAGAGTGAGCCGTCATGGCCACACAGGAAGCCTCTGGACAAGATTGCGAAGGATGCTTTTCTTGATCATGGATATGGCATCTCTGAGCCGCCTCGGCCTTCCAGGTCTTCAATTCATACAGACGCAGCGCAGGATGACGATTCGCCCCAATTGTCCACCCACTGACGCTGAAGCGCAAGCACAAGACCCACTATCTTGATCCGCAAGGAACCCACAACAGGCTCCTGGATTTCAATCCAGAAGAGATTATACATCCCAGGTCAAAGGAATGTTGCCCCTTTACTGAAGTGGCGGACTGTGTTCAGTTTAGGCTCGGTAAATGGTCAGAGAAAGAGGTCACAGCAAAACTGCGTACCAAATGTCCCCATCTTTCCCTGCCTGGGAAAGTAGCAGACACTCCTGAAATCGATCGGGGTATGCCAGTCTTTATGAAAAAGTTCTCAAAAGTCCCCAAAAAAGGTAATTGACGGCGCCTGACGCAGGTATCAAGACAAGGTCTTCGACATATCCCGTTCACTAACCAAAATTCTTGAGATGGCCATTCAGGCTAAGGAGACAGGCTCTTCCTTGGACCCAGATATCATCATGGGATGGACCCAGTGAACGATATGTTTGCTGGGTCATGCCATCTGTGCTCTCTCACCGGAAAGACAATGTTTCATCTTAATGCACATTGACCCCAAATTGGAGGAGTTGGCTCTGTCAAAAGCGGGCCCCCGTGGCGATTTGACAATTTTTTGAAGACAACTTCATAAAGGATTTAGGGAAATTTGGCTCAACATTTTCCACACTGGACAAGGCTCAATCTTCGCTTAAAAAGGTCTTCCACAATAGCCTTTTTACCAGAGCCAGATGCTATAGAGGCCAAACGTCAGACCGAGGATATGGCCAGGTCTCATATGGAGGTTCCCATCCCAGAGGGAGTTGGAATAACTCCCCAGTCCATGGCAGTTTCTTACCAACCAGAGCATGAGACGGCCAAGGTCGTTTCAACAGGACCATCTATCGAGAGGAAGCAGCTGGGAATGCCGACTCCTCATATTCAGGTACCCATAAATTCTCCCTCAGAGGTCACTTTGTGGGGCAGGGTGCCCCTTTTCTTTTCCAATTGATGGCAAATCACGATGTATCCATAGGTGCTAGAGACAGTTCAGGGGTACAAACTGGAGTACAACGAAACACCCATACAGCACATGCCTCCTCCCACCCTACTTTTTTCCCATCAAGAAACACTCTTCATAAGCATCGAGATTCAGGAGCTCTTGCGGAAGGAGGCCGATTATACTAATGCAGCCTCACCCAAAGATTTTGTCAGGACTATCTTTCTAGTACAGAAGAAAGGAGGTGGTTGCAGGTTGGTTCTGAACTTCAAACAATTCATTGCTTGGATGATCTATCGCCATTTCAAAATGGAGGGGGTTAATCTGTTGAGAGGCCTTCTTCAGGAAACAGATTGGCTAGTCAGACTAGACTTGAAAGATGCATACCTGGCAGTGCCTATTTGCCTGCATTGGTACAAATTCACCATCCTTCCTTTTGAGCTCTCATAAGCCCATGGTGTTTCACCAAACTAATGAGACCAGTAGTTGAGACCCTCAGGCTGAGGTGTGTAAAACTAATAATCTATCAAAACGGCATGATCATAATGGTGCAGAATTGAGACAAGGTACTGCTCCACCTCAACTGGACGATTTATTTGTTGCAAGCTTTGGGGTTCATCATCAATACCTCTAAAACAAGTCTGATTCCATCCCAGTCTCTGGAATTTCTACGTTTCCAAATTGATTTGATCCAAGCCCATCTGAAACCTCCAACCCAAACGATTATGTTGATCAAGAAGGAGCTGAGATGGGCCCTCTCATCTCAGAAGATCTTTTTGAGAGTCCTTTAAAGAATTGTGGGGCTACTAACTGTCCATTCAGGCAATTGTTTCCCGGCCCCCTCCATTATCAGGCCCTTCAACACCCTGGCAGCAAGAGTACAAGTGAAAGAAATAATTCAGCAACTGTTAGATGATAAAGCCGTAGATGCAGTGGAGGCAACAGAATGGTTGGCGGGGTAGTTATCACCAAGAAGTCAGATGAATCTCTTTGTTTTGGTGTGGATATGTGAAGTTTAAATGATAATGCAATACTGAATAATTTTCCACTGCCCAACATAAATTAAATATTGTTTATGTTGTCAGGGGAGAAATATTTTTCTAAACTTGATTTAAGAAGCATATATCATCAGTTGCAGCTTTATCCACACTCTAAACAGTTCACATCTTTTATAACATCTGAAGGAACATTCCAATTTAACAGGCTTCCATTCTGGTTATGCTCAGCAGCTAGTGTTTTCTAACGGCTTATTACTCAAGTCATAACAGGTCCCACCAAAGTTGTATTTATTTCAAGACGACATTTTGGTCTTTGGGGAGGATGAAGAAGAACACAATAGAACTTTGGGAGAAGTGTTATTGCGATTGGTTAAGGCAGGGTTAACATTGCGGAGAGAAAAATGTGTGTTTGGAATGCAAGAGGTTGACGATTTAGGCTACTGCATCACCAGGGAAGGTATAAAATCAAAACAGAATTTGGTTAGTGCAATTGATAATGTGGAGGTGCTAAACGACAGGGATAAATTGAGGTCCTTCATGTGTCTAGTGGAGTATTCCTCCAAGTTTGTGCAGGACTTTGCTCATAAATCAGAACCGTACTGGTGTGCGAGCTCGGCCATGTTCACTACCAGGGTGCAGTGATCAAATTTTATCCAGATTTCACTCTGATGGTGCAGGAGGCCCGCCGCAAGTTCTCGGCTGTGAAGGCAACGCTCAGGGAGATGGGACTCCGATATGGCGTGCTTTACCCGGCGCACTTACGCGTGGATGTACGGGGAAAGACCTGCATGTTTGACACCCCTGTAGAGGCCCAGGAGTTCTGCAACAGGAGTTCTGCAAGAGACATGCCAAGAGTAGCTGGAACGCCGCTGGGGGCTCCCCGGCGCGGTCCCCCCCGACCTGTACTACGAACAGCTATAATCTCTTTCCAGTGGACTAGCTGATGCCACATACTGTGCTCCGGCGGCCCTGGAGTTCGGCCTTCGTCCTTCACCTTGCCTCATGGCCTCTGGCTCACGCCTCTCCCGGGCCCCATGGCAATGACGACTGAGTTGAACTAGGATGCCTTATGGAACCAGCACTTGGAGATGTGATTGCCTGCCCGACCGTGGCGCCTGACGGGACAGGCCCCACCGCGGTATCCACCATGCACTCTGTTATGCCCACTCATGCACGCCTCTATCCCAATTTACCACTAACTACCATTGATTCAAAATGGGAACCAGATGTCGGTGTGCCGCCCATCCCTCATGGTGTACACGGCTATGTTATCTGTGTTGATTGGGGTATTTTTTCTATGTTCAATGTTGGAAAGCTCCCCCGCACCATTTTGCCTGGGATGGGTGGGGGAGGGAAAGGGAAGGGGTTGTTGTTTTTGTTTTTGATTGTGCACTATTTTCCTGAAATGTTTGTGAAATCCCATCCAGCAGGTCCCACTTTAGTACCCTTGAACATGCCAGTGGATGAGTCTATGACGACCCGGGCTCTCGAGATACCTTTTATGTCTTGGAACATTAGAGGTATCAATAATCCCCGCAAAGGCAAGTTAGTGCTACAATACTTGGTCAGGCACAGGGTCAAAATTGCTTTCTTACAAGAAACACACATATCCCCAGGTGCTTCCCCGACCTTGGCCTCGACATGGGGTCCACACAGGTTCTACTCCAACTACAGCTCATATTCTCGAGGAGTCTGTATATTGATCCATCGCTCTGTCCCTTTCACTCTTCTTGATAGTTTATCAAATGCTGAGGGGAGATATGTGGCTGAAGGCGGCCGGCTGGCAGGCCAGACGGTGCTATAGCTGAATATCTTTGCAGCAAATATGGACTCTCCTGAGTTTTTTCAAACTTTTGCAACACTCATTGACAGGACAGATACGGACCATGTTATATTGGGGGGCGACTTCAATCTGTGCCTTAATCCAGGACTGGACTCCTCAGCAGCGACCCAAGCAGTAAGCCCCACGCCACACCCATCCTCCAGGACACCTGCACCTCACACTCCCTCAGAGATGGGCGATATCGGCATGAGCAACTTTCAGGCTACACCTTTTACTCCGCTCCCCACGGCAACTGGACACGCTTAGACTATTGGTTCCTCTCTGCCTTGGTCCTCCCATGGTTGAGCGATGTGACATGCCTTCCCAGCACACTGTCGGATCACTCCATGGTTTGTGTGGTTCTTAATGTCCCCCTTCTGGGTGATGCGTTTAGGGCGTGGCGTTTTCTTCCTTCTGGATCCAGTCTTTCGCGACGAGCTCCGCACAGCAATCACAGATTATTTTGACCTCAACATGCATCCAGTGACCACACAGGCCACCCTATGGGAGGCCGTTAAGGCATATATCCTTGGTATGGCAATCGCCAAACACAGCAGAATATTGCGTGACATACGGCATTCACTAGAGTGAGTGGAGACTACTCTTTGGCGTCTCTATGCGGTGGCCCCCAGGGGAACTGTCAGAGGATGGGCTGCGACTTCGTGTGGAAGTCATGGTAGAGTTCCGGGACCTCGCAGATTGTGAGATGCAGTTTCTGGGGAAATACGTGCAGGCACATCGGTATGGCGAGGGCGAGTGGCCTGGCCGCACTCTGGCGAATTTGTTTTGCCCGCAGCGGGGAAGTGACTACATATCTGAACTCACCCTCGAGGATGGTACACGCTCCACGGATGAGAGAGAGATCTTGGCGGAATTGTTGCAGTATTATACACAGCTCTACACCTCCAGATATGTTGCGGAGGACAGCGGCTTGGCAGTCTACCTGCGGGAGGTCACCATGGTCTGGTTATCCTCCCGTTTCTTAGCGAGCCCCTTGCAGTGGAGGAGATTGTATCTGCAGTTGACTCCATAGATGGATCGAAAGCTCCGAGCTCGGAAGGCCTTATGGGCGCATTCTACAAAACTTACAAGCATCTGCTTGCCCGGTTTGTTGGAGCTATGTGTGGAATCCTTGGAGGCGGGGTTCTCCCCCCACATTGCGTGAGGCAGTCGTAGTCCTATTGCGGAAGCCGAGCAAAGACCCGCAACACTGCTAGTCATATAGACCACTGTCTCTCCTGAATTTTGATAATAAAATCCTTGCAAAGGTATTGGCAACTAGATTGTCGCTCCTATCGAAACCATCATCTCTCCACTCCAGGCAGGATTCGTCCCTCACCGCTCTACATCCATAAATCTGCACTCTCTGTTCTCTGTGATCAACAGGATCTCCCCGGAGGTCCCACAAATCTGGCCCTGCTTGACGCAGAAAAGGCCTTCGACTCACTCGAGTGGCCTTTCCTGTGGGCGACGCTGTGGTAGCTCGGGCTCCTGCTCGGCTTCACATCTTTGATCCAGCTCCTTTATGCCCGCTCATCAGCCCGAATCTGCACCAATGGCTCTCTAACTGCCCTGTTCGCACTGGCCAGGGGTACCAGGCAGGGATGCCCCCTCTCCCCGCTTCTCTTTATAATAGTAATGGACCCGCTCATTCAACATCTGCAGGACAAGCATATTGGGCGTGGGCTACAGTTCAACACAGGCCCGCTTTTACTGTCGCTTTACGCAGATGATATCCTGCTTTTTCTCCGACACCCGGCTACAAACTTGAGCCCAGTGCTGCGATAAATTCTGAGATTTGGGCAATACTCCGGGCTCCAGATTAACTGGAATAGGTCAGAGCTCTTTCCATTGACAGAGGCGGCCCAACAGTTTCACTGTAATTTCCCACTGCGCTGGTGTAATGGCATGGTCAAATATCTGGGTGTTCATGTCCTTCGTGATAAGAAGCAGGTTCTTCGCTTAAACTACGGCCCGGCTATGGACAATTTAACATCACAAATTGAAAGATGAATTAAACTGCCGTTATCGATAGCAGGGCGAATTGCGATAATCAAAATGGTCATCCTGCCTCGATTTTTTTACTTGTTCCTCAACATACCTATCCCTCTTACAAATGCTTTTTTCGCTAACTTGAGAGAGCACGTGTTGAGACTGATATGGGCTGGTGGCAGGTCACATGTCGGTTGGCGGGCACTTACCCTGCCATATGAGAGGGGTGGTTTTGGCATGCCCCACTTCCACCTTCATTATCTGATAGCTCAGTGCCAGTATGCATACCATCTGTACCATGGGGATGCCAGACTTCCTTACAGCAGGGTAGATAGGGAGTTGGCTGGCTCACCACCCCTCGGAGCCATTCTTCCACTGGGAATACCCCTGGACCCCAGGGACATCCAGCCACCCTCCACCACTAGTTGGGCATGGCACCGGCTGCAGCACTTATTGGGAGTACAGAGTCTGCACTCGCCTGTACTCCCACTCATGGACAACCAATGGATCCCCCCGATGACAGACCCCACAGTCAAACGCACACTCAGCAAATATATACTGCATACCATCGGGGATCTGTTCCCAGAGGGCCACGCTATCACCAGGTCGGAGGACACACGCTTCACTGAGGCCACGCAGTTGGACAGATTTGTACTGCATCGAGTGCAGATGGCTCTGAGGAGTCGTGTCCCGACTTATCCTATAGCTCCTGACGACTTAACCCCCCTCACTGTCCTCATCGAGGCCGACACTGGTGAACACCTGGTATCCCTATTTGTTCCAATTTCGCTATCGCGGCTGATGATCCTCTGCCAGTCGCCTGGTCAGACCACTCTCTTACCTACTTTTCCTGGGAGCTAGTCTCGGCCTGCTCTGTGGGCCCCTGCTACCGGAAACCAGCCTTTAAAAAAATTGATCCTTCCAAACTTGCTACGGTTTTGGTGGATTCTAGACCCGTTCTTACCCCGGATCTAGATCGGAGTCTTGCGGGCTTTACCAATTGGCTATCCAATTCTATGACCACGCTGGCCACACCGACTTCGTCCAGGTTCTCCAGGGAATCACCCTCCAAACCCTGGTTCACCCCGGACTTGAGCGTGCTTAAGCAGGAGTGTAAAAAACTTGAACGGGCCTGGCGTCTCAGTGAGTACTGTCCCCTGGCTAAGACCACTCTCAGGGGCAGGCAAAAACTCTACTATGCGGCTATAATACTGGCAAAAAAGCAGTACTTTACAACCCGCATTGAGCGGGCTCATAACAACTCCAAGGAGATTTTCTCTATAGTTCAGAGTTTCACGTCCCCTGCAGCACAAGCATACTCTCTCCCAGCCACTGAGGGCTGGTGTAACACTCTATCCAATTTTTTCATGGATAAAATACGCACGATTCAGGCGTCCTTCACTGCCTGCCCCGGTCCTTCTTCTGCCCCTGCTGCACCGCCTGTTGTCCCCAGGCACGCTCTGCGAGCCTTCTCTTCTGTGAATCTGTCTAGTTCTCTTAAAATCCTGAAGGGTTTGAAATCGGGGTCACCCGCGGACCCCTGTGTGGCGAGACTGCTTGCCGCAGTCGCGGAGATTATTAACCCCGAAGTTAATTCAATCATAAATGCCTCCCTTCTTGAGGCTCGGGTACCGAAGGATTGGAAACAGGCAAAAATCCTTCCCCTTTTAAAGAAGCCTACTCTTGACCCCCTGACCCCAGGGAACTATCGCCCTATTTCCCTCCTGCCCAGTTTAGCTAAAGTCTGTGAGAAGGTGGTGACCAGACAACTGACGGAGTTTGTGGAAGGGTATGATGTTTTGCATCCAGCGCAGTCTGGGTTTCGCTCCGCCTACAGCACCGAGACAGCGTTGGTGGAGATTTCCGGAATCATCCACAACTGTTTAGATGCCGGTGGGAGAGCAGCATTGGTAATGCTCGACCTGTCGGCAGCATTCGATACGGTCCCGCACTCCCTGCTGCTCGCCCGACTCACTGAGATTGGTGTTTCTGGCACTGCCTGGGACTGGCTGAGGTCCTTCCTTGAAGGGCGGACTCAACAGGTTTGGTTGCCACCGGCCGCTTCTGCCCCGCAGCCGGTCACCACTGGCGTCCCACAGGGTTCTTCGCTTAGCCCCCTTCTTTTTAATATCTACGTTACTCCTCTGGTCTATTTAGCCGAGGACTTGGGGGCTAAGGTGATAGCCTATGCTGACGACACCCAGCTTCTCTTCACGTGGGGAAAGGATGAGGACTCTGTATTCTTTGTACAGCATTGCTTGTCTTCGGTTTTTGAGTGGCTTGCGGCGGCCCAACTCAAATGTAACGAAGACAAGTCAGAGATCCTTCTCTATGGTAATTTCCCCCCTGGCTTTAGAAACTCGATCTGGCCTCCTGGGTTCCCGCTACCAACCTCCAATGGGAAATCCGCAAAAAACCTAGGAGTGTCGTTCGAGGATAACCTCTCCTTTTCTGTTCAGGTGAAAAAGCTCTCAGGCAGCTGTTTTGGCCTTCTCAAAACACTAAGGAGTTTTTTGCCTCTCCTTCCCAGGTCTGCCAAAGAGACGGTTATCCGTGCCCTGATCCTTTCTCGATTGGACTACGCTAATGCGTTGTACATAGGCATCCCTGGATACTCTCTGAATAGACTCCAGGTCACTCAGAATGCGGCCGCTAGGCTGCTCCTGGGAATTGCTAAGAGGAGCAGCGTGCGTGAACATCTTCGCGTACTCCACTGGCTTCCCGTGGCGGACCGGGTCAAATTTAAATCCCTGATCATTGCCCACCGAGCCCTCTACGGTCGTGGGCCCGCCTATATACAGAAGCGGTTTACCTTTTATTTCCCTTTGAGACAACTGCGTTCTTCAGCCCTCCTCCTACTAGGGTCCCCCGCTTCATCCGCCACAAGCTGGGCGGCTGCTCTCTGGCTGTCAAGGCTGCCCAGGCTTGGAATGCCCTTCCGTTTCTACTTCGCATCATTCAAGACCCGCTAGCATTCAAGAAACTTTTAAAAACTCACCTGTTTCCGTAATTGTTGGTGGTGTAGTTCAGGGACTCCTCTTGGATCCGCGCCGGGACACTCTTCGGAGTAGCTGTTGCGCGTTATAAGAGCACTTAACATAACATAACATATCCAAGTTGTATA
Organism: Calotriton arnoldi; assembly: GCA_963921515.1. NCBI lineage: Eukaryota > Metazoa > Chordata > Amphibia > Caudata > Salamandridae > Calotriton > Calotriton arnoldi. Next base: position 514,251 of record CAWUFW010009449.1, on the reverse strand, counting down.
GCACATGGCTAGACTTGTTGCCCACCGTGGATGGCCGATTGCGAGAGGCCTGGTCAGAGGACTTACAGCGCCCCATATCAGATGAAATCTAGAAATATTGCTCTGCGCAAACCAAGTTAGTCTAGTCTCCCCAACCGCAGACACAAACTGCTACATTTTAAGTTTTTGCACCGCATATACGACACCCAAGTTACAGGCCAGGTTTGACCTGGCTCACTCATCGCACTGTCCCAAATGTTGCGTCGCCGATGCAGATTTGTTGCACCTGTCATGGTTGTGTCCCCACATCAGCAGTTACTGAACTGACATTTTCACACACATCTCCCAGATGGTAGGCGCGACACTGACCCTTGACCCCTTTCCAGCCCTGTTGGGATACGTACGTGATACCCCAAAGGAAATGCGCAGATTTGTTGCAATTGCACTTTTATTTGCAAAGCGTGAGGTCGCCATATATTGGGGAGGCCCACGACACCCTAGATTCAAAGGCTGGCACAAGAGACTTGTCTTTTGTGATACGACCAGCGAACTATACGCTCAGATGCATCCACCAACATCCTGCCCACGAGACGTTTGGCAGCCTTTGCATGCCTATTTGCTTCACTCCATTACAATTGAAAGTGACTGACATATATGGGAAATGGGTAACCGTATGGGGGGGGACAGTTGATAATGCCAATGCTGCGTGCCTGTTGCTGTGAATCCTCCCTTCCCCTGAGTCCGCGGGGCTGACACCACTGCTAGCCACCTTATCCCCGATGCATGTAGACCCAGTTCACGGGGTCCTCGCCCCGGATGAGGACTCGGATGGGTCTGCGCTTTATGGACTCATGCCATGTTGTTCAATGTACAAGGGCCACTGCTTAAGTTTTCTATGCTCGTGATGTGTATGACCTGTACAATTATGTGATGTGCACACTTTATTAAAAATAATAAATAAAGCTAAAAAAAAAATCAGAACCTTTACGGGAGTTGTTACGGAACGGCAGGAAGTTCACATGAGGTGAAAGGCAACAGACAGCATTCACACTGATTAAGGAAAATATAGCTTAGGGAGGAGTCTTGTTTCAATCAGGCTTAAGGACCATACTTTACGTGGATGGCAGTGCGGTGGGCATTGGTGCTGTGTTAGCACAAATATATGGCAAAGTGGAGAAAATGGTGGCTTTTGCCTCACGTTCTTTGACAGATACTGAAAGGAATTATTCGGTCATAGAGCGTGAGGCTTTAGCAGCCACCTGGGCCACTAGGTATTTCATAGTTTTTTGTGGGGTAGTGTTTTCCCATTGAGAACAGAGCACAAACCACTTCTTGAAAAGTTAGGTTCTGATGGCACAAAATATTTTTCAGGAAGATTGGCACGTTTGGCCGTTAAGTTACAGGAATATAACTGTCGTGTGGAGTATGTACCGAGATGGAGGAATAAAGTAGCTGACCTCCTCAAGCTTACCAAATAAAAATGCTGAGCACATTGATTTACAAATTGAGGATGTGGTAACTAATTTGGATGATTTTACTGAAGGTCTAGGAAGTTCTGTATCTAGGGAAAAATGGATCACAGTTGTGCTGCGAGATGAAACTCCCAAAGGTGTGGTGAAAATGATTACAGGAGCAGTGAGGCGGGACAGTACTATACCAGAGGGGCTAAGACCATATTTCTATGTCAAAGATGAGATGTCGATCCAAGATGAATGGGTGGTGTTGAGGGGTGAAAGGGTCGTGCCACCAGCATCACTTAGAGATAGGCTCACCAGGTTCGCCCATGAGGGACATTTGGCTCAGACATTGACCATCAAGAGAGTAAAGGACAGGTTTTGGTGGCCAATCATGGACAAGCAAATAAAGGCCTTAGTGAAAAAATGTGAGTGTCGCAAAGGATCTGAAAAGAGGTTGCGTGTGGGGATTGGCAAAGTGAAAGGAGTCCAGCATGTAGTGGAAGCCGATTACACCTGGGAGAAGATTTGTTGGATTTCATTGGTCCATTCAATTGTTTTCATGAACATGAAAGGTATACTGCTGTGTTGGTGGATGCAAAGTCAAGATGGGTGAAGGTAGTCTTTATGAAGTCCATTACCACAGATGCAGCCATAAAAGTATTGATCAAAGTGTTTAGACGGGAAACATTCCAGCAGTGGTCCTCACTGATAATGGAATGCAATTGACCTCTCAGGAGATGGATCAGTTCTTTAGAAAGCTAGCGATAAAACATGCTTGCACCTCTCTGTATCATCCCCAAGGAAATGGGTTATGTAAAAGGGTTAACAAAATGGTGAAAAAAGCAATGCAATTAGCCTGTACTTCTGCGATCCAAATGCAGAGGGCTATCAAGGAGATGTGGGCATATCGCACTACTGTACATACGGGAACAGGGAAGAGAGGAGCCCTTTTGAAATGATGCCCGGCAGACAACCAGGCCCAAAATTGGTCCCATCCTGGATGCGCGAAGGTGTTACAAGGAAGGAACAAAATTGGTTAAGTAATAAGGGGCAAGAAAGATGCATTTAGGTGGGGGATTGGGTAAAGGTTAAACCAGGATGAGTAGGTAAAGGCATGTCCAAGTTTAAAGGCCCATTTAAGGTCAAATCCAATGGTGGGGATTGGGTCAAATTGGACAATGGGCAAGTCTGGAATCTTAGGAGGGTGGCATTATATCAGAAACAGGGTGAAGTAAAGTGTAGGTCAATGGATGCAGAAATTTCAAATTCGCTATGGTTACTCATAAATGACAGTGAATGTCCTAAGTCACAAGGGGTGCTGGTGAGGGAGAGAGAGTTTGAGCCAGGAAACATTGTACGAGTTGAAAGAGAAATAACAACAAGAAGAACTCCTGTTTATTTGGGGGATTATGTTTGTGGTTAGTACTCTCTGTGATTTTATTTGTTTTGTAAGGAAATGAGTAGAGTTGCATAGCATCATGATCATCACTTATTGGTCTTCAGTTATGGCATCTTTTTCTGTGTCATCTGTATATAGTATTGTGTATGTTGTGTTTAAACTTGAGTTTTTACATTGTCTTACCATGTTGGTGTTCTTTCTCTGTGTGGTGTGTTTGGTTGTGCAAATGTATTGACACTTGGGTGGGTGATAGACTTATCTTTTCATTATTTATATTAAGTTCACATTGTTTTAATATTTACAAGTTGTAAAGAAAGGAGATGTGTTATATTGTGTGTAGCCAGTCTCAGGTAGCAGGTGACTGCTGTGACGTGAGCATTCCACAAATGATATGAAGATTCTAGAGTCTGAATAAGGGACAGATGATGTACACTTTGCCCAGCTGCGATGCACTGCGGTGTTTCTGATCTCTGATTAAATAAACTTCCTAGAGCATTGACATGGTACTATTGCTCTTCATTTCAATACAACATCCTCCACGAAAAGTTCCATGTTGACACCATCTGCAGTCTTGGGGACACCTAAAATATGTACGTTGTTTCGTCGGGATCTGACCTCCAGATACTCATTTTTTGCTTTTATAACTTTCAGTTCCTGAGTTATCCAGGAGAAGGTGGTCTCAGTGTGTTGTTGAGCGTCTTTTAAGTCTGAAATCCTAGCCTCTAGCTGTGCAAGCCTTGTGTCGTGTTTGTCCACCCGCTCCTCAAAGCTAACAATTCAAAGATTGTCTATTTTATTATCTATGGACTGTAGTCTATCTTTCATGTCTTTTATTAGTGCAGAAATGTCCATATCCTGGTAATCAAGGTTGTGGTGTCTCCTACCTCCACGGGCGCTGTGCACTGTCGCTTGTCGAATTGGATCTTAGCCTGCTTGTGGTCAGTTTTTCCCATGGTTCAAGGTGCTAGAGGTTAGCAGAAGACCCCTCACATGGACTTCATAGAGGCAGGGGCCAATGCACAGGCCTCGCATTGTGATCAGGAGGTACTGGTGGAGAGCGGGTGCTCCCACATCAATAACAGCACAGTCTAAGCTATTAAGCATGTGCCATCTCAGGTGAAGCCCATATCATTGGTCAGGCGTAGCGAGTATGGAAACCTGCAGGTCCCCTTTTTCGCCAGAGTCAAAGTGGGCAATCAAGTCCTCCCCCACAGGTGTCCCAGTGCATGCATCCTGCCATCCCCAGGCCTCTGCCTGCTTGGGGATTCACAGGACTCTGCTCTGGTTCACCCCAGAAGGTCCAGGATGTAATTTGAGGGTCCACTGTTGGTCCTCTCCTGGTGCAGATAGCAAGATGTAAAGGAGGGAGGCCAGTATCTGTCCCTACAGGAGGCCCCGGCTAGCCTCACCAAATGGCATGAATTCGTTTACAGAGTCCCCTTCAAGTGAGTCTGCACCACCGCAGCAGTTCATCAGAGGCGCTCTAGGTGCACCAGATCCCAAGAGGGTAGTGCCGCCACTGAGGGCAAAGCGCTGCCAGGCCAGGCGTTGGCCAGCTTGCGATGCAGCTAGCAGGATATAAGGGAAGGCAGCCAGTATCTATCCTTTCAGGAAGCCCTGGTTCGCCTCACACAGCTGCTTGCACTAGTCTGCGGGGTCCCCCTCGAGTGCCTCTGCATGACAACGGAAGTTTAACTTAGCTGTTCCAGGCCCACCAAGCCATGGGGGGCTGCACCACCGCTGCAAACCACACACCACTCGGGTCCATCGCCCCAGGATCAGTCCACAACTAAATGTGCTCAGGGGCTCAAGGCTGTGTTGCATGGAAGAATTCCACTCATGATTGGCTACCCAATGGCAGTTACAGACCTTGACCGGCCTCGACCAGCACCCCCTCACCCCAGGAACGGGCCTCCTCTTCGCCATACCTCAGCTTTCTGTGTCACCTCCAGTCTCGTAGTAATCTTGTGGCAGTGGCCTATTCAGTTCACACAGTTGTAGCAGCCGGGCGCGCCACACCGAGTGATGGAAAGGCCCTCGGAGCACCCTCTTGGCTCTGTCACAGTGGCAGTGGATCCGCAGTCATTCTGTCATTGTCGCCTCCCAGAATTTGTTGTTTTCAGGTTGGCATATTCAGTAAGACATGGCCATGATGTGGGAGGTAATTCTTCCCATCTGGAGGGGCAAAGGTGCTGCTTTACTAGACGTGGAGCTTGCTGCCCAGGTGGCCATCTTCGTTGCTGGCTCTTTGGTGCCTCCCTCGTGATTCCCATCCTAAGGTTGCAGGCTTAGTTCCTGATACTAAGGGAACTAGCATGAGATTTTCAGATTGCCTTGCCAGTAACACCCAGTATTTTTTATGAACTTCAACAAGTAGCCTTACCCTCTGGTGGTGCAGAGCGAGTTCAGACTGATGGGGTGGCGGATTTCAGGAGACAATGGATGAACAAGAGACTTTCAGAGGTTGCTGGTTTGGCCCGTAGGTACGATCAAGAGATACCATTCAGCATGGAGGAGTTGATCTTATTGTTTTGTGGAGAGGCAGTTGGATCCAGTGGGGGCAGGAATTGTCCATATCCTGAATTTCCCATTGGATAAGCCTGAGACAGGGCTAGCCTACAGGATGGTGAATATGTTCAGGTCAGTCATATCACAGGCCACAACCTGGTGAATGAGACATCAATGGGGGATCACCCTTGGGTATGTAAGCTAATGAAGGGAATTAGGGTATCTAAACCCTCGGAGCCTAGATACTCCATTCTTTAGGATGGGGATATGGTTTTGAATACTTTTCTTTTGTGACAGGCTAATGAACTTTTATCTATGAAATAATTATCTGCTAAGTTGGCAATGTTGTTATGTTTGATTTTGTGTAAAAGAGTATTTGATGTCACAGCATTGGATATTTCAGGGTATAGGTTTATGTCAGATGGAGTTAATGTTACTATCAAACACACAGAGATAATGGACGGAGCGCTGAAACTTTTCCGACACTCGGACCCAGGCACAAATCTGGGTTGAATTCATCATCGTTCTTTAGCTCACTTCACCACCTCAGTTCAGACCCAGCCATATGCAAATCGGTCCTGACTCTGTGCCATATGGGAACAGTCCTGCCCTAACTGCCAAGCCAGGTCTTACCTGAACCAGAAACAAGCATCCTGGGACCGGTTTCGGGGTAACACCCCTCATCAGCCATCTGGTGCTTCTTAAATTAACTGAACAGATTTCCAATTGAAGGGAAACCACAGAGTGATTCAAAAGGTATTCCCAATAATTTGTGAATCCAGTCTGTTGAACTGGGACAAGATTTAAAAAAAAAATCAATCCGCGGTGCAGACTTAAAGCGTTTAGAAAGACATGTACAAAGTCTAGCATCCGGATTCACAATACGCCATGGATCTAACAAATCCTAATCATCTTTGAGTCGAACCACCATAGAAGTAGATTTATACTTTAGTTGTTTTTTTATCCCTGCGCAAGGCATCAAGCTGGGAATTCTGCAACAGATTGAAATCACCCCCATGATAATTAGCCCCCTTGCGTTCATCAATCCAGAATAAATTTGTTTTTTTTAAAAAAAAGAATTTTTTTTAAAAATCCACAGTATCAAAAAATACATATAAACATATATCTACGATCTTAATACAGTAAAAAAAATTCAATTCATTTTCCTGTATAACCATAAATATTGGTCCATTATAGATACAATTAGTACAGCCCAAAGTGTCAGACCACAAAAGTGAATACACAATACAATACAAACATTTTAAGACTCCTTCCCTTGGATACACCCTGATGTCAGTCCACCATATAGTCAATCATTGCCCCCCAAACACGGATACCAATTTTTCGTTTTCTGGGCCCTTTAACCAAATAAAGACTAAACTCCATATTAAAGGTGTTAAAAAACTTGGCCCGCCACATTTCAAAAGATGGAACATCCCGCTGTAGCCATAAGGATGCTATAGATATCCGTGCCACTGCTGTGGCCATAAAAATCAAATAGCGGAATTTATACATTGGCATCCCTTGACATAGATTCCCCCCAATCCCAAACAGCATCATGGAGGCGGATATTTTTATAGATATTCCAGTAACTTCTGATAAAAACTTTTCCATAGATCCTATCAAAGGAGTCAGAGAGGAACACAGATAAAATATGTGAAGGATATCAGCATTATCTGCACCACACCGAAAGCACTTCCCATCATTTTTACCCCCCCATTTTGCCATCTTTGCGGGGGTGTGATACAGATCAAATAAAGTTTTATAATGTTGGGTTTTTAAGTTAGCTGCCAGGAGAATCTCCCCTGCAATATCTATCGATTCCTCTAAAGAGATCGATTGGTCCCCCAACCAACTTCCCCATTTAGAGTTATACTTCTCTAAGTCATCTGATCTTGCTGCTAACAATATTTTATATTGTAAGCAGCATATTTATATATTATAAAGAGAGCCGATGTTTTCCTGACGTCTGATAGCTTCTACAATCTCATAAGATGTCATAGTGATTGGGTGTTTACCTAAAAAGTCCCTTATTTGTAGGAATTTAAAGAATTGAGTTTTAGGTAAATGGTATTTATCCGCCTAACATGAGAAGGGCAAGCAGACCCCGCCAGCTTGATAGAAATCCCCAATTCGGCTAATTCCTTTCAATCTCCAGCTGGCTGCCACATAATCCCAGAAAATCGAAGGTAATAATCCTACAGCGGCCATGGGTGTATACACAGATATCCCTGGAATCTGTAAGCTCTTTCGAACAGTATTCCAAACTTTAAAAACTGCTGCCAGAACCTTAAACCGGGTTCTTTTATAGTAGCTGCCATCAACTCTCCTAAATAGACAGTTATTGACCTCTGAGCCCAAGACCATCTGATAGATTGAGGGGTACTCAGCCGGATTATTTACCTCCTCTCTGGTCAATAAAATAAGTATGTTTGATAGGATGCCCGCGTAATAATACAAGGTAAAATCAGGAATCGACCATCCACCTCTCTCTCGAGGGAGGGTCATGAAGCGGGCAGCTCTACGTGGTTTCCCAGGAGCCCACATATATCTAGCACACAGTGATTGCAGGTATTGGAGTTGTCCGCGAGATATTTCCAGTGGGACAGCTCTAAAGAAATACATAACCCTGGGCAGTACGTTCATCTTAAGAACATTAGATCTACCCACCAAGGAAAGGTGCAGGCTCTTCCATCTCTCAAGTGATAGTTTAACTTTGCCTATAATATCCCCCCAGTTAACCTCCAGTAAATCCTTTAAGCAGGCCCGGATCTTAATGCCTAGGTATGTAACTTCTGTGACTACTCTGGGATCATTAACCAAACTTTGATTCGTACATAGAACTTGGGTTTTAGATGTATTCAGCTTATAGCCTGATACAGAGCCAAACTCCTGTGCCAGTTGCTCAATTTCAGGTAGAGCCGAGACCGGACTAGATGTTATAATCGCGATATCATTGGCGTACGCCAAAACACAGAAGCAATCCTGACGAACCATAAAAGGTATGATTTGGGTGCTCCGCTCTAGCATATTTATGAAAGGGTTGATATAAAGCGCAAACAAAAGCGGAGAGCAGGGACACCCTTGTCGTGTGCCTCTGGAAATCTGAATTGCCTCAGAAAAGCACCCCATTGAGCATATTTTAGCTGTAGGAGATCGATATAAAGCCCGAATAGCCTGAATAAATCTCTGGCCAAACCCCATTTGCTGTAAGACCCCCCCAAAGGAAGTTCCAGGCAACACGGTCAAATGCTTTTTCAGCATCGAGCAGAATCAATCCTAGCTCCCTAGACTCCACGTGTGCAATGTCAAATAGGGCCACTACTCTACTGATGTGGTTCACAGTCCCCCTTCCAGGTATAAAACCGTGTTGTCTGGGAGAAACTAAGGGGGAAATAACCTTCGCCAGTCGATTGGCAAGAATCTTAGCGTAAATTTTGCCATTGCAGTTGACGAGTGAAATTGGGCGATAGGACCCTGGTAGCTCAGATGGTTTATCTTTCTTTTTAAAGATGATAATGTTAGCTTCATCCCAGGATCGCGGCGCAGCCCCTGATTGTGCTGCTTGAAATGCCGCGAGCATATCAATTTTAAGGTCTTGAAAAAAAGTCTTATACATTTCCAACAGGATTTTATCTGGGCCCGCGGCTTTTCCAATCGCCAGGCTGTTAATCGCCTGCTCTAATTCCTGGATAGTTATGGGGCTGTCCAACCTGTCAGCCTCCTCCCGATCCAGCCGCTCCCACAGTGAGCATGGGAGCCCTAAATCCCTAGGATGTCGCTCCATATCTTGCCCTGTGTAAAGTTCTGTGTAAAAATCAAAGAACACCCTAAGTATCTCATGCGGGTCATGTACTATGTCCCCTCAGCATTCTTCACACCGGTAATTCTTTGTCCCGCCTCCTTCATACGTAACTTCTGGGCTAAACATCGCCCTGTGGCCTCCCCATACTCATAACATTTTTTTTTATAAGTCTGAAACTTTAATGCGATTTCATTGCTCCATACCAGATTTATTTTAGCTTTGCTCCTAGCTAGGCTAGTTTGCAGCTCTGTAGTATTCTTACCAGCCCCTATCCCACCTGCCATATTTTCTTCTGCTGTTCTAAGTTTATTATATAGCTCGTACATTGCCAATCTGGCTTGTTTTTGTTTGTGTAGTCCAAAGCTCAGGACTTCTCCTCTAAAGCAGGCTTTAAATGTATCCCAGACAACCCCACATACTGTGAAGTGTCGATTGTTCTGAAAAAAATCTTTTATCCAGCCCTTCATATGATCGATAAAAGCCTTATCCAAGAGATGTTTCCTATCAAAAGTAAAGTCTCTTGAAGTTATACATGTACCTAGTGCCGGGATATCTAATACTACCGGTGCATGATCCGAAGTAATCCTTGGATATACTCGTATTTTAATTCCTGTGAACAATTGAGGGGATACAAAGAAATAATCAAGCCGCACAAGCTTGTTATGTGGGTAAGAATAAAACGTATACCCTGGGTCTTGAAAATGTAAACTACTCGAAATGTCTATCAGGTCGTGATCCGTCAATAAGTGATAAAGAGCCTTGAAGACCCTAGGTTTCCTGCCTTTATAATTCTGTCCACAGGATTGATAATCTATCTTACTCAAGTTGATGTTGAAGTCGCCACACAGCACTAAAGGAGTGGGCCATAATGCAAGTTCCCCATTTAGATATTCAAACACGAGGGCCTCGTCAAAGTTAGAACCATATACAGTTCACAGGGTGAACTTCACACCCCCCAACACACATCCCAGTATAGCCCAACGTCCCTGAATATCAACCAATATACGTCCTGTTGCTTGGATTGCTGGTCTAGCTAGAATCGCCACCCCCCTGGTCATGGTTGATTGCTTTGAGGCTGCTAATAATACATAACCCATTTCTGACAAGATCTTCCGTTTTCCCCATGATATGTGTGTTTCCTGCAAACATACTAAGTCAGGCTGAATCACACGAAGCTCTGCGGCCACTCTTTGCCTCTTATTGTAATTGTTTAACCCACACACATTTAACGAACAAATTCAAAGTCCTATCTTAGCCATAAATCCCACTTAAATACCAACAATTGCTCAAATCTGAAATAACTTATTCTCAGAGCTCTCAAATCTTCAATGATACTGTGGATTATTTTTCTTTTTTTAACCCCACCTCCCCCCACAAACCCCCCCAAATCCTCCTCTTGACTGCCTACCCCCCACCCTTTTTCCCAAACCACCCCCACCCCTTCAATGAGGCTTTAGGACTGATAGTCCTAGTGATGTAGAGCTCCTGCCCCCCGGATACACCTCCCACACCTATATGAGGCCCCATGTGCAACAGATAAGCATTAACTACATCTTTCAAAAAGAGAAACAGGAAATAATAGTAAACATCCCCAAATACTATGTCAACAGACAGAGTACTGAAACTTTCTTTTATCCTTATGACAAAGAAAATAATGTCGCACATAAGGTGTCATAACTTTTAACATAATAAGAAACCAGAAACCAGAAAGAAATAGAAAGAAGGACATATTCATCTCAAATCCAAACAACCAGGTCTTTGCGAAAAAGCCAACCTTATACACATAGCGGCTTATACCCCATCATATCATGACACAAAAAAGAAGAAAAAGCTTTGCTTTCAGAGGGATTGCAAAAACTCTTTAGCTTGCACATCGGAGGTAAAAAATCGAGTGTGCTCTTTATACAAAATTTTTAGCTTGGCTGGATTTAATAAAAAAGCTTGGGCCCCTTTGGCCTGAAATGGTACAATAAGCTGGCGCAGTTGCCAGCACTTTTCAATCATTTGGTGGCAGTAATCTGGCCTAACAAAAAACTCCACCCCTTTCCCAGCTCTTTTTCTATCAGGGCGAGCAAGCTCAAATACAGCTTCACGAGCAAGGAAATTATTGAGAGAGATCAGAATAGTTCTGGGTCTAATTTCTGTTTGCCCAGGTCTTGGGCGTATAGAAAACAGAAAGCGATGTGCCCTCTGTACCTCTCTCTGCCAATCCCACTGTGTAATTTCAGGGAAGGCCTCAGTAAACAAGTCAACGATAAACTTGCGCGGATCCTGTTCTTCCGCCCCTTCGGGAATTTGTAGGACTCTCAAGTTGTTTCGACGAGATCGGTTCTCTAAATCAGTCAGTTTCCACTGGGTGTCATCTCTCATGGTTCGCAAAGTCTCCGTCAGAGCCTTCTGTGCGGCAAGTTCGTCCTCCAAGCAAGAAATACGAGCTTCGGCTTCGTTGAACCTTGTAGTGAACTCCGTACAGGTCTTGGCTATACGACGTACTGAGTTTTGTAATTTGCGACAGGAACTTTGGGCCCTCTGGCTCTCCACACGTGTCTACTCCCTAGGAGTCATGATGGTTTGATATATCAAAGCCAATGATACCTCTTCTGGTGGTTCTGCCGCTTTTGCCTTAAGTGAGTCCATGTTATGGCAGTCCTTGGTGCCAATGTCTAATTCTGTTGAAAAGGAGTGATTCCATTGAAGAGCATTGTCGCCATTATTACCATCTGTCTGGTTGGCTCCTTCTCTTGCCTCAGGATTCTTCTGTATTGTCCGAGGGCTGTCATCCGACGAGTCCCCCCGTGTCTTCCGGCAGCGTGCTGCCATAATCACTTCCTCCACCATCGAGCAACCCAGTCTGCAGCATTCCAATAACCTCTAGATCCTCGTTAGAAGAGTCCGAGTGGTCTGAGAGGGAGAAAAAGTTTTCCCCAGAATCTACCTCCTTCGTAGAGATTTTAATACTTTGACACACCGTCTCTTTACCGGTACTTGGGCCAGATTTTTCAATGTTATCAGCGCTCGGTGTGTGTGTTGCCTCCACACCACCATTAGTTAATGCAATTGCAGATATAGGTGAGTTATTTAATAAAATCTGTGGGGAGTCCATACACAGAGAACCATCACTTGTTTGCGCACCATCCTGGATAGATAAATGGGCAGAGCCCAAACCCCCCAACCCAACATTGGGAGAGGCTGATTCTCTCTCCACCTGCTCCTGTCCCTCCAAAAAGTCAGACCCCTTCCCATCTCCTATATCTAAAACAGGCGAGTCCATCTGGGAGGGCAGTGGGAATTTTTCTTTTCTTTCCCCACCGAAAACAAAAGGGGGATAGTACGCTTACCGGAACTGTCTTTTACTGACTTATCCCCTGCTGTGGCAGTATCCTTCTTGTTTGTTCTTCCATTGGACTTTGAAACATTCTTGCCAGCAGCGTAGCCGTTCCTGTGACCGCGGAGTCAGCTAGAGTGCGTGTTCTTCCTCTTCCAGCCTTAGGGGGCATCGTGCACCGAGCTCCACTTTCCCCTCTCCGGCTTCCGTAGAATGTAGATTCTGTGGGACGCCACCACAGCCAGCTCCTAACACTGGTCCTGTAGCCGTCACGAAGTCGCCAGATCCTCGCAGCAAAAGCAGCAACTGCGTAGCTAAGCATGCCAGGAGCAACCGTCTCGACCCTTATCCGGCAGCGCCGTTCCGTAAGTGCCTTCTTCCTCGTTCTTCCCCGTTCAAGAGATCACAGTTCCATAGAGGTGCGGGAGTCCGGGAGCATCCAGCTCACTCGTCCGAGCTGGCGGACGCCATCTTGCCTCATGAATTTGTTTAAGAGGGTGCACCTTGTCCTCTTTTGAGCCATAGTAGTTAATAAAATTAATATGTTGGGAATCTAAACGTGCAATCACCCAAAGCCAACGTCCCGGGCTGTCCCTCTTGATATTCTCGATTAACAAGTTAATGGATGTAGAAAAAAAGATTGTTACCCCCCTACATGACACTCCTACTGATGAAAAAAAGCATGAGAAACCCCCGGGGGAATAGACAACTTGTCAGTATTTGATTTCAAATGGGTTTCTTGCCAAAAGATAACACTCTGGTTTTAAACAGCTAACTGCAGCCATATATTTTAGTCTGTTGCCCAACCCTTTAATATTGCAAGAGATCACCTTGAAAGATCCAGCCACTCTCACCTCACATTATACGAGCTTCTACCACTTCCTGTGACAAAAAGTCAAACTGAGCAAAAAAACACAATATTTTACAATAAACCACCCTAGTGCTGATTCCCCCCTCCCCTCCATCCAGCTGAAACCCCCCAGACCTACCACCACCAACCCGAAACCAGGGACCTTTACGACCCTCCCTCTTAGAACCTCCAGGACCCCACCTGCTTTGATCCCGGAGTCCCTTGTTTCTTCCCATATTTGGCATCATGGTATTGTGCCTCGTCTCCCTGCCCCTCCCACAGTGCACTCTGTCGTCCCCATTCTCCTTAAAGAAACGTAACCATTTCATTTATGTCCCCCTGAGGTTATTTCTTTCATGAACCCCCTTGCCTCCTCAATTGCTGGGAAAACATTGAACCAGCCTTTATACAGAACTTTAAGCTTTGCGGGCTGGATAATCGTTGCCTGTGCCCCTAACGGTTGAAAGGATGGTAGCAAAGTCTTACATTTTTTATGCCGACAAGCAGAGTCTACTGTCATGTCCAAAAAGATTTTAGTTGAAAATTCGTTATCAATTTAAAATGTTTTCTCACGGATTGCTTTACTTTGATGTGGAAGTCTGCACACTTTATTAAAAATGTGTTTAATATATGTAAGCCACCCCTAAGGTAGGCTTAGCGAGCCCTAAGGCAGAATTCAGTATATTACAAAAGTGGAACATGTTCTTTACGTATTCCAACAGTAAAATCTTGCTAATTGTCGTTTTTACTGTGGAAAAGGTTAATAGCACCATTCGTGAGTACAGTGTTACAGCTGCCCCAGCAGCCCCGCTCATTTTTGACTGGGACTACTAATATTGATACTGTAGGGTATCAAGCAACTTGTTACGTTAAGCCCAACTTGATGCCCAAGTCGAAATTAACGCAAATTGTCGCACTGTGCAACATTTACAAAGTTTCTACTCCGTTACCCTATATCCCCTGTGACCATTCACAGAAACACACAGGATCTGTCCCTGAGACAGTTTCCTGCCCTCCTGGGGAGATGAGCAAACAAATCCCATGAAAGGAGACAATAGAAAACTGTGTGGGAGAGAGGTGTCACCTCTCCCTGGTAGGAAGCCACACGGGTGTTAGCCCAAAAGGCGAAGCCACCTTTGTTAGGCAAATGTTGGACATTTGGGAGAGGGCCTGTTCTATTGTTTAGGTGTACAGGCTGGCACTCGGGAAGGAGTGAGGAAACCAGTTGCAAAACCGTTTTTTAGGGATGTGTAGTTACCGTGGTAGTCACACCTCTAGGTTTGCATAGGGAGCTCTGTATACCAAGAGAGGGGTTCTGCCATGTTGGAAGTCAGCCAAATGGTGCATCCTGGGATAGCCAGATGCCACACTTCACAGGAAGTGGTCATCAGAAGGGATGGAACCCTATCTTACACTGAGGTAATTTTCTTAGCATAAAAAGGGCGCCCCTGCCTCCTAGAACTCAGACATCGACTGGACGAAGGACCAACGAAGGACTGCTCTCCTGCACCAAGAACCCAGTGAAGAGGGGCTTCCCCAACATGGACTGCACTTGCTGAACCTGGTGCCTAGCAAAAAAGAAAGGACTGTGCCTGCTGTGTCCTGCTCGTGGAAACGTCATCTCTGCAGTTCAGCCAAAGCAAGAGACTCCACGGGTCAGTCAGCTAACCTCCTTCCACAGCACAGGGCCACAACAGCTGAAAAAGCCAACCTGGGGCAAGTTGGTAGCCCAGATCTTTGCATCACCACCACGTGCCTCTGTGCAGTATCAGAGACCAGGACCCGACACTCAAAGTTGCACCTGAGTCTCCTGGGCTGGGAGAGATGTCAGAGTGCAGATTGGTTACCCAGAAGGTAAGTTATCGTCCAAGGAAGGATTCTGCTGTAACCCGCAATAACGGGCGACTTGAGCCCAGTGGTGACTGAACTTCTGCCGGGTCCGAGAGGACTTTGAGGGATGTCGACCCATGTGGCAGGACTGCCTCACCACATTCATGGTCCAAAAAAATAGCTGCAGAGAGACCCCCATTGATTACATCGCATCCACAGCATCCATGAGCACCTTCAGCATCCTGTATCCCTTGCATCAGGACCACTTCCATAGAAACCTATAGCAAGAGGATAAAAGCATCTGGAACTAACTAAAGACTGCTTCTCCCTCCAATGTAACTGTTTCTGAGGACCTTGCTGGTCCCTCTGACTGGCTCCCTGCTGGAGTTGGTCACCTAAAGTAACTGGAAGTAAGGCATTGATAATTACCTATGTTTTTCCTAAAAAAAAAGTCTGTGTGATATTTGTTTAATTTGCCAATGCTTGTTCGCGGTTGAGTAAAAAGTGAATATTTACTATACCTTGTAAAATTTGTATCTCAGGAACCCTCAAGTGGATCTTTTCTGTTTTTCTGTCTAAAAATATATATAATCTGCTTTATTTCTTGAGTGTCTTAGTTATTTCTTCTTCAATTGTTTGGTACTGTTTAAAAGCCTTACACTTGTTCCTTTGTGAAAGCCTTGCTGCTCAGAGCCACAGCTACCCAGGTTTGAGTCAGAGGGTTTAACAAATAAAACTTACTGCTCCTAGAGAGGTTGGTAAGTGTATTACATTGTGAGATCACACATCCACACCATATAATACACCCCATTTCCTCACATTGGTGCCTAGTAGTGGGATCCAGAACTTGTGTTTAGCAGTACCACATAGTTGTTGAAGTGTGAGATTACTGAGATTCCACCAAAGTGTACACCTAGGAAAAAAGTTCTTGTGCCTCCCAAGCCTTTGTTGAGTTACAGGTGACTCCAAAATACTGTTTCCAAAGGATTGCTAAAGCTTTTCAGGGAGCTGGGAAAAGATTGAGGAAGTTGTGAGCAAAGTTCCTAAAAGTACAAACGTTTGTAAAAGTTCACAAAGACTGAAAAAGTTCAAGGAGCTACTTTTTTAACAAGGAAGCATGGAGCTCGACATGTCAACCAGTCCAAACTCAAGAGGGATGAGCTGAGGGCCCTTTGTAGAGTCAAGAAAATCAACATGGGGGGCTAGGCCAGGAAAAAGTAACGGGTCAAGTACCTCCACACCTGGAGAAGGTATTACCCCAAGACATTGGGGGAGAAGATGATGAGGAGTAGGTTGGCTACAGTGCCATTGACTAAACCAGTGGGGCATGTAGGAGCTTAGCCCCCTTCACCAGGCCAAGGACAAGCCTGCATCTAGGCAGGCTCTATCACCAGCCATAGGTCCCTCAAGGAAGCATACCAGTGCTGGACCTGGAGGAGAGAACCATAGCCTTGGCTGAAAGAAGATTGGTTCCTGAAGGGAGAAAGGACAGGCTGGGCCTCTAGCCCAAGGAAGATGGCGGCAACTGAAGGTGCTGACAGAGGTGCCTGTGAAGTCAAACTGCCCAAAAGGATTGTCCCTAGCTATGTCCAGGAGGATGACATAGACAAGTGGCTGGCCTCCTATGAGGGAGCTCTCAAGATGAGGAAGGTGGTACACAACACTGGGGGACACTATTCTGGGAGTTAGTGCCAGTAGCTGTTAGGGACAGACTACTCACACTTGAGGATGAGATTTCTGAGCCCTACCCATATATTAAGCTAGCACTGATTCAACTCTTTGGATGGATCCCAGAAGAGTATAGACAGAAGTCAAGGACAACACAGAAGGGGGCAGCACAGATATGGGTTGACTTTGATTGATTGATTGATTGTTGACACTTCACCTAAGGCACAAGATCACTGGATTAAGGGCAACACAGTAGACACTTTTGAAGGGCTCTACAATTTGATTGTCAAGGAGCACATTTTAACAAATTGTCACTAAGAGAAGTTGCTCCAACATCTGGTGGACTCTAAGCTGTCTAGCCCCAGGTAACTCGGCAAGACAGCTGATGAGTGAAGTCATACCAGGTTCCCCTAGATGTCCCTGGGTGGTGACCAAAAGAAAAGAGGTCAGACTCTGTCTTCAAGGGAAAGAGGGTATGGATAAAAAGAAGGATAGCCCCAAAGACTCCCCAAAAAATACCTAAGAGCAGAAGCCTAGAGCCACATCCCATTCCAAGTGGAGGAAGTATCTAGGAAAGAATTATGACCCCTCAAAGTTTGGGGAGTGTTTTGACTGTAATCAGCCAGGACACAAGAGGGGAGACTGAGTGTGCCTGAAGGCACCCACCAGTGACCAGAACAAAGGGGTTGGCAAGTCAAGGGATGAAGTGGGAAGTTGCCCCTAGAGATCCCAAAGGATACACATAGGACGCCTTAGTGTCCCTGGGTGGGGAAAATATTGAACCTTTTTACCATTGGCCTCCTAGCATGGAGAAGTATAGGCAGTGGCCAAAACTCAGTGGGGGGAGGTGAAGGCTATGAGAGATATATGTGCCAGTGTAACCATGGAGAGGTGTGGTGCAGCGGCCAGGGCAGCTGACTTCGGAGCACAGGGCTCACGGTTCGATCTCCGGCGGCAGCTCAGCTCAGCACCATGTGACTCTGGGCAATAGCTCACTTAATTTCCACAACGGCCCCCAGCGCCTTGAGACCCGTAAGGGTGAGTAGTTTGCGCTTTACAAATACGGATTTACATATTTTACATGGTAATGGCTAAACTTGTTTCCCCAGACCAGATCCTTTCAGAAGAGGTGCACCACATTTTTAACGTGGAGAGTGAGGCAAAGTCCAATCTAATGGCTTCGGTTGACTTTGAGTGGGAGGAATTGCCCAAAGTAGGTAACTGTGCCTCTTGCCATCCCAGTAGAGTGCCTGCTAGGCAATAATCTGGAAACTTCTGCTTGGGCAGAGAAGGATCCATGCAACAATGCTGATTTTTCCTGATTGGGTGTGTGTTACCACAAGAACACAAAAGGCCCTGTGGAAGAGTCAGGGGTTCCTAGAGCCTGAAACCATGGACCAGGTTCGTAAAGCAAAGAGGAGGGACAGAAAGTCTGGCTGCCCAGCCTTTAAGAGTCTACAGGCCCAGAAGGAACCCAACCCTCAAGGGGAAGGCCTGGTGCCTGAAGAAAGGACTAATCCTAGAGATTCAAGGAGCACAGGGTCCCTCTACGGAGGACCTGAGTAATAGACAGAGGACATGCCATACTGTGGAAGACCTGCGATAGTTAGCATCAGACAGGAACAGGGGGATACCAGTGGTACCCATAAGGTATACTGGGAGGAAGGACTCCTGTGCAATGAGCCAAGGGACATCAAACCAGGGTGCTACAAGAAGATAGGTGGTCTCCCAGCACTACAGAGAGTTTCTACTTAAATTGGCCCATGATATCCCCTTTGCTGGACACCTGGGGAGACCAACACCTTGGAAATGCTAGTCAACCATTTCTACTTGCCCCAGATGTCTGAGAAGGTCAAGAGGTTTTGTTACTCCTGTGTCACCTGTCAAGCCAGTGACAATTCAGGGGTCAAGCCAAAGGTTCCCCTGATACCAATTTCTGTGATGAAGACTCCCTTTGAGAGGGTGGGGATAGACATTGTTGGTCCCCTAGAACTCCCAACAGCTTCAGGAAGTAGGTTTATCCTAGTGGTACTGGACCACACCACCAGGTGTCATGAAGCCATTCCCCTTAGAACAGCCACTACCCCTGAAGTAGCTAGAGCCCTACTTGGAATCTTCACCTGGGTTGGGATCTCTAAGGAGGTGCTATCAGATAGAGGCACACATTTTATGTCTGCCTATCTGAAGGCTTAATGGGATGAGTATGGTGTAACATATACGTTTACCACCCCCTACCATCGCCAAGGAAATGGTTTAGTTGAAAGGTTCCACAAAACCATAAAAGGCATGATCATGGGTTTGCCTGAGAAACTCAGAAGATGGGATGTTCTTCTCTCATGCCTGTTTTTCGTGTACAGTGATGTTCCCCAAAAAGAAGTTGGCTTTAGTCCCTTTGAGCTGCTCTTGGATACCTTGTAAGGGACCCACTTAGCTTTGTGAGAAAGGGTTGTGAGAGACCCCTCAAAGAGACCAAGCAGGACATAGTGGACTATTTGCTTGGCCTTCACTTCAGGATGGGTGAGTACATGAAGAAGGCAAATAAAAATTTGGTGGCCAGCCAGGAGCTACTGAAGCACTGGTTTGACCAGAAGTCCTCTTTGGTGGAATACCAGCCAGGACAGTTGGTATGGGTCTTAGAGCTTGTGGGACCCCGAGCACTGCAAGACAAGTGGACTGGACTATATCCCATCCTAGAGAAGAAGGGGGACGTCACCTACTTGGTAGACTTGGGTGCCCCCAGTAACCCTCATAGGGTCATCCACATGAACAGGCTCAAGCTGTATCATGACAGGGCAGACATAGCTATGCTGGTGGTGAAAGATGGGGTAGAGGAAGAGGAGAGTGAGACCCTGCAGACCTCTTATCCTCCAATGCCCTAGATGGAACAGTGGAAGGAGTAGTTCTCTCCTCTACATTGACAGACCAATTGTTGAGGCAGTTTGCTGGGCTGGTCTCTCTGACCCCAGGTTGACAGCATGTTGTACTCAGTGACAGCTTGCCTATCAAGAGCAAAATATACAGATTGTCTGACCAGGTCAAGGCCAGCATTGAGGCTGAGGTTGGCAAGATGTTGGAGCTGGGGGGTGATCGAGCCCTTTAGTAGTCCATGGGCCAGCCCAGTGGTACTGGTGCCTAAGCCCAATCCCAAAGCAGGGAAGCCTGAGATGAGGTGCTCTGTGTCACAACTGCACCTCGTGTCCAGGACAGAGATGCACGGTTGCAGTCAGTGACCTGGAAGGGGAGAGCCGGCCGAGGGCAGAGGACGCCGTCTGCGTGCCTCTGACGTCAGCCCGCACCCAGGAAGTCATGCAGGATGCGAGTTGGGTTTCCGAGTGCGGATTACAAAACCCACACTCGAAGACCCATTGGGGTCTGTAATTTTTAATACTTACCTGGTGTTACCTGGAGCCTATGATTCTCAGTGGCGCGCTCAGTCGCCGCACTCTCCCTCTTCAGTCCGAACTCTAGTCTTCATTTGCTCCACAGCTTGGTGCACTCTCCCTCTTCAGTTCCTTCGCCTCCAGGTTTCAGTGTTTCTGGTCCATTTTGCTTGTGGTGATTGCAGCTCCTTGTTGGAGGTGGAAACCCATACAAATGAATAAGTAATATGTTACCAACAATACCTTTTGTACCAAAGTGGTAAGAAGCATGACTATTAACTATTGGGAGCAATGTACTGTACTGCAACTGGCTTCTCTCCTGGGACCTGCAGTTGGATCTTTTAGATTCTTGTTTGGGAAAACTGTACTATAAGGAGTATAAAGACTATTGGTGAATTGACTTAAGTCTACTGGAACAATTTCCTGCATTTTCTTTGAACTTCTTTTTGAGAAGGATTTAACTGTTTTCTTTTTGTTTATAAAGTTCAGTTTTTATTAGATTTTTGGAGAACCGATATCGAATGAAGAATAATTTCAGGGTTCTCATGTGTTGTAAGGATAGAATGATTTCCCAAAAACATAAGTCGCTACTTACAGTTAGGTCATCAGCAGGGAATGTGGGAGCTTTTTGTAAGGAACAACGCAGTCATAAGCTAAAAGTATTCAACAGTGGTAACATAGAAACTATACAAACCAGCTGTAAATGTTCTTACATTTCTTTCTGTAGATATACAAGAAGCACTGACGACTCCTCTAGAAACTCCAGATGTGAGATGGATAACTGAAAACAATCAAATTATCGTTTTCTCCAATTTCCCCTTTCTCATGAGTGCTGTTATAACTAGGAGGTTGTATTCCTCCTCCAGTGGTGACAGGGCTCTAGGAGGCAAAGGGATCTGGCTTCTGGATATACATCTCGCTCCTACAAGATTAGCACAACCATCTATTACACTGTGTAGACTACAGGGGCCTCAGTACAGTCACCAAGACTAGGCTTGGGTGGTGAACTCTGCTCTGTTTGGGGAGTTTTCCGCACTCCGCAGAGCACGCGGAGTTGCGAAAAACTCTGCTCCGCTTTGTTTTTTCCTTCCTCATGCTCGCCAATGTTAAGTTGGCGAGCGTGAGTGAGGGAAATCCAATGTAAGACCACTTTCCATGGAGATTTCTCAACACGGGGGGTCGTAGATGGTCGCAACCGCCTTAACTTGCAAAATCTGCCTGCCACTTTCCAGATGTTGTTGAACAGAGTACTCTCAGGTCTGGAAAGTTTCAGTGCAGCTTATCTTCATGATATAGGTGTATTCAATTCCACCTTGTGAGGATCACCTGGTCCACCTCAAGGAAGTGCTTCAGGCCTTGCAGCAAGCAGGCCTGACTATCAAGGCAAGTAAGTGCCAGTTAGGGCAAGGCTCTGCATGCTAGGCCACCAAGTTGGTGCAGCCCAAGATCCAGACAATTCTGGTCTGGGAAGCTCTCAAGACATAGACCCAGGTCAGAGCCTTTCTTGACTTGACTGGGAATTAAAGGAGATTTGTGAAGGGTTATGGTACCATAGTGGCACTCACTAACTGAACTTACCTTCAAGAAACAACCCAGAAATGTTTTTTGGACTGAGCAGTGACAAAAGGCTTTTGACACCCTCAAGGAAGATCTGTGCTCAGCTCCTGTCCTGATGGCACCTTACTTCAGTAAGTAATTCATTGTTCAAACAGATGCCTCTGAACATGAGATAGAGGCAGTGTTGTCACAAATGAAGGATTTGGGCTAGGATCAGGCAGTTGACTTCATTAGTAGGCGACTCCTTCCTAGAAAGCAGAGTTGGAGTGTCATTATGAGGGAAGCCTTTGCTGTGGTTTGGTCCCTGAAGAAGCTGAGATCCTATCTGCTTGGGACTCACTTCAGTGTTCAAACTGACCACAGACCTCTCAGATGGCTGATGCAGAGGAGAGGAGAGAACCCCAAGTTGTTGACGAACAAAAACACCTGCTCAGTTTGTTGGCTATGACATCATAAAGACTTTTGATTATGGATTACTGATATGGAGTGTAGATGATTCACTGACTACAATCACAGCACCTCTGCCACCTTGTTGGATGATTCCTAGTGATGGAGCAGGGTAAATATAAAAATGTTAACCTCCTAATATTTTCGTACAAAATTAATAAACATGTTTGTTTAAGTAAATAACCAACAATGTATGTAAAGGGTTAATGGTAACACGCAATTCAGTGTGCAAATTAATTGACTTATAATTGTTTACGTTTCTAACATAACATAATATTTGCGTACTAAAATAATAATAAATGCATGATTTGTGCTTTAAAATAAAACGTGTGGTTGCAAAATAAAGCGATGGTAAGTAAGGGACAGCTTTATATGTTGCTTCTGCTAGGTAATACCTAATTGGGGTACGTAGAAAGACGGGAGGGAAACGAAAGGGTTTATATTTCTTTGTTTTAATAACATTTTGTTTATCTTTGAAAATAGTGCGCTTAGGCCTGCCGAGCAGCAATATAAAATGGCCGCGAGTTACTAGAGTGCGCATGAGCGGATGAGACCATGTGATAGAGGAGAGAGGCTGTGGAAAAGGGATGATCACGTGCTGAGGCCGAGAGGCTAAGATGAAAGTATGGTCAAGGCTGCTGTGACCCTTCTGAGCAGATGTGTGCCAAGATGATCAGCAAGAAGCGTGAGAAGCCTGGTTGAATCAATAGACGGAACTGTATTATACAAAATGTAGCAGAAAAAGATACAATTTGGACTGATCGAAACGGATGAGCAAGTGCATGAACTGTGGGAAACGATGCTTGCATGGACATTCCACACGGAACTGGTTAAGACCAGGAAGTTTGATTAAAATGTATATGGACCTGAGTTTTTGACCAATGAGAATGAATCGCGCCATGTAAGAAGAAACATTTTATGCTGTAAGCTAGAATTAGGGTATAAGAAGACCTACTCTTGGTGGGAGGGGTTAGAATGCTGCGGGATGCTGCGGGAGATGCTGAAGAAGTTAGATGCTGTAGATGGGAGAGTTTGCGGTTGCTGATGCTGACGAGCTGATGCTGCTGCTGTTATTTTCCTTTTCCAGTTGAGTATAAAGATGCTGCTTTAGGAGAACTTTTATTTGATAGATTTTTATTAGAATTATTAGGATTTCCCAGAGAGATAGATAGGTTGATCTATAGAGTTCTTAGTATGATAACCTCGTTTTTCCGTCTAATAAAAGTGCCATGCAATTTCAAACTATTCTTATATTGATGATAAATGCAATGATCTGAATAATAAGATTAATCTCAATTTCCTGCATTCAAAAAACTTTATATAAACTTTATTATTCTTTAAACAAATGACTCAGTGATTTTCTTTAGCATAATGATTAATAATGAAATGGTAAAAGAGTTCATTGTGATTGAGCTGGTCTTAATCACCATCAACTGATTCCTACTAGTTGGTCCATCGACCAATGAGCGGAATACCTTAAAGCAAAAGAGGAATATTGTGTCATTATAAAAGAGGTATCCTGTCTCCTTCCAGCGAATCGTTTTTCTCCTAGGTTTCATGACGGAGGAAATCCAGGGAACAAATGAGTAAGTGAATGTATATGCGGTGTTATGGGCCCCACCGTCATATGGATATAGTGTGTGTTAGAGAAATAATTGCACCTGGATGACCAAAGTATAATAGGAGAAATTATTTTTATTGTTAGCGCTGGATCAGATTTCTTGGTAGCAGAGTTATGGTTACTATAGATTAGTTTGGTGATTATTGATTTATGATTATAGATTATTGATAAGTTTATGTCTAACACTTTTTGTTGAGTCGCGTTATGTTATATGTAAGTTTTCACGCTTCCGGGAAGTAGGAAGTGGAACACGTGTGGCAAGAGAAGTCGCATGGAATTTTACACTGTCTGAGTTCATTTTTGGTAATAACACAGGTTGTGTTATATTAGGGACATTTTGCGTATAAAAGATGTGTAAGTGAAATAGTGATCGGTTTTCTTGTGAAACTCTGGCCTTAATTCTCAGGAGCAGTATAGTCTCCACATGTGTTTTATCCCCAGAGAAACGGGTTTACTGATTGCTTGAAAGAAGGGTAAGGTAGAGGGAAGTGCTACTTTATCGACGAAACTGAAAGTTCTGTGGTAGGGTAGAGGTAAGCGCTGCCTACTGGAAAATACAGAATTCTTGTGTGAATGGTCAAAGCTATCTTTTCGGTTTAGCGAATCAGACAATGGAAATGTGGATAAAATGTTGTAACTAACAAGAATTGTTGAAAAAGAAAATTGCCGATAAATTTTGTAAAGGAGGGGTCAAGAGCAAAGTGACGTAGACAAAAGCCGCGCTGGGATTGGACAGTGCGCTAGTCACATGAGAACAGGAGCAGGACTGACGTAGACAAAAAGCCGCGCTGGGATTGGACAGTGTGCCGTAGACAGAAATCGCTGTGATTGGAGTGTTGGTGTGAGTCGCGCTAGTATTGGTTGAAATAACGCATAGGGAACAGTGTTGAATTGCGGATTGTTTGAGGAGAAAAAGGTTGTGAATCATGTCATACTATGAGTATGGAAAAGAGAAAACGTCTTCGATGTCGAAAGTTAAGAACTTCTTTAAGAAGGACAAAAAGGTAGTGACTAGAGAGGGACAAATAATTCCTCTGCCGAAATCACCAGCTTCACATATGATGCTGAAATATGGATATCATACATGCATATGGTTAGAAAATTTGACAAAATACACCAAGAACGATGGAGCATTGGCTTTCCCTGAGAATGGTTCATTTAATGTAGCTGTACTACGGAACTTGAGAGAAAAGATGGTAATGTTAGAACCTAGACCTAGACCGACACAGTTTGAAGCTTTAACGGAATGGGAAGATGAGATGTATGAGCGAGAGAGATCCAGAAGATTAAAGAATCATGAGTTTATGCCTGGAAGGTTGTGGGGAATAAATCATGAGGACAGAGTAAAGCGTTGGAGATACGCTAACATGGCAGGAGGTTTGTTTCCAGCTTTTGCGGTTGAGGAAGAAGCAAAGAGAAAGTGTACCGTGAAAAAGAAGCATGTAGTGGTAGAAAAGTATGTGTATGGTGGTAGTGAAACAGATGACGAATTGCTGGAAGATATTTTAAACAGAAATCCACCTCCATATCAACAGACTTCTGTGGTGGTGACACCTAATGCACCGCCAATGGAAACTGGGAGGAATAAAAAACCCGAACGAAGAAATTAAATAAATAGGTCACAAGAAACATTTAAAATTTCACAAAATGAAGAGACAGAAAGTGACAATGCAATTGAATTAGCAAAAACGACAAAAGAATTGACGGAGAAAATAAGAGAATTGACAAAGAATATGGAAGCCGTAACTGTACCAGTAACTATAGGTCCGGTAAAGCCAATTTTTGAGAATCAGAAAATTAATGAACATTCTTTAGTGATTCCCATGAATTCACATTTGCAAAGAAAAAGAGAAGGGATAGAACTGAATAATGAAGGTGCACACAATTTGGCTAGTACGTGTAGACCAAGTCCACCTACAAATTTGACGATAAATGAGAGTGAGATTAGGAGAATGCCTATGGTGACAGAGTCCGCATCAGGAACACCAGAAAGAAGCAGTGATTGGATAGAATTAAATAGTACGCCTGTAGGTCCGACTCCAGAAGAGTTAAATGAATGGATGAAAGCGTTAAAAGCAAATGAACCAGAAGAAAAACCATTAGATGTAATTAGGTTAAAAATAGACATGGAAGAATTGATTTTGGGAACAATTGGAACAGAAAAACTAAAAAATTATCAGGATGATGAGATTATGTTTTTGTGCAAGAGTCTTACTTGGAGAGCTAGAAATTTACATGACAAATTGGAAGAGATTGCAGGTGAACTAGGAGTAGAATTTGTGAAAGTGAGGACGTTGCAGAAACCGTACAGAGTAGATTTTTGTGAAAAAGACATAGAGAATTTGAACACATCAGGAAGACTGACCCAAATAAAAGAGCTGATTGTTTTATTGACAAAATGGGGTGATGTGGATAGATGGAGAAATAGATGGACACAGAGGAATGAGAAAACAACAGATAAAGCATCTTTGGCTTTTGCAGTGACAGATAGGGAACCAGTTGCTAGGGAATACCCGATGAGAGAAACACCAGGTGATAGTTATGTGCATATTCCGTGGACCAGACAGGATATACTGTCATTTACAAATGACTTCCCAAAATTGAGAGAGAAACCAGTAGAATGGTACAGACAAGTGGAGAGATTTGTTAAGGTGTCAAAAGTGCTGTGGATAGATCTAGATGGATTGTTTGATATAGTAGTGCCAGCTGATTTGTGGACAGAATGTAATATTACAATTGATTGACCAACTGTAGAATATCCAAGGGATGCCAAAACAGGAGCGCCAGGTCCAGAAGTGATGAGGAAGTATGATCAAGTAGTTACCTTTTCGAAGAATAAAATTCCACCAAAAGAAACAGATTGGGTAAAAATAGACAGAACAACACAGGAAAGCAAAGAATCAGTGCACGCGTACTATGAGAGATTGTTGTTGGTTTTCAAACAGTATAGTGGTTATGAGACACTAAGTGAGAAGGACATGAGTCATTTTGTATATAGGTTTGTGTATGGATTAACACCAGAGATAAGTGAAAGGATTAAGCAGCACTTGATAGGATGGCAGAATAGCACAGTGGATGAAGTTTTGAGATATGCTAAGTATTGCAGTGATGAAATTGAGAGTAAACAGCGTAAATTAAAAGAAAAAGCCATGTGGGCACAGGTAAAAGTTGCAGAGAAGCAAGAAGCTCAATTGAATAATACTAGCAGTGAAACAGGACAGTTTAAATCCCGACCTAATATAGGTAAAGGAAAAGGACAAATGAGCATAGATGAGGCAAAGAAAAAGTGGCCATGCCACAACTGCGGAAAGCTAGGACATTGGAGAAACGAGTGTAAATTTCCTCCAAAACCTAATGTGGAAAATCAATCATTAAATTCACAGGTGCAGAGTGAGGTAGTTACTCAACAAGGTCAGGTGCCACAACCACCACTTCCCAAGAGTGTTAACCAACAGAAATACAGTGCAGAAACAGGATTCTACGGAGGAGAACAGGTAAAACAGTTGTCACGTGCAGCTGAAATGTCACAATATTGGTTACGACAGAATGAGGATGAGACGGATGAAAGTTCATGACGGTGTCTAAGAGAGAGGGAAGAGTGCGTGCTTGGCGCAACTCTAGAGGTAGATCAGTCAGGTCCATTTGTGGATGGAGAAGTGAATGGTGCAAATGTAACATTCCTTGTTGACACTGGAGCTACCCGTTCTACTGTTAGGTCAGTGGAAATTCCAAATCTTCCTCTCTCAGGTGAACATATCCAAGTGGTTGGAGTTTCCAATCAGCAAATTGAAACGCCTCTTACTAGATTAGTAAAGGTAAGAATTGGTCCATTTAGTGAAATGCACCGATTTGTGGTGTGTGATTGTAGTCCCGTGAACCTTTTAGGACGCGATTTATTGTGCAAAATGAACTGCACAATTTATTGTACTCCAGACGGAATTGCATTTCAGACCCCAGATGAGGATGTGCTGTATAAAATTACAATGGTAAATTTAGAACCAGAAGTAAATGGTTTGTTTCCTGTATTTGATGCAGAGAAAATCCCAAATGAGTTGAAAAAGTCAGTGAAAGAAGAAGTGTGGGACTTGACAGGAGAAGATGTAGGATTAATGAAAGGAGTAGACCCAGTTAAAATTACAGTAAAAGAAGGAACGAGTTATCCAAATACGCCCCAGTATAAATTGACTCCAGAAATAATTGAAGGAATAACGCCAGTAATAAATAAAATGATTGAACAAGGGATTCTAAAAGAAATTATGAGCAGTCCATGTAATTCGCCAATAATGGGACTGAAAAAGCCAAACGGAACATATAGAATCGTACAGGATTTAAGAAAGGTAAACAAAATTGTTGTGCCTTGTTGCCCAATAGTACCGAACCCTGCTGTGATTCTATACCAGATTCCACGCGAAGCAGAATGGTACACAGTAATTGATTTATGTCATGCATTTTTCTCTATTCCATTGCATCCAGATAGCCAGCCAATATTTGCGTTTAGGTTTGGAGAGCGTATTTTGGCATGGTGCCGAATTCCTCAAGGGTACACAGAAAGTCCCTCAATCTTTAATCAGATCCTAAAGAAATCATTGGAAGATTTAAGAATGGCAGAAAAGTCAGTAATGGTTCAGTATATTGATGACCTACTGGTGGCATCAAAAACGAAAGAAGCATGTGTCAATGATACAATTGCTTTGCTGAATCATTTAGCGAAAAGAGGACATAAAGTGTCCCCTTCAAAATTGCAGTTTTGTCAACAAGAAGTCCAGTATTTAGGGCATAAAATTGAGAAAGGAGTGCGAAAGGTAACGACAGAAAGAATAAAAATGATTCAAGGAATGAGAGCTCCAATGACACAAAGAGAGGTAAGAATGTTTTTGGGAATGGTTGGATATTGTCGACAATGGATAAGCGGTTTTTCACTAATTGCTAAACCATTGCAGAAACTGACAAAAAAGGATGTTAAAGATCCTTTTGAAATGAATGATGAAGAAATGAAAGCATTCAGAGAGTTGAAAAAGAAATTGTGTGAGGTTCCAGCATTGGGAATGCCTGACTATGAGAAAGATTTTGAGCTGTATTGCAGTGAAAGGGATGGATGTGCATTTTCAGTTTTGGTGCAGAGACATGGAACTATGAAAAGACCAATTGCATATTTTTCAGCTGTTTTAGACCCCGTAGCGAAAGCGTTGCCTGGATGTTTGAAAGCGGTTGCTGCTAATTGTGTGAGTCTGGAACAGAGTGAAGGCATAGTGATGGGGTATCCATTGAGAGTGTATGTTCCCCATTCTGTGGAAATTCTTTTGACAAGAACGAAAACCCAATACATGACACATAGTCGGCTGACTAGGTATGAAAAGGTAATTTTGAGTGCAGATAATGTGACCATTGACAGATGTATGAATGTGAATCCTTCAACATCATTGCCAGACGAAGAGAATGTGATTGAAATGGATGAAGTAGATCACGATTGTCTGAATGTGCTCGAATACTGTACAAAACCAAGAGCTGATATACGAGATGAGCCTTTGAAAGAAACAGATTATATTCTGTTTGTGGATGGCTCATGTTTGAGAACGAGTGATGGAGTTCTAAGCGCAGCATATGCAGTTTGCACAGTAGCAACTGTATTGGAAGCATCTTGTCTGAAAGGTGTACGGTCTGCCCAAGTTGCAGAATTAGTAGCTCTGATTCAAGCATGTAAGTTGGGAAGAAATGTACGGGTTACGATTATGACTGACAGCCAGTACGGCTTTGGGGTCGTGCATGATTTTGGTCAGATTTGGTCACAAAGGGGTTTCTTGACGTCTGCAGGGACGCCCATCAGAAATGGAGATTTTGTGAAAAAGTTGCTTGAGGCGATACAGCTGCCTAAACAGATCGCTGTCGTGAAGTGCAATGCACATAAAAATGGGGAAGACTACATTACTGTTGGCAACAAATATGCTGACGAGATGGCACAGTACTGTGCAAAGAATGTGGTATCTTTGAATAAATGTCGCGAAAGAGAGCATATTTCTTGTCCTTTGCTTTTTACTAACTCTATTGAAACATGGGATGAGGTGAGACAGTTACAAGAAGCTGCAGAAGACGAAGAAAAAGATACTTGGCTAAAAGCAGGATGTAGAAAACATGAAGAAACTGATGTATGGGTTTACAGGGATGAGAGACCAGTTATGCCTGATAGCATGATTTCTGACATGGCACGGATGTACCATGGGCAAGCCCATATTGGGAGAGATTCAATGATGAGACTTTTTAGACAAACATGGTACAATCCAAAATTCAGAGCCATAGCTGAAAGTCTTTGTCAGAGATGTCTTATTTGTCAACAGTTAAATCCAGGAAGAAAGACAGTAGTGAGTCTAGGAAGAATAGGACGAGAAGGGGGTCCTTTCACTAGAATGCAAATGGATTTTATTGAAATGCCACCTTGCAGCAGATTGAGGTATGTTCTAGTGGTCGTCTGTTTGTTTTCCCGTTGGGTGGAGGCATATCCAACAAGAAGGAATGATAGTATCACGGTAGCAAAACTTTTGCTGCGAGAATTCATTCCAAGGTATGGTTTTCCAGTCACGATTGAAACAGATAGAGGAACACATTTCCAGAACGAATTAGTTAAACTGATTTGTGAAGCACTTAGTATTAAACAGAAACTGCATTGTGCATACAGACCAGAGGCTTCTGGAATAGTAGAGCAAGTGAATGGAATGATCAAGAACAGGTTAGGAAAAATGTGTCAAGCTACAGGACTCAAATGGCCAGATGCTCTGCCATTAGTTCTGATGACAATCAGAAGTATTCCGGAAAGGAAGACTGGACTCAGTCCACATGAAATAATCATGGGACGAGCAATGAGACAAGCACAAGTACCTGTCAACAAGCTACTGACTATAACTGATGATCTAGTACTGGATTAGTGCAAAGGATTGGCTGATGTGGTGCATTCTGTGTTTCATCAGGTTGGACCGGATGCGACCACTCTTGAAAGAAAACCAGCTCACGACTTTAATCCAGGAGATTGGGTTCGAATAAAAGTCCACCGGAGAAGAAACTGTTTGGTTCCTCGCTGGGACGAACCATGACAAGTGATCCTAGTGACGACCACCGCAGTCAAGTGTGCAGGAGTGAAACACTGGATACATGCCAGCCACACCATCAGAGTTCCAGAACCTAAAGATCGACATGTGAGTCGGCATCTGGAAATATCAGATAACAGTTCAGCATCAGAAAGAGAAGAGGAGACAAACAGGGTGCCAGAACCTGAAGATCGACCTGTAAGTCGACATCTGGAAGACCCAACTACAAGTGCAACAATAGAAGAAGAAGAGGAAATAGAAGAAATAGCTGAAGTTCCAGAATTTGAAGATCGACCTGTAAGTCGACATCTGGAAATATCTGACACCAGTTCAGAATCTGATACAGAACATTCGGAAGGTGAAGAAATTCTAAAAAGAAAGTGGAATTTTGAAAGCAAAGAGAAGAAACTGAGCCAGAAGATAGTGACAGTGAACGACCAAGTACAAGTTGTGGTAAAATTCCTTCGAAAATAATATTAATAGATGAAGAAGGGAGAGTTTCAAACCAAAAGTTAGAAAAATCGGAAAACCCCGAGGAGCAGTAGGGACAGATAGTCAAACACAAGAACAGGGAAATTTAGAAGCAGATAGAGAAACTGACACAAAATCGGAAGAACCTCGAGGAGGGACAGAAATAGGTGAACGAAGGAAGATAAGAAAAGAACCACAAGTAGATGAAAGCGAAATTATAAGCTTTAAAATAAGAGGAAATAACGAAAGGATTGAAACAGAATCAGAAGAAAGTGGAGAAGAAAGAAATGAAAAACTAGAGACAAGAAAAAGAAATTGGAAAACAGAAAGAGAGGAAAAAGGAAGTGAAGCAAAAAGGCCAAGAAAAGGAGACAATTGGCCCAACGAAGTACGAAGATTAAGATACAGAATCATAAAATTGGATGGGAAAAGTGCTGAACAAGTGAATGAAATAACAAGTCAAAAAGAGCAAGAAAAACAAGGTGGAAAACAGTTGCAGAAAACGAAAAGAATAAAGAAAGTAAATCAAAAGTACAGATCGCCTGAATGGTTGTATCGTGCTTTGACTAGCCACAAAGAAGAATTTAACACTCACGAAAACCCAGAACAAAGAAACCTGATGGGAGAAAGTGAAGTGCAACAAACTTGAAGCAACAAACCTGAAGAAGTTTAGATAGTTTACCGGATTTGACAAAACACTGAACTGACGAATTTACCGGATGTGACAAAGAAAGAATTCTGAGAAAGAATTAAAAGAAAGTATCAAGCAAAGACAAAATATTGGAAGTACAGAGTGGCAAGCAAGTCATTTCTGAGGTGTAGTGACACCATTTTCTAGAAAACAAGTAAATAAGGTTAGAAGACAAAATGGAGAATACTAGAGATAGAAAGTGTAGATGTGAGTTTTTAAGTAGATGGTGCAAGATGTGCTGTTTTTGTACAGGTTTATTAATAACAGTATGGGTGGTTTTAGCAATAACTATTCCAATTAGTTTAGCTGTAGTAGAAAAATCTAATAACACCGAGAAAGAAAAAGGAGCTAACACTCAAGAGCCAGTTATTTTAAAGAGTAGTGCAGAATTACATAAGGACAAATCAATAACAGATTTTTCAAAGAATGTTTTTACTAAATTACTGTATGAGTATGTAGAAACAATGGATGTAAGAGATTGCTATGTTTGTATGCAGTTGCCTGCATCTGTAGCAGAGGGTGTGACTTATCATCACCTCCCTTTGACGTATGGAATAACATGTAGTGTTTTAGCAAGTTTATTTGATAAAACAGGTAGATTAGAATATTATTACACTGATATAAATAAGATTTTTGCAAAGGTTTCTGTAGTTCCCGAGCTTAACAAAATAAAAGAGGGAAAGACGTTTGGTGAATATTTCTTAGAAGATAAGATTTTAACATTAGATAATATATTTAGGTACAACCTTACCTGTGAGTTAAAGAAGGAAGAAAAGGTATTTTTAGAAATGGTTGAAGAGAGAAGAGTGAAATTTCAAAGAAAAGTGATAGAAGAGACAAAAACACCTCTTTGGGCGTTTGAGGAAGACCATCATGACAAGAAAAAGACAAATGCAGCTATGACTCTGGATTGGCCCCAACAGGGAAGGTTGTGCATTAGAAGAAATAAGACAAGATATGACAATTATTATGTGGGTTCCAGCAATTGACATGACAATTACCAAATTCTAGGCGGATGGGGATTCAAAGGGGGAAAAGATCCAATATTTCCAGGGATTTATTATGTTTGCGGGAATAGGGCTTATTATAGGTTGCCGGACCATTGGTATGGGTCATGTTACTTAGGCCTGGTCTTTCCAAAGATTTTTCATGTGGATAGAAAAGAAAAAGGAACACACAAAATGATAAATACCTTTACACGTAGAAAAAGGGAAAGTTTTTCAGAAATAGTAGGTGATATTTTTGGTGCATTGATACCAGCAGTGGGAATATCTTTGAATGCATTTAGAATTCGGAAATTATCCACAGTGGTAGATCGTTTATCTACAGATACTGCTGGAGGGTTCTTAATGGTAAATACCGAGATGGTTGCCATGAGAGCTATGGTGATGCAAAATCGTCTTGCCCTTGACAGTCTTTTGGCAAAAGAGGGCGGAGTCTGTGGAATGCTGAAAGTCCAACATTGTTGCACTTACATTCCAGATAAAAGCGAAAATATACAGAAGTATATAACAAATATTACAAATTTGCACAAAGAACTTGTTCCACTGGAGGTTGAAAGTGTGTGGGGAAAACTTGGTAAAGGGTTTTCTTCTGTAACAAATTGGTTAACAAGAATGAGTGGATTAATAATAGGGAAAGTTATAATAATAGCAACCATGATAATAATAATAATATTAGTACTGAAGCTTGCAGTAACATGTATAAAGAGAAGAAGAAGGCAGAATAAGATAGAAAAAGAAAACATAATAAACAAGGAAAGAGAGAGAGAAATAGGTGAAATAGAGTTAGAAGAAATAAAAGAGAACATGTACAAGAAAACGAAGAATCAAGTTGAAAGGATACAGAAATATAAACTAACAAAAGCAAATGGATAAAAGATATATGCTGTCTGAGAAAATTGTATAACTTGGTTTTTGTGGTGATATTAAAAATCACCAAAGGGGGAGTTGATGGAGCAGGGTAAATATAAAAATTTTAACCTCCTAACATTGTTGCACTTACATTCCAGATAAAAGCGAAAATATACAGAAGTATATAACAAATATTACAAATTTGCACAAAGAACTTGTTCCACTGGAGGTTGAAAGTGTGTGGGGAAAACTTGGTAAAGGGTTTTCTTCTGTAACAAATTGGTTAACAAGAATGAGTGGATTAATGATAGGGAAAGTTATAATAATAGCAACCATGATAATAATAATAATATTAGTACTGAAGCTTGCAGTAACATGTATAAAGAGAAGAAGAAGGCAGAATAAGATAGAAAAAGAAAACATAATAAACAAGGAAAGAGAGAGAGAAATAGGTGAAATAGAGTTAGAAGAAATAAAAGAGAACATGTACAAGAAAACGAAGAATCAAGTTGAAAGGATACAGAAATATAAACTAACAAAAGCAAATGGATAAAAGATATATGCTGTCTGAGAAAATTGTATAACTTGGGTTTTTGTGGTGATATTAAAAATCACCAAAGGGGGGAGTTGATGGAGCAGGGTAAATATAAAAATTTTAACCTCCTAATATTTTCGTACAAAATTAATAAACATGTTTGTTTAAGTAAATAACCAACAATGTATGTAAAGGGTTAATGGTAACACGCAATTCAGTGTGCAAATTAATTGACTTATAATTGTTTACGTTTCTAACATAACATAATATTTGCGTACTAAAATAAAAATAAATGCATGATTTGTGCTTTAAAATAAAACGTGTGGTTGCAAAATAAAGCGATGGTAAGTAAGGGACAGCTTTATATGTTGCTTCTGCTAGGTAATACCTAATTGGGGTACGTAGAAAGACGGGAGGGAAACGAAAGGGTTTATATTTCTTTGTTTTAATAACATTTTGTTTATCTTTGAAAATAGTGCGCTTAGGCCTGCCGAGCAGCAATATAAAATGGCCGCGAGTTACTAGAGTGCGCATGAGCGGATGAGACCATGTGATAGAGGAGAGAGGCTGTGGAAAAGGGATGATCACGTGCTGATGCCGAGATGCTAAGATGAAAGTATGGTCAAGGCTGCTGTGACCCTTCTGAGCAGATGTGTGCCAAGATGATCAGCAAGAAGCGTGAGAAGCCTGGTTGAATCAATAGACGGAACTGTATTATACAAAATGTAGCAGAAAAAGATACAATTTGGACTGATCGAAATGGATGAGCAAGTGCATGAACTGTGGGAAACGATGCTTGCATGGACATTCCACACGGAACTGGTTAAGACCAGGAAGTTTGATTAAAATGTATATGGACCTGAGTTTTTGACCAATGAGAATGAATCGCGCCATGTAAGAAGAAACATTTTATGCTGTAAGCTAGAATTAGGGTATAAGAAGACCTACTCTTGGTGGGAGGGGTTAGAATGCTGCGGGATGCTGCGGGAGATGCTGAAGAAGTTAGATGCTGTAGATGGGAGAGTTTGCAGTTGCTGATGCTGACGAGCTGATGCTGCTGCTGTTATTTTCCTTTTCCAGTTGAGTATAAAGATGCTGCTTTAGGAGAACTTTTATTTGATAGATTTTTATTAGAATTATTAGGATTTCCCAGAGAGATAGATAGGTTGATCTATAGAGTTCTTAGTATGATAACCTCGTTTTTCCGTCTAATAAAAGTGCCATGCAATTTCAAACTATTCTTATATTGATGATAAATGCAATGATCTGAATAATAAGATTAATCTCAATTTCCTGCATTCAAAAAACTTTATATAAACTTTATTATTCTTTAAACAAATGACTCAGTGATTTTCTTTAGCATAATGATTAATAATGAAATGGTAAAAGAGTTCATTGTGATTGAGCTGGTCTTAATCACCATCAACTGATTCCTACTAGTTGGTCCATCGACCAATGAGCGGAATACCTTAAAGCAAAAGAGGAATATTGTGTCATTATAAAAGAGGTATCCCGTCTCCTTCCAGCGAATCGTTTTTCTCCCAGGTTTCATGACGGAGGAAATCCAGGGAACAAATGAGTAAGTGAATGTATATGCGGTGTTATGGGCCCCACCGTCATATGGATATAGTGTGTGTGTTAGAGAAATAATTGCACCTGGATGACCAAAGTTTAATAGGAGAAATTATTTTTATTGTTAGCGCTGGATTGAATGCTGCTCTGATGATATATAAGCCAAAGTCATGGTGTTGTCTGATTTCACCAAGACATTATTTCCTTAAAGTTGTTGATAAAAATGGTGTAAGGGTCTGAGAACTTCAGTTAGTTCTCTCAAGTTTGATGACTTGTAAGACTCCATTCTGGTCCAACTCCCCTAAACCAACAGGAAATCCAAAGTTGCTCCCCAACTAATCGAGCTGGCTTCCATTGTTAAGATCTTTGGCTGATCTGGATTCATCCTGATTCCCTCTGCAAGATTTTCTGGACATACCCAACATTTGGGGTCTGACTTACTCAATCACTAGTACCATAATTTCCATCAACTGAAACTTCTGGGACCAACAGCTCTGAAGATGCCAAAAAATGGGACAGATGTGCTGTCTCGCCCATTTGGACTTTTAATATGCTTGAAGCCATGTGCCCCAAACGTTTAACCACTTCAGTACTGTAGCTTCTAGGTAGGATAATCAGCTCTTGAGAAGATTGAGAAAGCGAACTGCCCTTTCCACTGGAATGAAAACCATGCCTGTCCCTAATGTTGCTCCACTAAATGTTATTTTCCTTTGATAGGGGAACATTGAGGAGAAACCCATGCTTGTTCAGGGATGACGTGAAGGTTTCCAGATACAGCACCCAGTTGTCCAGCTAATGGAAGACTGGGATTCTCTATACATGAAGAGATGTAACCAATGTAGCAACAACCTCCATAAACACTTGAAGGACAGATTTCAATCTTAAGTGGACAACTCGAAACTGCCAGTGATTGTTCTGGATGGCAAATCTCAAGACTTTATGTTGTTCCATCGCAATCAGCTCATGCAGGTATCCATCCATTTGGTCTATCGTACACAAGAAGCTGTCTGTTGGAATTAATCAGATTATCCTTTGAAGGGTCTCTATTTTGAAAGGGATATATTGGATGAACATGTTCAGTCTTTTTAGATATATGATGATCCGAGAGCCCCCTTTGGTTTCAAAACTAAGAATATGATGGAATAAATTACTTGACCTTTCTCTGATTGTGGAACGTGAACTATTGCTGCTTTGGAGGTCCGGGAGTCACTCCTTCTTTTAGAGTATTACTTTTTGCTGGACGTCTCAGGTATGGCATAGGAATGATCTAAAACTTTAAGTGGGGAGTGTAGGAAGCTGGCTCTTTTTATAGTGGACCAAAACGAAGTACACTGTGTAAAGAGTCCAGGCAAACCCCAATTGGTTTACAGAGGCAAAAATTATAACCCAAATGCTCTCTTTTGAGGTAGTATGGGCGAGCAGTTAGGCTTATCAGAGGGTAGTGCTAATCATTTATTGCACTCACAAAGGCAGTGAGACACACACAATCAATGAAGAAATCCGACACGAATTTGTAAAAATAACACTGATTTCTGTATGAATTTAGATACCAAGATCATCGGAATTGGGTAAGTACTTTTCGAGTTATGAATTTTTACAGGTTTCAAAAGCTCACACTTACAATTTCTGGAGCGTTATCCTTTGGGGGAAAACATATACTGCACTCGGGCACTTGTCAGCAACTTATGGGATCCTTCTCGTGGACTTAAGGTGAGTATGGGGCAAGGACCAAGGCCACACCAACAGGTCACCCCGGGAGGCTCTGGGGCGTCTGGGTGCAGAGGTGTGTTTCGGCATCGGGTACCCGGTTCACTTCAATGGGGAACGGTCCGGTCAGAAAGGCTGCATGCTAGGACTGGAAGGCTAGTCTGGTTGAACCCACAGGGGGTCTTGGTCCACGAGATGCTTGGGCACGTAGGGACACTGTTGGTCCACTTCTCCTCGGGTTGTTGGGCTTGGCTGCAGTGGTGTCTTTAAGCATCAGGTCCGTGCTGCAGGAGACACTCGCAGTTGAGGGGACCTGCAGAAAGAGGCTGCATGCGGCGACTGAGAGTCCAGTCTAGGCAAACCCAAGGGTGCACTCAGCCTTTGAGGGCCTTGGGACCCCATTGGCACTGTCATCTCCCTTGGACTCAGGCTGTGAGGCACGGGTGCAAAGGCACTTTGAGGTGTCGGGTGGCTGCGGTCGGAGGATCTGCAGAAGAGGTGCAAACAGGACAGCTGGGCCACTCTCGATGTGGGTCTCACTGTCCCTGAAGTCCCTCGGCTTACAGGTCAGTCTTCCATGGCATTGGTGTCCGGGCTGGACACAACAAGCCTTGGCTGCTGCAAGGGTTCTGGTACCCTGGGTATTGGTGCTTTGCTGCTCCGGTCGGTCCTGACATCCCCACACTTGGAGGTAGGATGGATCTGACCTGTGGGAGCACGGTGACCCCTTCCTCGGTGGCTGCAGCATCAGTATTCCCGGTAAGTGGCAGGACAGTGAACTGGACCTTGCTTCTTTGGTGCCTGCGGCTGCAGGGGAGTAGCTCCTCTACTCCAAGGGAGTTCTCTGGCGATTTGTGAAGCACTGGCAGCCCTTTGGGTTTCTTGGAGTCTGCACAGCATCAGGACGAGTCGGTTTCTCCACGAAGGTCGGGTGTAGCAGGCAGGCTGGAAGGGTTGGCACCAAATCAGTTGTTGCTCCTCTGTTCTCGGGTCAGCAAACTTTTCTGTCCACTTGTTATTTGTGTCCATTGAATCTAAAGTCCTGGCATCAGGGGTGCCACCTAAATACTGTATTTAGGGGTGTAAAAAGGGAGTGTCAGATAGTAGTCAATGGGCTACCTACCTTTAGGGTGACTACACCCTCCATTTGACCACTTCCTGTGGGAAGGGGGCATAACCCTAACCCAGAAGACCTAATTCCACCAAAAGCCAACATGATGGAATTTTCCTATTCGTGTTCACTTCAGGTTGCCCATCATAGGGGTGGTACTAGCCTGAGGGTGAACACACCTCCTGACTAGCTAATTTTCCTGCCTGTCCTGGTGCCAAATTGGCCCTGAGAATGGGGTGGCATTTCCCCTGTCTGGGGGAAGCCAAGATTGCATATCAAAGGTGGTGGAGGCCTTTGAAGCCTCCTGCCTTGATATGCTGATTGCTAGTCATTCTACTTGGAGGAGGTGACAACATCTCCTGCCAGAGCAGGCATTGTTTCCAATCTCAGAGAGCATGGGCTCTCACCTCCAGGGGTTCAGAAACACGTCTGTTGTGGCAGGCTGGACAGGACCAGTCTGCCAACATGCTAGAGGTCAGTAGGATTTCAAGGGGTAACTCTAAGGTACCCTCTGGGTGCATGTATCAATAAATCCATCACTGGAATCGGTGTAGGTTTATTAATACAAGGTGTTTGATATCAAACACCATAGGCTTCAGTGAAGCCATTATGTAGCTGGGCAAACTCGTTTTGACCAGTGTCCAGTACATACCTTAAGATGGCTTCCCTGTTCACTGTACTGTCAGTAATTGGACTGGCCAGCACAGTGGCCTATCAGCTCATGCAGATATGTCCTCACAGGTAATATAATTCACTCTGCCTTAGGGCTGCAAGGCCTGCTGTACGGGTGACTTACAAAAAGTACATGCAGTGTTAAGGGACATGGTACACAGGGTGTGTGCCATGTTGTGTTTTCACTTTTTAGAGCACCTTGTCACGCAGCCTGCAGTGGCAGTCTGCATGAGTTTGGTGCTGGGTCCCTTAAAGTGGCACAAAATATGATGTAGCTTTTATGGACCCTCTTTAGTACCTATGTTCTAGGTACTAGGAGTACCACTTGCTAGGGACTTACAGAGGTGCTAAAGGCCTAGTCAATTGGGGATCAATTGACCAGTCATCTTGTTTTGGAGAAAGAGCACTTGCACTGGGGACCTGGTTAGCAGGAACCCAGTGCACTTCAGTCAAAGTTGCATCATACACCAGGCAAAAAAGTGGGGGGACTACTGCAACAAAAACCCAGTTTTCTACAGGGAAAAGCAAACTCTGTCCTGTATCCTCTGCTGACTATGTCCAAGACCCATGAATCTGAAGTGGACTGTTCCCACTTTGGAAGAAAGTGATTAATTATTTCACTCACCTGCAAGTTTTGGCCAACGTCTACCCAAGAACTGGAATAGTCAGGAGCAAGAATCCTCAGTTCTGGCTTCTGATTTTGGTCTCTTGTGAAACTTCCCTCCAAAGGGCCTGTTCAGAAATCTTGAACCCTGATCTCCATTTAGCTGCCTTCTAGATAGGCAGAAGGAAGTTCTTCTTGAAAAGTTGGATGCTTTATTCTGATGTTTTCAGAATGAAAAGGAATGTTTCCTTTCTTTAAACATTTTGTGAAGTTTGTCTTCCAATTCTGAACCAAAAAAGACAAACACCTTCAAATGGCATCCTGAATGCTGCAGATCTGTCATTGAATCCGCATTCCAATCCTTAAGGACCAAGTTCTTCCAGGCATCAATCAAGACTACAGAAATCAAAGCAGAAGCTCTGACTAAATCGAAAGAAATTTGGAACAGAAAACTACTTGGCATTTTAATCCTTCCAACAGATCTGTACAGTCTTGTCCTTTCTGACCAGCCGTAAAAAGAAACATAAAGACTACCTAGTGGTAACGGGACCGCCTGCCTGCCATGCGGCGGTCCCGCCACCCAAATTATGATGCCACCGCCACCGCGGCGGTCGCATCTGGCATTTTAACATTGCGGCGGGTGCTGCTGTCAGCAGCACCCGCCGCAATGGTAGAATGCCATGTTGTGCATTTCCATGCACAACGTGGCAGGCACCGCGCGGTGCCTGTCACCTTGTGCATGGACATGCAGGGGGGTACCATGGGTACCCCCCAAGTGCACCCCCTACCCCCCACACCCCCGGGGGCCCGCAACGGGCCCCCAAAGCAAATCCCTGCCAGCCTTTCCATGGCGGCATCGCCGCCATGGAAAGGCCTGAAATGCCACACATCATAATATGGATGGCGGTGCCTGCTAGGCACCGCCACCATATTTGTGCCCCTGCTCCGCCCGGCCGGCAATCGTAACGATTTACGACCGGCGGAAAAGCGGCGGACGGACTTTCCGTCCGCCGCGATAGCCACCGCTATCGTAATATGGCGGTGGGTAATTCAAGTTACGATGGCGTGACGGTCGCCACCGCCGGCATGGCGGTGGCGATCATTACGCCATCCTAATCACCCCCAAAGTCATGAACTGCTAGCGTAAACTTTATTTGAGGCTAAGACTAACTTTTTTCTTGCAGATGTTTCATAATATTTCCCTCACTCATGATGGATTGTATGATAAGACTGGCTACAACAGAATCAACATGAATCAAATCAGGCAATTTCTTATCAGTTTCTTCCAAAAGATAAAGATTGGTCATAAACTAAGGCGCATTGATCCTATCTTTCCACTCATTAAGTAGAGCATTCATAACATGGTGATGGATAGGCTATTTTATACTAGGAGCCTTCTTTAATTGCCTATCTAAAGGATACTCTGAAGTGAGCGTGGTTTCAGACAAAGAGAACCCCTTATTGTCTCTGACATGTGATAACACTGTGGGGAAAGTCTTTAAAATGTATTTCCTTTTCTGATCAGAGAAAGACATAGTCCCATCACCAGAGTCAGAATCTGAAACATCAGTATAAATTGTATTATGGAGAGAAGACTTCTTTACTCAGATTTCTTTTCCTTCCCCTTCATTTGTGACAAAGTCTCCACAGCAATCCTTATAATCCTTTCCTCTTCATCCTCATGCAGTAATCTATTACTTCTCTTACAAGAAGGGGAGGCAGTGCACAATGAGCAAGAAGAAAAAGGGAAAATATGCCTAATTTTAGGCAATATTTCCACATGATGAAAACTCCTGAGTGCAAACCACCTGAAAGTTGAACATCACTAGCTTTGTAGAAATTCTCTCTCAGGTTTTTGTAAATAATGCACAACTTTAAGCGCCAACATTGACAAGAAACAGCCGAGGCTTGAAGGGTATTGGACTGAGCATGCGTGGAGTCCCAAAAGGCCAAACAATGTTTCCACACATGTGCAGAACCACTGATAGAGCACCAGATCCAGGATCAGTGGTTAGATCCCTCTCATTGTGCCTGCATGTATCGTGCATACACTGACCTAAGCCATGATGAGGAGCATCCGCTGGGATCAAAACCAAGTCACCTGCATGTTCACAGCAACAGCTTCCCCTGCTGAATCTTCCTGAAAGATGTACACTGCAACACATACGCAGGGACACTATGAAAAGAGAGAAACAACTTCCCAAGTAAGAAGGGAAGCTCAGCCTTAAAACATCGGAATTTTTCTAAGTGTGCAGCAGAATATGAAGCATGATAAATATACCATAACAAGCGCAGGATGAAACCAAGCTGGATCCTGCTCTTACTCCGGATTAGCTGTAAATCAATACCGAAATCTTCCCATGCTCGTTGCGCCATCAATGGCCTCAGGAATTGCCCTAAGTCCAGCAGGTCTGAAGCAACAGTTAAAGCCAAAGATCGTCAGTGACCGCTGCATCAGTGTCTCTGTCAAGAAAGGCAGAAAACAGGCCATGTCCCCATATAGTGCCCAGCTGACGGTGGGCAGAGTTTATTACGCATTCCTGTTCTTTGTTTCCTGACCTGGAGGTGGAAGTCTGTGTCAGGACCAGAGGTGAAGAATATGCCTTCTTTTCTGTATTTTTGCAATCTATCATCTATTTAAACACAATAACAAAGCACCCAAAATAGATATATAGAGGGGACCCAAGGCTTTGTCCCAGATTTTCGTCACTATCTACTAATTTCCTCCATATGGCATGGATCTTCCCTAACCTACAGGCTTATTGGTCGAGTATTGTCACTCAATGAGGGGAGACCCTGGGCAGGTAACATAGAGTTGACACTGGAGATTTGTTTACTTGGAGAGTTCCACAGGCCACAGTTCAAAAAAGCATGCAACAGACTATTAGAGCTTGCACTGGTGCTGGCCAGAAAGCTGGTTGCCAGGACATGGAAATCAAAACAGGGCCCAATTTACACGAGATGGAAAGCGGAGGCTGAATATTGGGCTAGGGCAGAGGAAGAAGATCTTTTGAGAGAAGAAGCAAGCAGAATGCGTCGAAGGCCCCTATCTGACTTAAGGAGAGAGGTACTCCAAACCTTTATAGACCACCCTAATCAACTTTGAATGCCGAGGAAATCTTCCAACAATTCCACAGACAGCATCCCAGACATTATGAGTGGAGACCTTCACGATTAATAATCTCTTTCAGTCCATGATAGATCTGGCCGAGTTTAGTCTGGCAGACCCATCCTACAACATTGTCGTAGCCCATACGGTTAAAGACGTCTCCTTGAGGGAAACAATGGACCAATGTGTGCAACTATTCTGTTATACGGTTGTTTATGCATAATTAATTAACCTCAACAACATGATTCCTATTTTTACAAAATATCTAGACATCTATGTATAAGGTATGTACAGTGGATGCTTATTATATAGTTAGCACAATATTAACAATAAAAAAATAAAAAAATAAAAAATCATCAGAAAGAGCAAACTACAAATCTTCATTGAAGTATATCTTATAACATCAGCATTAAAGCCAATCAGAACATAGCGATGCGCATAAATACTCCCCTGGTTAAACATTATTTGGCTTTTCTAGCTGCGAAGCCAAGAGAGGTGCCTCACTTTTGCTACTTACGATTGAGATTGTTTCATCTGTTTTGCCTTATTATAGATGCATTTGATTTAGTTTGTTATCTGTGTTGCGAGTGCCCCTCACCCGCGAGCCTTCTCTAACTCAGAGGGCAGACGTCACACCCCGGCCCACCTTGCTTGGTTTACAGGTACATTGTGGTGCTTTTTATAATTTACGGCTAATCAGCACTTGACATTCACTTTCA
This sequence comes from Calotriton arnoldi, assembly GCA_963921515.1. Classification (NCBI taxonomy): domain Eukaryota; kingdom Metazoa; phylum Chordata; class Amphibia; order Caudata; family Salamandridae; genus Calotriton; species Calotriton arnoldi. Next base: position 470,305 of record CAWUFW010009449.1, on the reverse strand, counting down.
ATGAGTGGATAGTGCACAAGACTGTCTTGCTTCTGCTTGATTGCTCCCAGCCTCCGTCTCCCTGCTGTGCGTTGCGTGTCATCTCATGATGACGCAGTTGCCATTTTAAGCCTACTGTTGTAATCTACTTGCTAATATAATGCATCCTCCCCATTGTTGTTCTCTGCCTTACTGTTCAGCCAGTGGTGAGGTCATTAGAATGCTGGGAGTGTTTGTACTTGAAGAAGGTTCAATTGGAGTGTATGGGCTGAGCAGCAAGGAGGCTGCTCCTGGTGGGGCATTACAAGGAACTTACCATCTTCCTGTAACCGAAGATACAACTTGAAGAATAAACATATAACCTTAATCTACATAACCTGTCTATGTGGCATACTTCATTTTAACATTGGCGACGAGCGCAAAAGAAACTACGTGTGAGGAACAAAAAATTAAGTAGAAACTATGAAGAAACTAGAGTATTACAAAGAAAAAGACTTTGAAGCCTGTAAAGAAGAATTGAGCCTGGTAGCTCCACCAGTGTCTATGTACATCAGACAGCCTGCTGTCCAGTGCAATTGAACAAGCCAGCGTACTGTGTGCAGCAGATCTAGAGGGTGGCTGCTGAGTTGAAAGGATTTTGTTATCAACAAGATTGAAGTTGGTATGCACAAGAAGAATTCATGGTTTGGCTAGTCATGCTGGAGAGGAGTGAACTGACAGCGCTGTGATACAAATAATGTGGCAAGTTGTGAAGTGAGCGAACTGGCAGCATGAAATTAATCTTTATGGAGATCACTAAGGAAGGGTTTCTGCTGCAGAAGAAGTATGGTGGACTTCAGCTATGGTGCAAAACGAGTGCGTTTTAACTGTGTACAGATGCTGGCTCTGGCTGTGAGTGAATATTGGCACCAGTGAAAATTGCCGCTCATCTTTATTGGAACCAGACAAGATTACAGCGGCTTCCTGTTATGGTGGTGAGACTTTGTTGAATTTTTTCTGGGATTTTGTCCAGTGGTGAGTGACTTTCACATTTTGAGGAAGAATGATTATCGCACCACAACTACCTCACTTTGTGGCAGTGGAGTGAAGCTGAGGAGGGAGGTTACCACATGCTTCGGGCACATACCGAAGCTGTTTTGAAGGCGCTGACCTTCAACTGCTGATCCTCTTGTGGCAACTGGGGAGGAACTGAACTGTTCCTGTTGGCCTTACTGTTAGTATTCTGGGTTGGATGTCAGGTGTGAGGTCTCTCATCGGAGTGGGGGTTTCTTGACATGTTACCTTAGTTTGTTTTTAATGCCATGCTTAATTCTCTTCCCAGTCATGTTGGGTATGCAGAAGAGGGAGTGTGTGTACGGTGATATGGTGGTCCTAAAGTGTGACCATGTTGTGACGTGTTAGTCCTGGAGTGTGACCGTGTTGGTTGAGTAACATTGTTGTGAAGTGTGAAGAACAGGAACTTTGTTTGTGCTGGAATTTTTGCTGTATCATCACTAAGCTTGTCAGTTTATTCCTTAGTACTCCTCTCAATTTGATGCTGTGTTCTAATGTTTGCCTAGCATAATTATCTGCTAAAAGTATTTTGTTTATGGAGATCTAGATTTGCTACATGAGTTTGTTTTTGCTTGTGTGTCAGGGTGTGGGTGAGTGTTTAAATCCTGTTTGGTGAATGTATCTTATACTGGATGAGGTGTCAATGTTACGTAAATTATTACACTGTGAAGTTTCCCTGTGCGTGGGAATGACTCAAGGATTGAGTTTGGGTCTGTTCGGAGACAGGGTGAGGTGTTTGAGACTGTGTGTGGTGTGCTACATTTTTCGGAGATTCCCTGTGTTAGTGGGAATGCAATGGGTTTAAAGATACCCTGTAATTGTGATGGGTTTAAATATACCCTGTTATGGTATGGGTTGAGAGATACCCTTTGTGGAGGTCCTGAGGTGAGACCTTGTCCTCCAGTGAGTTGTGTAAGTGCAGTAGAGGGTTTGGAGTCCCTGGTCCTGCTGTGAGACTTGCGCCTTGAGTGTAAGGCGAGGTGGTGTGAGATACCCACTGTTTTAGGGTTGGAAGATACCCTGTGAGTAGTTGTGCCTTGAATGTGAGGCAAGGTGGGGTGAGATACCCACTGTTTTAGGGTTGGAAGATACCCTGTGAGTAGTTGTGCCTTGAATGTGAGGCAAGGTGGTGTGAGATACCCACTGTTTTAGGGTTGAAAGATACCCTGTGAGTAGTTATAACTTGAGTGTGAGGCGAGGTGAGGTGAGGTACCCACTGTGTAAGGGTTTTAGTGTCCTTCCTAGTTGATAAGGGCGTGTGGTTTTGATAAATGTATTGGATGTGTTGTTTGTGCGTTTTATCATCTTGCGGTCATAAGATTTTCTATTGTCTTTATAAGGGGAAAGATTGCGTTAATAAGATTATCTATAATGCATCCTCCCCATTGTTGTTCTCTGCCTTGCTGTTCAGCCAGTGGTGAGGTCATTAGAATGCTGAAGTGTTTGTGCTTGAAGAAGGTTCAGTTGGAGAGTATGGGCTGAGCAGCAAGGGGGCTGCTCCTGGTGGGGCATTAAATGGAACTTACCATCTTCCTGTAACCGAAGATACAACTTGAAGAATAAACATATAACCTTAATCTACATGACCTGTCTATGTGGCATACTTCATTTTAACGATGATGCAATCAAAAGAAATGATCCTCTGTAGGCAGGTCACGTAGGTTTTATGATGACATTTATTAGGAGATAATAGTCTCGATTACAGGTTACAGATGTCATGTAGATGTAGCTTCAATGCCCCACCAGGAGCAGTCTCCTGCTGCTCAGCCTGCTCAATCCAACTGGTCTCTCAAGCATAAAATAAACATTCTAACACGATGACATCACACACACACACACTCTGGCTGAGCAGCAGGTAGCAGAGAACTAAGGAGAGAATGCATCATGCCTAATTCAAGATATAACACATTCACAGGGACAGAGAAGCGGTGTGGGTTTATCTCCTTTCTGCTCTCTAAGAAGCTTTTGTGGTTGTGCCCTCTGCTTTTCCAGCAAAGGGTTGTACATTTGCCGTTAAAAAGAGCAGGTAACCCGGGTCCCTCCTAGTCTTAGTTTCTCTTAGAGCGCGAGCTGCCTGGGGTGAGTTGCTCTCCCCTCACCCCATCCTTCTATAAAGGGCGATTCGGCAGCAAAGTGTCTGGTCATTGTATTGTAATTGTATTTATATAGCGCTTACTACCCCTGACGAGGCATCAAATCGCTTTTCCGTGAGTAGCACGCTTCTCTGTACCCAAGAAGGATAGTGGTGAATTAGTATAGGGAAATACAAATTAATTTGAGTGGTGGACATGTGAGTCTGTTAGTTGGATGGAAAAGGATAATGGAGAGATAGAAGAAAGAAGAGTCTAGAAACTGTTTATTGGGAGATCATAGTAATAGGATGAGGTTTGGGATGAGTAAAGGAGAGATGGAGGAGGGATAAGTCTCTAGAAATGCATTAAGGAGGTCCTAGTAGTAAAATGAGGTCTCAGATGAGTCTAGTACGGGATAAATGAGGGGAGAAATTGGAAAGGGTTGTTTGGGAGATCTTAGTAGTAAAATGAGGTTTGGGGTGATGCAGGAGGGATAGATGAGGGAAGAGTCTAGATAGGGTTATTTTGGAGATCATGGTAGTAGAGTGGGTTATTTTGGAGATCATAGTAGTAGAATGAAGTTTGGGATGAGTCAGAGAGTGGAGGATATACTGAGAGAGGTATAGGGTGAAACATGGGTTAGTGTATTGGAGACACAAATGTTTTTCTTAAAATTAGGAGTAAAGTAATAAATATATAGCTAAATAAGTACATGGAAGGTAGACATGTATAAGGAAGGTAATATATTAAGATTTAAGATGTATTTGAAAAACTCAGACTTTCAAGTGTTGCTGTACTTTAAGCTAATTTATTTGTGTGTGTGTGTTTTCTTTTCTTTTCAATAATTCAATAGTGAAGCAATTGTAGATAAATAGTTATGATAGAATGTACATATTGTGATAGATAGATAAATGGAGAACCATAAGTATCTAATCAAATAACCTATATGAAACTATGTAGTGACCTATATACATGGTAAGCTTAGAATAATACAACCATAAGTAATATGTACATTTGTTAAGCAGACCTCAAGAATATCTATATAGGGGGGCGTGGCCAACTGCCGACGGGAATGGCCGCAGAGTAGCTGAGCTCCGCTGCGCCACTCCCGAAAACATCCGTTCAGCTTCATCCGCCCTGGCCAAAACTTGCTTCTGAGGGGACCGAGACACCTTCCAGTGTGTGGTCGACCAGCGGACGCAGTTTGGGCGATTTCTGAGGGGGCCGGCTGTAGCGACATCCAGCGCCGGCTCTTGTGGTTAGGGCCGAGCCGCAGAGCAGTGAAGTGGCCCAGGGCAGAGTCTGCACGCGAGACCGCGGTTGCGGCCTAGACTACGGCCGCCTTCCAAGTGAGCACTGGTGAAGCTGCGGAACCCGCGAGGGTGCTCTGCAGACTCCTCCCGCGTTCCCAGCCAGGGTGAGTGCAGCGCGGGGTGAGTGAGGCACGTTCCCGAGCCGATTCAGCTCCTGGCCTTCAATCAGCCGGGACTGGAATACTGATGCTGATTACACCGGGGCCCTTCCGCGCAGCGGCTGGCCGGCCTCAAGAGTCCCACTGAGGGCAACAGACTGTGTGGAGGACCCGCGTAGTCACGGATCACCTGTGGGCCAGACTGAGTGACGCCAGTGGGGTCCAGTTGCCGGTCGGGGGAATAGATTCCAGCCAAGAGGGTGCAGAGGCCTGGAGGAGGCGGTGGGGCCCGCTCGGCAGCCCAGACTGAGGTGAGACCCCCAGCTGTGGGCGTTAAAGGGGGGTCCTGGGACTATTTGGGCCCTCCATGTGGCGGTGAGTGGCGATCAACGTGCGGCCCTACCCGACCCCCGAGGCGGTGCGGACTACGTGGTGGGCCTTCAGAACACTAGCGAGGCGGGGTGGCGCCCCAAGGCCGCGGCCCAAGCAGCAGCTCCTATCTGTCCCGTCCCCGATTTCTTGAGTTGCAGCCACACCTGCCGGGTGGTGACCACATCCGCTTCTGGACATACGACGCGGCCCGGTGGTCCCCAGTGCTTACCTGGCTCTTCTTCTGTATCCAGTACACCTTCTCTGCGCAGCGCTAGTGGTGAACTTGTACCAGCGGTTAGGGCTGCACCCGCCAAACCCGACAGGCCGGGTGGAGGATTTCGCCGCAGGCGGCGGTGAGTAGTGGGTGCGGCTGGATCCCTGCTGTGGCCCTCTGTGGGAGACGACATGGCGACGGGTCGCAGTGGTCGGACAGCGACGCAATCCAAAATAGACAAGTTCGCGTGGCAAAAACAACAGAGCGAAGACCACGGGACGACGGTAGCCCATAATGACAGGACCGAGCCTACAAACAAAGACCTCCTTGCAGCAATTACCGCAGTGCGTACCTCCCTAGAGACTCGGATTGACACGGTTGCCACTGAGGTAACCCTGATAAGGGAAGATATGAGATGAATGGCAGAGCGTGTGAGCAAGGTTGAGGCTACTACAGCAGACCTGGGGACTGACACCACCCTCTTAAAAAAGCAGGTCTTGGAATTGCGCACCTCTCACGACGCCATGGCCCTACAACTCGACGATTATGAGGGAAGGATGAGGCGTAACAACGTCCGAATTCTTGGAATTCCGGAGCGGGCGGAGGGGCAGGCGGCGGACCTCTTCGTGGAGGAACTAATTGTCAGGGGACACGGCGGCTCCACTCGCACAGGCACGCAATGAGACAGCGGGAGAACTACAATTCCCGGCAGCCTCGAGCAGACGCCTGACGTCAGACGCTCCACCTCACGTGATGCAGGAAGACTCGGGATAAGGCGAAGCTGCGGCTACAGACACTGCCGATTATTCGTGTTGTCAGAGTATGATGATGGCCATTTCTTCCGTGATCCTGGTCGGGTAAGGGTGCCTGTTGCACCGCTGGTTCCTTTGTAACCCTTGGAGTTTTCTAAACGCTTTACTTATACTTTGGGAGCATACCAGGCTTGGGTGCTCATTTCCTTTTTCCCTACGTTGGAGAGCTCTCCGTTTATCGTAACCTAAGAGCTCTTGCGAGGGTATAGTATATAGTGATCGTGGTTCATATGTACTTGTTGCCCTTTGGATGTGATTTATGTGGGTGTACATTACGTGATTTCCCTATGTTGGCGAACTCTTCCCTGTACTTTGCCCACAGAGTTCATGCGAGGGAAATAAAAGTGTTCATAGTATATTCCGTAATGGTGTTACCGTACGTGTGTATCAATAACGGCAAGAGGGTTTTGCTGTTAGTGAGAGTGAAGTGAACTCTCAATTTGGTTTCTTTATATCCCGGAGGTTCCCGGATATAATCCTATGAATGAAACAAAATACCACACAGACTATCGTTCCTAACAATGCTAATGAGAATGCTTGTCTTGTTTGTTTGTATCTGATGTGGTTCATCCTCTTTGTACGCTCTATTCTTTTCCTCCACAGGGGTGATATAGACAGAGGTTCTTCTGAGCAACTGCCTTAACCCTAAAATACCAGGTATAGATAGGTGGAGTCTAACACATGTACTAGACACCTGAAAAGTAAAGTAACCGCCTTATGAATCCTTTATGTTTTCTAGCACATGGTATGAAGTTTAGAGGTTACAAGCTCATCACCCCTGTTAGCCGGCAAGCTTTTGTTTTGTTACAGGTTAGTGGAAGTATGGGTACAATGGAGGATTAAAGGAGTAGGGGAGGTTGAAAAGGTCAGGGTAGTAATATATTCTTTTGTGTTTTACAGGTCTCCCTCCCCGCTGTCCCCATCCTTCCCTTCCCCCACTTAACCACCCTTTAGTCTGTGTGAATTCTTATCCAGACTTGGGGCTGTTGAGAGGTGGACCCCTATGAGCATCGGTTCGATCCTGAGGATACGTTCAGGCACGGGACAGAATAATCGGCCCACGAATAGATTTATCCTCCCGGTCGAGCTGATCCTAAGATGGCCACTTTAGACGACGTCATGGCAGCGCTAGCTACAATGCAGGTTGAGCTTACGGCTTCACGTAACGAAACAGCTGCTTTGCAGGTGAGGGTAGACAGGATGCAATGAAATCCTTTTGATTTTGGTAATCCATCACAGCCCACAGCTAGTTCTATGGTGGTGGAGATCCCTCCACCCATACCTCTTGCACCACCAGAAAAATTTACAGGAGACATACATAAGGTTCAGGTTTTTATAACTCAAATCCTTCTCCATTTCAACTGTAAGCCTAAATTGTTTTCTACAAACCAGGCAAGAGTAGCCTTTCTCATTTCATATCTGGCTGGAGATGCTGCTCAATGGGCAGTTCCATTTGTTAGAAGAGATGATCCTATGTTACATGATTGGGAGGCTTTCAGGGAGGAGTTCGAAAGAACCTTCGACCGCAGAGCAGACACTTTCTCGGCAGATCGGGAGTTACTCGAATTAAAACAAGGGAATAAAGACTTGATAGGATATCTGAACGTCTTTAGAAGATTAGTAGCGGAAACGCAGTGGCCCGAAAGTAAGCAATCCGCTATCTTTTATCAGGGTCTTTGGGAGGAATTAAAGGATGTGATCGCACAAGTGGATCCCCAACCTACTACGTGCTCCGCTTTGATCGAGTTGACGATGCGTCTGGACCATAGATTAAGGGAGAGAAGAGGGGAAGGCAAGAAGAAAGAGAGATATTCCCCCCGTTTCGAAAGACCAAGGCCCCTGGATCCGGGGGTAGCCTCCTCTGAACCGATGGAAATCGGAACCGTGCGGGCATCTCTGACTGTGGATGAGAGAGATTATAGAAGAAAAAACGGGTTATGTTTGTATTGTGGGAAGAAGGGACACTACCTAAGAGAGTGCCCGGTAAAACCCAAACGTTCACGCCTGGGAACATCTGTTGGGAACAGCACTAAGCCCTTGGCGGGAAACTGAAGAGCTCGGGATGTGAAGAAGGGGTGTCTCTGAGCGTGATGTGTATCCCTTCCCTAAAGAAAGAACCTTTTTCGGTTACAGAACATTTCTTCATGCCCTTGGTGGTGTATATAAACCAAGAACCTTGTTCCACACAAGCCATGGTGGACTCTGGAGCCACGGGTTGTTTTATGGATACCGAAGAGGCCCGCAGATTAGGGGTACGGCTTGTTTCGAAGTCAATCCCTGAGGGTGTGTTTGCGGTGGATGGCAAACAATTGGAATCTGGTCCCATATGTCAGGCCACCGAGCCGTTTGTAGTGGAATGCGACCAAGGACATCAAGAGCTTCTATCTTTTAATATCATCCAAGCACCATTATATGGAATTATACTAGGATTACCTTGGCTCTCCACACACAACCCCACCATCGACTGGGAACAGAAAACCCTGATCATGGATTCAGAATATTGCAAAAACCATTGTTTGCAGGCTTTAGAGCTACCTACTCAAACCTTGGAGAACCAACATCACATTGCTACTGCAGCAGAGAAGGAGACGGATCTACCCTCCTGCTATCAACAGTTTGAAGACGTCTTTGATGATCAGATGGCTGAAGTACTTCCCCCCCACAGACCCTACGATTGCAGGATTGATCTGGTGCCAGGGTCGGTGGTTCCTTGTGGCCGGGTTTATGCCTTAACGGAACCTGAAAACAAACACTTACGCCAGTATTTGGATAAATACTTGGCTTTGGGATTCATACGTCCATCCAGTTCACCAGCGGCCTCTCCGTTATTTTTTATACCCAAGGCGAACGGAGAGCTACGAACGTGTATTGACTTTCGTGCCTTGAACGCCATCACCATACGCAACCAATACCTGCTCCCGTTGATATCAGTATTATTGGAGCAGGTGAAAGGGGCGGTGATATTTACGAAACTGGACCTCCGTGGAGCCTATCATCTGGTGAGGATGCGTAAAGGAGATGAGTGGAAGACGGCCTTCAAAACTCGGTATGGGTTATACGAGTATTTAGTTATGCCATTCGGTTTATGCAATGCGCCTGCGGCGTTCCAGTTTTTTCTCAACGACGTTCTACGAGCATATCTGGACCAGATAGTCGTGGTGTACATCGATGACATCCTGATTTATTCAACACAGGAAGAAGAACACATAAGACATGTGAGTTTGGTTTTACAAGCCTTAAGGGAACACCATCTCTTTTGCAAGATCAACAAATGTGAATTTCATGTTTCTACAGTTGAGTTCTTAGGAGTTATGCTCACCCCCACGGGTCAGGAGATGGCAGAACGGAAAGTGAGAGCAATCACCGAATGGCCTTGTCCTAAGAACGTGAAAGACATTCAGCGTTTTATGGGGTTTGCAAACTTCTACAGGCGCTTTATATCCCAATTCTCCAACAAAGCAGCACCCCTAACTCGCCTAACGAAGAAAGACACAACTTTCCTGTGGAATCAGGAAGCACAGATGGCGTTCGACATTCTGAAGGAAGCATTCATAACTGCTCCCATCTTGATACATGCCAACCCGGCCTTGCCATTTATCCTGGAGGCTGACGCCTCAGATGTTGCGATCGGAGCTGTGCTGTCCCAAAGAGATGCCACCACAGGACAGATGCATCCGGTTGCTTTCATGTCAAAGAAATTTAACAGGGCAGAACAAAACTATACTATAACAGAAAAGGAATTGCTAGCAATCAAAGAAGCGTTTGGGGAATGGAGACATTGGTTGTTAGGAGCACAACATACTGTCACGGTATATACGGATCACCGCAACCTCCAGTTTTTAAAGACAGCACGACAGCTCTCTCCTCGATTACTACGATGGATGACATTTTTTGAAGAGTACAACTTCATTGTAACCTTCCGCCCTGGAAGCATGAACAAAAAGGCGGATGCCTTATCCAGGCAAGAATCCACGGCGGTTCCATTAAGCAACCCCGAGAGAACTATCATGGATCCACAGAAAGTTATAGGAGTAACACACAGTGACCACTTTCTCAGAGACGTCATGAAAGGACTCCAGACCTTTCTATGGAAGGACTGGTTGAAATATCATCCAGAATGGAAAAATAAACAAGGTGTATTCATGAAAGGAACTCAAGTACTTGTTCCCACTCTCAAACTGAGACGGACTGTTTTTCAGTGGTGTCACATAAATCCCAGTGCAGGTCACCATAGCAACGAAAAGACATGTGAAAAGGTCTTGCGGCAGTTCTGGTGGCCCTCTCTTCGACGAGATATTCCTGTATGGATAAAGAACTGCATCGTGTGCGCTCAAACCAAAACTCCTAAAGGCAGACCCCAAGGGCTATTACAACCTCTACCCACTCCAGACGTTCCATGGGAAAGGTTTTCATTGGATTTTATAGTGGGCCTCCCTAGAGACAAGGAACATACGGTTATTCTGGTAATCATCGATTATTTAACGAAAATGGGGCATTTTGTAGCCTGCAAGCAAATCCCTACAGCAGGACAATTAGCCAGACTATTGATGATACATGTGGTGAGATTGCATGGCCTCCCTCGGGTGATTGTGTCGGACCGTGGAGCCCAGTTCACAGCCAAATTCTGGAAAGTATGGTGCTCGGCTTTGCAAATCTCCTCCGCCTTGTCCACCAGTTTCCACCCCCAAACAGACGGGCAGACAGAAAGACTGAATCAGACATTGAAACAATACTTACGTAGCTATGTAGAGAGCAACACCGATGCCTGGGTGGAGTGGTTATGGTTGGCAGAAATAGCGTATAACAATGCTCAACACAGTTCCACTAAACACTCTCCCTTCTACAGTACTTATGGGTATCACCCCCGATTTATACCGTTCCTTACACCAGGTAGGAGTGAACGTATCCCAGAAGTACATGAAAGGATAGTTCAGATACAGAAGACATTGCAACACACAAAAAAACACCTAGTTCACGCTAAGGACCTATACAAAAAACAAGCTGACAAACACCGCATACCCGGGCCCACCTACAAAAAAGGGGATCTAGTGTGGCTATCGACACGCAACATTCGATTTAAAAGGTATAGCGTGTTTAATCCAAGGTTCATAGGCCCCTACAGAGTAGTAAGGATTATCAACCCAGTGGCAGTGAGGCTTGCATTACCATCCCATATGAGAATCCATCCAGTGTTCCATGTCTCTTTGTTGAAACCGGCGTGTGGCCCGGTACGCCAGAAACCGGCTCCTGTGTGGATAGATCAGGACGAGGAGTATGAGGTATCATGTGTTCTGGACTCCAAGATTAGTCGCAATACCCTCTGGTTTCTGATAGCCTGGAAAGGGTACGGTGCAGAGGAGAACTCTTGGGAGCCTGAGTCTTCAGTGCATGCTCCAAGGTTAGTTGCTGCGTTTTACAAACGACACCCTGACAAGCCTTGTGCCTGCCTGTGCTCTCCAGGAGGGGGATGTACTGTCAGGGGACACGGCGGCTCCACTCGCACAGGCACGCAATGAGACAGCGGGAGAACTACAATTCCCGGCAGCCTCGAGCAGACGCCTGACGTCAGACGCTCCACCTCACGTGATGCAGGAAGACTCGGGATAAGGCGAGGCTGCGGCTACAGACACTGCCGATTATTCGTGTTGTCAGAGTATGATGATGGCCATTTCTTCCGTGATCCTGGTCGGGTAAGGGTGCCTGTTGCACCGCTGGTTCCTTTGTAACCCTTGGAGTTTTCTAAACGCTTTACTTATACTTTGGGAGCATACCAGGCTTGGGTGCTCATTTCCTTTTTCCCTACGTTGGTGAGCTCTCCGTTTATCGTAACCTAAGAGCTCTTGCGAGGGAATAGTATATAGTGATCGTGGTTCATATGTACTTGTTGCCCTTTGGATGTGATTTATGTGGGTGTACATTACGTGATTTCCCTATGTTGGCGAACTCTTCCCTGTACTTTGCCCACAGAGTTCATGCGAGGGAAATAAAAGTGTTCATAGTATATTCCGTGACGGTGTTACCGTACGTGTGTATCAATAACGGCAAGAGGGTTTTGCTGTTAGTGAGAGTGAAGTGAACTCTCAATTTGGTTTCTTTATATCCCGGAGGTTCCCGGATATAATCCTATGAATGAAACAAAATACCACACAGACTATCGTTCCTAACAATGCTAATGAGAATGCTTGTCTTGTTTGTTTGTATCTGATGTGGTTCATCCTCTTTGTACGCTCTATTCTTTTCCTCCACAGGGGTGATATAGACAGAGGTTCTTCTGAGCAACTGCCTTAACCCTAAAATACCAGGTATAGATAGGTGGAGTCTAACACATGTACTAGACACCTGAAAAGTAAAGTAACCGCCTTATGAATCCTTTATGTTTTCTAGCACATGGTATGAAGTTTAGAGGTTACAAGCTCATCACCCCTGTTAGCCGGCAAGCTTTTCTTTTGTTACAGGTTAGTGGAAGTATGGGTACAATGGAGGATTAAAGGAGTAGGGGAGGTTGAAAAGGTCAGGGTAGTAATATATTCTTTTGTGTTTTACAGGTCTCCCTCCCCGCTGTCCCCATCCTTCCCTTCCCCCGCTTAACCACCCTTTAGTCTGTGTGAATTCTTATCCAGACTTGGGGATGTTGAGAGGTGGACCCCTATGAGCATAGGTTCGATCCTGAGGATACGTTCAGGCACGGGACACTAATCTTGAAACAACTTCAGCCGCGTGGCCTATCCAACGGCTTCTCCATCGAGCGGGCCCATCGGGTGCCCGGGGGAAGGCCGAGGCCGGGGGCTCCACCCCGACCACTATTGGCTCGTGTATTTAACTTTCGTGATCGGGATGTGATCCTCCAGACCGCCCGGGCGGCCCCCCCATTGATAATTGAAAACAGCCGGGTCACATTTTTTCTGGACTTCACATTGAGGGTCTAGAAGCAAAGGCGTACCTTCTTGGAGGTGAAGCGAGCCCTTAGAGAGCAGGAGATTAAATATGCCATGCTGTTCCCAGCTAAACTTCGTGTGGAATCGGAGGGCAAACTGTGGTTCTTCACAAGGCCGAAGGACGCCTGGGACTGGCTCGAGGGCTGGCGAACAGTTGGCAAGAAACAGCTTAAATCTCCACCGGCTACAGCCAGCCAGGGCGATTGGCGACAACAGCGGCGTTCCCCTCCACACTCGGACTCTGACTCTCAGGGAAACGTGGGGTGATCATGCATACAGTTTATGATGGTAGATTGAGTGATGACCGGCTGGCTCTCCCTGCCTACATGAACACTTGGGCCTCCGTGGAGCCCTTGAATGCCGCACGACTTTGAACTTTCGAGAATATGGTCTCTTATGTTTGGTCTTATATAATGTGATCCGTACCCCTAGAATAATCTATAGCATGTTAGGCCCAAAGGATTTAGAGGCCGGTGTGTATTTTTGGGGTTGAGTTTAATGGTACTATGGGAGTGGGGTTGCTCACGTTCCCGATGTTGATGTGGGTGGGCGACAGGCACTCTGCATGTTGGGGGGAGGCAGGCAGTTTCAGGCTCGCTATGCAGGGAGGTAGGGTGGGGGGGTTCCAGGTTGGGAAGGGAGGGGGTTTGTTTCTCAAGGTTCTTTTGTTCGTTGCATTGGTTCATCATATCTATTGGCGTATTGGTAACTGGCAGGTCCCAACACTTTGCATTGTAGGCGGGGGCTGTGGAAGATGCCCTGAACGTATTATTGCCCGGGGCCGAGCCTTGCGGGGGGTCCATTGCGGTCCTTCCTGGGTGGGTCCCTCTGGATCTATATTTCTTTCCTCACAAGTGTCTGATGGCACCTGACACAGGACTTAGAGTCGCCACTTGGAACGTGAATGGACTGGGGGACAAAATCAAACGGGGAATTGTTTTACGATATGTTAAAAGGCAAGACCTTGATTTGGTAATGTTGCAGGAGACCCATCTAGTCGGGAACACATGCATGGCCTTCAACAGGAAGGGATACACAATGGTGGTACATTCTGGATTTTCATCGGGCTCCAGATGAGTGGGGGTCCTTCTCCGTAGGGGTTGCCCATTCATCACAAACCATACATGGACCGATAATCTTGGTAGGTTTTCAGCTGTTACAGGCACATGGGAAGGGCGTACCCTAAATATAGCCCCTGTCTATGCCCCCCCAGGACTACAACAATTGACACTACGAGACGTAGGCAAGCTCTTAATGGAACTACCCATGGGGACTTTAATACTGGGAGGAGATCTCAATTTAACCATGAACGGTACCAGGGACCGTCTCCCACCCAGAGATGACCCCGCACGAGGCTCGCAGCTTCAAGAGTTTGCCAACGCCCTGGGTATGGTAGACATTTGTAGGTGGCTGAACCCCACACACACCCACTTCACCTTCAATCGGGAGCACATGGCAGTCAATCCCGCATTGACTATATGTTCACCCATGCCCAAGACATACACCAATTCAGTGAGGCCCGCTGTTTGGCACGAGGGATCTCCGATCACTCACCCCTATTGACGACGTTTGGTCAGTTACGGTCCAGGCAACCTGGCTATATCAAGATACAGCCATGGGCGCTCAAAATACCTCACATTCGGGAGACCCTTTTGAAGGAAACTGACTACTTTTTCGAAGAGAACGTGGGGTCCGTGCCCTCGGCAGTGACACTCTGGGGAGTGTTTGGCGCAGTGATTAAGGGTAGGGTGCTATCCTTGACAGTGGGACACCGAGCTGAGCGCTCCCGCAGGGTGACCGAAATAGAAACAGAGATACTGGCCCTGGAGGCGACCCTCTCGCGGGCCCCTGATCCCGACACACAGCACACTCTTAACATCAAGCGACAAGATTACAGACAGCTCCTAATGGAGGAAGCCACGATGCGCTCTTTGTCTACCAGACATCTAATCTATGAGCAGGGTGAGCGTACAGGCAAACTCCTAGCGTGGTTGGAGCGTAAAGAGCAGGCGACACATTGGGTCCAAGCTATAGCTGGTCCTGATGGGGAGTTCACCACGGATCCTCAACATATAGCACATATGTTTGCCTCTTATTTTGAAGACGTCTATAGGGTCCCCGATGCTTCTCAGGCTCCGTTGTCTGCTGATTTACTTGCCACAATTGGAATGTCGGGCCTATCCCCGCAAGATAGGGAAGCCTTGGAAGCAGACATTACCGTGACGGAGATCCAAAAAGCCATAAAGGGGGTACGCTCTGGCAAAGCAATGGGCCCCAATGGACTCCCAATTGAACTTTTTAAACCCATGTCCGCAAACATAGCGCCCCATCTTTTGGGTCTCTATAACGAATGCTACCAGAAAGGACTCCTTCCGGCAGATATTCGAACCGCAGCCATAGTGGTAGTTCATAAGCCGAACAAACTGTCGGAAGAATGTAAATCGTACCGCCCAATATCCCTACTCACAGTAGAAGCCAAAATCCTGGCCAAGCTCCTGGCTAATCGGCTCCTCCCTTACATCGCTGAGTTAATCCACCCAGACCAATCCGGCTTTATGCCGGGCAGGAATACGGCCAGGAACCTATGGCGAGTACACAGGGCCCTGGGGAGAATAAGCATTATAGTAGAGGAAGCAATCCTGTTGTCCCTTGATGCCACCATGGCATTCGATACCATCGAATGGGACTTCCTCTTTGCTGTTTTGAATCGGGTAGGATTCGGCCCCCGGCTGATTGGCTGGATCAAACTACTATACACACAACCCACTGCGTACGTCACAGTCAACAATCACCGCTCTGGCATTTTTCCCCTCCATCGGGGCACGAGACAAGGCTGTCCGCTGTCTCCGCTCCTTTTTGCCCTGGTATTGGAGCCACTCGCAGTTTGGATCAGGGGAGATCCGGTGATACGTGGCTTCAAATGGACACACGATCACGAAGATCGAATTTTCCTATACGCGGACGATATCCTTCTCTACCTCGCCTCTCCAGCGCGTTCGCTGAGAAGAGTACTGCACATTTTTCACATTTTTGGAGCGCACTCGGGGTACCGGATAAATTGGTCCAAATCCCAGATGTATGCATTGTGGGGCGAGCCCCCACCCAGCCCGAGGGGATACGAAATACCAGTTGCCACTCATGGCTTTCGATATTTGGGTGTATTTGTAACCGCAGATGCTCAGCTCTTTTTCGAGCGGAATCTAGTGGTGCCTCTTCAACGTCTAAAGTCAGACGCCCGACACTGGCGTTCTCTACCTCTCACTCTTTTGGGACGTGCGTCCCTATTTAAGATGCTAGCACTCCCTCGTTTCCTCTATGCACTTCAGAACGCCCCATACCCAATCCCAGACTCGTACTTTGCCCAAATCGACACTGTGTTGCGTGGACTACTTTGGGAAGACCGTCCGCCTCGAATTGCTATGAATAAACTGACCATGGGATGGTACGACGGAGGGATAGGTTTGCCTGATATTCAGCTGTACTACCAGGCATCCCAATTGACGGCAATTAACAGCTGGGTATTTGGCCCGCATGATGATCCCAACTTCCGCACAGACCATTGGCTCATGGGACGAGGGGGCTATAACCAGGCGCTATATACCAATCCCCGCAAACTCCACTTGACGGGCCCTACGGCCCGCACGGTTGAAATATGGCACGGAACCACGAGGAGACTGGGGTGGCATAATCGGCTCACGAAAGCAACGCCGTTATGGGAACCAGATATGCTGGGCCGCCTCAGTCAATGCCACGGATTCGATAAGTGGGACACTATCGGGATCTCCACCGTAGGGACATGTGGGTGAAGGGGAAACTAGCCACCTTCTCAGACTTCCAGACTAAGTATCAACTGGAGCCCTCGGAGACATTTAGATATCTCCAAATCAGACACGCCATTTCCGCGGCCTTGGCTGGGGTGACTCCTCTCCCTGATTCTTCCCCACTGGAGGATCGATTAATAGCGGATCCAATGTAGCACAAGGCTATCTCCTTAACATATAAAAAATTGGTAAATAATCGCACTGACCCCATGCATAAAACACGTACTAAATGGGAATCCGATCTGGGGGCTATAGAAGAGGAAGATTGGAGAGACGCTCTCGCCTCTCCCAGAGAGGTAGCAATCCCCATGCGTCTGCGCCTTATACAACTCAAGGTACTCCACCGGGTATATTTTGACGCTACGTTATTGTTCCGACTTAAGAGACGACCAGATTCGCTATGTCTTCGACACTGCAACCAAATTGGCACCTTCATGCACATATTATGGGAATGTCCACGCATACAACACTATTGGGACAGGGTGACACGCCAACTGTCTAGGGCATGCAGCAAACCCCTGAGTCCCTCTCCCAAGCTTTGTCTCCTTAACATATGGGAAGCTACCGACCTTTCCCAGATGGATCAGGCGTGGGCGGCAATGGGATGGCTGATTGCAAAGCGTAACATAGCGCAGAAGTGGGGTCAGGACGCCAGCCCGAGGGTAACGGACTGGGCAAAGGACATGGACGGGGCAATGATAGCTGAGAAAACTGTTTTTAAGGGAAGGGGCTGCCCCAGGAAATGGGACCATAAATGGGGAAAGTGGAACAAATACCGGGGGGAAATCTGCATCTCCCCTGCGGTGGAGATGCGGCGGGAGAGACAAGAACTAATGACCCGCATCGTGATAGATGATGAGCCCCCTCCATTAGTGGTATAGGTGTAGACTGGGGCTTGACCCCAATGAGCATTCCACTATGTTGAGTGGGACCCTTATCCAGTTGAGGGTGTTGGGTTCCCTGGAGGGCCCCCCGGGGGTGGGATACGGGTATAGAGTCGTGCACACTGTATATGCTCTCTCGATGCCGGAGTTTTGTTTTCTGCAATGGCCAAGTCACTATGTCTGTACTGTAAATGAACCAATGCACTTTTCTTTTTATAATAAAAACAGTTAAAAAAAAAATATATATATATAGAATTAACTAAAGTTCACGAACACAAAAAAAAAAAAAAAAGAATATCTATATATTTATAAACATAATTATTATACATATTTATACAAGGAAATACATATATCTAGATACATATAATCAAATTAAATGCTTATATACACAGGGATATGCTGTACAATTGTGTTTGAATATGTTGGTTGTGTAGGGAAGAGTCAACTCGAGTAGTCTTCTGAAGATAAGATAGTTATCCGTGGATCTCATGTTTGTTGGTAATGAATTCTATAATCTGACTGCTTGAACAGAGAAGGATGTGCCACCTATGGTTTTTCTCTTGTATGGAGGGATTTTGAGGCGAGTTTCCAATTTGGAGTGGAGGTTCCTTTGTTGAATGTATTTGGTGATATTATTCCTGATGAAAAGAAGCCCTGTTCCATGTATTGCTTTATGGGTGATGCAAAGCAGCTTTAAAGTGGATCTTCAGGCAACCGGTAACCAATGTAGGGCCTTCAAGGCAGGGGAGATGTGGGCTTGTGGCTTTACATGTAGAAGTCTGGAAGCAGAGTTCTGAATCCGTTGTAGCCTTTTCATAGGGGATAAAGATGATCCGTGGTAGAGCCGATTGGCGTAATCAAGTTTAGACAGTACAAGAGAGATAGTAGCCTGGACCTTGTGTGGAAATCCCAGGTGGGGGAAGATGTGTCGCAGAGTTTTCATAGTAATGAAGCTTGATCTTGCTAATTTGGCCACTTGGGCATTCATTGATAGCTTGGAGTCCATGGAAATTCCAAGACTTCTTACTTCCTTAGATACTTTAGGAGGTGTTCCCAGATCACCAGGCCAGGCAGCGAGTGGGTCATAATTTTTTCAATAGCCACATGTGAGTATTTCTATTTTGGAAGCATTCGATTAAAGACGGCTCCATGTCATCCTCTGATCAATGGTTCTGAGGCAACTGAAAATTTGAGAGTTTCCAATGTCTTTAGGGCTTTCCAGTTTAAGGAGTATTTGTGTGTCATCAGGGTAGTTATAACATGTGAGGTGAAATTCATTGATCATTTCTGGAAATGACTTCATGTAGATGTTGAAAAACCTGGGTGCGATGATAGAACCTTGAGGGACCCCTGCTTTTGTGAAGTAGGGTTTGGATGAGAAAGGGGGAGAATGGGTGACATTTGTTCTGTTTTGAAGGTTTGATGTGATCCGGTCGAGAGCAGTCCCTTCTATGCCGGCTTCATAGAGTCTTTGTATTAGAGTGTCATGGTCAACTGTGTCAAAAGCAGCTGAGAGGTCCAAGAGAAGTAGTGCAGCAACTCTGTTCCGGTCTACGGTGTTTTTGAGATCATCCAAGATGCCGATGAGGGCAGACTCTGTGCCTCTTCCTGGTCAGAATCCGGTTTGGAAGTCAGAAAATATGGAGTTATCTTCAATGAATTGTGACATCTGGGTGAATGCTGCTCTTTCTATAAGTTTGCCCAGGGAAGGTCTTCTGGAAAGATTCCCATAGTTAAGGAATTATTGATGATTCTTCTTACTGGTATCGCAGCAGAGGTAGTTAGAGGAAAGTTCTTGAAGGTGTGTGGTAGACAAAGGTTAGAAGGGCTGCCGGCAGGCCTACTTGCTTTGACCAGATCCATAGATTCACTTTGTGATATTTATTTAAAGGAATGCAGAGGCTGGGTTAGCCTACTCTTGGAGGGTTGTTTTGGGAAGGGGTTGGTGCTGGTGGTTTTCCTTTGTTTTAGATAGGAGTCCAATGTGTCTGTTTTGGTTGTGTAACGATTTTCTAGTTTCTTCATGAATTCTTGAGTAATGGGATGAGTTCCTTCTATGCTTTCAGGTTTACGAACTTCTGTGAGAATTTTATAAAATTGTTTATTTGCACATTTATCATTATGAGGGCAGTGCTAAAAGGCTTGGTAGCTCAGAGCCACTCTAAGACATCAAGGAAATCTAAGCCTTCGGTGCATTAGGATCCGTTTGATAGGTTGCATGCCTCATTCATTGCTAATTCCAAAGAGCTGCACCCAGACAAAATTGGTTCATGGGGGCCAGAACTGATTTATGAGGAGAGCTGAGGATTACTCAAATGAAGGGGAATTACAATCCCAAGGATCAGGTGGCTCGGGGTCCGGCGAAGATTCCAGCTGACATTGGCATCGCTCTCCAGTGGAAAGACAGCGCAAGAGACCCTTAGATGGGCGACAGATGACGAGGATGAATCCTCTGAGGATACTGCCAGATGTGCCCCCTTAGAGATGTTTTCTCCCAAAAACTTAGTACACCCCCGATATCTGAATTGGTCCTCCTCTCTCAAGGTGACTCAGCAGTCTCGGCTCCAAAAGTCATACACATGGATGTTAGAAATACGTTATGGGCTGAATGTCTGAGACTTTCTTTGCCAGGAAAGGTAGCAGCAACCCCTGAGGTGGACACAAAAATGGCTATCTTTATGGGAACGTCTTCACAAGACCATAAAAAGGAGATAGGACAAGAAGGGGCTGCCAAGACAAACTCCTCGACCTGACAGGCCCTTTTACAAATTTCTAGATCTGGTGATTATGGCATAGGACGAAGTGTTTGCAATAAATGCAGAGGTTCTCGCGGAAAGGGTGCCAGCTGCTGCCGCTCTATTAGGGCAGAGGAGTGTCGCCCCCCTCCTGCCAGCACTTTAAATGTGAAAAATAAAATGGTAATAAAATAAATGTATTACCATTTTGTTCTTTTTCCCCAGCCGAGGTGTGTTTGGGGGTGGAGCCACTGCTGCTGTCTGGCAGCAGGGGAGTGGTACTCACTCCGCCAATTTAAAGTGTTAGTTTGGCCTGCTGTCGTCAGACATGCGCACTTTAAACCTTTCCACCCAGCTGTCTAAGCAGGCATGGGCCCCCAGTGCCTGCTGGAGTGTCAAGGCACCCCGCTCCAACCAACCCTGGTGCTGCTTTCATGCTGTTTAATATTATCAACAGCTTGAGAGCAGTGTTTGGATTGGTGTGGAGAATTGCTGCAGACTAGCGCCAACGGAGTGAAGTACGAGGACCGGAGGAGGCGAGCCAGCGCATGCAGCGAGTACCTACATTTTAATTTTTTTATTTCCTACTTTTTAACAGGCCCCTAATATGCCAGATGTACGCTAGCCTTTTATGTATCACATTGTGCTGTTATGATTTGATGCATGTGTAATGGCTCGTAAATTGTACTGTGGAAGCCGCGGTCTGTTTTAAAAACACTATGAGCGCAAGGTATATATTTAATCTGCTAGCATTCAGAGCACACTGAAGTATGTCCTGAATGTCTGACTTTAAGATGCATTTCCATTTTTTGGCCTACATACAGTTATCTTTCTATCTCCCATAATGCTAAAAAACATTCCAATGTCTGCTTTGCTGAGCTTTCAAGTACTCTTCTTTAGGTCTGGTTATGCAATAGGACTTCTTGCATACTGAGCTGTCCTCTGCGCTTTGTAACACGTCCTGGTTGCTGGCCTCTTACATTATTTTACCACCCAACTGCCAGGCACAAAGGACCACAAGGTAACGTTATTTTAATTGAGGTAGCAGGGGCTGATTCCTGCCTGGCTTGTGCTCTAAAAATGTTTTTTGCCACTTGATGGCACAAAGGCATCTTCTGGCCATGTGCCCCAATGTGAAAGAATACCAAATTCAGTGTAACTGGTGTGAGGTGGTGGTGGTGGGTGGATTGTGGGACGAGGGGGATGGGAACTGCCAGGAAATTATGGCTGGTGTGGCAGGAGCGGCTGCTCCCAGGAAGCAGCAGTCGGGCAGGGAGGGGGAGGTGTTTAAAAAAAAAACACTTACCTGCCGGCCGGCCTTCTGTCTGGCTGCCGCCGCCTCTCCTCCATCCCCTTCCTGGCTTCTTGTGTGCCATGGAAGCAGTAAGCACCGGGCTCCCCTGACCAATCACAACGCTGATTGGTCTGAGCGCTGAACCATGGCACTCAACCAGGGAATGGTAGGCTGGGCATGCTCTCCATGCAGGCTGTAATGTAGCCTGCATGGAGAACATGCACAGTGCCCATGAATGTTTGGCCGGCCCCAGAGGGCCAGTCAAATATTCATGCGCACTTATATAGTGCCCACCACTCCTCCCCCTGCTCTGAGAGCAGAGCAGATCTGCCCCACCCCGCCCACCGACATGCCGCAGCAGGAACAATAAAATGATAATAATGTAGAGTTATTATCATTCTATTTTTCCTTTTTTTCCACTGCATAAAGCAGTGGGGCGATGCTCCTCCACCTTAGCGGAGGAGCCGCCACTGTGGTGTGGCCTGAAAACTCGCTATTTCATATGTTGCTGGATAGCCTACACTGCACTGCTGCACGTCATTAGAACAACACAACAAAATATTCCACTTTGAAACCCAAGGAAGCAGATGTAGCGCTATATATGCTTTTTGGTCCTCCTTCCAGTGCAAGCTGGGTTCCAGAATTGGGAATGCATTCCAATGCGTTCCTGTGTCATGTAAAAACTGCCAAGAGTAAAGGCACCAAAATGGGTTTTAGGCAGACAAACACAAATGCTCCTCGTGGCTTATTTAGAATTTTCGGCTAAGTGTTTAACCCTTTCGCTGCTAGGCATTCCCCCCCGTGCTAAGCCTTTTTTTGGCTATTTGGGGTAGTTCGCGCTTAGGCCCCTGTAACATTTTGTCCACATAAGGTATCCACGCCAAATTTGCGCCCTGTTTTTCCAACATCATAGGGATTTTAAAGGTACCCAGGGTTTGTGGATTCCTCTGGAGGGGACCCAGAAATAAGTCAAAATACAGCTAAAAACTTTTTTGGGGGGGAAAAATGGGGAAAAAGTGCTGCTGAAGAAAGCGTCTGGTCTTTCCCCTGCAAATGGTATCAACAAAGGGTTTGTGGTGCTGAAATCATCATCTTCCCAGCTTTCAGGGACAAGCAGACTTTTGTCAGAAAAACATTTTTTACACAGTTTTGGCATTTTACTGGTACATAGCCTATTTTTGCTACTTTTTGTGCTTTTAACCTCCTTGCAGTTAGTAGTAGTAATCGGTGTGAAAGCAATAATGGATCCCGGAAAGCTATACATTTCTGAAAAGTAGATAAAATTCTGAATTCAGCAAGGGGTCATTTGTGTAGATCCTTGAAGGTTTTTTTTAATAGAAACTAACAGTTGAAAATAAGAAAAATTGAAAATTAGTTGAAAAAAACAGCCATTTGTGCCAACGTTTTCACCTGTAACTTCTTCTAAGTATGACAGATGTTTGAAAGCAATATATCGTTACATCCGCTGGACACTTCTGGTTGTGGGGACATATAGGACTTGTAATAACTGAGCAGCGTCTTGCAGTGGTTTTTCATTTTGTACCGGGTATATAGGAATTAATTTGGTAAAATATAAATAGTGAAAAATAGGTATCAAAGACACCTATGTATTTCCGAAATGGGAACAAAATATAGAGTTTAGAAACAGTAGCTATTTGCACATCTCCAAAATTGTGGTTACCCATGTGAACTGTAGGACATTTTTCGAAGTGACTTCTTTTTTACACATTGTCTTACATTAGGAAGGCAGAAATGCATAGAAAGTCAATAGGTAATAACAGTTGCTCTACAATTCTGAGTTCCCCTAAGTCTCCCAATTAAAATGGTACCTCACTTGTGTGGGTAGGCCTAGTGCCCACGGCAGGAAACGGCCCAAAACGCAACATGGACACACCACATTTTTGCTGTGAAAACGGACCCTTTTTTTGCACAGTGCCTAGCTGTGGATTTTGAACCCTAGCTCAGCCGGCACCTAGGGAAACCTAGCAAACCTATACATTTTTTTAAACTAAACACCCAGAGGAATCCAGGATGGGGTGACTTGAGTGGCTCTCACCGGGTTCTGTTACCCAAAATCCCTTGCAAACCTCATACTTTGTAAAAAAAAAAAACACATTTTCCTCACATTTCTGTGATGGAAAGTTCTAGAATCTGTGTGGATCCACAAAATTCCACCCACCCCACGTTCCCCAAAGTCTTCCAATAAAAATGGTACCTCACTTGTGTGGGTAGGCCTAGTGCCGGTGACAGGAAATGGCCCAAAACGCAACGTAGACACACCACATTTTTACAGTGAAAACTGACCCTTTTTTTGGAAAGTGCCTAGCTGTGGATTTTGAACCGTAGCTCTGCCGGCACCTAGGGAAACCTAGCAAACCTAAACATTTTTAAAAACTAGACACCCAGAGGAATCCAGGAGGGGGTGATTTTTGTGGCTGTCACCAGGTTCTGTTACCCAGAATCCCTTGCAAACCCCAAACCTTGTAAAAAAAAACACATTTTCCTCGCATTTCTGTGATGGAAAGTTCTGGAATCTGCGTGGGTCCACAAAATTCCACCCATCCCGCATTCCCCAAAGTCTTTCAATAAAAATGGTACCTCACTTGTGTGGGTAGGCCTAGTGCCAGTGACAGGAAACGGACCAAAACGCAATGTGGACACACCACATTTTTACAGTGAAAACTGACCCTTTTTTGTCAAAGTGCCTAGCTGTAGATTTTGAACACTAGCTCTGCCGGCACTTAGGGAAACCTAGCAAACCTATACATTTTTGAAGACTTGACACCCAGGGGAATCAAGGAGGGGGTGACTTGTGTTGCTCTCACCAGGTCCTGTTACCCAGAATTTCCTGCAAACCTCAAACTTTGTAAAAAAAAAACAATTTTCCTCACATTCCTGTGATGGAAAGTTCTAGAATCTGTGTAGATCCACAAAATTCCACTCACCCCGCATTCCCCAAAGTCTTCCGATAAAAATGGTACCTCACTTGTGTGGGTAGGCCTAGTGCCCGCGACAGGAAACGGCCCAAAACGCAACGTGGACACACCACATTTTTACAGTGAAAACTGACCCTTTTTTGTCAAAGTGCCTAGCTGTAGATTTTCAACCCTAGCTCTGCCGGCACCTAAGGAAACCTAGCAAACCTATACATTTTTGAAAGCTAGATACCCAGGGGAATCCAGTAGGGGGTGACTTGTGTGGCTCTCACCAGGTTCTGTTACCCAGAATCACCTGCAAACCTCAAACTTTGTAAAAACAAAACACATTTTCATCACATTTCTGTGATGGAAAGTTCTGGAATCTGGGTAGATCCACAAAATTCCACCCTCCCCGCATTCACCCAGGTCTTCCGATAAAAATGGTACCTCACTCACGTGGGTGGGTTAAGTACCCGCGACAGGCAAGGGCCCAAAACGTATTGAGGAGACATCAAAATTAACTATCACAAAATGACCTGGTTTTGCAAGGGGGGTCACCTGGGTTTTTGGCCCCGGGCTCGGCGGCCATCTAGGGAAACCTACCAAACCCACACATTTCTGAAAACTAGACACCCAGGGGAGTCCAGGGAGGTATGGCTTGCGTGGATCCCCCAAAGTTTTCCTACCCAGAATCCCCTGCAAACCTCAAATTTAGCTGAAAAAAATCACTTTTTTCTCACATTTCTGTGTGGTAAAGTTGTGGGATCACCGGGCTGACACAAATTTCCTACCACTCAGCCTTCCCCCAGGTCTCCCGATAAAAATGGTACCTCACTTGTGTGGGTGGCCCAAGTACCCGCGACAGGCAAGGGCCCAAAACGTATTGAGGAGACATCAAAATGACCTATCACAAAACTGCCTGGTTTTGCAAGAGGGGTCACCTGGGTTTTTGGCCCCGGGCTCGGTGGCCATCTAGGGAAACCTACCAAACCCACACATTTTTTAAAACTAGACACCAGAGGGAGTCTAGGGAGGTATGGCTTGAGTGGACCCCCCAAAGTTTTCCTACTCAGAATCCCCTGCAAACCTCAAATTTAGCTGAAAAAAAATCACTTTTTTCTCAAATTTCTGTGTGAGAAAGTTGTGGGATCACCGGGCTGACACAAATTTCCTACCACCCAGCGTTTCCCCAGTTCTCCCGATAAAAATGATACCTCACTCGTGTGGGTAGCCCAAGTACACGAGACAGGAAAGGGCCCAAAACGTATTGAGGACACATCAAAATTACCTATCACAAAACGACCTGGTTTTGCAAGGGGGGTCACCTGGGTTTTTGGCCCCGGACTCGGCGGCCAACTAGGGAACCTACCAAATCCACACATTTCTGAAAACTAGACACCTGGAGATTCCAGGGAGGTATGGCTTGCGTAGACCCCCCAACTTTTTCCTACCCAGAATCCCCTGCAAACCTCACATTTAGCTGAAAAAATCATTTTTTTCTCACATTTCTGTGTGGTAAACTTGTGGGATCACCGGGCTGACACAAATTTCCTACCACTCAGTGTTCCTCCAGGTCTCCCAATAAAAATGGTTCCTCACTCGTGTGGGTGGCCCAAGTACCCGCGACAGGCAAAGGCCCAAAACGTATTGAGGAGACATCAAAATTATCTATCACAAAACGGCCTGGTTTTGCAAGAGGTGTCACCTGGGTTTTTGGCCCCGGGCTCGGTGGCCATCTAGAGAAACCTACCAAACCCACACATTTCTGAAAACTAGACACCCAGGGGAGTCCAGGGAGGTATGGTTTGCGTGGACCCCCCAAGGTTTTCCTACCCAGAATCCCCTGCAAATCTCAAATTTAGCTGAAAAAAAATCACTTTTTTCTCAAATTTCTGTGTTGGAAAGTTGTGGGATCACCGGGCTTACACAAATTCCCTACCACCCAGCGTTCCCCCAGGTCTCCCGATAAAAATGGTACCTCACTCGTGTGGGTAGCCCAAGTACCCACAACAGGCAAGGGCCCAAAACGTATTGAGGAGACATCAAAATTACCTATCACAAAACGACCTGGTTTTGCAAGAGGGGTCACCTGTGTTTTGGCCCCGGGCTCGGTGGCCATCTAGGGAAACCTACCAAACCCACACATTTTTGAAAACTAGACACCTGGAGGAGTCCAGAGGGGTGTGGCTTGTGTGGATCCCCAACATTTCCTACCCAGAATCCCCCAAAAATTTAGCTAAAAAGTCACATTTTCCACTAATATCTGTGTGGGAAAGTTGTGGGATCACCGCACGGCACAAATTTCCTACTACCTAGCATTCCCCTCAGTCTCCCGATAAAAATGATACCTTACTTGTGTGGATGGGCCAAGTGCCTATGACAGGAAGGGCCAAAAACGTGTAGAAATTGAGGGGGGCCCAAAGCGGGTCTAAAAGGGCAGTTGGTTTATACGTTTTTCGGCTGACGCTACTTTGGGCATCCACACAAGTGAGTTATCATTTTTCTCGGGAGACCAAGGGGAATGCTGGGTGGTAGGAAATTATGTGCCTGCACGGTGACCCTACAACTTACCCACACAGAAATGTGAGGAAAATTTGACTTTGTAGTAAATTTGAGGTTTGCGGGGATTCTGGGTAAGAAAACGCTGGGGGATCCATGCAAGCCACACCACCAGCCAAGAGTCAGTACACACACACACCACCAGCCACGTGCCATCCACGCACACCGCCAGACAAGCGCCATCCACACACACCGCCACCCAAGTGCCCCTACGTATAAGTAAAACAACAAAATCCCTGGCTCCTTGTGGAATTTCTGCCCCCCTGGGGGGCAGATTAGGGACTATTGCCCCCCAATTTTTTTGGGGGTGTGTGGAGGCATTGGCATGCCCATTTTGGACAGCCATCACCTCTACGTACAAAAAAAACCAATCCCTGGGGCCTAGTGGGCTTTCTGCCCCCCCGGGGGCAGATCAGGGGGTATTGGCCCATCTGCCTCCGGGGGGGGGCAGAAAGACTGTGGGATTTGGGGGGCACTGGCATGCCCATTTTGGGCAGCCCCCACCCCTAAATTCAATGAAAAAAAATCCCTGGGGTCTAGTGGGCTTTCTACCCCCTCGGGGGCAGAAAGACTGGAATTTTGTGGGGGGGGGGGTGGAGGCATTGGTATGTCCATCTTGGGCAGCCCCCACCCCTAAATTCAATGGGGGGAAAAGAACCTGGAGTCTAGTGGGCTTTCTGCCCCCCCGGGGGCAGATCAGGGGCTATTGGCCCATTTGCCTCCGGGGGGGGCAGAAAGACTGTGGGATTTGGGGGGGCACTGGAATGCCCATTTTGGGCAGCCCCCACCCCTAAATTCAATGAAAAAAAATCCCTGGCGTCTAGTGGGCTTTCTACCCCCTCGGGGGGCAGAAAGACTGTAAATTTGCGGCAGGGGTGGGGGCATTGGCATGCCCATATTGGGCAGCCCCCACCCCTAATTCACATTGGAAAAGAAATCCCTGGTTTCTAGTGGGTTTTCTGCCCCCCAGTGGGGGCAGAAAGACTAAATTCACCCTAATTGATATGGGGGGAGCAAAGGCCATTGCCCAATGGGCTGCTCACCCCTCCCTGGTGCCTAGTGGATGGATCCCTGCTTGGGGATCGCCCTCCTGGGGTGAGCCCCAAGCAGGGATCCACTAGGGAGGGGTACCATTGGAAAGGGGAGATTCTCCCCTTTCTAACGATACCTCTCCTGACTTTCTACCTGCTCAGGGGGCTGAGATAACCCCCTGAGCACGTAGAAAGCGAAACTGAAATGAGCCTCTCGGCTCATTTCAGTTTCGGTTTCACTGAAATGACGTCAGTGCGACGTGCGCACTGATCATCATTTCAGGGAAGCCACACAGAGCCTCGGGAGCTGGGAAGCTCTTCCCCAGCTCCCGAGGCTGTTGGGGGGGGGGGAAAGTAATCCCTCTGGTGCCCGCACCAGAGGGATTTCAAATGCCATGTGCGAGGACAGCCAGGGCCCGTCCTACGCACATGAGCACTGGTGCGTCGGACGGCCCCTGGCCGTCCGACGCACCGAAGGGGTTAATTTCTCTTTTAGAACTCGGCTGTAGTATTGCGGCATTTTATTAATGAGCCACCCCACCACGATGACAGCTGTCCCTGCACTCTGTTGTCTTGTTGAAGCTCGGAAACTCGGTGAATAGAAAATCAAACATCTTTGAAGCCACAAATACCAGGAAAATTGGAAGGGCAGGAGGTAGCCCCCTCCGAGCAGTCCTTTAGGCTCCTTAGCTGGCGCGGTGGTGGGCAGTCGTTCCATAACGTATATGGCAGGGGGAGCTATGTGTGACACCTGTGCATGGTGCACACTGCAAAGGCGGCCAGTAAAGGCAGGACCAATATACATTATTTTTATGTCTTTCGTTCACTCCCCTGCATCAGTTTTGCAATAGTGACTCAACAAGGAGGAATGGGAAAGGGATAATTTTACTAGGAATGTCCAATATTAGCAGGAATCCCTGGACACTGAGCACAGATAAGCGGGGGGAGGGTGGTCTGTTATGATTGTTCCTCTGCTGAACCGTGCCTATATAAACATATATGACGAGAAAGAGAAATAGATAGCGCTTCGTGTTGCAGTTCTTCTGTTTCTAGACGCTGTAATTAACAGGTCATTGGCGAATAAAATGGGGTGTGTAGTTCTACCGTTTCGAACACCTTGCTCCCACTTCGGCCCGCTCCCGGGCACTGCTAGTCAGTGGTTACCTCACCAAACATTTAGGGCACCAGTTGCCACTGACCCGTACAGTGAGCCATCTGCCTGTTCAGAAATGCAAATAGCACCATTTCAGCAGAGCAGTGCCAATTGATCCTTATTAGGGTTGGTCCTAAGCTCTGCAATCTAGCATGCCCTGAAGGTGGATCTGTTGCAGAGGGCTTTCTGTTCCGAATCCCCTTTGTGAAAGCATTGGACAAGGCACAGCTCTTGAACCAAGGGCTTTTTGGAGGAGCTGACATTTCCTACATCAAGGTTCCCCTGTGGCACAAGGATCAAGAACAAGAGGAGAAATGTCTGGGATGACCATAGAAGATTCTGCAATTTCATTCGTTCCCAGGGAACAGGCAGCAGAGGTAGTTTCCCTAGAAGAAACTACAGTGGGGCCAGAAGCAGAGGCTTGACTTATAGGTTAGTATTCTTCCATATTTGCAAGTGTGTGTTGGAGGTTGTGTGTGAATGTTGTATGCATCATTAGCACAAACTCATGAGGGGGGCAGGACCTTGGTTTCCTGACCAATATAGAAAGATGCTGAGAAAGAAGAAGGAAATTATGTGAGTTCAGAAGCATATCATCCACATTGACAATCATTCGTATTCCCTTGACCCTAAGAACTTATGCCATTGGCTTCATGAGTTTGCTGGCTCAAGAGACAACTATCAAATCTTTCAGTTGGAAGTTCGATCCAGAGGCAATGGATGCTTCTTTAGGAGTAGTCAGAGGCTCTTCATTATGTATTCCCTCCCTTCATCATGCTTCCCACAGTGACATCTCAAGTTTGTAGGCAAGTGTCAGAACTGATCCTGATTGCACTTCGTGGCGATCACAGGTGTGGTTTTCAATTTTGTTGGAATTCTTCCACCCAGGAGGATGAGATCTGCTGACAGAAACCCTGGGCAATCTTCATTCCTTGATGATGGATGGTTGACTGAGGTTGATCGCTTGGAGTATTTCCAGGAAAGATGGCAGGTGTAAGGCTTTTTGGACAAAGCTGAGACTACATCTCAGATGCATGGGAAAACAGCACTCGCAAGCGCTACAAATATTCTTGAAGATGCTGGTGTTTGGAACGGGATCTCAATCCCATTGAAGCATATATTACATTACTAAAATCTGGAATGGGACACAGGTCCTTAAATAACTTTAGATTTGACATCTTGGCAGAGCTTTGCCCCAGTTTTCAAGTCATTGTTGGTCAGCACCCTTTGCTATGTTAGCTTCTCAGAGTAATTAGGTTTACAGTGCCTCCAAAGCCAAGGTGTAGTAGAATTTTGAATCAGTAATCAAATGAGGGAGTTTACCCTAGAAAAAATGGATAGAACGAGACGCGCAAAAAGGAGAAAAGAGAAAAAAAGGAAAAAGTTATTCCTTTTTAAAAAAGACCCCTCACTCGCCAACCTAGTTGGTGACATGCTTCATCATTGGAGTCCCACCCGAGCAGCCGAATGCCACTCGGGTGTGCTTCGACGCCTGATTACAGCGGAGCAGGTTTCTTGGTGACAGTGGTGCAAGTGAGTGAAATGTAAAATAGTGGGTTAAAATTGTCTTTATTGTTCCCTAAATTTTAATATGGAGCAATAAGACAAGGTTAAAAACGATGGGTGATACCTATGTAGGTTAGATTGTCCTAGGGCATCAGGGTATTAAAGGTGATAATAAAAGACATGGTCTACATGTTTCAGCCTTTTAATGACAATGCTAGGCTTTCTTCAGGACCTAAATAGTGACCCATGGCTATAATGTTGCGATGTTTTATGACATACTTCAATGAAGATTCATGGGATTTGTAGTTTATTGTTCTCTCTGTACTTTAATATTGTGTTTAAATGGCTACAGAATGTGCCAAAATAAAGAAAAGAAGGCATTACGCTGTGTGGTAGGACATTTGTGCCAGCACAGTAAATTTGAGGTTTGCAGGGGATTCTGGGTAGAAAAACATTGGGGGGTCCACGCAAGCCATACCTCCCTGGACTCCCCTGGGTGTCTAGTTTTCAGAAATGTGTGGGTTTTGTAGGTTTCCCTTGATGGCTGCTGAGCCCGGGGCCAAAAAACCCAGGTGCCCCTCTTGTAAAACCAGGTTGTTTTGTGATAGGTAATTTTGATGTCTCCACAATACGTTTTGGGCCCTTCCCTGTCGCGGGTACTTGCCCCACCCTCACGAGTGAGGTACCATTTTTATCGGGAGACCTGGGGGAACGCTGGGTGGTAGGAAATTTGTGTCAGCCCGGTGAGCCCACAACTTTCCCACACAGAAATTTGAGAAATATTAAATTTTTTCAGCTAAATTTGAGGTTTGCAGGGGATTTTGGGTAGGAAAACGTTGGGGGTCCAACCAAGCCATACGTCCCTGGACTCCCCCCGGGTGTCTAGTTTTCAGAAATGTGTGGGTTTGGTAGGTTTCCCTAGATGGCGGCCAAGCCCAGGGCCAAAAAACCAGGTGCCCCTCCTTGCAAAACCAGGTAGTTTTGTGATAGGTAATTTTGATGTCTCCACAATACGTTTTGGGCACTTTCCTGTGGCGGGTACTTGGCCCACATACACAAGTGAGGTACCATTTTTATCGCTAGACCTGGGAGAACGCTGGGTGGTAGGTAATTTGTGTCAGCCCGGTGATCCCACAACTTTCCCACACAGAAATCTGAGATAAATGTGATTTTTTTTCAGCTAAATTTGAGGTTTGCAGGGGATTCTGGGTAGGAAAAGGTTGGGGGTCCACGCAAGCCATACCTCACTGGACTCCCCTGAGTGTCTAGTTTTCAGAAATGTGTGGGTTTGGTAATTTTCCCCTAGATGGCCGCTGAGCCCGGGGCCAAAAAACCCAGGTGCCCCACCTTGCAAAACCAGGTCGTTTTGTGCTAGGTAATTTTGATGTCTCCACAATACGTTTTGGGCCCTTCCTTGTCGCGGGTACTTGGCCCACCCACACGAGTGAGGTACCATTTTTATTGGGAGACCTGTGGGGAATGCTGGATGGTAGGAAAAGTGTGGTTTTTCTGATACCATAAGATTATGACACAGTAATGCAAGGAAAATGTGTGACAATAGTCACATTTTGAGGTTTGTATGGCATTGTGAGTATAAAACTTGTTGGGATCCAAGAGAGGCACTAGACCCAGTACTCCCCATTTTTGTTTTTGTTTTACAAAAATATCTTAAGTTGGTAAATTTTCCCTAGAGACAAATTACAAAGACAGATAAGACAAATATGACTGCCTATCCATGTGTTCCTCAAGTACACACACATACTGTTTGGATTTGGCACGAGGGTGAGTGAAAGGTTCAAAATGTATATTTTATTAACGAGATTTCACAAAATGGAAATGCACTGTTAATAATTAAAAGGTTAAAAACCTGAACCAATGACTCACAGCTCGTGAGCTGTAAAGCCACGGCAAGGCACCAACCTCTTTACAGGCCATTCACACACCTTTCATACTTGACACACACGTTCACACCACCAGCTGTGGCCACAGCACATTACAACACTCACATCAACACACTATGTAGAGACAATGTAGACCCTAGCAGAGAAAGACAGAAAAGACAAATATTACTTCAAAATGAACTATTCCTTAAGTACACACACATACTGGTTGGATTTGGCACGAGGGTGAGGGAAGGTTCAGAGCGTAAAATGTTATTAACAAGAGATTTCACAAAAAGGAAATGCACTGTTAATAATTAAAAGGTTAAAAACCTGAACCAATGACTCACAGCTCGTGAGCTAAAAAGCCACAGCAAGGCACCAAACTCTTTACAGGCCATGCACACACCTTTCATACTTGGCACACAGGTTCACACCACCAGCTGCGGCCCCAGTACATTACACCACTCACATCAACAGACAGCGCCATTCAAGGGCCCATCACTTTCATACACCCACATGACTGACACAGCAATCACATCGGCTGGTGGTTGACATAGTGTGTGCAGTGGCGTTTGGCTAGTAGAGTGTGTAATGACCAGCAGCAAGTCACTCCTCACACACCGTCAGCCAAATGCCAGCCCACGCACACCGCCAGTCAAGTGCCAGTCCATGCACACCGCCAGCCAAACGCCAGTCCTCCCACACCGCCAGCCAAACGCCAGTCCACCTACACTGCCAGCCAAACGCCAGTCCACCCACACTGCTAGCCAAACCAGTCCACCCACACCGCCAGTCAAGCACCAGCCCACCACACACACCGTCATCAATTTTTTTTTTTTAACAAGAAAGAAAACACAAACCAATTGGAACTAGATACAAAACTATAACTACAAACACAACAGCGGTAACTAAAGACATCATTCTAATGCCAACCGTGAAACTGAACAACAAATATCAAACCATACAGACCAGGCAGTACACTATTAGACTCAAAGGTTGCTCCCAAAAACTCTTTTGAGTGTGATACAATCTGAAACATGTGGGCACACACAGCCATGGATTAGAAGGACAATCAGCACAGTGCATATGACTCTCCTTACGCATACTTCTTCGCAACAGACTCTACATCTCTTACATGGATCGGTTTTTTTTGGGCGTGGGAGGAATTAAATGGTGAAGTGGTGATCTTTCAATCTAGCCACATCCTCCACCACTCCAACTCTAGGAACACTTGCCTGTTCCACTACAACAAGGCTACCTATCACAGACTCCTGAAACTGAACAAAAGTCATCTTTGACGCTGGAGAACACTCCTTAAACACAACAAAAGCATTAAAAGCTGCTAAATTGAAAAGATGGATGGCCAACTTCTTATACCAAATGTAAGCCTTACGAACAGCAGAGTAAGGTTCCAACCTCTGATCTACTCTATCGACACCACCCATGTGCTTATTGTAGTCTACAATGCACACAGGGTTGCGCACTTCAGCAACCTGACCCCAAACAGTCACAGGTGAAGTACTGTCATCATGGATTGTAGTCAGCATGTACACATCCCTCCTGTCCACAAATTGCACAGCTAGCAGTCCATCACTACGCAAGGCACTGCACTGTCCCCTCTAAAGCTTTTTGCAAACAAGCTCTTTTGGGTAACCTTTACGGTTGGAGCGGATTGTGCCTCAAGGAAGAGTGTCCACTTTGAGCAATTCCTTAAACAATTCCACAGCAGTGTAGAAGTTATCTAGGTACAAATGGTGACCTTTGTTAAAAAGTTCTCTAGCAAGTTCCCACACAATTTTCTCTGAAACTCCTAAAGTGGGGTCAATAGTGGAATCACTACCAGTGTACACCCGGAAATCATAGACATATCCTGTACTACTCTCAGACAACATATACATCTTAATTCCATAACGTGCCCTCTTGCTAGGAATGTACTGCCTAAAAACCAAACGGCCCTTGAACAGGAGCAAAGACTCATCAACAGCTATTTCTTTCCCTGGAGTATAGATCTCTGAAAATCGATCTACAAAGTGATCAAGAACAGGCCGAATCTTAAAAAGACGGTCACAGTCAGGGTGATCTTGTGGCAAAGCCAAAGAACTATAAACAAAATGCAGCATCCAAAGCAAAATTAAATACCGATCACGACTCATAATTGCAGGAAATATGGCCGTTGCCATCAATGGACTGGTAGACTATGAAGCCAGAGACGGCTTCCTTTTCAAACCCATCAAAAAATTCAAACCCAAAAACTTCTTCATCTCATTCAAATTTGTGTGAATCCACCGGGTAGCTCTAGAGTGAGGCCTAAGTCTGGTACTGTTGTCCCTCAAATACTGTTCAGCAAAGAAATTAGTCTGCTCAACAATCTCAGCCAAAAATACATCATCCATAAACAACTGAAAAAACTGTATAGGCAAAAAAAAAATCACAATTCACTCTACACCCTGCATCACCACTAAAGGCAGACAACACCCGCTGCACCATGTTTGGATCAACCCAGAGTCCAGCACTTCCAATGGGAAGCCTTGCAGCCCCAGGCTGCAATCCATGCCGCTTGCTGCACCATCGTCACAGCAGTGTCCTCCTCTAAAACAGGCACTTCATCCACACTGAGAGTAGTTTCATCCGCACTGAGAGTAGCTTCATCATCAGATGATTCCTCGTGGACAGAAAACTTACTGCCAGAATCTTGCACTTCCTCCTCTCCCTCAGACGCACTATCAAGCTCATAATCATGGTCAGAGGAAGATTCAAAAAGCATACCAACCACCTGCTGAGCAGTAATTCTGCGGCTAGCCATAATCCTTACTAATAAAGGTAACTTGTCAAACAAGTCAACAACAACAAACACTTTGTAAAATAAGTAATAAACAAAATGTGGCTTTATCATAAAGACCTATATACTCCAAAACTATACCACTCACTTGCCAGAAGCAGCTAGACTCACTACCACCTACTCTGTACAGACACAGCAAGGACCAACAATATCCCACTAAAAAAGAAAAAGAATAGAAAATTACACATAAGACAACGCAAAACACATCGCAAAGAATTTCACACTCAAAACACAAACTAAATATGCTGCTATTATGACACCACTTACAAAACATTCATTCATATATGACAATAAACCTCATTTGGAGTAAACACAACAAAAAAAAATTCTTACCAAATAAATGCAACTACGCAGACTGCAGATCAACCACTGCCGAAACCGCAAACAAGAATCAAAAGCTTTGCACTAGAATAAAAAGGAGAAATGGAACATTACAATCACATATGCAAATAATGCACCAGTCTACACACACCACCAGCCAAGCTGGGGGGTAGGTGGGCCTAAAAGCATAAGGCCGATCTGCCCCAAAGGGGGGCAGAAACAGCCAAAATATTCACCCCCATAAAAGGGGAGCGACCCTTGCCCAAGGGGCCTCTCAACAACACCAACATTTAAAAAACCCTGGTGTCTAGTGGCTTCTGCCCCCCTTGGGGACAGATGGGCCTAAAAACATATGGCTGATCTGCCCCCAAAGGGGGCAGAAACAGCCACAATAATCACCCCATAAAGGGGAGCGACCCTTGCCCAAGGGGCCGCTCCCCAACAACACAAAAACAATCCCTGGTGTCTAATGGCTTCTGCCCCCCTTGGGGGCAGATGGGTCTAAAAACATAACGCCGATCTGCCCCCAAGAGGGGCAGAAACAGCCAAAATATTCATCCCCATAAAGGGGAGTGACCCTTGCCCAAGGGGCCGCTCCCCAACATAAAAAAAACAGAAATCCCCAGTGGCCTAGTGGGGCACACAAAACAAATCAGCTGATCTGTCCTCCAGGGGGGTAGAAACTGCCAAAATAAATGCTTCCCAAAAGAGAGCAACCCTTGCCTAAGGGGCCGCTCCCCACAAACATATATACAAAAAAAATCCCTGGTGGCCTAGTGGGCACACACTAAAAATATTTAGTTAATTGGGCCGATATGCCCCCCAGGGGGGCAGAAACGGCCAAACAAATTGCTCCCCAAAGGGGAGCGACCCTTGCCTAAGGGGCTGCTCCCCAAACACATACATAAAAAAACAAAAATCCCTGGTGGCCTAGTGGGCACACAATAAAAATATTTAATTAATTGGGCCGATCTGCCCCTCAGGGGGGTAGAAACGCCCAAACAAATTGCTCCCCAAAGGGGAGCGACCCTTGCCGCTCCCCGGAACACAATCCTTTAAAAAAAAAAAAAAAATCCCTGGTGTCTAGTGGGCATTCCTGCTGCACGATCGCGCCCCATGCACGATCTTGCAGCAGGAATGCTGAAAAGAGACATCGGAGGAAAGGAAAGCCCTTTCTTTCCTCGATGCCTCTTTTTTAAATACCCCCACCCTCCCCAGGGAGAAACTCACCTCCTCCTCCTTGGACGTGCTGAAAGCAAATGGCTTCCAGCGTGTCCGGTACCACCTAATGACGCTGGCGCGCGTTGCGCGCTGACGTCATTAGATGACGTGGAGGAGGGAGTGGTGGGGGGACAGCGGAAGGGCTTCCGCTGCCCTTCTCGGTGGGCGCAACATGAAGGGCGGCCCACAAGGGGCGCCGGCGCTTCCCCCGTGGGTGGGTGCTAGGATGGTCGGGAGCCGTCCGACACACACGCCCACCGTGACGTTGAAAAACATACATTGCATATGGTCACTTGTCAATGACTTACAGGACTGTTCTTCTGGACTTAGGGTACGTATGGGGCAAGGTCCAAGGCAGCACCAACAGCCCACCTCAGTCGGCTCTGGAAAGTTCGGGCGCAGAGGTGCTTTTCAGTGTCAGGTGCATTGTTAAAGTCAATGGAAAATAGTCCTTTTGAAAAGAGGCTGCTAGCAGGGACTGGGGGGCCAGTCCGGTTGAACACACAGGGGGGGCTCAGGTCTTGAGGGTTTTGGGCATGCAGGGACACCATCAGTCCACTGAAACCCGGGCGGGGGGCTTGTATGCAGTGGTGCTTTGTCCGGCAGGGTCGCGCTGCTAGAGACTCTTGCGGTTCTTGGTCCCTGCAGAAAGAGGCTGCAGGCAGCGACTGGGGGCCAGTCTAACTAAACCCATGGGTGGGCTCAGCTCCTGAGGGTCTCAGCACCACGCTGGCACCGTTGCCTCCGTTGGACTTGGGCTGTGGAGTGCGGCTGCAGGGGTGCTTTGAGCTGTAGGGTCGCGGTCAGTCAGAGGCTCACTCTGTGTCTTGTTGACCTGGTGAAGAGGGGAAACAGGGCAGCAGGGCCACTCTCGGATTTGGCCTGGTGGATCCTGATTTTCCTCGACAATAGGTTGTGCTTTGTGCTGTTGGAGTTCAGACTGAACCCCCAACAAGCCTTGGTTGCTGCGAATGCTCCAGTACCAAGGGTATCGTGCTGGGCAGCTCCTGGGAGTCTTGGCGTCTCCAAACTTGGCAAGGAGACGGATCTGACCTCCTGGAGCATGAAGATCGTTCTCCTGTCACGCTGCTCCTTTGGTGAGCCAGATGGTTAGCAACACAGTGGACCGGCAGATGCTTTGCGGTGCCTGCAGATGCGGGGGAGCAGCTCCTCTACTCCAAGGGAGGTCCTTGCCAGCCGTTAAGGGGCAAGGCAGGCCTCCAAGGGTTTGGGGAGGGTGTCCAGCTCTTGGCGAAGTCGGTCCCAGCGATAGTTGAAGTGCGAGCAGCCTGGCAGGGTTTTGCACCAATCTTGGGTGCAGGTCTTCAGTTCCCACTCTCTTCGGTCCTTCTTCTTTCTTCCTTGGATCTCAGTAGTTGAATCTGATTTCCTGGTGCCATTAAGGGGACTGAAGGGTATAGCCAATGGGCTTCATACCCCTGGGGTCACTACACACCCTAGATGACCACTTCCTGTGGGAAGTGGGCATCACCCTGTCCCAGGTTTCCTACTTCCAGCACACACAAGATGGTGGAATTCTCTTTTATGTTCACTTCAGGCTTCCCACCTTAGGGGTGTGACTAGCTTGGAAGTGCAACACGCATCCTTGCATAGCTAATTTCCAGCCTGCCCTGGTGTCAAATGGGCCTCAGGGTGGTGGGTGGCATCTCCTAGGTCTGGGGGAAAACAAGCTTGCATATCAAATTCGGTGAGCTCTTTGTAGCTCCCTGCCTGGACATGCTAATTTACTATCCTTCCTGCTGGAGGAGGTGTAAACACCTCTTGCCAGAGCAGGCATTCATTTTGACTTCTGAGAGTGGGGCTCTCACCTCCAAGGGGGTCAGAAACTCCTCTGTGGTGGCAGGCTGGACAGGACCAGTGAGCCAGCACACTAGAAGACTAGTAGGTTTCAGGATGTACCTCTAAGGTGCCCTTGGGTGCATGTATTAATAAATCTATCACTGGAATGAGTGTGGATTTATGAATACAAGGTGTTTAATACCAAACACCATACGTTTCAGTGAAGCCATTATGTAGCTGGGTAACTCGTTTTGACCAGTGCCCAGTACATAACTTAAGATACCTCACCTGTTCACTTGTAATATCTAGTAATAGAAGTAGACATCACAGGGGCATATCTGCTCGTGCAGATATGCCCTCACATAAAATATAATGCACACTGCCTTAGGCCTCAAAGACCTGCTGTAGGGGTGACTAACTTATAACAAATGCAGTGACTTTGGCATGGCACACAGGAGTGTTTTCACTCACCATGTCACATAGTCTGCACTAGCAGTCTGTGTTGAATTTTGTGTGTGGGTCCCTTAGAGTGGCGTAAGATGTACTGCAGCCCTTAGGGACTCTCTTTAGTAACCATGCCCTAGGTATCAGGGGTATCATTTACTAGGGACTTACAGGGGGCTAACGTCCCTTGCAAATTGTGTACAATTAAACATCACCTTCTTTTAAAGAAAGAAAGATGGCACTGAGGTCTGGTTAGCAGGCCTCAGTGCACTGTCAGAGTTGAAAACAAGCATCTAGTAGCTAAAAAGGGGCAAAAAAGTGTGTGTGTGGGGTGGAGGGGACAACTGCAACAAAAACCCAGTTCCCTACACTTTCCTTCACGCCTCAATTAAGTGAGCATTAGGGATTGTATTGATTGCTCTTAATGTGTTTTCTTTGTGACTTTGTTGGTGTTTCTTAACTTTCTCAATCACAAACAGGTGTGCAACGCTTGCGCATCCCGCTGTAGCATGGCAGGCTCCATCTCTGAAAGCCCGAGCACTCTGGGTCTCCTAACGCAATCAGCGGCACTTAGGTGGAACTGGGGTGGTGAACCACGGCCTTCGTCAATGCACACACTGTTTTTAGTGTCAGGTGTAATTAGCGCGATCTTTGTACCTGTCACAGATTGGGAACTTCCAACTCTGCTAATAGACAGCTATCTGGGGTCCAGCATCTCCACCCACCAGACACCACTCAGTGGTAAGGCTTATCCCCAGTGGGATATCTGTACACAGGCTTCATCTGGAGCAGCTGTGAGTGACTACCCAGTGTATCTAAGGGGACAGTAAAATTGCAGTTTCCACACTAAATTATAAATAGGTGCTTCCGCCCTTTTTTTCATCACGTAGTCCTTCAAGGATCACTTATATTCCCTCTTCTATGAGGAAGATGGGGAAGAATATTCCCCTGAGGGGCAAAGTCTGCCTGGGGAGGTGCAAATGTTTGTCATTGGCAGTCTCGGAAGCCCTTAAGTCGATTAATGACCAATGAATGATTTTGGCTTCAAGACTTCCCATACCTAAGGGGGAGGACCCCCCACTCTCCAAATACGAACCCTGGTATAGGTAGGGACTCAGATGGTCAAAGCCACAAAAAACTGACCAGGAAGTGTGACATGAGGCACCTAGAAGGCCTTGAAAGATCATGTCAAGTCTTCCATAAAACTTACGCATGCTTAAACACTTACCCTTTTGGGAGGCGTATTCCCCTGAAAAATTGGTGTCTTAGTCAGTCCTGACAACTAACCCAACATGGGTTCCCCTGTATTAAGGGAGGGCGGTAATGATGATGATGACTTCTCCTCAGAGGAGGAACCTGGATGCAGCAGACTCCTGGTGACCTGGCTACACCCCTGCTGGGGCGTTGGGGGGGGGGGGGGGTGACCCATTCGAACATGTTCCAGAAGCCATACCACCGTAGATCCTCAGAATTGATACCTAAGCAGAAGGGTACTCACCTGGACAATGAGACAGTCTTTCAAAAAGGAGGCTAGGGCAAAACTGAGGGCGGAATGCCGCAGACAATCTTTAGAGGGAGAAGTGACCACAACTCCAGATAAACACCAAAAAATGTGTATTTTGCCAGAAATGTAAAAAATCCTAAAAAGGGAATCGATCGTTCATGGAGAGCCTGTCAGGATAAGTTGCTTGATGTGGTGGGCCCTCTTAAGAAATTGATCTTATAGAGCAGGAAGTTGGAGAACTGGAGGCCTTGGGGGTAATTTCCAACTCAATACTCCACCCAAGGGTTTTCTTGAACAACCTTTTTCTGGTGAAGAAAAAGGACCAAAGATTATGACCGTTAGGGGCTAAGCTGGTTTCTGTACCGCCCAGGAAGAAAGCTCTGTGGGGGGGCAGAAGCTTTGCTGTGTGCGCGGCGACAGCCTGGAATGACCTTCCGTTTCGCCTAAGAAACGCTGCTGATCTGTTACATTTTAGGAAGGGTTTGAAGACCTGGCTTTTTGCTGAATAAGCTCAGTTCCTCCTTGCTCGATGCCTCAGGATAGATATGCTAGCGCCAGGACACCCTTGGGTAATCGCCGCGCTTTATAAAAGTTATTAACATAACATAACATAATAAGAAGATCATGGAGTTGGCGGAGGAGGCAGAGACCTCAGGCAACCCGGTATCTGAAGAGGTAGTGTCTTGGTGGGAGCAAAAGAAGGTCTTTATGCTCTGCAACAATAATTGTGCCTTATCAGTGGAGAGGTAGAGATGCCACCTGAATAAAACTGACCGCAAGTTAGGAGAACTATTGATTGCAGAAGAAGGTGCCATTGCTCAAGGCAAATTATTTGAGGATCTTTTTGTTAAAAAAAAACTAGGAAAATGTGTTGCCACCTTCACCGCCCTAGACAAGGCATAAATATCCATCAAAAATACTTTTTTCGTGAAGGTTTTGTCTGGGGCCGCAAAAAGGCAGGGGCACTCATCCTGCTGAGTACTCCAACAGGACTCTTTTCGAGGGTAAGAAAGGAGGAACAATAGCTAGTATGATAGCCGACAGTCAGGGACATTCTTTTCCTCAAGAGGGATCCGGCAGACGCAGAGTCAACACGCATAGCTTTAAAGGCAGAGATAATGCACCAGGAGGATTTTATCAAGGTTCATCCATTTTTCCCTTGTAAAACTAGGGGTATGGACAAATGGAGGGAAGTTCAGGGGTACTAGGAATGACTCAAGGGTTTCACATAGAAATTTATGATTCTCCAATGCAAACCTCCTGTCCCAGTCTTTTGAGGTTTTCTGTTCAAGAAATTGATCTTATAGAGCAGGAAGTTGGAGAACTGGAGGCCTTGGGAGCAATTTCCAACTCAATACTCCACCCAAGGGTTTTCTTGAACAACCTTTTTCTGGTGAAGAAAAAGGACCAAAGATTATGACCAGTAATAAATCTGAAAGATTTCAATGAGTGGCTCATCTGTAGACAAAATGGGGGGCTTGATTCATCTCCTAAAAGACATCCTCCTTCCAAATGATTGAATGATCAGGCTGAACCTGAAAGACACTCATCTCAAGGTTCCTATTTTTGCCCCACACAGGCAATTCCTGCAATTTATTTGGAGGGATCAGGTGTGCAAAACCCTGGCACTTCTGTTCGGCCTATCATGGGACCCTTGGTGCTTTACCAAGTTGCTGCATCCGGTGGTGGAACTCCTGATAGCAAGGGGAATCAGGCTAACAATCTTTCTGGATGATATCATCTTGATGGACCAATGTCAACATCAATTATAATCCAACTTGACCACTGCTATTGTCGTGTTGCAGGACTTGGCTTTGTGATAAATCAATAGACGTCTGATGTGATACAGAATAAACAATCTCCTTCTTGGACTCCTTGATAAACTCGGCGAACGCCTCTCCTTGCCTTCCAGAAAAGAAACATTGAAGAGCACAAAGCAACTGAAGACGGTCATGAGAAGAGACATGGTTTCTCTCAGACATAATAATGAAGTGTGTAAAGAGAGCAATGAAATTAGACTTCGATGTTAATGGTGATTAGGAGATTCTCCACATAATAAGACCTAATTCGAAGAAAGGTAGCATTCTCAATAAACTCATTTGCAAGCCTAGCCTCCTTAAGACTCCAACTAGAAAAAGAGCCACCTGTAAATTTACATGCCCAGAAGTAAAACCACATCTGTCAAAGACTTCATACGATTGTAAAGCCCCCAAAGCACAAAAGATCAATGAGATGTGCCCACGGATGTCAAAAGTAGGCCTGGGCGGAACTCGCAGAGTTTTACTCCATGGAATTACGTGGAGTTACAAAAAAACTCTGCGAGATTCTGTGGAATTCCACAAACGGGCGAAAAAATTACTGCCTTGCCAGAACGATGCTCATTGTCAATAACCACTTTCTTACTTCCCTGTACAACAATATAATTTGCAATTAGACACATGTTCCTGCTTAATACAATGCACAAGGTCATCGCCAAGTATGTTATATCTACTATAGGTAGGCACAACCCTATCGCCTGCCCAGCTCTAGGGTCAGACCTCATTGGTCAGCCCTTTTCAGATGGGCACACATCTGTCACCTCATTCCAAAGGTGATTATACATTAGAGCATACTTCTCAATTAGAAATACAGCCACCCTCACACATATAAGAGTGAGCACCCAGCAAATGTAGCTTCCTTTGGGATCACAACAACCCTTCCTCGAGAGGACCATATCAACGATGTGCCATTGTAGTGGTAAGCACAAGAGCAACCGCTAACGATTGGGCACACAACTGCATCTCCTTCCAGTCTGGGAGTCCAACGCTCCCTCCAGCTGTTTGCTGCACGCAAAATACACACCTTGCTTCAGGTGGTATAGATATTTGCTTTGGAATTAACAAAACACTCCACCACACACTTCATTTTCATGCACATACATTGAGGCGCCTCACTTCTTCGTTATACACACTCACCGCACAAACATTGCGGACCCAAAACATTAAACACCAGTCGATTGATGGAGCAGGATTTTCGTAAAAATGAAACCTGCTCGGATTGAAACCCCTAGTAACATTTTCTAATTTTTCTAACAGTGTGCAGTGAAAAACGCGTGGTTTTAAAAACTAACATGAGGGAAAATAATATTGCGCAAGCGTGTACTAAAGCACTGAACTAGGCCGCAAATGCTTGACTAATGAAAATAAAGAGACTAATGCTGATTTTGTGCACGTTATTAACGATGGAGAGCGAAGAATTTGCATGAGAAATTGGTAGAGGTTGCTCAGGAATATGGAGTGGATATTGGGAAATCTAAAGCTTTGCAGAAAACATATAGATTGGACTTTACTGAAAAGGATTTAGAGAGTTTGA
Source organism: Calotriton arnoldi (assembly GCA_963921515.1). Lineage (NCBI taxonomy): Eukaryota > Metazoa > Chordata > Amphibia > Caudata > Salamandridae > Calotriton > Calotriton arnoldi. The sequence goes on along the minus strand of CAWUFW010009449.1, from coordinate 426,193 downwards.
ATACATCTGGTAAACGATTTCAAATAAAAGAGTTGATTAATACCTTGAAGAGATGGGGTGATGTGGAACGATGGAAAGGTAGATGGGCGAAAAAGAAGGAAGAAATGATTGCTAGTAAAAACGTGAATGCATCTTCTTTACTTCCGTTACGAGAAGCAGAGCAAGTTGAAATTATATATCCGATGAGAGAAGTTCCAGGTGGTGGATATATTCACATTCCTTGGTCAAGACAGGATATATTGTCTTTTACTAATGATTTCCCCAGATTGAGAGAAAAACCTGTTGAGTGGTATAAACAGTTAGAGAGGTTTGTAAAAGTTTCAAAGGTTTTGTTGAAAGACTTGGATGGTTTATTTGACATTGTAGTTCCAGCTGATTTTTGGACTGAGTGTAAATTTGCAGTTGATTGGCCAAAAGATGAATATCCTAGAGATGTTAAAACAGGAGCACCTTCAGAAAAAGTGATGAAAAAATATAATCAGGTAATTACTTACTTGAAGGGTAAAATTTCTCCAAAAGAAACAGATTGGGTTAAAATTGATAGGACAACACAGGAGTCAAAAGAATCAGTACATGCATATTATGAAAGGCTTTTTCAGGTGTTTAAACAGTATTATGGCTTTGAAAGTATAACTGACAAAGATATGGGACATTTTGTGTATAGGTTTGTATTTGGACTGAAACCTGAGATTAGTAATATGATTCAGCAACATTTGATTTGTTGGCAGAGTAAGACAGTGGAGGAAATTTTGAGATATGCTAAGTATTGTAGTGATGATATTGAGTCGAGGCATAAGAAATTAAAAGAGAAGATGATGTGGGCACAAGTTAAAGTAGCGCAACAGAAATATGGGAATTATGTCAATGGTTCTCAAACAGATTTTCAAATGAAAGGACAGAATCAACATTTTCAAAATGGTCAGGTACCTAAAATGAATGGTGTATTAAATGGCGGAAAAGGCAGAGGTAAGAATAATAGAGAAGAAATGAAAAAGAAATATCCTTGTCATGCGTGCGGAAAGTTAGGACATTGGAAGAACGAGTGTAAGTCCTTGCTAGGAAATAATGGAATGACTCAAAATTTCAATCCGCAGATGCAGAATGAAGTGGTTGTGAATCAACAACAGCTACAACAGCAACAGGTAGTTACACCACAGGTTCAACAAATACAAGTACCTCAAGCTCCTATGCCAAATAATGTGAATGCTCAGGTACAGAGATACAGTGCGAATGCTGGATTTCACCCGGGTGAACAAGTTGGTAAGAATCAAAATGTACAACAATATTGGTTGCAGTGTCCTGAGAGTGATTCAGATTCATCTCAATGACGGTGCCTGAGGGGGGAGGAAGAGTGCATGCTTGGTGCATCTCTAGTGGTAGATCAATCAGGTCCTTTTGTTGATGGGAAAGTGGAAGGTAATAATATTACATTCCTTGTGGACACTGGTGCTACCCGTTCTACTGTAAGAGCAGCAGAAATTCCAAACCTACCCCTCTGGGGAGAAACTATCCAAGTTGTGGGAGTCTCAAATAAATATATTAAGACTCCAATAACGAAACCAATGGAGGTTCATATAGGACAATTCAGAGATATGCATCGTTTTGTGGTATGTGACAGGAGTCCAGTGAATCTTTTAGGTAGGGACTTACTTTGCAAGATGAATTGTACCATCTATTGTACACCGGATGGTATTGCTTTTCAGACACCAGATGAAGATGTTGCTTTTAAAATGATGTTAGCAAAGCAAGGGACAGAAGTGAATGATCTATATTCATTGCTCACATTTGAGGATTTGCCTGGTGAGTTGAGAGATACAGTAAGAACAGATGTGTGGGATTTACAGGAAAAGAAATTGGATTGATGAAGGGTGTTGACCCTATTCAAATTACGGTGAAACAAGGTGCAGAGTTTCCAAAAACACCACCGTATAAGATGAGTCCTGAGACCATAGCAGGAGTTATTCCTGTAATAGAACAAATGATTGAACAAGGCATTCTAAAAGAAATATTGGGAAGTCCTTGCAATTCACCTATTATGGGAATTAAGAAACCAAGTGGAAAATACAGAATAGTGCAGGATTTGCGAAAAATCAATAAAATTGTGGTACCATGCTGTCCAATAGTGCCAAACGCAGCAGTGATTCTTTACCAAATTCCTTGTGATGCGGAATGGTATACAGTGATTGATTTGTGTCAAGCATTTTTCTCGATACCTTTACATCCGGATAGCCAATATTTATTTGCTTTCCGGTTCGGAGACCGTGTCTTGGCATGGTGCCGAGTTCCTCAAGGGTATACAGAGAGCCCTTCAATTTTTAATCAGATTTTGAAAAAATGTCTAGAGTCATTGGTTATGCCAGAGAATTCAGTGTTAGTGCAGTATATTGATGACCTACTGGTGGCATCAAAAACACGAGAGGCATGTGTGACAGATACAATTGCTCTACTGAATCATTTGGCAGAAGGTGGGCATAAAGTGTCACCAGCAAAATTACAATTTTGTCAGAAAGAAGTTCAATATTTGGGACACAAAATTGAGAAAGGAGTTAGGAAAGTATTACAGGATCGAATCAATGTGATTTTGCAAATGGAACCTCCCAAAACACAGAAAGAAGTTCAAATGTTTTTGGGCATGGTAGGATATTTCAGGCAATTGATCAGCGGATTCTCACTGATTGCCAAGCCTCTACAGAAGTTGACTCACAAAGATGTGACTGATCCAATAGAATTGGATGAGGAGAGCATGAAAGCTTTTATTGAGCTGTGAGATAGTCTTTGTCGAGCACCTGCATTGGGAATGCCAGACTATACGAAAGATTTTGCATTGTTCTGTTGTGAGAGAGATGGGTGTGCGCTTTCAGTTCTGACACAAACACACGGAATGGCACGTCGACCAGTGGCATATTTTTCTGCTACTTTGGACTCAGTGGCTGCAGCATTGCCAGGTTGTTTGAAAGCAGTCGTACTCACTGTGGGGTAACTGTTCCTAAAAGAGAGAAAGACAACCTATTTTGGTTGGGTAGTTGTGTCAGTGTGGTCTCTAAATGCTGTTGGGTCTAGATGAAGGTGGGGGAATTCCTCCTTTTAGAAGTAGTGCCCTCACACACCCTTGCGAGTGTCATGCTTCATCATCGGGCGTTGCTCCTCATGGGGGTGGCGCTGCTGTCCCCCACGGGCCCCGCGAGAGGGCTCTTTATCGGAGATCTTTTTAAGGAGACGCCGCAGTTGGGCATGTGGGTGTGTGGGCCTTGGTGAGTTAAAATTACCTTCACGGTACCCAGAAACCAAGTTTTATTCAGGGGTCCGGAAGATAAGGTTAAAAAACAAGGGATGAGGAGCACCTCCTTCAAGCAAATGTAGCGGAGGGATGAATGTCTTCCTGCTGCTCTCAAATCCGTGAAAGTGAGTGAAAAGTGAAATTAGGTCAACATGTTTCGCGCTTCGTGTTGGTCCCTAATGGATCCAAGGGCGCTTCGTCAGGACCGTGAGGTGAGATAAGAGAAAGTAAAACTAGGAATCAGGGAGGAGACACCCTATATTCCTACAGTACCTATAATAAGGTGTGAGTGCGTCTAAGGGCTTATTGGAACGTCTGAATAGCGTTCCTTTTCCCAATCCCTCTATTCGGAATTGTTGGCCTCGCCGGCAATCACTGCGGTAATGAAGAGGAATCTAGTCACCCTCCTCTGTAGCAGCCTATTACCTGCCCCTCCGCTCGTGGATCGCCGGTGTTCCAATAAGCGCTTAGACGCACTCACAAGTACAAATTTAACTAGAAATGGCAAATATAGCAGAGACTGGACATCAAAATCGTAGTTTTTTTTTTTTTTAATTTTTTTTTTTTTCAGAAAACAATACAAATACAATCACAGCAAGTGTACATAAATACATAAATAGCAGCTTATGAATTTAACATGTTAATAAATATAATTAATGTACAAAGATACGAAAAGCAGTACTAATTCATCATACAGTCCAGGTGATAGTCAGACTCTGAGGTTTAACAGCAAGTACTTATTGGAACGCATCCAACCATGTCATTAAGGCTCCCCATATCTTCCTCCCCTTCTTTTTAGCCTGAATGCCCTTGCGAGTATACAGAGCCATTTCAAAATGATATACATATAAAAAGCGCCCCTTCCATTGCTGAAAGGTCGGAGGTAAGCTATCTAGCCATGATGAGGATATACACAATCTAAAAACAATCATTGCAATAAAAAGCATTTCCAACCCAGGTCCCGAGACTGTCTTATCCACACCAAATAACATTAGTTGCGGAGACGGAGTGATTTTGCTTTTCAATACCTCCCCCAAAAAGCCCACGATTTCCAATTCTAGCAGTCTTAAACAGGAGCAGGAATAAAATATATGAACCAGATCCGCCTCCAGCGCCTGACATCTAGGGCACCTTGTCCCCGCCACGCCGCCCCATTTCGCAATCTTTGCTGGAGTTACATAAAGATCAAACAACGTCTTATAATGTTGTGACTGCAGATTCGAAGCAAACACCATTGTGCCCCCTAACTGCAGTGATTCCAAAAAGCCGGAGTCGGCAAGCTCAAATCTTTCCTGCCATTTCCCACACTGTTTCTCCAAATCATCAGGGACCAGTTCCATCAAACAGCCATATATCTGAGAAATGGAAGGGGCGGTCTTCTTTACCATCATTTCCAACAAAGGTATTTGATCGAAGCCAGCTATTCCCCCAATCTTTTTTTTGAAAAAATCCCTGATCTGCAGGTATTTAAAAAATCTCGTGGCCCGATATTAAATTTCCTGCAAATCACATCAAAGGGTGCCAGCAAATTCCCAGCAAGGAGGTCTCCAAGCCTGCCAATCCCGTGATTGCCCCATCTATTAAAACAGCTATCATGAAATATACAGGGCAGTTGTTCATTCTGGATCAGGGGAGTATATCTGCTGTACCTGCCTACCCCAATCTTCTTCCGAACCATCGCCCAGTTCCTATATGCAGCATACAGAGTCTTAAAGCGGGTTCGCTTAAAATAGCTAGGCTCAAAAACGTCATTAAACATCCATGAGCAGCATTACCAATTAATAACTCATAGATGGATGGTACATGATTACCAGCGCCGTGCTCCATTGCCTGAGTGCTAAACAATACCTTATAGCATTGCATAGCAGCAGCAAGGTAGTATAGTCTGAAGTTCGGGAGTGCCCATCCACCCTCTCTCTGGGTAAACACATAAAGACATTGGCTCTTCTGGTTTTCCCATATGCCCATACAAAGCTTGCTACTAATCTATCAATTTTCTTAAACCACTCATTGTTGAATTCCAATGGAACAGCTCGAAACACATATAGCAGTTTAGGAAGAAAAACCATCTTAACTAAGTTGCATCTTCCCATTATAGATAGTCTCAAATTGTCCCACCGTTCAAAATCCTGTTTGGCTTTCTCCAAAATAGGGATCACATTTAAATCAATTATACGCCCCACCTTAGGGGTAATGCATATACCTAAATAAGTAGCTTCGCTTGTGATCCTACTATCAGAAGCCAACGTATGGCTGTTAATCAAAACTTGTGTTTTAGCCTTGTTTAACAAAAACCCCGACCTTATACCGAACTCTTCTGCCATCTCCTCCACTGCCTGCAATGCCCTATCTGGGTCACTAGTAATGATGGCGATGTCATCGGTGTACGCCAATGTTTTTGTATCCCAGCCGTGTAAGCTAACAGGAACAATATCCGGTGATGACTCTAGTCTCCTGAGCAAAGGATCAATAAATAGGGCAAACAACAAAGGAGACATAGGGCATCCCTGTCTCGTTCCCCTCTCTATTAGAAAGGGTTCAGACTCTTGTCCCATTATTTGCAAATAGGCTATAGGCTTGTTATACATTGCCCGGATTGCCCCAATAAAGTCTTTTCCCAGGCCATTGTCTTCCAGTACTTTCCACAAAAAGGCCCATGACACACGGTCGAAGGCCTTTTCTGCATCGAGTAAGACCACCTCCATTGGTTTTTCCAAAACTTCCGTTGCATCAAATAAAGCTATAACCCTCTGAATGTGGTCAGTTGTCCCCCTACTCGGAATAAACCCATGCTGCTGCTCAAATACCAGCTGGTGTATGACCCCAGCTAATCGAGTGGCAAAGATTTTAGAATATACCTTCACATCGCTATTAAGCAACGTGATTGGTCTATACGAACCCATGGCAACTGGGTCTTTGCCTTTCTTTAAGAATATGATTATGTTAGCGATACCCCATGTCCTGGGAGGCGAAATCCCGGTTTTAACACCATTTACAAGACTCAGCAGCTCCTGCTGAATTTCTGAGAAGAATACTTTATAGAATTCTAGTGGGATATGGTCTGCTCCTACCGCCTTCCCCGATGGTAAAGCAAACAAGGCAGCCTGTAACTCCTCTAATGAAATTACTCCCCCAAGCATTAGTCTCTCCTCATCTGTGACCAAGCCAGACTGGTCTACCAAGCAATTATCTAAAAGCTTGGGGCCCAGATTCCAGGAGTCTTTATACAAATTGGCATAAAACCCCCTAAAAGCCTCTCTAATTTCCCCGGGATCTGTAACTATGTTTCCAAGCAGATTCTTAACCTTGCTAATACTACCAACCGTCCTCTGTTGTTGTGCCCTAACTGCTAGGAACCGCCCAATACGCTCGCTATATTCGTAGCGGTCCTGCTCTTTAGAGAGGAGTTTCCCCGCCGTTTTCTCTACAAAATGTTCATTCAGGCGAGCCTTGATAACAGCTATCTCGTTTAAAACAGGGGCTGAGTCTTTCCCATTTTTAACAGTACTAATTAAATTGGTTTCCAGGCAGCTTAGCATTTGATAAAGCTCTCTGCTGCGTCCACACGCCTTCTTCTGTTTATTGATGCTAAAACTCAGGGTTTCGCCCTTACCCCCGCCTTAAATGAGTCCCAGATTATTCCTACATCCGCACTTCCGTTATTTAGTTTTAAAAAAGCACAATCCAGGATTTCATGTGTTTAACATAATCATGATCCAGGAGCAGCCCCCTTTCAAATGTCCACTTTCTAGGTGCACGAACCAGCCCTGCAATTACAAACTCAAAAATAATCGGATTATGATCAGACACTGCTCTAGGATATAAATCAACCTGTGCCCCCTGATCAATATGGGTGAGGTGTAGAAATAATCTAGCCTGGCAAAGCTGCCATGAGGAGCCGAATAAAAAGTATATCCAGGGTCCGTTGCCTTTAGTGATGCCCAAACATTAACCAGCCCTAGTTCTCTCTGTAGGTGCCCCAGGGCTTTAAACGATTGCGGCTTACGCCCTCCATAGCCCTCTTCATTATTACACAACCCCCCCCTTGATCCATTTAGATTAAAATCCCCACAGATGACAAGTGGTCCGGGCCATAATGGAAGCTCAGCGGCCAAGAAATTAAACAAACTAGGATCATCCAAAACTGGGGCATATATTGTACATAATGTGAAAGAGCCTCTGCCGGCCTTGCATTCCAATAAAGCCCATCTACCCAGCTTATCTGCTGTATTGCGGCCAGGGGTAATAGAATCCCCTTTTACTAAGATCGCAACACCTCTAGTCCTAGTTTCTTGTGTCGTATGGCAGACAACATTTAGGCCGAAAGTATTCAGCAGGGCCCTATCTTCTCTGGCAACATGAGTTTCTTGTAAACAATACACATCCGCTCTTAAAAAGCATAGCTCTTCTTGTACCCGCCTTCTTTTGGCCTTATCATTTAACCCGCAAATATTAATAGATGCAATGCGCAAACTAGCCATAGTGCCTAAAGATTATTGCTGCCACCAACGAAAAAAACCCTATTAAGGAGAGAGCCTTACTCCTCCATTCTATCCTTATCACAGAGCCTGAAACAGTACTAACTACTCCATTTCCACTATAAAATCCATGTACACAATATCTTCGTTTTTTTAAAGAAAAAAAATACGTCATCACAAATACAAATACAAATGCATCCACTTGCTGTATATTGAATATCATACCGTCACACCACCAACCTCCACCCCCTCCCTGCCCCCAACCCCCACCCCCTCTCTGACACCACCCCCCCCAAGCCTCCCCACCCCCTCCCACCTCCCCCCCTCTAGTGAAAGCAGCCAGACCAACTGGTCTGTGTGATGGAGACCACAGGTCAGCAATGCGGGGCTCCCCTCCCCTTCCAGATGTAAGCCCCCCTTATTCCCACCAAAAAAACAACCCAAAAAAAACACCACTAATGCAATATAGGTTATAGCTAAATCCACCTCTGAGCAATCCTTAACGAATTCTTAAATACTACCCCCAAATTTTATACATTGCCATTGCCCATCATAGACTGGCACAGGTGCTCTTTGGCCTTGATTTCTGAAGTAAAAAATTTAACAGAGCCCCGGACGATAGTTTTCAGTCTGGCTGGAGCCAATAAGTATGCTTCATAGCCAGCGTCTTGAAAAGGCTTAATGACCTGCCGGAGGCGCCACCGCCGTTCTACTGTAACATGGCAGAAGTCGGGGCGCACGAAGAATGATGACCCTTGATATGTCCGTCTTGCATCCGGGCGTGCCTTTTCAAATATTGCCTGGCGGAGCAAAAAGTTCCCAAAAAAACCAGGATAGCTCGTGCCTGACTTGGGTTTCTACCATCTTGTGCTGCCTTGTTACGGGTCATCGGGAACCTGTGTACTCTTTGAACTTCCTTTGCCCAGTCCCATCCTGTCAATTCGGGGAAAGATGTTTTCAGCAGATCCAGCATGTAGGAGCGTATATCCTCCCCTCCCTGCCTTCATCTATACCAAGAAACCGAAGATTATTTCTGCGCTGTCGGTTCTCCATGTCCTCGAGCTTCCAATGTACATCACTTAATTGGGACTCGTGCATCTTGGTTTGCTCTCTTATTTTGGTGACATCCACCTCCAAGGCCGTTGTCCTATCCTCCACGTGGTTCAGACGTTCCCCAATCTCAGAGCATGCCTTCCCGACCTTCCGCACAGCCCCTTCCAATTTTTTTGTGGCATGCCTTGCCCTTTTACTGTCTGCCCGTGTCTCTGCCCGGTGTTCTTTTATGGACTCCAATATTAGACTTAGCTCAGGATTTAAGGGCACAGTGTCAGTAAGCTGTGGGGTAACTGTTCCATATTCATTTACACCTAGTGATTCAACTAGTGGTTCAGGCGGAGTTCCAACCATCTTTATATGGGAATAATCCCATTTCAGGTTACTACTTATTAATTTCTTTGTTCTTCGGTTCCGAGGTTCAGTACTGCATTTATGGCCCCTATGATGCTTCAAGCGTTTAAGCGCAGTTTCTGGTGCTTCCAGCGTGCTGGACTCTGAGGTTATAGAGTTAGACCCACTAGTTTCACTGTTGTATGAATTAGGGGCGTCAGACTCCGAGCCATCAGTCAGGGAGAAGAATTTATCCACCCCATCCAGGGTGGTATCAGTCACAGCTGCTGCTCCAAACTGCTCAGTGCCGAGTGACTTATGGCATTCCTCTTTGCTTCCTCCTACCACTGCCACCGTCACTGCCAGTGCAAATTGCTGAGACTCGCCTGTGCCATCTGGGTCTCTATCTCCTGCCAGGGCCTCCCCTGCCTGTGCTCCAGGTGCCGCATCCAGTTCCCCCAAGTCTGTTGGTTTTTCAATAAGATCCTTCTGATATGGGGGTTACCCGAATGCTTGTTGTTAAAAAGTCAGTAATTGAGGACTGCGGTGTAAATAAACCTTCGTTACCAAGTCCACCAACCCCTTCCTCCGTGCCAGCCCCTATCCTGATGCCTTTAGAAGCGGCTTGAGTCCTCTTTTTCCCAGCACCCGTATTGCCGGATATATGCTTCCCCGCTAGGACATCTGCTGTCTTACCTGTCCCTGCAGTAGGCTGTTCGTGGGCTGATTCCTGTCTGGCAGCCGGAATGCGTGTAGCAGGTCTACTAATTGCAGTCAATCCTTCTCCTCTATCCTTCTGTGTCTTTGCCGATTTTGGTGGCATTGTAGTGCCTGTAACCACCCAGGCAGTACAGAAGCTAGATCCAGCCACCAATCGAGTAACGCTCCTGATGTGTCCCGCCCACCAGCCAAGGACACCAAGACACTGACGTACAGCAGGCACAAACAGTGACCGCCAGTTCCTAATCCTCCCTTCTCTCCACAACGGGGGTCCGATAATCATGCCGCGAGCACTCGCGTGTAGAGAGAGCAACGCCAGCCGTCTGTTCGTCCGCCCGGAATCCGGTATCTGTGCACGGTGTAGCAGGAGCAAGGGGGGGTGTTGGAGACCTCGGGAGAGCGCATCCGCAGTGCGTCTATGTGGCCGCCATCTTGCTTTTTTTCGCTCCCAAAATCGTAGTTTTAAACGTAAATGTATTAATGCTTGCTTAGTATATTTCTACTAATGATAGTATGGTTAACACTAATTGTCATCGTGCCTGTCTTAATGGTAACTAATCAAAAGAATAACACTAATACTAATGGTGTGATGAGTGAAAAGGTAGATATTAAAGGTTTAGAGGAAGACTCACATACTAAAATAGAAAAGATGAAAGATGACAGTATCTATCATCATGATAAATCAATTAATGATTTTTCGTTAAATGTCTTTACCAAATTATTATATGAGTATGTTGATGTAATGGATGCGAGAGATTGTTATGTGTGCATGCAATTACCGTCGTCTGTCTCAGAAGGGGTGACATATCATCACCTACCTTTAACATTTGGTGTGTCTTGTAGTGTCTTAACTAGTTTGTTTTACGAGAGGGGAAGTCTCCAATATTTTTATTCTAACATAGATTTAGTATTCTTAGAAATTCCTATTAGAAGGAATATGAATAAAATAAATAGTGCTAGAAATGCGGAATATATGGGAGAATTTTCCATTCTACACAAACAATAGATACAGTATATGCATATAGACATAATCTAACTTGTAGATTACGATTTGAAGAAATAGAATTCATTAACATGGTTGAAGATAGAAGACAAGAGTTTCGGAGAAAGGCTGCTGAGCAAAAGTCTCATGTACCTCCATGGGCTTTCAGAGAAGGAGATTACAAGAAGGGCGAGACTTATGTTGCCATGACCCTGGATTGGTATCGTAGAGGGAAGCTTTGTTTACTTAGACAAAAGACTGACTATAATAATTATTTCATTGGTTCTAGTGAATGTGATCATACCTTCCTAGTTACGGGAAGATGGGGATTAAAAGGAGGAACTTATCCTGTCTTTCCGGGAATCTATTATGTGTGTGGTAAGAATGCCTACTATAGGTTGCCTGCACATTGGTATGGGTGTTGTTATTTAGCAATAGTATTTCCAAAAATATACCATATGGATAAGAATCATAGAATCAATGAAGTAAAGAATGGACTAATACGTAATAAGAGAGCGAGCTTTTCAGAAATAATAGGGGATGTTTTTGGAGCATTGATACCTTCAGTTGGAGTTATTCTAAATTCGCACAAAATTAGAAAATTGTCTACAGTGGTTGATCATTTATCAACAGATACTGCTGGTGGGTTTTTAATGGTTGATACTGAGATGGTTGCAATTAGATCTATGGTTTTGCAAAATCGGCTTGCCCTTGATATATTATTGGCTAAAGAGGGTGGAGCCTGCAATATGTTGAAAATACAACAATGTTGTACTTATATCCCTGACAAGAGTAAGAATCTTGAGGGGTATATTAAGAATATTACAAATCTTCATCAAGATTTATCCGAATTGAAGGTTGATGGTGCTTGGGAGAAACTTGGTAAGAGTTTTTCCTCTGTGGGAAATTGGTTTTCTACATTTGGGAATAGTCTATTAGGGAGAATATTAACACCTATTATTGTAGTGGCTACAGTGATATTAATGATTTTCTTGGTTTATAAATGTTGCACATGCAAGAAAGAGACATCTGATAACAAACGAAGAGCAAGAAAGAGAAAAAGAGAAGAAATAGAACTAGAGGATAGAAGAGGAAACTATTATGAAATGATGAGGGATCTAGATGGAATAATGATAAAAGAGAGAACAACAGCTTTTTAAGTGACAAATTGTATTGGTGGGTATTTTGGTGATGGCTCAAAGACGCCATCAAAGGGGGGATTGATGGAGCAGGATTTTCGTAAAAATGAAACCTGCTCGGATTGAAACCCCTAGTAACATTTTCTAATTTTTCTAACAGTGTGCAGTGAAAAACGCGTGGTTTTAAAAACTAACATGAGGGAAAATAATATTGCGCAAGCGTGTACTAAAGCACTGAACTAGGCCGCAAATGCTTGACTAATGAAAATAAAGAGACTAATGCTGCTTTTGTGCACGTTATTAACGTTTGCTAGGAAAATAATATGGGTTGTGCATGGTTAGATGCAGCATTGGGAGGGTGCGTAAAGAAAAAGCATTTCAAAATGAGTAATAATGCTTGTTTTATTTTCCGTAGAAGCAAGGGTTAAGGAAAAATGATTTGTTAACTGAAAAAGCAAAAGAGAATGTGGAGGGAAGGCAAAGGCGAGCGACCTTCGAATTTATGTGTGCCTGCCAAAAGTTAAACGTGGAGACGAAAAACAATCAGACAGTGATGAATGTTTCCTCTGGAAGCGCACGAGTGGCACAAGAAGTAACAGAACTGGAAACATTAGCGGAGAGAAGGAAGCTGAAGTCTGATACTAGTATACTTGTATTTCCTGGGATGATGTAGTCGTGATGTTGAAAAAACAAAACAATAGAACATTGAGTAAGATGGACATGTCGAGTGTGGTGTGACAGTACACCCCCTTCCTTAACCAATCAGAAGTACAATTTTCTCTTATTTGAAACAAATGTGGGTTGGACATTTGGGTTTTATGGTATAATTGAGGGGCCCTGGTGGGAGGGGTCACATTAGGTTGGCGATGCTGATGCGGATGCAGCTGGAGGCGTTAGGCGTTAGGCGTGATCATCGCTGTCGTCGGTTTGCTGTAGAGGCCTACCTGTTTTCTTCCTGTTCCTGATTCCTGACTTAGACTTTGCCCTTTCAAATCTTCTTGAGGGGCCTTGCAGCTCTCGTGGCCAGGGAGTCGTTTTCCTGTTCCTTCTGGGTTAGTATAGATAGAAACCTGAATTTGCATAATCATTTTGCAAATGTATTTTGCCTTTGAACCTTTTCTCTCTTCGCCTTTCCACTCCTTCAATGCACTGTCAATGTGATGTGAATTTTGACATTTCTCTTTGCTAATTGTTTATTCGGTGATATTTCATGATTTGTACTGTGTATTGGTACTTGATGAGCATTTATTTCACATTATTTAGATAAACATTATAAATATACACACTGTGTCCGTCTTTATTTAGGGTGTGTTTATAGATTATTGCCTATAACTATTCAACTATAAAAAGATGTCATTGCCACATTATTTTCTATGAGAAATGCAGGTTCGGTTGGAGATTGGTAAGTTAGGTACGAACTTTGCATTACACTGAACCCAGCGTGAAGGGACTTTGTTGGGTAATGTTATTGGGCCTTGTTCATTGCAAATTTATTGATCTCTGAGCGCTGGATCACACGCGAATTTAAACCATGGTACATTGGTAGTACGACACGCATCATTACTTGTTAAAAACATCTCACTGCTGCTTTTCTGAACTTCTACCCTGCAAAAAGTTGTTGACTTTCACGTTGCTGGTTCAACCTTGCATGCCTCTGAGCCCTGAGACCGGGCATAAGCTACGCGCAATGCCACACTGAAGCCTGAATACAATTCCTAACAGCGCAAAAGCCCCCATTGTCCTGAAAAGCCACATAGGAGCAGCAGCAATTGGGCCTACTCCACCCACAGAAGTTACAGCGACACAAGGGAACCGAACACAAGGATGGAAAAGATCAGCATGCAGACCACGTCCCCACCGAATGCAAGTAGACCAGGCTGTAGTTTCGTAGAAATAGAAAAAAGACGTGGCAAATATTTGACGTCACTTCACAGTCATCATAGCTCACACTGCTTGCCAATGAAATAGAAAAGGGACTCGTATGCTTCCCGTTGACTCCGGGCTTCCGGTGTATTACCAAACAGCAATTTAAACTGGCACTGGCAGCCATCATAACTAGAGCACCAGGTAGAAAATGCAACGGCTCTTCTTGTTGATACAGGTAATATTTCACAGGTCATATGTCAATGCTGAATTTTAATTCCGCAGCGGAACAGTGGAATTAATTAGTAATTTTGCATTATAGGAGTAACGCGATTCACTAAATTACTACAATTCCACTCGTGGAATTAAAAATTTCGCCCACCCCTAGTCAAAAGCCATCCAGACTCCAAACCCAAGCTTGGAATTGGAGCACTGAGAAGACTTCTGGCAGCAAGCACAGGGTGAAAGGAAAGACTAAAACCAACAAAGAATGAAAAAAGTTCTAGCTAACGCACCAAGAATTTTCAATTCTATTAAGGACACGGAGGCAAGGGTTATGCTTCTCTTTCTTTACTGAAGAAAAACAGCAGCCAATTAAAACGTTAAACTACATAATCCAGAAAGCATAACCCACCTTCTCTCCACCAATCAACATGCACCCATACGGGTATATAACATTGGATCACTTAAGTCCGTCCTCTTTCTTTGCCAAACAGTCAGTTAAACCATGAACAACAAACTCCAGAACTTTTTTGGTCCTCTGACTGCTTCCCGTCACCAGCTCCACAAACAGAAGGAATTCTCCTGTCTTCACCGAAACAGCGTTCTTTGTCCTTCAAGACCCCTCAGGTCATCTTGTTCTCAGTGCCTGAAAAGAAACAAAAGCCATAATATCTCTTGTCTATAAAGACGTCATCAACATTGGGAGGGAATTCATAACAAATCATTATAGCACGTATTAATATACAGCTGATATTCATATACCTCCAAATAACAATCAATAGAACAATGTATCAATTCCTAGGGTGGGATAATTCTCGCCTCCGTGTCCTTAATAGAATTGAAAATTCTTGACACGTTAGCTAGAATCTTTTTTATTCTATGTCAGGAAACGGAGGCTTCTGATTATGCTAGTTTAAAGTTTTGCGACTACATTAGATGCTACATCCACAATTGGTTTATGATAAAATATTTTAAATGTTGAATCAGAAGACCAATCTGCCGCAGTCATACTGTCCTCCAAACAGGAACCAGTTATAAAGGCCTATGAAGCCATAGCTCCTCTCACTGAATGAGCCCCAAAGATGGAGATATCAATACCGGCTTCACCCAGTAACCACTTGACCCATCTGGCCAAAGTCGCTGAAGAGACTGGGCTGAAAGGTTTCTGCAAGGATATCAACAATTGACCTGTCACATCGTTTCTTAATTCACGAGTACAATCCTCGTAGCATTTCAAACATGAGACTACACATAATTTTCTGTAATGGGGAAAAGCAGGATAACTCACACATCTGGAATTCGTCTTAGTCTGTTTAGAAATTGTAAAAGACACTCCCAAAGGAGTAAATACTCTAACTGCCAAATCCAAGGCCCATACATCTAAGACCCGTCTGCATGAAATGAGACACAACAGAGTAAGTTTCGCTGACAACTGTTTGCGTGAAAGCCCTCCGTTCGCCGGCCAGTTCCTGATAAAACGAAGTGCCACATCTACATACCACACCCTGGAATATCTAGGTTTTGGTGGTCTCACCAATCTAATGCCTCTCAAGAGTTTACAAACCAGAGGATGTTCCCCCACGGGTTTCCCCTCCACGTGGGGGTGGCCCGCCGAAATCGCTTAACGAAAATTATTGACCGTCCTATACACCAGTCCTTGGCTGGCCTCCTCTGAAATAAAATTCACAATCATTTTAATACTGGATCCCAAGGGATCCACCTGTCGTTCACCACACCAACGAACCCATCTACGCCAAGCCGATTCGTAACGTTTGTGCATAGCGGTAGCCCAAGATTGTGACAGAAAAAACATTGCGTCTTACGAAACTCCCGTCACTTGCCAGCTTCTCCAGAAAGTCTCCAGGCCATGAGGGACAACTGACCCTGAATCACCAACGGATGTGGGCATCCCATCAGATCTTGCTAAATTTATGGTAATGATAGAAGATTTACCGGAGGGGCACAAGCCAGGGTTAACATCACCGGAACCATGACTGCGCTTTCCAATACGGAGTGATCAAGATTTGCTCTGCTCCCTGTCGACGAACTTGCGCCAGTACTCTCTGAATCATGGCGAACGGGGGAAAGGCATAAATCAGGCCCGTCATCCAGGACTGCAGAAATGCGTCCAAGTTGTACGCCCCAGGGTCCGGTGGCCAACTGTAAAATTGGGGTAGTTCAATCGGGATGCAAAAAGTTCTATTGTGCATGGACCCCACTTCAAGTTCAGCTGTTGAAACACCCTGAGATGCAGTCTCCAATCGCTGGAATCCCGAAGAAATCGAGAGTTCCAATGAGCCACCACATTGGAGCTGCCCGGAATGTATTCCGCCGTCACTGAGATATGGTGTTGAAGGCAGTAGTGCCAGAAGTCCTTGCCTATTTATGCCAACAGACGTGACCTCATGCCCCCCAAACGATTGATGTACCGTACTGCTGAGACATTGTCCATCCACAGAAGGATACGACAACTCGTTTTTTGTGCGGATAGAGTTCGAATAGCGAAAGAACCCACTAGGAGTTCCAAACAATTGATATGCAGTTGTAGTTCCTCTCGGGACCATCTGCCCCCCCGTCTCCACCGACCCACAACTGGCATCCGATTCTATCACTACTTCCTGAATCGATGCGAAAATGGCCTTACCATTCCAGGCATCCATATGATCCAGCCACCAGGATATTTCCATCCTGGCTTCTCTGTATAGGACAATCTGCTCTGCCACCTTTCTGAAAAAATGTGCTAAGGGGCTGGATAGAGCATGAAAGGGATGCCAAGACAAACTCCTAGATGTGTCGGGATCCCTCACCAAGATCTTAGACCTGGCAGTCCGGGCTAAGGACTCGAACTCCAATCTGGATACGATGGAGATCCTGAAATGGGCTCAGAGAGCGTTATGCTTTCTAGGGAATGCAAACTGTGCACTGTCCACGGAGCGCAGGAAATCCTTTTTGATGAGGATTGACCCTCAACTGACAGATTTGGCCTTTACGGAGGTGGGCTCCCTGGCCAATGGCCTTTTGTTTGGCGACAAATTCGTCAAAGTTCTGGGGAAATACGTTTCAACCTTTTCTGCCCTAGATAAGGCCCAGACTTCACTCAAAGTCTTCCACAGTGGCATTTTTGCCAGGGCCGGATGCTTCAGGGGTTGAGCGCCTGGCCGAGGATTCTAAAAGGCCTCCAGAGGATTAGAGAACAGAGGACGTGGTGGAGCCCTCCGCTCCAATTTCTATCCCACCCACAACAGAGGTGGGAGAGGCAAGCAAAACCGAGGTGGTTATAGAGGAGGCAACAACAATTCCGGTGACACCTCCTATTCAGGTAAGAATTGTTCCGGCCTGGGAGGTGTTGGTGGGAGGAAGGATTGGTTTGTTTCTCCAAAATTGGGAGACTTTAACGCAGGATCCATGGGTACTTCAAACAGTTCAAGGTTTCCACCTCGAATTCTACTCCCCGAGCCAGAATCGGAGACCGAGAGCTCTTTCATAGACGACGAGGTTGCGTCACTGTTGCAGAAAGGATCGATTGTAGAATCAGTCCCTCACCCTCACGGCTTTGTCAGCACAATTTTGCTGGTGCCAAAGAAGGACCAAGGCTTCCGTCTTGTGTTAAATCTCAGGAGTTCAACTCCTGGATTGTGTATCGCCATTTCAAAATGGAGGGCATACACCTGCTGAGGGATCTGTTGTTAGAAGGGAATTGGATGGTGCGTCTCAACCTCAAAGACGCGTATTTGGCAGTGCCTATCTTCCCGCCTCATCGGAGTTTCCTACAGTTTCGATGGCGACATCGATGGGTCGAATTTATCGCCATGCCCTTCGGCCTCTCCTCCAGCCCTTGGTGTTTCACCAAGCTGCTCAAACTGGTAATACAATATCTTCGAGAGAGAGGAGTTCGGCTGATCATTTATCTAGACGACGTTCTGATCATGGCGCAGAACGCGGAGACAGTGTTACTACATTTATCTTGGACGACCCAGCTCCTACAAGATCTGGGAGTCGTCATCAACACAGACAAGTTGGTCATGAATCCCTTCCAGTTGATGGAGTTTCTGGGGTTCCAGGTGGACTCTGTGTTGACACAACTGTTGCTTCCGCTAAAGAAGCGGCTCTCGATCAAGAAGGAGTTGAGGAGAGTGCTTGCCTCTCCGATTATATCTTGAGGATTCTGGCTCGCCTTGTGGGTCTTTTGGCCTCTTCGATTCAGGTGATATTCCCAGGCCCTCTGCATTACCGGGCTCTGCAGCAATTGAAGATCCTGCATCTACGCAAGGGCTTGAGTTACTCAGCCATGTTAGGGTCTAGCTCCGGGGTGTCCGTTACCTTACCAAGTAGAATAGGCCGTGGACACTCCGACTTTAATGTGCTGTGCACCTCGCGCTCGAAGCCCTGTCTCATGTTCTCCTGCACGTATTGTGCGACCTCAGCACAGGGCACCCATTCTGTGGATCTTGGGTGAATGATGTTTTTAGGGTCAAAAAGGCAATTTTTATTGGAGAGACCCTCTGCTCCCACATAATGTGTTTTGCGCTTGCACTTAGATGCGGTTTTTCTGGCATTTTGTCTGAGTCTGAGGTATCCTGCGAGGAAGGAGAAGACTGCTCTACCTCACCTGGGTTGGAATTGGAAGAATTACCTAGGGTACCTGATGGGTAGGAGCTTCCATACCCATGGTCCTTGAGGACCGCCAAGGCCACTTGTGAGAACACCTCTGCTGAAGAACTGTAGGAAGGTCTCACACGTGCAAAGCCCTGCTCATCCAGCTGTACATTTTTAACTGAGGATTCTCCTAAAGGGGCTCCCAGCACTCGCCTGCCATAATTTTGTAAGGGTTTGGTAAAGGGTTGTAAGGCCCTAATCAATGCCCTGTTCACTGAATCATGTACATGGGAGTCCAGGGCTTCTACAAGTTGCTCCTCCATCTGGTGCTTGTAAGGCACCTCTACAAATTCGGCATATTCAGTGAAATCATCAACCTCCTCGGCGAAGTACGCCATCCTGATAGTGGAGGTGTGGAGGAGATTCAGGGGGAGAGTAACCCAGGGGTGATTAACTGTGGGACCGTCACAGGCCGAAAGCCTCAAGTCAGCAGGCCTATTGTATTATGCCTAAACCCAAGTAAATCACCTGCCTGCAACCAATCTGTTTTAAGTGGAGGGAGCCACCCCAACCTCTCTTAGGGCAGTGCCCTTTGCCATTTTTGCACCCCGTCAGGCGTTCCAGGGACCAAGGAGTAAGCCGCTCGTGTGTAACAGTGTGAGAAGCCAATCAAAGAATAATTATCTCCGACCGGCTGCTCGTGCATGCGTGTGTCAGTCAGCAGTGAAAGGGGACTGCCTCCTCGTTTTCGCACATATAGCGCGTCCTTCCTGCTCCACTAATTATCACCTCAATTATGATCAATAAACGCACACGGTCCTATGCACAGAGCTTGCCAACAACCAGCAATTAACACACAGATGCGCATATACCGTTATCTTGAAAATAAATGAACATTTACTTATCTCGCTGCTGCAGCAGCAAAGAAAGAGAACGGACATAAGTGATCCAATGTTATATACCTGGATGGGCGCATGTTGATTGGTGGAGAGAAGGCGGGCTATGCCTTCTGGGTTATGTAGTTTAAAGTTTTAATTGGCTGCTGTTTTGCATCAGTAAAGAAAGAGAAGCATAATCAGAAGCCTCTGATTCCTGACATAGAATGCTGTTTCAACTTGATCATACCTACAGAAAAAGACCACTCTAAGCTTTTTCTCGCCCAGGGAAAACACAACCCTTTTTAACAACAATACTGATAACACAAAAGATCTCAAATTGGCCTTAACCCAAGACCTTCCATCATCCACTAAGAAATCCTTACAGAGTTTTGCCCATTCTGAAGGAGAGAATCCAGAGGAAAAGATAGAGGACAAAACCCAGGAAACCAAAGCAAATATTGTACCGCCTGGAAAATAACTGTGATGGAAAATATAACAAAGAGGAAAAGATAATGACTGGTTCAGAACTCTCAATTACCAAAATATTACAAGAACACCAACACCTACTCCCATCAGAAAATCGCTAGACATTAAATTAAACGTTCAATGCCCAGAGGCAGAAATGCATTCGATAGAGCTCTCTCACCCAGATGAAAGGGAACACATAATCATACCTGTGCTCAAATCTAGCAAAAATACTGAATAACCTGCTCTATGAAATTAAACTTTGATGCACAAAAGTGGCACCTCTCTGTCGATTGCTAAAAACCTCCGTGCTGGATAAATCTAACCTAATAACACAACAGAAGGATTATCCAATGTACAACGGGGGCATTCTGAAGAGATCGAACCAATCATCATGGAATCACCAATAATAAAGCCCTGGATTCCAGAGGAACCAGCAGAGAGGGAAATGAGAAGGACAAACAAAAGGAACCAACCAACCAGGACTATGTTGGAAGAAATTAAACATAACAAACAATAGCAGCCCCCAAGTCTACTATTTAAAAGACTTGATGGGCAACACTGACTGGCCATGCAGCAAGAACATGCATAAAACATAGAACTTGAGGCTCCTGCAACTTCCCAAATTCAACTATGTAGATCCCCAACTTATAAAATGGCTCACTAATGCAAGAAATCTCATAATTTACAAGGTCCCTAGGATCAGTGGTAAAGAAGGAAGGTTGTCTTAAAAAACAAAGTCTACAAATTGCTAACGGGCAGCTTTGGAGACGGGACAGTAAAGATGAATGACCTCTACTCCTTCAAATGCACACTTCCACTCAGGATGACACATATCATTCCATCTTAGTTGGCGCATGAAGCTCCAACTTGATACAATACAATCAGAAGTCTGAACCCCGATAAACCCCTACATAGAAATATAGCTAATAATTGGTGTCAGCGTCAATGCTTCTCAGGATAAGTGTGACGCTCAAGTGGGTCCACCTGTTGGCATCACCAATTCCGCTTGCCATGGTTGCACAGATGCTTGATGTGGCTGGGTGAGGAAAATGAGGTTAGGGTATAAACAGCAGGAAGGGGATCTTAAATACAAAAAGAGTCATTGCTCCTATTGTTAGTCACCTTACATTCGCAACTCTATGGTTTACATCTAGACTCTGGGGTTACCTGAGTATGAGTAGTGCTATCACTTGTTCTCTGTGTGTGTGTGTGTGTGTGTATCTTTAGATCTTAGGGGAAGAGGGATGGCGTGACTTTATTGTGCCCGCTGTAAGGGAAATGTATTAATTACAATTAAGCTACATTCTCAGACAAGATTAAGTATAGGAGATAAAGCAATCATTACACAAACATACAATTACATACCACAACAAATCTGTAGTTGGTCAAATATTCAGGAAGTCTCTCAATTGGTATGGGATTTTCTAATGTCATAGTTCCATCCAGTAGTTCCAAGAAATAATTAGCTCCAAATCATTTTGCTGGGATTCAAAATATTGTCACAACTAAAGCAAGTGTGCATACAGTCTTATCGCCTTTGCCTCAGGGGTCACATGACCAATTGAAAGAAAAGTTTCCATGCAGCTGTATCCCCTTGTCTCCGGGGTCAAATATGTCAAAGGCAAAAAGAGAGCGCACTCACTCTCTTACCTCATAGGCCTGTCAAGCCTACTAAAGACTCCAACGTAGTCCTTGATGTGGCAGTGGTCAAGTTGCAGAGTTCAGATATCTGAACACAGCAGCCCAAACTGGTCCAGAATAATGCGCCCTGTCACCTGGGTGGGCCAGGTTTTATAGGGTGCCCTGCCTGTGACGAGAAACGCGTTCAGAAATGGCGAGGGTGCTTGGGACTTGAAGTCCCTTGAAATACCATTGTGCACACCATGCTAGTGCTACACTCCAAAGCTAAAAGGGCAAAAACAAAGGGAGTAAACACCACTGTTCCCTGTAAGGTGTGCGTGCGCGCACACCTCTGTCCCCCCGAGCGCAGTGCAGTGTGTGAAGCGTGCACACACAGCACATCCCGGGAGAGCATTTGTGCCGCCGGTTTTAAAATGCTCCTGCAGTTGATGTATTTCTTTTCTAAATAGAGCGCGGCTGCGGGGCTGATTGTGGGACTTTTGAAAGTATTTATGTTAAATGCGGCCCATGACGGGCACTGTGATTAACATAAATACTTTCTCAAAGGCCCACAATCAGCCCCACAGCCGCGCTGTAAGAAAAGAAATGCATCAAGTTTAAAAGCACGACGTGTGCTTTCAAAGGATCCTGAAAGCACACGTTGTCTTTGTAGACTTGCTGCATTTCTTTTCTTAATGCAGCACGACTGCGGGGCTGACTGCTGGACTTTTGAAAGAATTGATGTTAATCACAGCGCCCTTCATGGGCTGCATTTAACATAAATACTTTCAAAAGGCAAACCATCAGCCCCGCATTTAGAAAAGAAATGCAGCAAGTTTTATATAGTGCGAACCCAACCCAAAAGTATTGGAGCGCTTTACATGATTTATTATTTATAATTTTTTCTTTTGGTATGCATGGGGAGACTAATTGATTTGCCCAGAATCACAGGATGTTAAGCTGACCCAAGACTTAAAACCCATCTCCTAAGTCGGCAGCTCGAGCATTAAGCCACAACCTCTACCACAAGAGCGGAAGCATTTTCAATATTATATACAACTTTATGCAACAAGCAACCATTGACAAAGCCAATAGTCCTTGCTTCTTGTATGTGTAATGTTACTTGTATTATATATCTGGATGCAATGACAGAAGCAGCAAAATATCAGTCGGTGGCACACAATGCGATGCACAGATTTTTAGCTTAATTGCTTTTAAAGCACGCCCTTAATTGCATCGGTCACGCCCCTTTGAGAGACCCCCTAGTTTTTTCATCCCACTTAAAGCCCTGGTCTACACGTGCGGTCGGGTTCTTGGCGCACATAGCCTTGGCTGCAGCGCACAGAGACCTTACTCTGCCGCACACAGAGGAAAAAAAATTAGAGGGAACATTGGTAAACACACAAGGTCACACAAACCAAACCTGGAATGCCCACCCACTAAGAGCTCCCAGCACACATGGAACATCAGAAAAGAACACGAGGATGCCAGGGATACCAAGGAAGTGAGAAGGCACCATGGCAGAGTAAGCAGCAAACCCTGATGATCGAATTCACACCAAGATCCTCAACACCAGTGCTAAAAGATAATAAACCAAGCACCTCACACCAAAAGGAAACAACCCATAGAGAAACATTAATTTCAGACTATGATAATTCCAATATCATCATGATAAAGGACGATACAGATGATTTGCCCAAGACAGCGGACAACAGTAAAAACAGCAACGCTGATACCCTAAAGGGGAAAAATACCCTGTAGTTCACAAGAAAAGAAGGATCCTGCATCCACAAACCAATGAAACCAAGCCTGTAAACCCCTCAAAACTTCAAACGGATTGACTAATCAGAGTCTCAAAAGAAAACAGTAACATTTTCTCGGTTGGAGACAAGAACCAACAATCCTTTTAGGGCATGTCTAGCATTCCACAGAAGCTAGGAAACAACAACTTTATCAACTTTCTAAAGGAAGCAGAAATGTTAGTTCTGCAAGAAACATGGGTGGCATTCCGTTGGGTAATCCCAAAATATAAAAATAATAATAAATGTTCCATCACAAAATCGGGCATTCGTAGCACCACGGGTTATTTATAGCCTACAGAACAGAGAAGTGTCTCAAAACCAAAGCCTGGAAAAACATTCACAAATACATCTTTATGTGCGGCATCATTCTCCTAGACAAGTCACTCCTTAGGATAAAATAATGCCGAAACACAACAAAAAAAGTTAGAGGGCTTCGTCAATCTACTGGCCATAATCAAGTCTAGACTAAACAACACTGCCACAACCACACCCTTATTTGTCATCTGCTGAGATTTCTACTGCAAAATGGGAGACTGGGACCATATATGGGATAAAATTAACAAACTACGAAACTCACTAAACATCCCTGTGGTTCAGTGCAACTTCTAAAAAAAAGGTCAGACCTGGCCACCTACTCCAACAAATTTGTTCAGAGGAGGGATTGATCTCAGCCCACAACTCATTTGAGAATGACTTCAATGCAGTCCGAACCTACAATGGTCGCAGAAGCCAAACTGTAACAGACTACATCTTCATTAGACCCAATGAAAGGCACAGTTTTTAAAACCTAAGGCTTCTTTAAAGGCTTGAAAGTGCCAAAAAATGCACTACTGTTGGACTTCTCAGAAAACATAGGAAGCGAGACTAGATCCGTACAAGATCTTGACAGGTCCTGGGACCTAGGAGGTCAACTCGGGGGTGAAGCCATACCATTGATTTTAAGGGTCGATGGATGGATATCAGACAAAGAAACCAAGAACCTATTTGAAGCAATATTAGAAAAGTCCAACACCCCACAAAACTGGTAGACCAATCCCGAAAACCTATTAGCATCGCGTCTACCACCCATTGCCAGGAAATCTAGTAAAATAAAAAACAACAACCACTGGAGCCTGAGTGGTTTGGCAAAGAATGCCAAAATTGCTAAGAAAGGTCTTAAACCCTTATTCATTCCAAAGCAGCCCTCGATGAAATAAAGAATGCAAGAACATGCTACAAAACCCTGATCAAAAGGAAAATTGAAGCAGTCCTTGAAAACAACTGGAAAGTACTTGAAAAAACAGCAATTCAAAAGGACTTTTGGACCTTTTCGAAAAAACATAGGAGACAGCCTCTGGTAAAGAAGGAACAGCCCTGAAGCAAGCATTACTAAAGATACTTGGATTACCCATTGTCAC
Organism: Calotriton arnoldi; assembly: GCA_963921515.1. Lineage (NCBI taxonomy): Eukaryota > Metazoa > Chordata > Amphibia > Caudata > Salamandridae > Calotriton > Calotriton arnoldi. The sequence goes on along the minus strand of CAWUFW010009449.1, from coordinate 401,365 downwards.
TACATGTTTGGCTCAGCAAACCAGTAACCAACATTGAAGTCTAGAATAGCACCTGATGCACTGTTTTAAATATTGTGTATTTCCAGAGCCAAGATATTTCATTTCAATATGAAATGTATGTTTTTCTAACAAACAACAAGCGAATAAATGGTTTTATCAAATGCACATTCCTAGCATGTTCCTAAATCTTACCAGTGTGACATAAAATGGTGATAATTAAGTTTATGCAGGTTCATTCATGATAGTTAAACTTGGTGCACAGACAGAATATAGAGTTTAAAATGACGACATACACAAATATCGACTTTTAAATACCGTGATACAGAAATATCGACAGGAAGAATATCGTGGTCAAGAATATCGACTTGCAGGTAAGAAATATCGTTTTTGGAACTATCAAAGTTGTTAATATCGTTTGCAAAAATATAGTTGTTTAAAATTTCGATGTTTTAATTAGTGTTATGTATTTTAGTATATATTTTGAAAGCATGTGATCTATTTTTTTTATAAGAATTTGTTATGTTTTTTAATATATGTGTTACATTTTTAGTAGTTATTAATTTTATCTTAATTAAATTTTGCGTTTTTAAGTTCTGTAGCGGGTTGTGGGTTTATAGGGGAATAGGGTGGGAAGTAATTTAATTATAATAAATTAATGATTATTTTTTATGTATTAGTATTTATTTATTTAGATTTTATAGTGTTAATTGTGGGAATTAATTTATTATTAATTATTTATTAATTAGTTGTTAGTTATTTGTAAATAATTAATTGGCAATTATGTTAATTGTGTCATTTTTTTAGGAGCGGGTTGTGGGTTTATAGGGCAATAGGGTGGGAAGTAATTTAATTCTAATAAATTAATTATAACTTTTTATGTATTAGTATTTATTTAATTTAGATTTTATAGTGTTAATCGTGCTTATTAATTAATTGGCTGTTAATTATTATTAATTAATTAATTGGCAATTATGTTAATTGTGTTATCTTTTAGGAGTGGGTTGTGGGTTTATAGGGGATTAGGGTGGGAAGTAATTTAATTATAATAAATGTATTAATATTAGTAATTTATTAATATTTATTTAATTTATATTTTATAGTGTTAATTGTGGGAGTTATTTTATTATTAAATATTTATTAATTGGCTGTTAATTATTATTAATTAATTAATTTGTAATTAATTATGTTAATTGTGTTATTTTTTTAGGAGTGGGTGGTGGGGTTTATAGGGGAATAGGATGGGAAGTAATTTATTTATAATTAATTAAAAATTGTTTGTTAATTAATGCTAATTAATTCATTAAAGTTAAAATATGGCAATTGTGTAATCAATTTTTGATGTAAGCTGTGGGGTTTATAGTGGTAAAGGGTGGGAAGTAAATTCTGATTTCCAAAAGGGACCTTGGGGGACTCAATCCACCAGGGGCAGTCCCTACAGTGGTGTGGGATTTCAAACCGGAAAGGGGAAGAGGTGAAGGTGTTGCGGGCGGCGAGAGAGGAGTTGAAAGTGGACGACGGAAGAGGGCCTTTATCAACCAACTACTGCCTGATCTACCCCTGGAGAGCACACAGGCATCTAAACATCAACCGTGGGTGACTGCAAAACCCCCATCCAATACAGCTGACCACCCTGATGCCAGTAACGGCCCATGGACGGTGGGTTTGGAGGCGATCAACCCACTTCCCCAAGGTCACACAGCGAAGTCTGGTGATCAGTCCCTTATTCCAGACAATTGCACGGGCCCTCCCAGGTTGCAGTTTCTCTCCTGGAACATATCAGGACTCACCTCCAAACTAGATAATCCGGAGTGGGGGTCTTTCATTGAACAATATGAGATCTGCATGTTCCAGGAAACCTGGGCTAGGGCGGACACGCATAGATTGGGCTATGCGTCATTTAGCATAACAGCTACTAGTGCGGGTAGGGGAAGGCCATCAGGGGGACTGTGTACCTGGGTTGGTGTGCATCTGGGTTGTGCTGTGAAATAGATAGAGACATCATCACGTGACATCCTTTGTATCTTTCTGACCTTTTCTACAAAGGTCAGAATTGCCCTGATAAATGTCTATTCACGGCCGGTCTGTATTGGCCAAGAGTCACTGACTCTTGACCAACTGACCGCCCTTCTGTTAACAATCCCTGACAACGTTTGGGTAATCATAGGTGGGGACTTCAACTGCCAGTTCGAACCATTGAATGACCTCGTTACAGGTAACCCCAGTGATGAGGATCTTCATTGGGCCAATCCAGAGCCCAACATTTCGCCAACACAGGCATGGACTCCATTGGTGTTGCAGATGAATACCCTCACACTGAACCTCTCTTAAGAGCGTGCAATGGCCGCACAGTATCCGATACACCGGGGAACAACACCTTTAACAGACCGGGGCATGCTTCTATTATAGATTATATTCTGGTTGATGCAAAATCTTGGCACAGGGTGTTAGATTTTAAAATTATACCCCGCTATGATAGTGACCATAACGCTCTTATCATAGAGGAAATTTCGCCCTGTGTTAAGAATGTATCTGAAACTCTAACACCACCTGACTCCAGATTAAAACTGACCAATGGTTGGAGGAGAGTTCGCTGGGGGGAATTTTGCCAATCTCAAGAAAAGCTGGCCTCCTTATACCAAACAATCATTCCATTTCTTATGGCCGTGAATCAATTCACTTTAAATGAGTGTATCCCCAATTCCCTTTCTAAAATCTTCAATAATCATCAAGATCTACTATCCACTTTGGCTAACATCTTCCTTCCCAATAAAAGATCAAGGGGGACTAGAAGACCTCGTCACCCATGGTACAATGATAGCTGTGGTGTGGCCAAGGCAGATCTTATCTCTGCTATTAAACATAAAGACAGGTTGTTAATTAGGGATAAAAGGGCAGCCCACAAAAATGTCATCACGAAGGCAAAAAAAAGTTGGGAGTGCCAAAAATGGGATACCCTGAGAAGCACCTTGAATACTCATGACATGAGGCCTTTCTGGAATGTGATTAATTTGGGAACCCAAGATGGCAAACTAGCTATAGAACCCAATATTGGGGAGAATGTATGGAAGGCACACTTTGAATCCTTATACCTAAGGGTGGAGGACGAGGACGGGCCTGTGGGCAATATACATACGCCCCCTGAGACAACCTCTCTAGCTGCCCCCCAATCTCCCTCAAAGAGATAGCTGACACATTGAGCAGAATAACACCATCTAAGGCTCCAGGGCTAGACAAGATCCCCGGGGACCTCTATCGTTCCGAACCTACTATCTGGGTCCCCTATTTGTGGTCTTTGTTCAATGCCATCCTCCAGGGAATGGCGATTCCTACCACCTGGGTGGGGGCCGAAATTATACCTATTTTTAAAAATGGTTCTCCGCTCCTCCCTGCCAATTATTGCCCTATTAGTCTTATTGATGTAAGCCAAAAAATATTTGCCCGCGTACTCCTGGGGCGACTCCAGAGCTGGATGGACGAGCATAATGTCCTTAGCCCCCTCCAAGCCGGGTTTAGAGCAAAGGTCTCTACAACTGATCAAATTTTTAGGCTACAATTATTATATTGGAAATCTGTGTGTACAGAGGGTGGCAGCCTCTATTTAATATTTGTGGGCCTAAAATCTGCATTTGACCTGGTACCCGAGGGAAAAACTATGGGCAATCCTATAGGCTATGGGAGTCCCAGCATACCTTTGTCACCAGCTGAAACGTTTACACAAAGGAAATTTTGCCCAAATTAGGTGTGGCAAAAATGGTGCACTCACAGCCCCCCTACCTATAGAAAGAGGTGTACGCCAAGGCTGTGTCCTGGCCCAACCCTTTTTTGCCTTTTTATCAACTGCTTAGTTGAGCCATTGAATGCAGGGAATGACATTGATGCCCCCAAGCTAGCGAATTGCAAAATACCTGCTATGATGTTCGCGGACGACACCCTCCTGCTTTCAAAATCACCCATGGGAATCCAGATGGCCCTTAACATTTTTAGTGTTTTTTGTAGAAACCGGGGTCTGGAGATCAACCTACAGAAAACTAAGTACATGGTATTCAACGCAAGCAATAGTACCCGGCCAAATCCCTGTCTAGATGGGAGACCGTTAGAGAGGGTGTCCATCTTCGAGTACCTTGGGATTACGCTCACTGAAAAAATGGACTGGGGCCCGCAAATTAAGAAAGCAAGCCTAAAGTTGGCCCAGATAATGGGGGGTCTGACAAAGGTATATAGGAGTTGTACCCACAAATTTGTTGGCCCGGCAGTTGAAATCTACAAAGCACAAGCCAGGGGGGCCACCCTGTATGGTGCTGAAATCTGGGGCCATTGTCCATCGGGCTCTTTATCGAGCATTGAGAATTCCTTAGCTAGGCAACTATTGGGTCTTCCCCCTAGCTCCCCATTTACACCTCTCCGAATGGACCTTGGGATCAGACCAATCGCAGATGAAGCCGCTCTTAGACCCCTCTTATTTTGGCGACATCTGTGGAGTACCCCGGAATTGGCTGCATATAGGGATGAGCTGAGTGAAGTTCTGACCCAACAGGGCGTGGGCAAATTATCATGGTTGGCATACATTAGGAACACCTGTGTTGCCATGGGTAGGGGCAACTTGTGGAGCAACGCAGAAGAAACCTCCCCCGTAACCTCTAGGAAGGACCTGATGGAGAGTTATAGGGAGCATAAATGTGCTCAGATACAGGGGAGCCCCATTGCTGGCCTAATGACCCTAGAGTTTCTAGAAGTAAAAGACCAATATAGACTAGAACCTGTCTTGGATGACATCCAGCCGCTCCTGGCCAAGAAGTTATATCTGCAGTTCAGACATGGGGTGCTCCCGTTGCGTGCTTTCACAAATAAGTGGGCGGGCTCATCTAACTTGGATTGCCCAGCCTGTAACAACTCAGAGGAGACGGAATATCATGTGATATTTTTTTGTCAAGGATACAAGAGGGCAAGGATCCGATGGCTTCTTCAGTTATGTAGAAACATGGGGTCCAGACACTGTAGTGAGGTTTTTAGGTTATTGAAATATGACACCCATATACTCATTGTGTTCTCCATATCACGTTTTTATTCTCTATGTGGTGTACACGCAAGGCTATCTTAAAGATAAATTCATAGGCTGGGCCGATTTATCGTTATATATCTTTTAAACCGGGCCTTGATCTTTTCTCCTTTTCTTTATTTTTTAATTTGAATGAAATCAGTTTATGACTTTTAACGATCTTTTTCTTAACTATAATGTGATGTATAAATTGCTTTTATATTTTTCCATTTTATCTATTGTCAAATGTTGCTAGGCGAGGGCCACCTTGATTGCACCAAAAATGTCGGTATTGGATTTTGTAATGGCCTTTGTGCTGCTTATGTATTGCACATGCACTTTATAGACCACGGTCTAAGAATAACGTAAAAACCACAATGCTGCTGATGTATTGCACATGCACATTATTGAAACCAATACCCATAGGTTAATTTCAGGCCCCCAGAGCCAGGTTTCGGGGATTGTTGAGTTATACAGGATTATTGTAATTGTTTCCTTTCTGTCTAGGCATTGCATATGCACTCAACTGTCCCTGATTATTCGAGCAATGTAAATGCGATTAAGCTGTTCAAGTTAAGTATTGTACATTCACCTTATCGAATTCTATATCTATAGTTGAGTGATGCTGGTTCTCTGCAATGCCCACCTTGCTGGTCACGCACTTGCACTTTATTGAACCCAATTGTTCGAACAATGCAAAGGCCGCCATGCTGCTAATATATTGCACATGCACTTTACGACTCCCACATTTAAAGGATAGCTTCTGGCATGTTGAAGCTGGTCAGTGGGATAGACGAGTACGTTATGTAATATGACTGTAAGTCTATGCCAACAATGTGCTACTTGGTGCCTCACACAGAGTAATGGTTATTTTTATTGAGTTGAATGTAATGTACTGTATTTTTATCTGTGCTTTTTTGGCCATACAGTCCGAAATAAAGTTCTTTTGATGAATACATTATTTTAAATTAATTAATAAGTTGTTGTTAATTGATATTAATTTATTAATGTAAAATTAGTTATCGAAATTGTGTAATGATTTTTAGGTGTGGTTTGTGGTGTTTATTGGGGCAGAGGGTGGAAAGTAATTTATGTTTAACTAATTAATAATTAGTTGATTATTAATATTAATTTATCAATTGATAAATATTTATGGTTAGTGTTTATTGTTTTTTTGTGTGTGTGTTTTATTTTTATAGGGGTAACGTTTGGGTAGTGAATTAATTTTTATTTGTTTAATTTTTTTAAATTAATATTTGTTTAATTGATAATTAATTATGTTAATTATGGAGGTACATTTAAAAAAAAAATTAAATGTGGGTTGTGAATTGTGAGGGGCTATAGGGTAGGAAATAAAAAAAATATTACATGTATGTAATAAATAATGTTTTTGTTCATAAAAAATTTCCATTAAAAAATAGTTTTTGGTTTTTACATTATTTTTTAATTTGTTTTAAATAATAATTCTAGGTATTTGTTAGATCTTTTTAACATTCTAATCTGTTTCTATCTTTTGTAATATTTAAAACTTTTATATGTTTTATTTTTTTGTTTTTTAAAATCTTTTGTGTTGTAGTTGTTAATTTGTTTGTTTTTAATTTTGAACTGACTCCAGTGGAAATATTAATTTTTACCCCTCCGCTATCCAACACTTTCCCTACTGTTGCACAAACTGCAGTGGAAATAGTAATTTTTACCCCTCCGCTATCCAACACTTTCCCTACTGTTGCACTCACTGGAGTAGGAATAGTATTTTTTACCCCTCCGCTATCCAACACTTTCCCTACTGTTGCACTCACTGGAGTGGGAATAGTAATGTTTACCCCTCCGCTATCCAACACTTTCCCTACTGTTGCACCCACTGGAGTGGGAATAGTAATTTTTACCCCTCCGCTATCCAACACTTTCCCTACTGTTGCACTCACTGGAGTGGGAATAGTAATTTTTACCCCTCCTCTATCCAACACTTTCCCTACTGTTGCACTCACTGGAGTGGGAATAGTAATTTTTACCCTTCCGCTATCCAACACTTTCCCTACTGTTGCACCCACTGGAGTGGGAATAGTGATGTTTACCCCTCCGCTATCCAACACTTTCCCTACTGTTGCACTCACTGGAGTGGGAATAGTAATTTTTACCTCTCCGCTATCCAACACTTTCCCTACTGTTGCACCCACTGGAGTGGGAATAGTAATTTTTTACCCATCCGCTATCCAACACTTTCCCTACTGTTGCACCCAGTGGAGTGGGAATAGTAATTTTTACTGCTCCGATAGCCAACACTTTCCCTACTGTTGCACCTACTGGAGTGGGAATAGTAATATTTACCCCTCCGCTATTCAACATTTTCCCTACTGTTGCACTCTCTGGAGTGGTAAAATTAAGTTTTACCCCGCCGCTATCCAACACTTTCCCTACTGTTGCCCTCATTGGAGTGGGAATAGTAATTTTTACCCATCCGCTATCCAACATTTTACCTACTGTTGCACCCAATGGAGTGGGAATATTAAGTTTTACCCCTCTCCTATCCAACACTTTCCCTACTGTTGCACTCACTGGAGTGGGAATAGTTATTTTTACCCCTCCGCTATCCAACATTTTCTTTACTGTTGCACTCACTGGAGTGGAAATAGTAAGTTTTACCCCTTTGCTATTCAACACTTTCCCTACTGTTGCACCCACTGGAGTGGGAATAGTAATTTTTACCCCTCCGCTATCCAACACTTTACCTATTGTTGCACTCACTGGAGTGGGAATAGTAATTTTCACCCCTCCGCTATCCAACACTTTCCCTACTGTTGCACTCAATGCAGTGCAAAATTTAATTTGTAAGACTATTAAATATTTTAATGTTTTAATTTATATTATAATGTTTTTTTATTAGATTTAGATAAGTGTATGTAAATATATATATATTTATTTGTACATTTTTATATATTTATAAAATTATAAAAAACATTAAAATTAATAGTTTATTAAATGTTTTAAAGGAAATAGATATATATATATATTACATTTTATATATGCATGTTTTAATCTTTTTTAAATTACATTTATTTTATTATATTTGTTAAAATGTATATTACATCTAAATAATTTTTTAAGTTAATTTTATTATTTAATATATTTAACGTTAGTTTTTATTTAAATAAAAAAATCGATATTTTGTACATCTATATTTTTTACATCAATATTTTTGTTTCGATATTTTTGTACTTACAATTTTAAATGTAGGATGTTGATATTTTTGACATTGATATTTTTGCATCGATATTTGTGTATGGGGATATTTTGGGAATCGATATTCTATCAGTGAACCAGTTAACCATCTTTGCTTGAGCATATAATTATTCGTTTTTTAAAGAAAATTAGTGTCGACAAGGACCTTTTTCCACCCTATGTTTATTGTTTTTTTAACAGTGTTTAACTAGAGCTCAGCCTTGTTTAAGGCTGAGGTGGCACTGTGTGCAGAATAACGATGGACTGGGTTGCAGCCCTAAGTAATTACCAGAGGCTGAGATTAATTCAAGCAGCCCACCCATCACTTTTTTGTAAACTTCACTGAGATACCTTAAGTGGCACGGTGTTGGAGAGGAAATGAAATGTGAAGAAATTACATTACAGCAGACAACAGTAGAAAGCGATCTAAAATTATACGTGGTGAAAGAGCAGTGTAGGCCCTTATCTCATGCTGATGCAAGAAGAGGTGACAAGTTCACTAGAAAATAGAGCGCATGACCTGCAAGGTCTTAGTTAAAGGAAAACCTGTGTTTGTTAGCTTGAAGGAATTTATGGTCTCAGCACAAGCACTATTCTGTTGTACCAGTCAATTGAAAACATGATTGAAGAATAGGAGCAGGAGATTGAATTAGCCAGGAATACACAGAATCTGATAAGATGTCTTGGGAGCAGAATGATAAACCACACATGCAAATATACATGCATTCAAAAGACGTAAATACCTGGCTTGTTAAGCATAGTTAGAATTACAATGAAGAATGTGTAGGAAATAGGTTAAGAGGTTAGGGACACAGGTGACAAGATGTTTTCTGTAACCAATATGCAACTACTAAGTAACCTATTATTTGACCTTTTATAATATGCATTGTTCATATTGCTATATAAGTGGCTGCCTGTGAAGCAGCAAATTGAGACCAGGTGTTTACCTGTGTGAAGATAGCCACTCTCTCTGCCTCGACAGTAAAAAGCTGGGTTTGCCTTGCCAAGAGGAGTCTTGTCTTTTTCTTTATCTCAATTTCCCCGCAACATTTGGTGAGGCAGCATAGGAGTCCCTTTTGCCCTTAACTGACTGCTGCCACTGGAATACCGTCTACTCCCTCTGCATAGACCATTGCGCATCTTTGATGAGGTAAGCAGACACCGTGCCTATTCACAGGGGCGGGTCGGATCTGGAGATTCCGTGTTTGAGGTGATGACAATGCAGACTTCATTCCCTGTTTGGTATATTGTATGACTTTTCTCTTTGGCAATGATAAACGCAGATGTAATGTAAATATAACGTTATCGCATGCAATATTGTGTACATTGTATTGTTTTGTAATTGCATTTATATGACGCTTACTACCCCTGACAAGGCGTCGAAGCGCTTTTTTGGCGGCTACTCCAGAACTCATAAAAGATTAGTGGTAAATTAGTGTAGTGAAAATATGAAAGTAATTTGAGTGGTGGATATGTTAGTCAGTTATTTGGATTGAGAAGGATAGTGGAGGGATAGAAGAGGGAAAAAAGGTTTGCATTTATATAGCGCTGGCTACCCTTGATCGGGTGTTGAAGCACTTTTTCGGCGAGTAGCACGCTACTTCAGAACCCATAAAGGATTAATGGTGAATTAGTATAGTGAAAATAAGAAAGTAATTTGAGTGGCGGATATGTTAGTCAGTTATTTGTATTGAGAAGGATAGTGGAGTGATAGAGAAGGGAAAAAGGTTTGCATTTATATAGCGCTTGCTACCCCTGATGGGGTGTTGAAGTGCTTTTTCGGTGAGTAGCACGCTACTCTGGACCCCATACAGTGTTAGTGGTGAATTAGTATAGTGAACTATGGAAGTAATTTGAGTGGTGGATATGTTAGTCAGTTATTTGGATTGAGAAGGATAGCGAAGGGGTTGAAGAGGTAAAAAGGTTTGCATTTATATAACGCTTGCTACCCCATATGAGGTGTTGAAGGGCTTTCTATGTGAGTAGCACGCTACTCCGGAACCCATAAAGGATTAGTGGTGAATTAGTATAGTGAAATATAAAATTAATTTAGTGGTGGACATGTTAGTCTGTTATTTGGATTGAAAAGGATAGTGGAGGCATAGAAGGGAAGGATTTAGAATTTTGGGGGGGATCTCATAGCAGTAGGAGGAGGCTTAGGATGAATAAAAAGGGAGGTGGGGGATGAGTAAAAGGGAGGTGGGGGAAGAGTCCGAGGGAGGGTTTAGAAAGGCTTGTTTTGGGGATCGGAATAGTAAAAAGAGGGATCAAAGTAGTGGTTGGGGTTTGGGCTTAATGAGAGAGTGGAGGTAATGGATATATTGATAGAGGTATAGGGTGATAAATAGGGTAGTGCATTGGAAAGAATAGTACAAAGAGGTTTGAGATGAGTCAGAGAGTTGAGGTAGAGGATATATTGAGAGCGGTATAGAGTTAAAAATAGGGTAGTGCATTCGATATGCTGAATTAGAGGAAAAGTAATAAATAGGTAAAAGTAATAAATTTAGGGGCCGATTCACAGAACTAATCTGAGATAAAATGCTAAACTTACTACTTTTGGTATTCACAGAAGGCATTTAGTAGTAGTAAAGTTAGGACTCCTAACTTTACTACTACTAAACTGAGACAAAATCCTAACTTTACGACTTTACTAAATGCCTTCTGTGAATACCAAAAGTAGTAAGTTTAGGATTTTATCTAGTTCTGTGAATCGGCCCCATAGAGATCCAAAAGTAATTGTGATATAGTTCCATAAGTACATGGAAGGTATTTAGATGCATAAAGGAAGGTAGTATATGTAGATTAAAGATGCATTAAATAAACTCTGGCTTTCAAGTGTTGTTGTACTTTAAATTAGTTTTATTTATTTATATATATATATATATATAATAATAATAATAATAATACTGACATTTATATAGCGCGAACAGCTACCTCAAAAACAGAGGTGTCCCGGCGCTCTAGCAGCAAGCAGCGCATGCACATAAGTTTAGGCACTGAGGTCAGGCCTAATCATTGCTAAAGAGCCATGTCTTCAGCGCTTTTCTAAAACTGGTCTCAGTGTTAGCTTGGCGGAGAAACCCAGGTAGGGCATTCCACAATTTAGCCGTTCTTACTGTGAGCGCCCTACCGCCCAAACGGGCTTTCACAAAGCGGGAGCGTAGAGCAAATTCTGAGAGTTTGACCGCAGGGAGCGATTTTGCTTATACCGGCCAAGTCTTTGTTTAAGATAGCTAGGACATCTTCCCTGAAGAGCCCGATAGGCCAAGGTCAAGGCCTTAAATTCGATTCTTTTGGCTACCGGGAGCCAGTGTAGCTCCTGTAAATGCGGAGAGACATGATGTCGAAAAGGAATGCGTCTAATTAGTCTCGCAGCCGCATTCTGCACCATCTGCAGACGTCTAATCGAATATTTAGGCAGGCCAAGATATAAGCCGTTTGCGTAGTCCAGCCTGGATGTCACTGTGGCATGGACTACGGATTTACGGCAATCTTCTGGCATAAAATGTAAAACTTTACGGAGATTTCTCATTTTACTAAAACACGAAGCGGTGACCTGTTGGATTTGGGCCGAGAAGAGAGATCCGCCTCCCATCTCACCCCTAGATTTTTAATACTCGTGCTAGGAGAAGGCGGAGGGCCCATTTCTACTGGCCACCACAGATCTGAAGCAGGCACAGGGCCATTTCCGAAAAACAGCACCTCTGTTTTTCCCGCATTGAGTTTTAGTTTGTTTATATTCATCAATATGGCTATATCTCTCAAGCAACCTTTAAAATTCATAAAAGCCTCTGTCGTTCGCTCTTGAAAAGGGAAAACCAGCGGGGTGTCGTCAGCGTAGGAGATTGCCTTCACACCCCAGTTGGCAATCAAAGAAAAAAGAGGGGCTAGGTACAAATTGAAAAGTAAAGGACTCAACGCGGAGCCTTGAGGGACGCCGCACCATAGGGCTTTAGGTTTTGATTCAAATGGTTGTAAGGCGACTCTTTGGGTACGGCCGCTTAAGTATGATTTCAGCCAAGTCAAAACCTTCCCCCCAAAACCTGTGTCTTGCAATCTCTGCACCAACACGGTGTGGTCGACGGTGTCGAAAGCTGCAGACAGATCCAGGAGCACCAGTAACACTGATGCCCCTGAATCTAACGACCATCTCACCGACTCGGCCACCTCCAGGAGGGCAGTCTCCGTGCTATAGCCTGCCCGAAAACCAGATTGTGATCATGCAGGGCGGCATTACTCTCAACAAAGTTGGTCAGTTGGTCAGTTGCAGTATATATTTGTAGATCAATAGTGAAGCAATTGTAGAAAAATAGTTATGATAAAAAGATTTACTTATTTATGCAGTCACTTATATACATGTTAAAAAACATAGAATAATGTAAATATCAGTAATATGTACATTAGCAGAACTAATTAATATCTATCTATAATAATGTTTTTAAAAACATAGGGGCCTATAACGATGGCGGGCGGACTTTGTCCGCCCGCCACCGCAACGGAGCACGGGACCGACCGCCGATGTTGCGGCGGTCCCGCCATGCAAATTAGGATGCGCCCGCCACACTGGCGGGGGCATCCTGGGCCTTTTACATTGCGGGTGGATCTGCTGGCTGCAGCCCCGCTCGCAATGTAAAAGGATTGTGCACAGCATTGCCATGCACAACATGGCAGGCACCACGTGGTGCCTGCCACGTAGTGCATTGTAATGAGGGGGGGTACCATAGGTACCCCCCATGTGCACCCCCCCACCCCCCCCAACACCCTGGGGGCCCGCAACGGGACCCCAATGTCAATGACCGCATGCCTTTCCATGGTGGCATCGCCACCATGGAAAGTTCAATCACCGCATACATCATAATATGAATGGCGGTGTCTTGCAGACACCGCCACCATATTGTGACCCTTTTCCGCCCGGTCGACAGTTCGACCGGCGCAAAAGCGGCGGATGGTCTTTCCGTCCGCCGCGGTGCCCCCCGCCATACTAATATGGCGGGGGGAGAACCAGGGACATGTGGCGGGCGGATCGCCCCCCCCGGGCTGGCGGTGGCGATCCGCCCGCCATCATAATGACCCCCATAATTATTACACACGTACATGTGTTGCACAATATTAAGTTCAGGTGCTGCGTAGTCTTTAGAGTGTTTATCCCAACATAAAGTTGGAAATGGTCAATGTGGGTGATTCGAAGTTGGGTTTCCAATATGTGTTCCAATATTTTGACATAGAGGGACGGCTGAAAGGCTGTCATTAAACTTTACCTCCAAATACGATCCTAACACTTGAATTACCGTCCTGGACCTGATGTCCAGAAGTCATTCCATGGTCTATGAGACGCATGGTTTGAGGGTTATCCTCACTTGCGCGCGGGGGGGGAGTGTCCAGTTGCTTACAACAGTATTTACCTTTTAGAGTAAAAAACTGGTGATTAACATTTAGGGCCCGATTCCGATCTCGCTAGGAAAGCCCTCCGTACGACTCGGATCCGGAGGGCTTTCCGAGCGAGACGTGCTCCGGGAGTCCGAACGTGCAAGTACGATGCTGCTGTATGCCTACGGACTCGGTTCGCTCAGTCTCCCATTGAACTCTATGGGAGCCCGTGTACAGACGCGTACACAAGCTCCCATAGCAGAAAAGGGGTGGGTGGGGAAAAGCGTACAACCTGTGGCGGGCGCCCCATGGTGCCCGCCACACTGTGCATGCTTGGATCGGGGGGACCCATGGGCACCCCCCGTGACAGATTCGGAGGGCCCCGGGTGAAGGAGGGCCTGGTAGGGCTCCCCGAAGTATGCTTCCGACAGCCGTTCCGTCTCGCTGAGACCGAGGCGAAGCGGCTGTCCGAATCGTGCATCGTACTCGCTCGGTCGGAAATCGTCTCCATTGCGCGGCACGATTCGTCTACAAACGAGACGTACGGAGCGGTTCGGGTCCGGAAACGATTCGGTCGGCGCTTACGCGATCTTCGCATCGTACTTGGTCGTTTGGACCTGTGTACGATTCGGTCGTAAACAAGGGCTACGGATCGGGTCCGGTAAAGCCAAATCTGATTCAGGGGCCTTCCGAGCGAGATCGGAATCGGGCCCTTAGAAGTAGTTGAAGTGTTTATATTTTAAATATGTTGATGGTGAATGCGTGTGTGTGCATGTAAATAGAAATGTGGCCACAGAGTGATGTTGTTGTATAATGCTGCATAATGTTATTATGACGTATAATGTTTAACATATGACTGAAAAGACAAATTGAGGTATTTCTTCTTTGAGGACTAGTGTAAACATTTTAATAGAAGAAATAATAAGTAGATAGATAAAAGTTAAATTGCAAAGGTTGTTAGAAATATGGGGGGATTATGGAGACTCCCTTAGAGCACATGCAAAAGACCTTTCCAGGTGACCAGAAAAATTACAGAAATATTGTCAGGAGTGGTTTAAGGCTACTCAAAAGCACACGTATCCCTGGCCATAGGAAGGGGCATTTGATGACAAAATATCAGAGCACATTGCTACACACCTTAAGAGTAAATATACAGGAGCTAAATTGCAGAAGCGAGAAGCCATTTTAGCCTTATGGCAAGTTTTTGTGCGAGTAGTCTAAGGACTCCTCAAATGTTGATACCCCTAGTGCACTGTCTGCTCTCCCACCTCCATATGACTCTATAAATACTTTTCCTAAGGTACCTGGTATTTATCCACTGACAATGCTACACAAAGCTGCAGTGGGATTTGGGAATCCAGAAGTTGAGACTCCTTCACAATCCCCAAATAGATACCCTAATGTTGCCCCAAAGATGTCAAAACCAAGACATATGCATAGTGGTAGGTGACTGTCAGTTTTCAGGGCAACTAGAAGTGTAGTTTATACTACATTTAGAACCAGCCTCTCTCCAAGAGAGTAGAGGTGAAGAGCAGGGTCCAGGAAACAGTGACAATCAGTTGCATGTTTCATCATCAACATTGCACTTATTACAGAAGAGGGATGTCATAGGAAGGGTAGTTAGGGAGCGGATGTCTACCCCACAGTAACGAGATGCAGATGATGCTAAATGGAATGACTATGTAGACAAGGCAGTTAGAATGGTGCAATGGCCAATATCTCAGGGAAGAGATGAGGATTTTAAGAGGATTGAAGATATTTTACCATCTTGGTATGAGGAGAAGAGAAATGTAATAGTTTCACCAGAAAGCCTACAGGAATGGTTATCATGAAGTGAGGACAGAAGGGATGCAAGAGAAGCAAGGAGAGAAGGACATTATGATAATCTTTCAGGGCAGATTCAGGGAAGTTTTGAGAGAATGGCAACTAGAATAGAGTCAATACATAGGCGTGAATATAACATGGGTGAAGTTCTTCAATCTTCAGGGACTAGGCACTCTACTTAGGATATTAGTCCTCAAGAAAGGCCCCTTATTGACTTTGACCATACAAAGGGTGCAATGGGATTGACATTAGAAAAAGAGAGCAGGACATTTTCTCTAGAAATAGGAAACCCCGAGCGACTGTGCTTGAGCGGTTGCAGTTGCGGTTTCAGGTAACACATGCACAGCCAGATCCCAGGATGGGATCTTGTGTAACCTATGGGAGGATTGACATTCCAACCTCAAGCACACACATAGAATTAAGTGTCAGAGTACACAAATGTAAGTTTGAAACAATATTGCAATTCTGATGATCTTATTTATTTCTTGGCCTGCTGGCCTCTTCTTCGTTTTTAGCCTTAGAACCAACACTTGTTTCATCACTATGGGGCGTACCCCACGATTTCCTCAGGGCTAAAAAAAACAGAGAACAATACTGGTTATAATATTACAAATCATATCCAACCCTCGTCGCACCCATTGTCTAGTTGACATACATGTATACAATCATATATTAAACAGAATCTGTGACACAATCGAGGAAACCCATGCGAAAATCATATTGCAAATACATAATTATTAATAGTGTCCAAGACACATGCATCCAATTCTTTAGGCAAGAAAAAGTTGATGTCCTTCGGCGTTTATATTCACGTGAATTGCCATCAACGACACTTTACGAAGCGTGGTGCCCCCACAATATCAAAAAACACACCTGCGCCTCATGGCGTGCAAAATATCCGACACCAGAACAGAACCTCTATAGATCTATGTGTGTAGTACCTGTATGCTTTAATGTAACCAGCTATCTGTAATTCACCCTGTAAGGAGATCATATATCTTGCTATCAGTATCCAATCAATTCCAAAAAGTAAGGTCCACATTTCTTGGCATTTTTGAGACTGCCTAACTTAGTCCCGGTGGTAATTCTGCCCCGGATAAAATCAATAAAGTCTTCACAAGTATCACCTACAATATTAAAATATCTAACACGAACTACCCAATACAAATAAATAATCGTTCCAATGCATTTCCAATGAGTGATTCACCTCACCCCTATCCTCACCTTCGAATCCTTTTCTCTCTCTTTATATTGCAGTATCCTTTAATATTCAGAATCATGAAATAACCTCTTTTATCCAGAGGATCCCCCGAGAATATAGTGAACACGAAGCACATATTAGTAAACTATTCTCTGACAGTAGGAAAAGTCCCTCCGACTTGACCTTAATCTAAAATCTAGCCAGTTCACATGCATGGGACTGCCTGTCCCTTTTTAGGTCTCGCGCCTAGCGTTGCAGTGCGCAGAAATGCTCGCGCAGCGCGAGACCTCTAGAAAGGGCTTTAGAAAGCTAACCACACGCTCGTGCGTGTGGTTTTGCTTTCCGCGGCTGCCATTGGCTTTCGCGTGCTTTTTAAAAAAAAATCCAGCACGCAATTGGGCAAAGGCGGGCGCATGTCCCGCCTTTGCCGCGCCCATTCCCGATGGTGGCTAGCACGCGCAGCAGCGCGCGTTCGCCTCGCTGCCGCGCTCCCTCCCCCCGCTCCTCTGTGGTGCGCGCGCACCACTGGTTCTCATTAGTTCTGGACAACTCTTTACAGTGCTACGTCCCCAACTTTGAACGTGAGAAGATAAATGGAGAACAGCTGCTACAGATTTCCCATCAGGATCTCGAGGAGCTTGGCGTGGCTCGCATCGGCCACCAGGAGTTGGTGCTTGAGGCTGTGGATCTCCTCTGTGCATTGGTGAGTTACAAAGTGTTTGGGCTTTGGGATCTCTTCCCCACATCCCTTCTGCTGCTAATTAACCTTGCACTTTAAAAATTACACTGTAAAGCCCCGGAATGAAAATTGCACCGAAATACCCCGGAATGAAAAATGCACTGCAAAACCCCGTAACCTGCGTTTCTGCAGACTAATGCACTTAAGAAAACAGATCGGCCTAGCATGAAGTCGCCTTTTGACCGATTGAACCTCCACCTCTTCTTTCTTAAATTGTGTTCATAGAAAGCCCATAAAACAAAAAAGCAGGTACTTCCAACCCACAAGTACACCAGAGTCAGTGATTTATAAAGTAGGTTATGTGTTAAATCCTGTTTTTCTGTTCGTGTTTTCAGTGCCTGTTGGTCACGTGATAGAGTACTAAAAAGGGGGGTGTCAAGCACTTTGTCAGTTTTATGAATCCGATAGAGTGAGTGTACCTCCTGCGTACATTTGCCCAAATCTGATGTACTAGTTGAGGACTTGTCTCTGCTTTGCCAAAAACATAGGTCCATTTCTTCCTAAATGGTGTGAAATGTAATAGTTTGTAGCAATGATACCAAGATCATGCTTATGGATTGAGGTTGAGTCTTGGTATGGCCTTAGCAGGACAGTTAGTCCGCCTCTTACGACAACAGCCTCTTGAATCCTTTCATGTCTTAATCCTGATTGCCATCACAAGAGTCTCCTCTGTATCAGTTTGAACATCCTGTTCTGCCCTGCAAGGTAGGAAATGAACTAGCTGATGCGGCCAGACAGTTGTTTTTTGATGCGATCAGGTTAATTTACTTAATGACTCGGCAGAGCTTGAATAGCGCTGGACTCTTGCTTCAAGGGTGAGTTGACCATAGCTACAGATGGGTTTGCTGACCTACCTTTGACACCAGCGCAAAGGCAAAAAGTTCTGAGCTTGAAAGCTATGGCAGGACCAAGTTGGCCAGGTGGGAGTCAGAAACAGACAGATGGAACTTGTTAATTGTTTTTACTAGTCGCCCGCTTAGTACACGGCTAGATAACTATCTGCTCTACCAGCCCACACAAACTCCTGCACTGTTTTGTACATTTAAACTAGTGTGCTTGGAATAAAGTCACTATTTGGTTTCAGGTACAAATTAGGATTCTTAAACTTTTACGGTATTTATTTAAAATCGATTCTACCTAGGCTTGTGTTTTAAGACTATATGCATCTCATGCACTGTTTGCACAGTTTGCGACCGATATATATATTTTAGGCTTTTTGCACACATATTGTAAAGATTTTAAATAATTATGCATTAAAGGAACATTGACTGACTGATGGGACCAATGCGAAAGTATGTTTGTGCATATGGAGTCTAAACGAGGACTGAGAAACCCCAATAGGAACCGAGCATGGAATATAATTCTTAGTGACTTTGCTTGGGAGGCCTACAAAGGTGACCACCTAATGGACTGCAGCCAGATATGTAGGACATCAGAGCAGTTATGCTGCAGCAGTGTTTCAGTGGAGAATCATGTTATGTTGCAGTAAAGAGAACAGCTGAAATATTGGTCAGCTTATCAGCTGAATATCTAGCCCCCTTCTTCTATGCAAGATATGTGATACTAGCAACATGTACCCAGAGGGTAAACCAGAGCCCTATCTGAAGACACGAGTTTATTGGTGGAAATGGTTTGCATTTACCTCAACTGTATGATCTTCACTACGGTTGTGAATTGCCTGTATAATGTATGGGTAAAATATTGTAAACTTAACTAGATATGCCTATATGCACGGATCTGATAGTATTGACAAGTACAATGGCTGAGATTGAACTTTAACAAAAATATTTAAAAAAAAAAAAATATATATATATATATATATATATTTTTTAAACATTTTTGTTAAAGTTCAATCTCAGCCATTGTACTTGTCAATACTATCAGATCCGTGCATATAGGCATATCTAGTTAAGTTTACAATATTTTATATAGTATATATATATATATATATATATATATATAATATGAGCTGACCATAGATTAAAATCATTTTCTCACGCATTGGTCCTCCAGTTGGTTTGCTTTGATCGCGAAACATATTTTTAAAGGTCACATACTCAGCTCTCTGACTTGGGGGTCTTGATTAGAGCAGCCATGCTCAACCTTCCCATCTCTTTTATGAAGGAGTTTTGGATCTCTGCAACTGCCAAAAAGAAAGCTAAAGATGGCTGCCCATGGGGCACTGTCTTTTTTTTAACTTAAAGGCTTTGCTTTCCTATGGAGGCAAGAAGCAATTAGTTATCCAAAAGTTTTGTGAACTGGACCCCAATCTGAACCCAACTTGGACATATAAATGACAGATCTTGTTTCACAGAATCCATATCGGCAGAGATTTAACTTCATTGGTGCCACTGAATTCTGTGAAAATCCACCTGTTGACTGTTGTACTGTCCAGCATCTCTCTGCTATGTTTCTGTCATTTGTACAGCCTCGTACCTTTCTTCCCAGGGAGGGGGGGGGGTGTTATCCCTCTGCATGATTTCAGACATTGTTTGACTGTACTCATTGTGTAAGTTTCTTCGTTGAATGTTTTTGTGATGCTGGCTATCTTCAGAGATGTGTTTAGTGATGAATCCTATTAAGGTGGAAGAATCTTATTTAGCAAAAAAGCAGCATGAATTATTTTCCAGAAGGCTGTGTACACTGTGTTAATTTGGATATTAGGAGGAAAAGAGTTCCAGAGTTTAGGGATGAGCACAGAAAATGTTCGGGCCACTAATCAAGGATTTACAAAATTAAGGTTTTTTCAAGAGGTTTTATTGAGATTATTGAAGACTGACACAGATTGGGTGTTTCCAGATCAGGGACTGAGCGATGTCTATTAAATTGTTGAGAACAACGACAAAGTCAAGACTGTTTGAGTATTCACAAATATTGCTGATGCCATATCCTGCCCTGATGCACACATGAAGTTACTGTAAAATAGCGTGCGAGTTCAGCGTGCATTTTGTTTGTGAAAATGCCCCAAACACCCAACACGCGCAAGAAAGGTCTTAAATAATTAAGCATAACGTACTAATGTATGTATTTGTAAAGGCAGTTTCTGCCAATACTAGAAAATATTTTGCCTTTTATCTTCCCTTTTATTTTCACCTACCCAATATTTATTGGGGTGTATGAAAAGGTTTTTCGCCGGATTTTAAAATACTTTCCATGTGAGGTGACAAACAGGGCCAAACATGTTCAACTGCACAGTTCCCC
This sequence comes from Calotriton arnoldi, assembly GCA_963921515.1. Classification (NCBI taxonomy): domain Eukaryota; kingdom Metazoa; phylum Chordata; class Amphibia; order Caudata; family Salamandridae; genus Calotriton; species Calotriton arnoldi. The sequence goes on along the minus strand of CAWUFW010009449.1, from coordinate 380,779 downwards.
AAACTAATTGTCTGCTTGCCCATAATCTTGGGGAATAGTGTAAGGCGAAACAAGCAGGCAAAATATAAATCATGGACATAAGTCTAAATTTCTGCACATATACAGTTGTTTTGCGAAGTGGGTGCTTAAAACCCAAGTAGGGGTGTTATTGTCCTTCAGCTCTAACAAGAGAGGATTTGTGCGGACTTGTTTGGGGACACCCACGGAGGGAGCCCTTCACAAAGCTCTCCCTTGGTATCTTTTTGTGTGACCCTCTCCTCAGAAGCCCTTAAGGTCACCTGTGACGCAGTGGGGTTTGGAATGATCTGCTGGCTTCAGTTGCCTTGGCTACCGCGTGAACAAAACTTCATTCATTTGCTGTGAGTGTATTTGAGAGGCTGTGTGTGTACAGGTGTGTATTTGGTGTGTGTTTGTATGTACTGGTGTGCGTCTGTGTGAAGGTATGAATGAATGTGAAAGGCTGAGTTTGTGTTTACAGGTGTGTGTGTGTGCATTGTGAATGTATGTGAGAGACTGTGTGTACACTAACACTAATCCTTTTATGGGTTCCGGAGTAGCGTGCTACTCACTAGAAAAGCGCTTCAACACCCATCAGGGGTAACAAGTGCTATATGAATGCAAACCTTTCTTCCCCTTCTATCCCTCCGCTATTCTTCTCACTCCAAATAACTGGCTAATATCCACCACTCAAATTACTTTCATATTTCACTATACTAATTCACCACAAATCCTTTATGGGTTTCCGGAGTAGCGTGCTTCAACACCCCATCAGGGGTAACAAGCGCTATATAAATACAAACCTTTTTTCCTCCTCTATCTTTCTGCTATCCTTCCGAATCCAAATAACTGAGTAACCTATCCACCACTTAAAATTTACTTGCATGTTTCACTATACTAATTCAACACTAATCCTCTTTGTGTCCCGGAGTAGCGGGCTACTCGCCGAAAGTGCTTCGACGCCTCGTCAGGGGTAGTAAGCGCTATATAAATGCAATTACAATACAATGCAAGTTTGTTCCTGTGTACATTGCTCATACTTTTTTATTTCTTCTTAATGGAAAACTAACATGTGGGGATGTGTGTGCGTGTGTATATACAATGTACCTTTCTAATTAGTTTTAATGAAGTTATGGATACAGTGCATTTGGTTCAACCTTTAAATAAATAAAAATAATATAAATATTTTTTTATTATATGGATTTTCTTGTAACATTTGTATTGTGCTGTTTTGTGAAAACCTTAACCACGCAAAAACTTTACTTTCTAAGTGTATCTAATACTTCTTTCTGCAATGTTTCGAAGTCTAATGAACGCTGTAGGCCTTGCAAAGAGTATGTTAAGTGCTAAATAACGAAATAAGTACTAATGCAATAAAATACAATGTACCTTTCTAATTAATTTTAATGAAGTTATGGATACAGTGCATTTGGTTCAACCTAGAAATAAATGTAAAAAAAAATATATATATATATATATAGTTACGTGATTAATGTTTTAACAAAACAGCACAATACAAATGTTACATGAAAATCCATCTAAAAAAAAAAAATTCCCCACACATAAATTTACATGTAAAAATTAAATGTCATAGCGAAATTGTTAAACTTGACATTACATATTCATCACTAGACATTGTTCGCTCTCAGAATCCCAAGTTTATTTGCACAGTTTATACCTAAAGGCGTCTGAACCTACCTAATATCAATCATCAGGGCTTTAAGTGGGCTGGGTCCGTCTGGGTCTCAGACCCGGAAGAATTTAAAACGGGCATTGAAGCGGGTCCCTGTTGGAGACTATAGTCATGTCCTAAACTTTACAGGCAAAAACACTGAGTGATTTTTTTTTTTTGTATATTTTTATTGAAAATATTGATAGCAAGAACATAGATCAGGTCACATCCTTGGTTACAAAATTTCAAGTGAGAGGGAGCTATGGTAAGCCAAGGAAAAATATATAGTAAGGACACTGCAGTACAATAGTTGCGGGTGGGGGGAGTTTCTTCCTTTACAAAAAAAACCACTGTTACAAATGGAAAGCAGTGTCTGCTGGGGGAGAGGATAAGCCTTTTGCCCAACTTAGGGGCCGATTCCGATTCAGGCCGGAAATCTCTCCGACCGAGCCGGACTCGGAGAGATTTCCGACCGAATCGGACACTAGCAGCCCGAACGAACGAGTACGATGCGCACGTATGCCATCGGACTCGATTCGGTCGGACTCCCATTGAAGTCAATGGGAGCCAGTCGTACGACGCGTACACGGGCTCCCATTGACTCAATGGGCACGACGCGAACAAGGGCGCCCCCTACAGCGTGTTCGCGTCGATGCGGGTCGCGCCGTACATGCACGTGTAGGGGGACCCATGGGTCCCCCTGTGTGCGACTCGCGCGGCTACGCGTACAGGGGGTCCGACACGGACCCCCAAAGTACGGCTCCGACTGCTCTTTGGAGCCGGAGTGCGCGGCTCGGTCGGACTGCTCGCGGCGCGCATCGTACTTACCCGGCCGGGGAACGTCTCCATTGCGCGGTGCGAAGCGAGTCGGTCGGTGCGGTTCGACCCGGGAACGAGTCGGTCGGAGCAGTCGGGTCGCCCGGACGAGTTGGTCGGCGATTTCGTATCGTACTCGCTCGCCCGGACGCGCGTACGTATCGGTCGGGAAATAGGGCTTTGAATCGGATCTGGTTAAGCCGAATCCGATTCGGAGCCCTACCGGCCGAGATCGGAATCGGCCCCTTTGACTTTACAAGTCCAGAACACACTGTCTGAGAGGCAACCACTGCACAACCATTTGGTCATATACTCGAAGGGCCCGTCTTCCGGGCTTTTTCATGATACCATTGTGGGTAGAAAAACCTGTTTTCACCGGAATTGCAGTAGTGTGTTTGAATTGTGCTGCCATCCTTCTTTCCTATTCACATTTCCCAAGGAGGAATCATTTAATGGGAAAACCACCTGGTTAGGATGGAAAACGTGCATGAGTTGGTTCCCAAGCACCAATACCTACGATTATTTCCACAATTAGAGTGCAAAACCCAGGGCTTTAAGTGGGCAGGGTCTCACCGGTGCTGAGCACCGGCAGTTTTTAAAAGGGGGCCTTGAAACGGGTCTCTATCGGGCTCTGTTTTGTTCCCTGCCACAAAGTAATATCCAAGTATTCCCCAAGCTTAGTTGTTAAAAATATGCTTCATGGCTACACACTTACACGGTCCACACATGCTTTCTTTTTTTTAAAGTTGCTGCTTGTTTGGTTTACTTTTGGCCAGTCACTCTCCAACAGAGCATTTTGGCACTCCGACACCAACTGCTCCCTCCATCCTCCCTTACTAGGTAACAGACATTGCCATTTACAATGCCAATAGCTCTAACTTAAAAAAATGCGAGACCTATTGCATTTCCAATGCTTGTTCCTATTGCCCGAGCGAGTGCGCACCGTATTCGGCGTTGCAACCGAGCGCCATTGCCGGCCTGATTAAGAATCCAGCCCCAAAGGCGGAAACGGCAGTAGAAACAATGACGAAGTTGCATCCAAATCACGGCCAATTACTAGGGCTCTTCTCCTGATACTACAGCTGCCGCCATCTTTGACGTATACAGTCCCCCACTAAGTATAGTTATGCTTTTGTTATTTACATTATTATTATGCTGTTATTACGCTGTTCCGTGCAAAATGCATGTGATTTTTGTAAATGTTAACGCATAACAATAAAGAAATCTAAAGTGATATATCCTCACCCAATTCCTACCTACTTTTTATTCTTCCTCATGTCCTGCCACCCCTGGCCAAATCACCACAACCGATATTGTATCCCTTGGTGACACTACTAGTCTGTCACTTATATAGCAGGAATTAAAGCCCCGTTGATGATTTCCAAATTATAATGAGAACTTAAATCTATTAATCTCCCAAATCCCAATTTGATTTCGAGAGGCTATTCCCAGTGCGTTTGGGTAGGCATATGTTATTTTGGGAGAAATCCAAGCCAGGTGTTGCCATTATATTAATGTGAGTACTGTGATGAGAGTTACACTTCGCAACGCATCGTATCCAGATTCAACAGTTTAATTAACAGCAAAAATGTCATTCTGGTCACTGCTGGAACAGAACAAGTATCTTTTATGAATAACACACGTTTTTGCGTTACATCAAATATCTGTGTGTCCATGTTTTGATTTTCGCTTCGCGATCTGTTGACATCATTAAAGTATACCATGCATAATTAGTACCACAGCTAAGCCATTCAAACCAAAAGCAATACAATTATAGACAGATTTCTATGTTGAGCAACCTTCCACCGAAATTTCCTACTATATATTTCAATACATTATGCATCTCTATTGGCTTAGTATTAAGTGTTGTCATACGTTTAGATGTTACAACATGTTCCTAATCAGTTATGCAATTAAGAGGTGCTTCTGATCATCGCAAAGATTATCCATTTGCATATTGTTGCTACGCAATTCATAACCTGGTGTTAATTCATCATATCATCAAGGAAAAGGAACTTAGCAATTGCATCAAACCAACAATTTTTCTTGTGATATCACTCATATGAAGGTCATACATAAAAATATATTAAGGTTAATGATTTATCACTGTAGTAGCGTATTCAACATTTCGTTCAGGAAAGGGAACGTGGCCCTTTTGGTCAAACCTAAAACTTGATTAGACCAGTTCTGTCAATGCCATACATAAAAACATTGTGACAAGCATTGCATACATATGTTATGTTGAGTCTTGATTAGGCGCACGAATCGTACTCGAAGGGACATATCGGCTCTGGTCCCGGTCAAGGTGCAGCAGGATAGGGGGGACCTGGACGAAGGCGAAGAGGAGGAAACTGCAGCCTGACCCCATTAAAAGGCGAGTATTCACCCCTTTTCGTCCATTACCGCCGACTTGAAGTAGGAGGAAACAAGCCAGAACCAAATACCAATGGCGGTAAGACTGGCTGAAGTCCCACAGCGGCTTCCTACATCTCATCCCACTGAAGGGGTGGGTAGCGAAGTCCTGGCAGAGTTGGTGGGACCACGGCAGTCTTCTCACCCATTTGCAATGCAGCATCTAAATCGGGTGGGCGGGTGGACCGCCAAGTAGGCGGCCGGGAAGACCACCAAAATAGCCCACTCTGTTGCGGTCCCACATAGATCTAACTCAGGCCCTCAGTCAATGCAGCCAAATGAGGATCCTGCTCAGTTTCTCAGCTGAATGTAAGAAACGTGGACTCAAGAAGTAGGCCAGAGTTGGGAAGCAACAGGTGGAAATGCTGTGTTGTTTTACAATGTAGTTAAGATGGGTTTACCCTCTGATGTGCAAGATAATCTTGATAATGTAAGTGGCATTGGAAGCCAAACCCTGGACAGAGATAAAGGCACATATAATCCATTTTTGTAAAAAGAAGCAGGAGAAAGAAACAAGCAGGAGGTGACAGAGAAAGCAGCAGCTAAGTTAGTGCATCAAAGTTGGCAAATAAAGACGCAATGAAAGGAGTTGTAGTAGCAGCCACCACTCAGACAACTGCAATGTCTGTGCGATCGGTCCCAGGGAACACCCAACAACAGTACCCACAATAGCAGGATTATGTAAGGGCACAAAGAAGTATAGAGGAGGATGAGGAGTAATAGGAGGAAATAGGATAGGTCCCCAGAAGATGGATCAAACATGTCGCAGATATGGACATTTTTATTAGAGATTGCAGGACTAAGAGATGGGATGAACAAAATGGAAGGACAGAACTTTTACAATCAGCCAAGAAATACAGTAGTGCAGCCACAGTCAAACCTGTAAATAATATAAGTACCTCAGACGCCACCACAAAATGTGCAGCAATCAGTAGTGCCTCAAATACAACAAATGGCGCCACAGCAAAGGTACCAAGCACCCCCAATGGCAACTCCAAATCAAAGTGGACAGGGAAGTGTAGTTGTAAGAGGAGGAAATCCTTTCCAGGCAAATTATATGGGAGGATACACGCAATGAAGGTGCCCACAGAGAAGTTCCATGTGTCAAGTATTGTCAGTGATGCCCAGGCCAGATGAGGAACCCACTGTGACAGTAGCTATCAATGACAAGAGGTATGCATTTCTCATAGATATGAGAGCACCTCGATCTTGTATTAGAGAGAGAGACTTTCCAAACATTGAAGACTGATGTAACAAATGCCCTAGTTTTGGGGACTCCTGACTACACCAAGGAGTTTTTTCTCTTTTGTTATTGCAATGGTCAAGTGATGACAGCTGTCCTTACGCAAAAATATCCCTTAGGACACAAACCCATTGAATATTTTAGTGGACAGTTGTATTCAGTGATGAGAGGACATTGTCCTTGCGAGCAAGCTCTCGCCACTGCATTGTTTGCATTGCAGAAGAGCACCCCCATTGTTATGGGGCCACCTTTGAACCTCTATACAGAACATGATGTGTTTGCCATCATTCAGAAGGCTAGGACTACTCTAACTACACTGAGAGTGTCAGGATATGAAGTGATACTGTCACTACCATCTTTGAAGGGTCATACAGTGAACCCTGCAACATTCTTTGTTCATCCTATATTAGAGTCTGAGGATGATGCGCATGACTGTGCAACGTATATTCCTAATGAATCTAGTCAAGCAACAGAGGATCCTATTCCGGGTAGCATTGTCTACTTTGTTGATGGTTCTTCTACTATTAACCAGGACACAGGAGTAAGACATACAGGTGCAGCAGTAGTCAGAGCACAACAGCATGATTCTTCAGACACACTCCACATAGTTGAGCAGCTAAAACTACCAGCACATCATTATTATTATTATTATTATTATTAAACAATCTTTATTTGGCAATGAACACGGCCATAAAAGATACACTACATTAAAACAATATTAAGTTAATTAAAAAAGCATATTTCATTAATTAAAACAACTCTACCAGCACATTATTCTGCACAAGCAACAGAGTTGATAACCTTGATAGCAGCTCTTAAGTAAGGAACAGGAAAAGTCATCACGATCTATTCAGATTTGGCTTACGTAACTACTACTGTACATTCTAGCATTATGAGATGACGTAGGAAAGGCTTCCCTAAGTCAGACTTGAGTCCTGTTATGCATAGAGATCTTGTAGATGCTTTAATAGAGGCACTTGTGTTACCACAGGCGGTGGCAGTTGTGAAATGTGCAGCATATACAAATGGACAGGATATTGTGTCACAGGGAAATGCACTAGCAGATTGGGCAGATAAAGATTCAGCTAGGCTCACAACCCTACCTGTGCCATCAGGTTCACAACATGTCCTTGTTTTGGTGGTCCAGACTGCCTCGCCATCTGAGTATGAATTTGACACTACCACAGATAATGTCATGCCTCATTTATGCTGAAACAGCGCATTTCCATCTTCAAGAGTTGGAGGAAACTGCTCCACCACATTAGAAACATTATGGGAGACTAGAGGATGCTCCCAGTCAGGGGATGACTTAGTTTATATACAAATATTGACAGGTAAACCAGTGATGCCTTGGGCTTTACTTATGATAGTTCTCGTGCAATTGCATTTACCAGCCCACATCTCAAGAGATCATTTGTCTATGCAAATACAACAAGAGTGGGTTGTTCCCAACTTACATGATATACTCACCATATACCTTCATGATTGTATTGTTTGACAAATTCTCTCCAAATCCCACATTGAAGGTGATAAATTCTATCATTCAACAACCACAAGGTCCTTCTAAAGCTCTCTATGTTGACTTTGTGGACATGTTAGACAGGTGCAACAACTATCTGTATCTTATAGTTGTAGATTGTTCTTTTTCCTGATGGATTGAAGCAGGACCGTGCGTCCACTGTGATACTAAGTCAGCTGCTACTTTTCTGATTTGCGAAGTGATTCCCCACTGGGGAATTCCAGAAGGGATAAGATCCAATAATGGCACACACTTTGTTAATGATATCTTCACACATCTCACAACAATGCTGGGGATAAAGCATAAACTATCTTCTGTTTATCATCCCCAGAGCAATGGCATCATTGAGCGCCTAAATAGCCTGCTGCAGAATAAGATCAGCAATCTATGCGCCATGTTGCATAAGAAGTGGTTATATTGCCTACCATTGGCACTCTTCTCCCTTAGAAACAGACCTAGTTCTGATCATCATATGACACCCCATCAGATAGTGATAGGGAGAACCATGAACACACAAATGCCTGCCACTAGAAGTAAGGTACAGGGAGAAAGTACAGCTGATATCCTAAAAGATTAAATGCATGTGTATCTCTCTGAATTAACCAAAGTTAATTTCTCTACAGGTAACCAAAGGGAAGGAGAAGCGCACCACCGCTGAGATTGACTTTCCAACGACAAAGATTTTTGGAGAAATTTTGTTTGGAAATGGAAAGAGGCAAGATTTGATGGGCCTTTCACTGTGATGATGGTAACCCCGTGGAGTGTCCTCACGAGGTGCTATGTGGCATGCCCTCGTGCACGGTGTGCATGAGGCATCTTGTTTATGCTCAATGTGTATTCTAAGTTCTGGGGTGGAACGAGATCTGCAACGTCAATTGCAATGTTTAGTCAGTCGCTGACGGACCTCGCAGATGCTGAATGCTCCTGGTTGTGGCTATATTGTCCTTGAGTAATCTTACATGAACACTTACTTGTGTCCTGTCTTCATCACAACAACTTGGCGACATGCGAATTTCCATGCTATACACCCACCAGTCGTACATTTGTTTTTACCTACGGAAACTGAGTGCCTTACTGGCGACGTCCTGGCAAACTCTTGTGAGGGGGCTTCATCTTTAACTTCCTGGCAAGTTCATGTGAGGCAATAAGCATGCTGTGTGTAGTCCTGAAGGGGTTGAGTGTGTGTTTTTGAAGGTGATGCACGTATCCCCAAGCGTATGCAAGCTTAAGACTGGTTGGCACAATGTCATCACGCATGTGAAGCTCCGGCGGCCATCTTGAATTGGGCACACAAATAGGCCCAACACCGGGGACAACTAGCAACAACGTCATCGTGCTTGGATTGGGCGCTTTACTAGGCCCGATCTATTTGCAGCTGCTTGTTTTCTTTTGCCGGCATTCTCAATCGGGCAATCAGCGACGCCCGAAGTTTTCCTTCATCGCCGCTCCCGGAGTGAAATGAAATGAAATGAAATTTGTACTTGTAAAGCGCACCCATACCCCCAAAGGGGTGTCCAGGCGCTGTACGCATACCGCTGTGGAACCCTTCCTGGCTTTTCCCTGTGAAATGTCCACTCCTGGGCACCCCCAGGGTGAAGCCAGGCATCCCAGCGCTGTTGGGGCCGTTGTGGAGATTAAGCAAGCTATTGCCCAGAGTTGCAGAGTGGGACCCATGATTAGAATAGGCACCGAGGCGAGAATTATCAGGTCCGAGGAAATTGAGCCCAAGACCCGTCGAGGCGGGAATTGAACCCTGGTCCCAGGCCAGATCTCTGCATCAGGATCTGCCGCTCTAACCATTGAGCCACACTTCTCCACACTTCTCTGCACTGTCGCATTGATCTGCACTGCTCAGGTCATTTGGTGGGCTCGCCTGTTTCACAGTGACAGGCACACCTTAAATGCGCGATTTCAAGTAAGATTTATTTGGTTTTGCCTGCACACGCACAGTGAGAGGCACACCTCTGACACAAAACGCACATCCTTAAGCTTCAACAGCTTCACGTGCTATTGGTTTGTTTTGCCTGCACATGGTCACACTGACCGGCACACCTATTATTTAAAGCTTATATTTTGCGGTGGGCAACTTATGATATCACCTTGCAGTTTCACACCTTACAACTTCTGTTCTTCCGTGATGGCCACTGCACAGCAGTTTGCACAACCACCTCTGTTTCTTCAGCTGCCGGGGAAGCCTAGCATAAGTGGTGTCACCAGGTAAAACTTTTTGAGAACTACCTTATGGCCTTAGATGCAGTTAAGTACTTACCAAAACACAGGGTTGCAATTTCGTATGGTTTAATGGGTTTAGCAGCACAGCAAGTATTTGAGAATCTTCCGTCCATTCTGCCACTGCAAGGTAGTTCTGGTGACAGCGATTCTTGGGACTGTTATAAGGAAGCATTAGTGCGCATGTGTACGCAGTATGCAGAGGAACCGAGTATTATACTTGAAAGGCATAATTTCTTTATGAGGAGACTGCATGCTGATGAGAGTGTGGAAGAGTACATTTCGGCTTTGAGAGTATTAGCAGCTACTTGTAAGTTTGAAGCTCATACCGACATTTACATTAGGGACCAATTTGTGTTCAAAAGTTTTTCAACAAAAATTCAGGAACGCCTACTCAGTTGCAGGAAACCTACGTTGGTGGAAACAATTGACATTGCAAAAAGCATTGAACGTTCAATGATTTCGAGCAAGGTGATTCATAGTGAGCATAATGTAAATGCGTTAAAAGTAGAGGAGGATCTCACTGATTCCATTTCTGCTGTGTACGCATACAAGGGTGGTAAACAACCTCTTAAGAAAGGAAATTTGAGTTGTTATAGGTATGACTCAAAATCTCATCTTGGCAACAATGCCAACTGTCCTGCTGTTGGGAAGAGATGTACTTCATGCAATAAAATTGGTCATTTTCAAGCAGCTTGTAGGTCAGGCAAACAATTGATTCATGTCAGGCAAATGATTGATTCATGTCAGTTCTGTTGGCACCTCTGAATTAGTAAATGTTTGTACTGAGAAACTAGACAATGTCATACTCACCACTGAGTGTAATGCTGTATTGGGAGTGAAGAGAGTCAAAGGACCATGGGGCACTGCAAACATTAATGGGTTCAAATCCCAGTCATGGCTAAATCGGGATCACCCATTACTATTTTGTCTGAAATTTTGTTCCTTGATAAATGGGGTGGCAAGGTCAAACTTGAGCAGTCTGATGTAAGTCCAAAGGCCTTTGAAGAGCTGAACATAGATATGTTGGGGTATTTTGTCTCCAGCCGTGAATGCTTGAGTAGACATGTTGTCACCAAGATATATGTAGCAATCAAGGGGCGCAACAGCATTGGTTGGCAGGATCTAGCGAAGATGGGCTTGTCCCTGTACTGGGTGCAGAGAACCCAATCTCTTTAGGTGACATTATTGTTGGTTACCAAGCGGAGGACCTTCATGCAGTATATGTGTAAGCTATGTGCTTTGGAGGTTGAGACCCTTCTGAAACAGTTTCCAGAGTTATTCTCGGACAAACTAGGGTCAGTCAAAGGCTTTGAACATTGAATTCGCCTAAAATCTGATGCTCAACTGATTGTCCATAAAATACGTCCACTTCCACTAAGTGCTAGAGATGAGCTTAAGGCTGTTTTAAAGGATTTGTGTGCTGATGGGTTAATAGCGCCTTGTGACCTTCGGAGAGGGTTCTCCCATCATGGTGGCAAGAAAGAAAACTGGGGAGGTTAGGCTTTGCGCTGCCTTGCACTCCTTGAATTCGAAAATTTTGATGGACTGGTATCCCCTCCCCAAAATACAGGAGTTGCTTGCCAAGCTTGGTGGAGCAAAATGTTTTTCGATCTTAGATGTGCGCTCAGCCTATCACCAGATACCTCTCACAGCTGATTCCCAAGAACTGACCACATTTTTTACCCCGTTCGAGGTGTTCAAGTACCTCAAATTGCCCTTTGGGCTAGCTTTTGCAGCTATCGTCTTCTAGAAACTGATGGACAATCTGTTGGAAGACATCCCTGGGGTACAGACTTACCAAGATGATATTTTTTATTTTTTATTTTTTATTTATTTGAGTTTTATATAGCGCTGGCAAGACCCGGAGGTATCAGAGTGCTTTACATAAGGTTCCACAAAATTACATCAGTTACAAGTTACATCAGTTACAAGAAAACATTTCAAGAGCGTCGGAAGATTAAATAAATGGAGCTTAGAAGGGAAAGGGGTGGGGTAAAGGTGTAGGAGGGAGAAAGGATGGAGATAGGATGGATGGAGAGACGAAGGAGAGTCTGCCCAAAGTCCGGCTGGGTAGGTGACGGCCGAGGGGAAGTCCACAGCCCAACTCCTCTATAGCTATCAGGTAGCTCCACCGGGCATCAGTCAAGCGGCTAGGTCTCAATGAGAAAACAATTAGAGAGCAAAGAGGAGGGATAAATGGAGCATAAAGGAGAAAGTGGGTGGAGTAAAGGGGTAGGAGGGAGAGTACGACGGAGAGACGAAGTAAGGTCTGCCCAATGTCCGGCTGGGTAGGTGACGGCCGAAGGGGTAGTCCACAGCCCATCTCCTCTATAGCTATCAAGTAGCTCCACCGGGCATCGGCCAAAAAGCTAGGTCTTTTGGTCATTGCTGATGATTGGAAGGCGCATAATGTGTCCCTACTCAAGGTGTTGTCGGTGTTGGCCAAAGCGGGGATGACTATCCATAAAGACATGTGCATTCTTGGTACACAACAGTTGGAATATTTAGGGCACATGATTTCATCTGAAGGCATCAAACCCAAATTTTCCCTGATTAAGGCTATTGAAGACGCAACTTCTCCCAAAGTCAGGGATGTGCTGCAATCTTTCCTTGGCCTAGCGGAATACTATGCCCGATTTGTTCAAGGTTATGCACAGGTGGTGGAACCTTTGCGTGCTTTGTTGAGGAAGGAGGCAAGATTTGCATGGTCTGAGGAGCTGTCATTGGTTTTTGAGAAAGTTAAAGGTTTGATTGTGGGGGCTCCCGCACGACGTCCTTTTCAGGACAATTGTAAATGTTTCATTAATGTAGATGCAAGTTTGACTGGATTGGGAGCTGTGCTAGGGCAGTGGGTGTCTGGCATGGAACGCACTGTCGCCTTTGCTTCTAGAGTGCTGAGGTCTGCGGTAACACAATAGTATACTATTGAGCGCCAGGCTCTGGCTTGTGTCTGGGTCACTGATAAGTTTAGAGCTTATCTCTGGGGTCTTGAGTTTGAAGTCTTCACCAATCACAAACCTCTTGTGCATATCTTGACCGGCAGTGGTCTAGGCAAAGCCTCCGCTAGTTTGGTACACCTGTTATCTAAGTTGCAGGAATATAATTTCAGCATCAAGCAATTGCCTGGGGGAAAGAACTTCAGGGCGCATTGCCTGTCACGTATGGTGGCATGTGAAGAGATTCAGGTGAGATGGAAGACATGGAGTGCGTAGTGACTGTGGTGGATGCTGTGGCGGAGTGTTCTCCTATCACAGAGCAAGCGTGGAAGAATGCTTATGTGATGGACTCTACGCTTAGCCAAGTCAAGAACTTTGTGGTGGAAGGATGGTTTGAAGGAAGGAAATTGTCTGGGGAATTGAAGTTCTTCTTTCAGGTGGCAGATGAATTATCTGTGGTAAGTGGTTTTATCATGCGTCATGACTTGTTCATCCCACTGGAAGTCATAAGGAAGGACATTATTAAGGCACCACACCGTGGGCACTTGGGTGTCACCAAGACATGTAAACTGATTAAGTTACACTATTGGTGGCCCTCTTTGGAGTCACAAGTTAAGTTTTTTCTGGATGCATTCAACAAATGTCTGTTGTCTGACAAAAAATGGAAGGTTATGGACACACCTCTTCATCCTGTTCCATTTCCAGAGGGACCATGGAATAAACTTTGGATGGATTTCCAAGGTCCATGCGAATTTCTACCTAGTAACATTGGGTATTTAATTTTGCTAATAGATTACCATTCCAAATGGTTGTATCACATGTTTGTAATGCTTCGAGCACTGGGACTGTTGTCAGGTTTCTGGACTAGGTATTTGTAGTCGAGGGCTCGCCCAGAACTATAGTCACAGACAACAGAACGCCCTTCTTGTCTCACAAGATGCGTAGGTGTTTGGAACTTAATGATGTTCGTCATCTCTTAGTCGTTTTGTGCTCTCCGGACTCGAATGGTTTAGTGGAGAGGGCAAACAGAATAGTAAAGGCAGGAATTCAGACAGCAATGTCATCTGGACTGGATGTTGAAGTGTTTGTGAAAAATAACATTTGGGATTACAACATGGCACCGCATAGTACCAGTGGTGTTGATCCCTTCATGTTGTTGCGAGAAAGAGAGGTGCATACTAGTGTGTACCCTGAGTGGTTGTGACGCAAGAACACTTTAGGTGATGGTGGACCAGGATGTGCTTCGATGAATGCCCATGTACAACAGAGACAAACTGTCATGAAGGAATGTGTGGACGCAGGTAGGAGCTTTCACAACATGGATCTTCACATAGATGATTGGGTATTGATAAAGAACCCAAGAAGGGTTCTGAAAGGTTTGTGAAGATTTTCATCACCTATACAGGTCACAAGAGTGGGCAAAGGGTCAACTCTCCTTGGTGACAAGGGGTGGTGGGATAAGAGAAGCCTTGTTTGCCTCTCTGATATGCAGGTGACCGCCTTAAGGAAGCTATCTGAGAAAGAAATAGACCGATGTGATTGGTCTTGGTGGTTGCAGGATCCACAGGAGGTGTCAGCCGCATCATCCTTTTCTTCTTTTTCTTCTTTAATGTCTCCAGGCTCACCCTCTTCGGGAAGTGTAGACACATGTCCAGGGGACGCTGTTGTGGGGGATGTTGTTGGGACCATGGATCCAGGTGATGTTGGGTGTCGCAAAAGAAAGACACCTAGCAGGTTCAGTGACTATGTGTTATTCTGATGATTTTGTGCTCACTTCTGTATAGCTGTAGCTCTTACTCTGCTTTAGGGGTATATTGTATAATTTGTCTAGATTTAGCCTTAAGTTTTTTGTTTTATTTTGTTTTAAGTTCTTTAGGTGTTATTGGAGTGTAATCCTTATGTAAAATCTTGTTTACGCTCAATGTGTATTCTAAGTTCTGGGGTGGAACGAGATTTATGAGGTCGATTGCAGCGTTTAGTCAGTTGCTGACAGACCTCGCAGATGCCGGACACTCCTGGTTGTGGGTGTACTGTCCTTGAATAAACTTATGTGAACACTTACTTGGTTCTGGTCCTCATCACTGCACCCCCACGGCCCTCAAGGTAGATGGCAGGAAACCTTGGATTCATCTATTGGACATTCGATTAAACCCAGCATCACGCCAACTACTGCCAGCAATGTAAATGGAACAAGACGGGGGAAGAAGATTGTGATTGTAAATATACCCCCCTCCACCTCTGCATTTGGACAATTTTTTTGGATCAACAGAACGAAAGTTATGTGTTTTTTTTTCTTTTCCTTTTTTGTCTTTTATTACTATCAATTCCATTATTGCTCTTTTATAGCAATCTATATTCTAGCTTTACTAGTTACATCACACACCTGCGAAGAGAACTCTCTACTGATGCTAATGTGTCCCATAGCATTCATACCAGATTATTAGATAACATGTGGTATCAACACGTCAGACATAGGTTCAGAAAGAACTAATGAATCAAATTTCGTTTGCTCTTTTTTTTTAAACAGTCTCTTTTATTAAAACAAGTACTTGATCCACCATTACAATCAATGATCATTGAATAGCATTATTTAAACAACATTCAGGACGCGAGGTACAATTTGACACATATACGGGAGGCATCTCTTTTACAGTATGTGGCTCTTTTCTTATGGAACACCTGTAATTCCCTCGCTTTTGTCCTCGATTCTTAGCTAAGTCCTATATTTCCTCTATGCCATCCAGATTTTTTCCCATTTCTTGGTGCAGCCTCTACTCTCATACACCACCTTTTTTGCGAATTGGCACCAGTCCATGTTGCGTTTTCAACTGGTAAGCCTCGGCGCCTCCTGCGCCCCCCACAGTCTTGCAATGTTGCGCTTTGCCACCCCCGAGGCCAACATGAGCCAGGTTTTTGTGTGTGCGGGCCAATTGGACTCCCCTGTGACTCCCAGAAGGTGCCATCTGGCATCAAGCTGCATGCGGAGGCCTAGCACCTCTGACATAACCCCAGCCACTTCTGACTAGTAACGCTGGATTTGGGACGCTCCCAGATAATGTGGAAGAAGGTACCCACCATCCCACACCCACTACCACAATGGTCTGTGTCTGATCTCCCTATTCTGTAATTAAGTGTTCTGGGGGTGTATGACCTGTGTAGGACTCTGAGCTGAATTAGTCTAAATCTTGCCCGTATGGCCACCGTTCTGGGGCATTGGATCGCTTCCTGCCAATCGTCATCTTCGAGCAACCCTAGGTCTGTTTCCCAGGCCTCTCTCAACGAACCCAGGGGATCAGGGAGGTTATTCATTATCTTACGGTATGCGAGGGAAACCACTTTTTCAGCATGGGGTCAAGTAGAAGTCGGTCCTCCAGAGGGGAGTATTCGGGCAGCAGTTCCCCCTCTGGCACATGGCGTCTTAGGGTGTGTCTCAACTGCATGTAGCGGAACTGTTCGCCGCCGGCCATTTGATATTCAGTCTGGAGCTCTGTAAAGGTAATCATATTCCCATTTCTCCATATGTCCCCTAGTGAGTCTATGCCAATTAGGCGCCATCCGCGGTATCCCTGTAAGCGCCCCACGTCGCCCAATAAATCACTTTACTAGAGTGGCATCTGTTAAGTCAGTCTGGACTGCCATCCCAGCAGTGCCATGCCCACACCACAGCGTGACTGTGTGGGTGTAGAGGCCTTTTTTTACCCCGGGTTAGGGCTGCTAGATGCCCACCTTTTCCCATAGTGGATCAATCTACTCGGTATGCCGGCTCAGAGTGTGGTGCAAAGGCCCATCTTTTGAAGTTGATAAGTTGGGCCGCTAGGTAGTAGTTTTGGACGTCTGGGAACGCTAGTCCACCCTCATAGACCCCGGCTGGATTTTGCACATTGCTGTGCGTGGTTTGCCTCCCTCCCACAAGAGATTTAGCTGTTCCCCCTCTATGGTATGGAAGAGAGTGTTTGGCAGTTTGTATGGTGTATTCTGCAGTGTGTAGAGCAGGCGCGGGAGAGCCATCATTTTAAAAAGCACTGCTCTTCCCATAAGAGATACCGGCAGTCGTTGCCAGTGAGCCACATCCTCGCACAGTCTCGTCAGTTTAGGGTTTATGTTTAGGCGTATGAATGTGACCAAGGAGGGGGGGACTGAGGGCTTTTATATAGATCCAGCATACATGCCCAAGCGTAATCCAACAAAATAAGTTTGCAGTTCCTCACGAGAAGAAAAGAAGGGAAAGTCGGTTGGCTATGTGGACTATGTTTCTTTCAGCTACCATAGAAGAACGGGCTCCCTAACACCCGTGTTTTACTAATTTTTAATTGCCGTTGACACGCACAAATAATTGTTTACCTTGAAATGCATGTTTTGCGGCTTGTTTCACTACTGTTACCACATGTTCTCAGCAAATACTGAATGTTTCCTAGTAGCCTGACACCAGGATACTGATTATTGCTCACTGCTACTTAACCAGTGTGTTTTTGTCTATTTAGGTTGGCTGACCCAGATGACAGGTACCACATCTAGGGTACTGTTCTGTGCTTTTCTGTACCCACCGATTAGGAGAATCACAATTTAGTGTAGATTACACTTTTAGCTTTGGTCCTGACGAATTGCTGTCAATTTTGACAAGAGAGCAAGAAACATGTTTACCATTAGATAGTGCGCAACATCCTGTTACATTGAGACAGGGGTGCGCCAAACCCTTTTTTTAATCAGGATCGGAGCCAGTTTCATTAAAATAGTTTTGAGTGGACTTCTATTTCCTGTTTTAATCTACACTAAGTCTAGCGACTCACCTTTTCAACATATCTACACTCTTTTAGGTCCCTCACACCCACTGCACCAAACGGCATGGAATAAAAGATCTCCGCTAAAGAGCCCCTCATAGGGTGCCCGTCAGGTATTGCAGCGCCGACCTGACGAGGAGCAAAGCCCTATGATGAAGCATGACACCTAGCTGGCTGGGTGTGTGAGGGCACTTATTCCGAAAGGAGGAATTCCCCCTTATTTCCTCCCTTTCAGTGACTATTACATCACATATAGCCAACCGACTTTCCCTTCTTTTCTTCTCGTGAGGAACTGCATACTTATTTTGTTGGAATAGGCGTATGAATTCCTCCGCCGAACCCGTGATCCATATGCCCATGTATTTGAACTTATCATGCTGTACCATGGCCTCGCAGTCAGATGTGAGCGAAGGGAGTTCTTCTGATAGGGCATAAATTAGAGAATTGTCCCAATTTATCTGGTACCCAGAATATGAGCCAAAAAGTCAGATTATATTGAGCCTGTGGAACGTTTGTGTTGGTCTGGAGGCGTATAGTAGTACATTGTCAGCGTATAACGAGATACGCTCTTCCCAACCCCCCCAACATCTATTCCTCTGACCATGGGGTCCCCTTGAATCCATGCTGCGACTGGTTCAAGCGCCATCGCAAAGATGATTGAGGAGAGTGGGCACCTCTGCCGCGTGCCTCTGTGAAACGAAAAGGACCTCAACACTACTCCGTTAACCCGCACTCGGGCGCTTGGATCACAGTACAGTAGGCGGGCCCACGCACAGAAGTTCAGCCCAAAACCTAGCCTATCCAAGACCGCATGTAGGTAGGGCCATTCAATACTGTCAAATGCCATGCGGGCTTCTAGTGACAGTAGTGCGGTCGGTTCAGTTGGATTCGCTGCCGTGGCATGCATCACCTCATAGAGGCGCCTAAGGTTCAACCTAGTGCTTTGCTGCGGCATAATCCCCGATTGGTCGGGGTGGATTATGGTGGAAACAATGGGGGCCAGCCAATTCGACAGTACCTTTGCCAGGACCTTGGTCTCACAGTTAAGTAGGGAGATGGGCCGGTAGGAGCTGCATAGTTCCGGGGGTTTACCTTTTTTGGGAATGACCACGATAGTGGCTGATCTCAGATCATTAGGTAGGTGCCCTTCCTGTAGTGCGGCCTGGAACATATCCAGCATCGGTTGGGCCACCACAGTTGCTACGCACTTGAAGAATTCTGCGGGTAGTCCGTTTGGACCAGCAGCCTTTCCGAACTGTAAATCCCTAATGGCCCTCTCCACCTCCTCCCTCGTCAATTCCTTGTCAATGACTTCTCTATCTTCCTCCGAGAGGGTCGGCAGGGAGATACCTCTCAGCAAGTCCTTACTCTCCTCCTCTGTTCTGCTCATTGCTGATTAATACACTGACTCATAGTATGATGCGAAGGCTTCTGGGAAATTTGCCCCTGTCTTGGGTACCGTGCCCTTGTCAGTTAGAATTTCGGCTACCCAGTTTCTGTCTCTGTCCCTTTTTTCCAACCACCTAATGAACTTGTTAGCCTTATCCCCTATGTCATACAATCGTCTTTGTGTGGCTATAATGTGTTGACGAGCTGCGTCCTGCCCTAGGTCCCTGAGCTCCTTCTGTTTGAGGCGTATCCTGTGTTTCCACTCGGGTCGTCTAACTCGCTCACCTGCCCGGCTCGCTCCATCATGTCAATGTCCTTTTCTATCTCCTCACATCTAAAGCGGCGCTCTTTCCTCCTTCCCCCTGTTTCTGCCTGTATATACCCCCTCGCTACTACTTTATACGCTTCCCACAGTGTGCTGTTGGAAGCAACTGACCCCTCATTGTCGTCGAAGTATTGTTGGGTTCGCTTTCTGAACTTTTCCTGTAGCTCGGTCGGCAGGCTAGCCCGATGTCCTGCTGGTGCTGAGGCACGTCGCCCCTCCCCCTTCCTCTTTCCTTCGGCTTCCGGGGCATGCTCCGAGGTCACGGCTGTCCGCGGTGAGGCCACGGTGAGGGTGTGCTGTACTACCAGCGTGCGGAGTGGCTTTGAGGCAGCGGAGGCAGCGGAGGATGCAAGCTACTTGTTGCCCCCACGGTGTTTTGTTTAGGGACGCGAAGTCGCAGAACTCCGGGCGGGGAGCCGCCGGTCGGCCACGGGGGTCGCAGCACGCAGAGCCAGCTGAAGCCGCTAGACGAACGTGGAGGCGGAGATCAATGGCGATGGACGGCGGTGGGCTGCGTTGGCGAGGAGCCGGTGAGACACGAGGGCTGTGAGCAGCGAGCGGTGGAGCTGCGGGGACATCCAGCATTGCGGCACTCCGTTACTGAGCTGAGTGTGCAGAGACACGGTAGGAGCTACGTGCTACAACAAGGCAAGGCAAGGCTGTGAACAAGGCTGTCAGTAGATACAGAGTAGTGATGGGCTTAGCAACCTGCGAGCTGTTCTTATTTATAATCCCTCAAGAGTGCCAGTGCATGCCTACATTTGTTTGATTACAGTATGCGCTTGCTGATATTCCCTGGCAAGTTGCCCCATAGCTGCCCTCTAGTTGTCTCTCGTGTGGGCTGGCTTTAAGTGACTTTGTGACTTTGTGGTGATCTTGTGGTGGCCGGATGCTCACTGTGTGCCGGATAGAGTAAAACCAGCTGCCCCCCCCTACGACAAGGTGTCCTACGTGGAATAGTGAGCTATAGCCCAGGTGAAGAGAAGATAACTAAGGGCTTGGACTGTGAGCTATGTGGCAGATGGTCTTGAGAGGGTCAACAACACGAGCAGGAGCTCCAGCCGCAGCCCCCACTCCCCCATCGCTAACTCAGAAGGCTAGGCGACAAGCAGCGCAGTCCCGTATTTTGGCAGCCAGGAGAGGAAGAACTAACCAGAAAGCAAGGGGAGAAATAAGTATTATGAGCTCACAAGTGGCTCTTCTGTCTCAGAAGTCTTCTCCTACGTTATCTGATTCCCCCGGAACTTCTTCAGGTTCACTAGGGTCCTCTCCAGAAATAAGGACTGGGGGCAAAGGCAGAGTGGAAGTGGCAGTGGCGGATGCTAGGTCTCACATGGAAGCAGAGGGAGGCCTGGATAGAGCGCTAGAGGAGGCAACATTATGGCATTCCAGTACTATGCAAGCCGTGAGTGTAGACATTAACACTAAGGAGTCGGGAGCGCCACCATTTGCTGCGACAGATAATAGGAGCCTAGAGTCGGATAATCCTCTCAAGGAGTACCCTGTATTTTCTAAAAACCGCAAGCCTAACCAGATGGCTAACATAGCTAACATGGTGCCCACAGCAGAAAAGATATTTCCTGAAGAAGCCGCCCCTGTTAATCAGGAAAAAGGTGCTGCGGTCACTGTGGTTACTGTGGTTCCTCCAGGCAAGAAAGGGGAGACTCCCCTTGAAAAAGGCTTAGAGGATCAAGTTCAATCTATGCAACTGGTGTGGTCTGCTCAAGGGGTAGCGCTGGAGATAGTGAGGCGTAATTCCAAGACGCGAGAGGACCTGGGGTCTCTATCCCCTTTACTACACCACAGTCTTTTGATGGAAACTAGGCCAGAAGTGACGACCATGCCCCCTCAGCAGGGAGCTGACAATAGAGATGTTAGCGCTAAAGGGGCTACTACTACTACTACTACGGCCCAGTCTTCATTTGTCCCGATGGACCAAATGCAACAGCTCTTTGAGACTATTCTGTGGGAAATCCGAGACTGCAAGACCTCGCAAGCCCAGGAGCTCTCTTTATTGCACCAACGTTTAGACAAAATTGAAACCATGGTGCAGCAAATACCTGAGAGATTTAAAGAATTGGAGCAACGGGTATCTGATATTGAGGACCGTTCTGCGCTATGTGACTCTGATATTGTCTTTCTCCAGAAGAAGTTACAGGCCTCCCAGATTAAGATGGATGAGATGGAAAACTATGCTAGACGTTCGAATTTACGTTTCACAGGGATTCCAGAAGACAGTGAACGCATTGACGGCCAGTCTAATCCGGTGGCTTACATCGAATCAATAATCAGAGACCATGTGCTCGAGAAGGTGCCCGAAGATCTTACTGTAATGCGGGCCCATAGAGTTCCCTTCCAGAAAATTCCAGGGGCCAAGTATCCTAGGACAATGATTGTAAACTTTTTGGACTATCGCATTAGAGAGGCAGTGCTAACCAAGGCGATCCAAAAAACGAGAGATTGTTCTACCCAACGGGGGCCGAGTACGAGTGTTCTCCGATATGTCGGCAGTAGCAGCACGAAGACGGAAAGATTTTGTTGGGATGCTGAGTCAATTTAAGAGTGCAGGAGCACAGACCTCTATTGCCCAGCAGTCCAAATTGAGAGTTCTATGGAAAGGAAGGTTCCATCTGTGTCCTACTCTCGAAGAGGCTCAAGATTTACTACAAAAGATTGCTCAAGCAAATGTAAAATAAGGGACTCAAGTAGAGATTTCTTGTCTATAACAATTGGTTCATCGTTAGAATTGTAGGCTCTTTCTTTGTTCTTTTTCTTCCTTTTGTGCACTTAGGCACTTTAGGCACTTTAATTACTTCAATATTAAGTCCACTTTGACTGTATGAACCTTCTGCCACTTTGCACTTTACTCTCCTTCGGGGGGATAGATGTGCTGGATTGAGCCACTGCCTTCCTGTTTGTTGCTGCTATAGGTACTATTCTTTTAATGGCTTTCTTCTTTAGTCTTGTGAATATTGTGAATATTGAAATGTACTTTGTCTGTCGCACTTTTTTTCGCAATGTGTTTAAAGGCTGAAAATTTGCATTTTTTGCACTAACGAACGTTGCACTTTTAGCAGTATGCTTACAGCTGAAATTTTCATTATTGTACCATTGCACTTTACCTTTCCCCCCTTTTTGTGAGGAAGGAGAGACAGTATTTTTGTCAACTATTGAAATGCACTTTGTACGTCGCACTTTTTTTCGCAATGTGTTTAAAGGCTGAACATTTGTATTTTTTGCACTAACGAACTCGGCACGTTGCACGTTTAGCAGTATGCTTACAGCTGAATCTTCATTATTGCACCTTTGCACATTGCACTTTACCTTTCCCCCTTTTTTGTGAGGGGGAGAGATAGTATTTTTGTCAATTATTCACAAAAAGCTTTGTGGCAAATTTCTTCCTTTTTTGTCAACGTTCAAAGTATTGGGGAGAAGATGCATTAATTTCCATTACTGTTTTCTCCTGAAGGTTAAAATTTGCACTATTGCACAAATTGCACTTTTCTTGTTGTTCTCCCTCTATGGAGTACTTTTTTTATGAGTCTTGGATTATTGGAATATTGAAGTGCTTTTGCACTTTTGTATTGTGTTTATGGCTAAAAACGTGCACTATTGCACCATTGCGCTTTACTTTATCTCCCCCTTTAGGTGGGGGGAATGATACTACTTCTATCAATTGGGGTAAAGCGCTAGGGCAGCTCCCCCCTCCCTTTTGTGTTCAGGGTAGGATGGTTAGGTATAGCAATAGGATTTAAAGCTCGAAATTTATTGCAGTTTAAGATATACCAGAAACCCTAGAAATTCTAGATATCCTAGATCCGGGGTACTCATAGTACGGCCCGCGGGCCGCCAGCGGCCCGGCAGGCCTTCATTGGCGGCCCACGGACCTTGCCTTGCAGTTTCCACAGCCGGCAGTAAACACAGAAGATGACCGCAGGAGCATACGTAGTGAATAGGTATTCACTACTATGCTCCTGCGGCCATCTTCTGTGTTTACTGCCGGCCTCTGTGACTTCAGGGCACCTTCGGAAAGCTTCCCAAAAGGCCCTTTAAAAGTCAGCTGTAAGCGCTTTCACAGCTGACTTTTAAAGGGGCCTTTTGGGAAGCTTCCTGTTTGGACAGACACAGATAGAGGCAGAGACAGATAGAGGCGACAGATAGAGGCAGAGAGACAGATAGAGACACAGAGACAGACAGAGAGAGACAGATTTAGAGACAGATAGAGACACAGAGACAGACAGAGAGAGACAGATTTAGAGACAGGGACAGACAGAGACAGATAGAGACAGAGACAGATAAAGGCAGAGACAGAGAGATGCAGAGACAGAGAGAGGCAGAGACAGATAGAGACAGATAGAGGCAGAGACAGATAGAGATAGAGACAGACAGACAGAGATAGAGACAGACAGAGACAGGGACAGACAGAGACAGATAGAGGCAGAGACAGATAGAGACAGACAGAGAGACAGACAGAGAGACGGAGAGGGAGACGGAGGGAGACAGAGGGGGAGGGAGGGAGACGGAGGGAGAGAGACAGAGGTAGGGAGACAGAGGGAGGGAGACAGAGAGAGGGAGAGAGACAGAGGGAGGGGACACAGAGGGAGGGACACAGAGGGAGAAAGACAGAGGGAGACAGACGGAGACAGACAGAGACAGACAGATGGAGGGAGACAGACGGAGGGAGACAGACAGAGGGAGACAGACGGAGGGAGACAGACAGAGGGAGACAGACAGAGGGAGGGAGACAGAGGGGGACAGACAGAGGGAGACAGACAGAGGGAGACAGACAGAGGGAGACAGAGGGAGACAGAGAGAGAGAGAGGGAGACAGAGGGAGAGAGAGAGGGAGGGAGACACAGAGAGAGAGACAGACAGAGGGAGACAGAGAGAGAGAGAGAGGGAGAGAGGGAGGGAGATAGAGAGAGGGAGGGAGACAGAGAGAGAGGGAGACAGAGAGAGAGAGAGAGAGAGAGAGAGATATGGCCTGTGTTCAACCTCATGGTCAAAGTTGTTGTTTTTTTTGCTCTAGCACCTCCCCCCTCCCCCACTGACCCCGCCCCCACCGGTGCGGCCCTCGGCCACAAACCACACTGTAAATTTGGCCCCCGAGAGAAAGTTTGTGAGTACCCATGTCCTAGATACTAGGCCTACTTTATTTCTAATTCTATTTATCTCGGATATCGCTATTTTGTTTTTCTTCAGGGGGGGAAGATGCATCAGGCACTAGTGTTACCATGAGTTCATATTAGATGTACTGTGCTTGTTGATGGAAGTATGTAGCAGTGGAGGAATAGACTGCACTAGGGCCTTTCCAAGGCGGCATTAGCTACTGCACAAGTACTGTTTTCTTGAAGCACTTTATATTATAAATACCCCGGGGCTTAATTACGTAAAGGGTTTCGCTCATAGGGGTGGGGGGGGAGGATGTGCTCCCGGGTGCCAAGTCAAGGCACCTTGTTGTTGGAGGGAGGCTGCGGAAGTGAGGAAAGGGCTACCTCACTCCACAGACAATCCGGGGTGGGCAGGGGTGGGGGGGAAAGGGGGCGTAGCATTAAAAGAAATGAGCGTATAGGTAGCAGACAAACTTGGGATAATGGGCTGACTGGCAACATGGTTAAATTCGGAGGCCAAGTTGAAATTGGCAGTGTCTCTGTCATCAAGGGGTTATATGTGATTTTATTAAAAGAGCTGGTACAACTGGAAAATAGACAGATGAGAGAATATAGCAGACTTTTTTTAAAGTGGTATAATTTGATTGAAGAATGGCACAACTGCTGAAGGTAATTTCATGTAATGTGAACGGTTTTTTGAATGCACAAAAAAGAGGAGCAATGTTAAAATGGCTAGAATCTTTCTCCCCTCAGGTGATTTTTTTGCAGGAGACACATCTTAAATCTAACTCCCCCAACTTTACTCTCCCCAAGAAATATGCCCAAGCATACTTTGCTTCGGCCCATGCGGCAGTGCGTGGAGTGGGTATTCTTTTATCTACAGAGCTAGATTGGGAGGTGGGTAAGGTGATTGGGAATGAAGGAGCTAGGTGGATTTGGATAGAAGTCTTAGTTAATGGGATAGCTGTCGTTCTGCTTAACTATTATGGACCAATTGGGGATGACTGTGCAGCCCTGAAACAGGTTTATGATCTGCTGGTGAATGCACATGGGTCTATAATTATGGGAGGAGATTTTAACTTAATACAAGATTTAGGCCTGGACACCTCTAACAAGGGAAAAAAGCAATTAAAACCTAAAACAGATAGACTTTTAAAAATCATAAAAGAGGATTTTGCCTTATTAGACCCATGGAGGGTAGATCATCCAGGCGGTACCGAGTTCACGTGCTACTCAGCGAGATTTAAAACAGCATCCAGTCTGGATTTGTTTTTGATAAGCAATCATCTCGCCCGGGGGGAATCCTTGATTATTTCTAACCCATTCTCAGATCACTCTCTGGTCTCCTTGATATTACACTTGCCCGCCCCAAGAGAAAAAATAACAGGTAGCACTTTGATAAAACATTGCTATTGGATCAAAAATGGATTGACGAAACCTGTGATTTTATAATGTGGTTTTTTAAGGAAAATGTGAATACGGCACCAGGTTTTATGGTGTGGGAAGCTTTCAAGGCCACGTTTAGGGGACGGGTGGTGGCATACAGGGCCAATCTTCACAAATTAAGGAAACTTAAGATTGCTGGATTCCAGGAGGCAGGGGAGCGGGCTCGGAGAGAACTCTTGGGTAGGTCAACTGAGGAACTGGAGGATGAGGCACTCCAGCAGGAATTATTAAGGGCAAAGGAGGTGCTGAAAAGTTTTTTTATGCTCGAGGAAATTGTTGGAAGTAAAGCTTCTCGACAAAAGGTTTACGAAGAGAGCCAGCGCATTGGCAAATTTTTAGCCTGGTCCACAAAAACGCATCAGAGCAAGCAGTCTATTCCACAAATTAGAGATCCCAGTACTAGGTGCCTGCTGAATGATAAAGACGAAATTGCCGAATTTTTGTGTCCCATTTCAGTAAGATATATGCGGAAGTCCAGATAGTTAACCCTCGAGCTCTTGCGGATTATTTTATAACAGTCCAACTACCTACGATCTGTGAGGAGGACGGTATGCTTTTGAGTGAACCGATCACAATCGCAGAACTAAGTGAAATCATTAAAAAAATTGCAAATGAGAAGGCAAGTGGCAACGATGGGATCCCTATTGAAGTGTATAAATTGTTTTTAGACGAACTCGCCCCGTTCTTGGTATCACTATACAATCAAATTATGGCCGGAACGGCGGTCTCAGATAGATTTAAGGAGTCGGTTGTGATCTCAATTTTAAAGAAGGATAAGGACCCTAAAGACCCAAGTTCTTATCGCCCAATAAGTCTACTAAATGTAGACTACAAGCTTTTTATGAAAATCTGGGCAAATAGAATCGCGGGCTGTGCGCAATATCTGGTACACACAGATCAAACAGAGTTTCTGCCTGGGAGATCCATGGCTGCAAATACTTTTTATCTGATCCAGGCCATCGACTACTTTTCTGCTGGAAAGGATGATGCGGCCATTTTAATGATGGACGCAGAAAAGGCATTCGATCTGGTGGATTGGCAGGCCCTCTTCTTTATTTTGGGTGAGTTTGGCTTTCCACGCCATCTGATCGAGATGCTAGAGAGAATTTATAGGGGAGCCACCGCAAAAATAATTATAAACTCTGAGGAGGCGGGAGAAGTGGTGATAAGGGGGGGTACTAGGCAGGGATGCCCTCTTTCCCCCCTTTTATTTTCACTCTTTATCGAGCCACTAGCGATAAAAATTCGTTCCAATGTATTAATCCAAGCTCCCCTAGTAAGAATGGCAAAAATCAAGTTGTTTGCCGACGATTTGATCCTGTACCTCAACCCAGAGAAATCAAACATCCAGAGAGCTCTGGGAGAAATCCAGGCATTTACAGAACTGGGGGGCTACAGGGTTAATCAGTCTAAAACTGAGCTTCTCCTATTTAATGCACCAGGAATAGAGCTGCCGGAAGGGTTAAAATTTCTGCCTCTCAAACCTATTAGATATCTGGGCCTGTACGTGACAGTGGACTTCCTTCAACTTTTTAATCTGAATTATGGTAGAACACTTGATAAAATAAAAAGTCTGCTAGAAAGATGGGCACTTTTACCCTTGTCGATAATAGGACGAGTCTCTTTGATAAAGATGTCGATTCTCCCCTTGTTGATATTTTTATTTTTAAATCTTCCTCTAAAGATTCCAATCTTGTATTTTAATGAAGTGGACAAGGTGATTCGGGAGTTTATCTGGGCTCAGAAAAAACCTCGGATTAAGCTATCTATTTTACACTTGGATGTAGAACAGGGGGGTCTTGCATTACCTCATTTAGCTACTTATTATCAAGCTGCGTTACTTAGCTTAACAACTCAGCTATTGGCCCCTATTTCGAATTTCGATAATTTTCTACTTGATCTTATGTTAATAGAGAGTGCAATTAAGCTACCAGCATTCCTGCGCACTGCAAAGTTACCAAAAAAGACAAGATACAAGGTTGTGAATACATTCTTAAGCCGCATGCAGCGGTTTAATAAAAACTATAATATTCCATTATGCCATGCATATTCCTCTCTTTACGACTGTGAGGTATGGGGCCTTAAGCTCTCGCAAAAGGGGGTTCAGCCCTATATTATGCTAGGTTTTTGTAAGCTAGATGACTTTTACAATGGTGCTAATCTGATGACGTGGGATGTTTTTGCAAAACAATTTGAATCTCAGAGTTGCGATCTTTGGCTAAGCTTCAGGCAGATTACATGCTTTCTCCTGACCAACTATAGAGGAATCAGTGAGAGAGCTAGATTAATTTTAAAAGCAGCCTTTGAGGTAAATCTAACTGGTATTGGCAATTGGTATAGGTTATTACGCCAGGAGACGAATAAGAACCTCATTGAAACAATGCTCCCAAAAATTGCTCAGGAAACCAACTGCTGGTTCAATAGCCAGGAATGGCTACGAGTCTGTGAGCTTGGCCACAGGGCGATGAGGGCGGCCAATTTTCAAAGAATGTCCTTCCTTTCTAGATGGGTGGCCTATTACACTCCCTCCAGACTCCATAAATGGTTTCCTACAACACGGAATGACTGTTTTAGATGTAATTTGCCAGAGGCAGGGGATTCGACACATATATTTTTTACTTGCCCGAGACTACAATACTTTTGGGAGGAGGTGTTTAGGTTTATTAGTAAATGTCTGTCAATAGATATCCTTCCATGTGCATCGTTGGCGTTATTTGGTTTCTCCTATGTAGTTGGCCAGCTCTCGTTATATAGGCAATCTTTCGTTTTCCTAGCCATAGCAGTGGCCAGATCTTTAATATTACAGAATTGGAGATCTCAGAAAATCCCTACATTGGCTCAGTGGCTAATTAAGCTGGAAAGGACCTACAAATTTGAAGAGGCCTACACGAAGAGGATAGGGGCGGTGCGGAGATTTGGGATGAGATGGGAGGGCTATGCTGTAACCACGCATACAAATGATACTATGTAATTTATTTATGTGATCTTTTGTATAAATTTAACATCAGCGGTTATTAACCTCTGTATGGTACTGTAACAGTTAAAAGGAGGATAGTCCCCAGGAGGGAGCTCAGGATGCAGAGTCAAACTAATTATGAAATACCACCTCTCAAAGGAAAGACTGTAATCACATAGGTCATCAAGGTAGGGGTCACATGTTATCACTGAGCTGCTATTTAGAATGCTGGTATTGCATACCATGTAAAATGGGATATGAATTTGCGCTTCTTATTAGTGTACATTTTAAATATGAGACTCAATATTCTATAGGTTTTATCTTTCTTTTTCTGTATATCTTGTGTATCATATTTATCATGTACAAATGGATTATGACATTTGTTCTACTTATTGTCGATTTATAATATGAGATTGGAGAGTTTGTAAATTTGTCTGCTTTATGTACCTTGGTTAACATGTCTGCTATGTTTTTTACTCTCAATAAAAATTTAAAAAAAAAAAATACTTTTCCTGTAGCTCATTGTCTTTAAAGTGCCATGGGGCAATATGTGGCGGGAGGGTGTAATCCCTTTTTGGGCTCTGAAGCTGTTTCTCAACCGGTGTATTGTCGGAGATGCCTCTTGCCTTGTGCTGTGCCCCTCTAAAATGTCCCACTTGTGCGCAGTGTGTAAAGAAGTAATCCAGCCTTGACCCACTGCCGTGCGCTGCTGAGATGTGTGTGTATTGTCGGCTGGTCGGGTTATGGAGCCTCCATAAGTCGGACAGGCCCAGCGCCTCCACAAATGTCCGTAGTGGTTCCCTCCCTCCCGCGCGGTCGTCGCCATTCTGTCAACCTCGTGGGACATTACCGCGTTCATATCCCCTAGTATGAGTCCCCCGCGGGGGTCATCTGTAGTATTGTTTTGCTTATCTCCGGAAAGGTCCCCACATGTAGCCTTGGAGGAATGTATACTGAGTAGAGGTTTAGGTTGCGTCCCTCCCATATCCCCGCCAGAGCCACATACCTACCCAGCGGATCCGTCCAAATTTGGTTCGGCAGCAAGGGTATAGAGTTTTTGACTAGTATCACCACCCCCCTGGACCCGGATGTAAAGCCTGCATGCGCCAGCAAGGTGTACCCGAACCTGTTTAGTGCCAGGTAGTAAGTGCCCCGTAGGTGTGTCTCCTGAAGAAATACTAGGTCTGGGGAGTGTCTGCGAATATATTGTAGGACTACAGTCTGCTTTATCTTGTCCGCCAGTCCGTTGACATTCCATGATAATATTTTCAAAGTAGTTGCAGATTGTGGAGCCATAACTGGAGTCTGAAAATGGATGTCTGGACTCCCTTCCCCGCTCCCTTCCCTATCCCCCGTCCACTAGCTGTTCCCGGACATAACCTGCCTGTGGTACTGATTCAATGAAAGGATCTTGCAAAACATATGATAAACATAACATTGAACTATTAAAACAGATGCCTCATATGTAACCCCCCTCCCTGCCACGCTGCACTGTAGGTCTATAACTACCCACATCCCCAATTTGCAGAGCGCTTGTTGCTCAAATGGAATCATTAAACTGTAACCTGGGGTAGGCCGGCACTGCCTCTCTTAAATCCGCAGCAGCCCTCCTGCCCTCTTATCCTCTGGTAACCAGACATAGAGTATTCTAAGCATTCTTGACATGTTCCCCGATCCGTTATTGTCCTCACCCATAGTGGGAGTATCTGTTTCATACATCAGCCTGAGGTTGCACTGTCTTCTCACCCTTCAGGCATAATACCTGAATCTTACCTTTGTTGTTGTGAGGGGTGACCCATCTCCCCCCTCCCTCACAGCTTGTCCAGACTAGTCTGGGAGGTCCACCACCAGGCGGGGGCCCCCCTCAGCATGATCCGCAAGTAGTCCGAGCGGGGGTGTGTCACCCTGGTCTCTATGTCGCCGGCCATGCCCCTACTGCCGCTTGACCTTGCGCTCTCTCTCCAGCCATTACCAGACCTCATTGACAGATGTAAAGTACCATGACTTACCACTGTCTATCACCCTCAACTTGGCCAGGTACAGTATCATGTATATAAGGCCTTCGTTTCTCAGTGTTCTTTTTACCTCGTCGAAGTTTCGTCGTTGTCTCTGGACCATGAGGGTGAAGTCCGGGAAGAAGAGGATTGTTGCATTTTCGTATAGTAGATCGCCCTTGGTTCTGGCTGCCTGTAGGATACCGTCGTGGTCCCTAAAATTGAGGATCCATGCGATGATGGTCTGTGGTGCCCCCCCGGTTTTGGCAGTGGCACGGGAGCGGGGTGCGCCCTTTCCACCACGAAGAAGCTTGACAACCGTTTGGGTTGGAGGTGTTTCAGGATGAGGTCTTCTAAGAATAGGTCTACACTGGGGCCCTCCGCCCCCTCTGGTACCCCCACCACCCTAATGTTGTTCCTGCGGGCCCACCACTCTTGGTCCTCCAGCTTTGCCGCCATTGTTTTTTGGTGGTGTGTAAGTTGTATTTTTTCCTCCATTCGCTTGGTGACCGTTTGTAGCTCACTAATGTTCGTTTCGTCCACTGCAACCTTTTCCGAGGTCTTATTAGCGTCTGCTCGTAGGAGATTCACTTCGGTGATGACCTTGTCCAGTTTGGACTCCCAAGTCGAACCAAGCTCCTGGATGACCGCCTTAATTGCCTCCAAAGAGGGCTCTGCTGCCTCCAGCACCTCCAGAGCTGCCGCACCCTCGGCCATTGTCACTCTGGGCACCGTATATTTGTCTAACTTGTTGGATTGCGGTGGAGGGGCGCCCTTGGGCTGCACTGTGTTCCCTGCTGCCGCAAAGGGGGGAAGTCCTATGCTCCCTCATGCTCCAAACTGCAACTGTCTTGTGGCCCATAGGACTCCATCCGGATCCTCAGTGTCTGAGCCCCCCCTCCACCAGGACGGCCCGATGATCAGCCAACTCTAGTTCCGTGCCCTCTGCGGTCTGTGCCGACTGGGTCTACTAGACCCCTGCATGTCCTGGCCCCTGGGCTCCCATGCCCGTTGTGCGTAGCCTTCGGGTGTCTCCCAAAATAGCTCACTAATGTTCGTTTCGGCCACTGCGACCTTTTCCGAGGTCTTATTAGCGTCTGCTCGTAGGAGATTCACTTTGATGTGACCTTGTCCAATTTGGACTCCCAAGTCGAACCAAGTTCCTTGATGGCCACCATAATTGCCCCCAAAGAGGGCTCTGCCGCCTCCGGCACCTCCAACGCCGCCGCACCCTCGGCCATTGTCACTCTGGGCACCGCATATTTGTCTAATTTGTTGGATTGTGATGGACGGGCACCCTTGGGACGCATTGTGTTCCCTGCTGCCGCGGGGGGGAGTCTTATGCGCCCTCATGCTCCAAACTGCAACTGTCTTGTGGCCCATAGGACTCCGTCTGGATCCGCAGTGTCTGTGCCCCCCTCCACCAGGACGGCCCGATGATCAGCCAACTCTAGTTCCGTGCCCACTGCGGTGTGTGCCGACCGGGTCTACTAGGCCCCTGCATGTCCTTGCCCCTGGGCTCCCATGCCCATTGTGCGTAGCCTTCGGGTGTCTCCCAAAGGGCGCTCCAACCAGGCCTCGTTGCGTCGATCCACCGATTGCAGTCATCCCTCCCGGGCGTCTCCTTGCGCCACCACGGAGTGTGGGTCCAGGGGGGGGGGCCCTCACCTCGACCTTGCTTTGTCCTCAGGGACCCTCAACAGTGATGGCCAGTAGCCGGTCTTACAGTACTTGTCTTTGTGCTAGGCCTCCTGGATCAGTTTGAGCTTCACTGTATTGGGCTGCCAGAATCACCATCGCAGCCCTGCCGCCACTCGGTCTGTGTGTCACCCCGATGCAGGCAATCCAGCACTTATAGGCCCTCAGGGCTGGGCAATATGAAAGCATGTGTCAGCTGGGCCCCCCACCGAGTCCCGCCTGGAGACTCCATGCACCACTCCAGAGGGGACCAGAAATAGCCCTGGGGGCAGCTCCCACAGCTCTCACCTCTGCACCGATTTTGCCTGGGCAGCTCTCCATCGGACCGCAGAGTCCCCCACCGCCGCCCGTCTAGGGCCGATCATCTGGTTCCCCCACTCGGGGCTGAGCGGTGAAGCACCGGGCGGCAGCCAAGCCCAGAGTCGCCTTTGAGTCCCGCCGCCGCGCGGACGTCCAGGCTCCCGCACTGGCGTACAGGCACGCAGCAGCCGGCCCAGAGGTACGCCGTCCCCCACAGAGAGGGCCTCCTTCCACGGCCCCTAGGTCCAGCAGCTCTGCGTTACTAACAGGCCCGATGACCTGGGCCCCCGGGAGTACCGTCTGCGGCTCCACTTTGGCCTCGGACCTCGGCAGTGGCCCCCCTAACGCCTCTGTTGATACCTACTCCTCCAGATCAG
Source organism: Calotriton arnoldi (assembly GCA_963921515.1). NCBI lineage: Eukaryota > Metazoa > Chordata > Amphibia > Caudata > Salamandridae > Calotriton > Calotriton arnoldi. The sequence continues at coordinate 347,579 of CAWUFW010009449.1, read as the reverse complement.
TCGGATATTGCCGGATTTTGATGAGGACGGGAAGGCCGCCGCGGAGCTCCCCTACTATGTGGCCATCTTGGCAAGCGCCAGGCCACGCCCTCGTTTGCTCTTTTATTCCTCATGCCACAGGATCATATAGGCTACATTCAACTAAAGAAGTACCTCCAAGCACAGCTCTATGTATTTTGCATCTCTACCTGTGTAGGATTAAGGCCCGAATGCAGCCAACACATGTTAGGGTAGTACATTTATATGAAATAAAATATGACTCTTCAGCAGACATTTTATAGATCCTTTCAAATAGACAGGACATTAAGGATGAAATAGCATGAATGAAGAAAACAGTTTGTCCTAACACTGCAGAATGGAAATAAATGGTTTTAGGTTTAGGGGTGTTAGGAGTAACACGCCTGCCTACAGAGTTTAATAGTTATTTAGTAAATCTTTTACCCCTAGATTGTGTTTGTAAGCCACGATTTAGAGTTACTGGATTAGTTTATGCCCATGATCAATGGCATTCTGATATCGAATTTTCCTGTAGGGTGATGTCTTTATGTAACATTACTGACACCAGTAAGGATGCAGTAAGATAGTGTGCACGTATATGGGATGATAATGTTGTGCGATATACTTGCACATATATGGGGTGATAATGTTATGCATTACACTTGGATAGATAGTACAGTAAATACTCAGACAGTCATGAGATTAACATGTTTCTTTATGTTCCAGAGGAAACTGCACCATTAATGTAGGCAGGAATATCAACTGCAGTGCCACAGTAGATAACGCCGACATGCAGGGGGGCACCTCCAGCTGTATGGACTATTATTGGCAGTGTGGAGAGATACTGTATGTACAGCTACCACTGAAATGGAATGGCCTATGTACCATGGTCACCTTCACATGCCCCTGTTTTGGTAATTCCTGGAGTTAATCTGTCAACATTTTGTGAACACCTCATAAGCCATCCAACGACTTTGTTACATCATCACTGAAGGAGAAAAACTGCAGAGAATTATGGCAGTACAGCTTGGAATAATGTTCCCAAGAGTACCAGTTGTTTAATGATGCACAATTGTTCTTTGGAAGTATTCTGCCATTTGTTCAGGCTAAGGAAACTGCTCGATGGCTACAGATAACTCGATGGGAACTCATGAGATCCATAAATACTACGAAAGATGGATTAAATGTCAGAAAGGAAGAATTGCGTGCCATGAGAATGATGATAATGCAGCACCGTTATGTACTTGGCCTTAAGACGGCCATGGAAGGAGGGGTATGTGCAAAGATTGGGAGTGCTGGCTGTACTTCTTTCCCGGCGAACGATGCGGACAATGGAACTCTGTCAGAGGCTATACAAACGTTGCATAATCTACAGAAGAAAATGGTAGATGAAGGAGGTGCCCCAGATAATTGGATTAGTGGGTGGTTTTCTTAACTACCATCGTGGATGTTGGGACTATTGGGAGCCTTGTTGCCAGCTCTTGTATTTCTGTTATTGATATATTGTGGTATTCAATTATTTCTAGCATGTTGAAGAAGGATCAGTAAAAAGGTCGGAGGAATGTCTCCAGTTAGGACACCAACACGAGTAGCAGATGCTCAGTACAATATATATCACCTAGTGCCAAGTACAAACAAGGGTTTAGAACCAGTATTTGAAATAACTAGAGGGGAGAATGTTGGAGAGGAAATTAAATGTAAATAAATTACGCTACAGCAGACAACAGTAGAAAGCGATACAAAATTATGTGTGGTGAAAGAGCAGTGTAGGCCCAAATCTCATGCTGATGCATGAAGAGGTGAAGAGTTCACTAGAAAATAGAGCGCATGACCTGCAGGGTCTTAGTTAAAGGAAAACCTGTGTTTGTAAGCTTGAAGGATTTTATGGTCTCAGCACAAGCTCTATTCTGTACATGATTGAAAAATAGGAGCAGGAGATTGAATTAGCCAAGAGTACACAGAATCTGATAAGAAGTCTTGGGAGCAGAATGATAAAACACACAAGCAAATATACATGCATTCAAGTAAATACATGGCTTGTTAAGCATTGTTAGAACTACAATGAATTGAAATTGAATTGAAATGTATTGATTGATATAGAACTACAATGAAGAATGTGTAGGAAATAGATTAAGAGGTCAAGGACACAGGTGCGAGATGTATTCTGTAACTAATATGTAACTGCTAAGTAACTTATTATTTGACCTTTTGTATTAAGCATTGTTATTATAAGTGGCTGCCTTTGAGGCAGCAAACTGAGATCAGCTGTTTACCTGTGTGGAGATAGCTACTCTCCTTGCCTTGATAGTAAAAAGCTGTGTTTGCCTTGCCAAGAGGAGTCTTGTCTTTTTCTTTATCTCATTTTCACCGCAACAACGGGTATGCCCACACGTGGGTTTTGTGCACACTGTGCCATAGGAACCAAGGTATACCCAACCGATAAGCCCTATTGTTAGAAACAGGGGTCTCTAGTTGGCAGTGGCTTGCACCCTGTCCAAGTAGGGACCAATATTCTAGTCAGGGTAAGGGAATTACACAGTTAAGGTAGCCCCTGCTCACCCCCTTGGTAGCTTTGGCACGAGGAGTCAGGCTTATCTCAGAGGCAATGTGTAAAACATTTATACAAAACACACACAGTCACACAGTGAAAACACTACAAATGAACACCACACCAGTTTAGAAAAATAACCACTCTTTATCTGAATATAACAAGACCAAAACGACAAAAATCCAACAAACAAAAGTAAAGATATGAATTTTGCAAGAATAAACAAAAAATATAGTTCCTTGAGGTCGATAGTGCCAATCGGGGTTATCACGGCGGCATGAACAACACAAATCCAACAGTTCAGTGGTGCAGCATCGGGAAGACCCTCAAAACAGTACCTTTGGAAATGAAGAGGCCTCTGGGAAGTTGCGATGAAATCTGAAGATGAAGCGGCGTCGGTGGGTGTCGGCTCTGGAAGTCGGTACAGAAGTCGATGAGACCTTGAAGTCACATGTGTTGCAGATCGATCTCCATGATGTTGAAGTCAGGGGCACTGGTGTCGGCAGGTGTCAGGGCTGCGATGTCATCACGATCGATGCGTCTTGCTCCTCACGAGCAGTGACCACAGCTTTGGTGCAGGGAGCAGTGCTGCGTTGCTGCAGAAGCTCTGTTGTCGGTAGACCCGGGGCTGTGGTGTGAGATGGTGCAATGCATTGTGCTCTTCACGAGCAGTGCCCTCAGCCATGGTGCAGGCAGCGGCATCGATGACGGCGTGAAGCGTCGTCGTCAGTGCGTCGGGCTGCGATGTTGTCACTGTCGAAGCATCGTGCTTCTCACGAGCGGTGACCACAGCTTTGGTGCAGGCAGCGGCATTGATGATGGCGTCAGGATTGCTTTTCTTGGGGTTACAGCACAACCACTCAGTTCCAAGGGCCCAGGACTGGTTTTGGCACCACTTGGCAACGCAGGTCTCCCAGCAGAAGAATCCCAGTTCTGGCAACAAGATGTGGATGAAGTCTTTGATCTCCCTGAGACTTCCAACAGGAGGCAAGCACACGCAAGCCCTTGGAGAACCTTGGTAAGCAGGATGAATAAAGCAAAGTCCAGTCCTTTCACTGTCCAAGACAGAAGCAGCAAGCAGCAGGCCACCACAACACAGCAACAAGCAGAGTGCAGGCGCAGCCCGTGCAGGTAAGAACGGTGGAGCAGGGTGGGGGGGGGGTGGATTCGACAGATGATGAGGGAAAATGAATTATTTATTTAATGTTCTCTCTGTGTCGTCTGTCGAATCCCCCGCCCCACCGATCTTACCTTCATGGGCCGCTCCTGGCAGAGTGGCAGTTCCCCTCCTACAGCTTCTCCAGCTCTTCTTCTTGGCAGAATCTCCCCTTAGTCCAGAAGCGTTCAGAAGTTATGGTGGCACTGCTCCAGTACTTATACCTGTTTCTGCCTTTTAAGTAGGCAAACTTCAAAGGTAAGTCTTTGTAGTGCACAAGACCCGGCCTTTCTCTGACCTGGCTCCAGACACACTACAGGGGGGTGGAAACAGTTTTGTGTGAGGACAGGCACAGCCCTATTAAGGTGTCAGTGACAACTCCTCCCACCACTCTAGCTCAGGAAGGCCATCAGCCTGGTAATGGGCCATCAGGTTATTCAGGGCACACCTCAGCTCCCTTTGTGTGACTGTCTAGAGTGAATGCACAAACAGCCCATCTGTCAGTCTAAACCAGACATGGATTCCACAGGCAGGCAGAGGTACATAATGGTTAAGCAAGAAAATGCCCTCTTTCTAAAAGTGGAATTTTCAAACACACAATTTAAAAACCAACTACCCAGAAAGATGTATTTTTAGATTCTGAGTTCAGGGAACCCAAACTCCAAGTCTCTATTTTTTCCCAATTACACTTGTAAGATATTACATGGCGGCTCCATTGATAACCTATGGGAGAGATAGTTCTTGCAATAGTGAAAAATGAAATTGGCAGTATTACACTATCAGGACATGTAAAACACACCAGCACATGCCCTACCTTTCACATACACTGTACCCTGCCCATGGGGTTACTTTGGGCCTACCTTAGGGGTGCCTTACATGTAGAAGAAGGGAAGGTTTAGGCCTGGTAAGTGGGTACCCTTGCCAGGTCAACATGGCAGTTTAAAAACTGCACTCACAGACACTGCAGTGGCAGGCCTGAGGCATGTTTGCAGGGCTACTCATGTGGGTGGCTCAATCAGTGCTGCAGAACCACTAGTAGCATTTGATTAACAGGCCCTGGGCACATGCAGTGCATGTTACTAGGGACTTACTAGTCAATAAAATATGACAATTAGGGTCAGACGACTTTACACATTTTTAACAAACGCATTTGCACTTCATGCAGGGACCTTGTTACTCTGCACAATGACCTTTGCTTGACCGTAGCCTAAAAGCTACGAATCACATGTTAATCGTTGTGCTTAGGTTCTCTTTGTTTGCTGCTACAGCCTCGACATCTTGTGTTATTTTTTAATTGTATCTCTTTTTAATATTCACTTGTATGTCACTTCCTAATTGGAATGTATGATGCTTATTCTGAACGTTCGTATCTTTTATGGTATTCTACCGAAATAAAGAGTTTGATGATGATGATGATAATCACAATTCACAATTCACACAGGGAGCAGTTGCACTTTAGCACTGAACAGCAGTGGTAAAGTGCCCAGAGTTCAAAAACCAGCAAAAACGAAATGCAGCTCACAGTAAAAACAGGAGGTCAGAGCAAAAAGACAGGGTAAAAACACGCCAAAGATGCCAGGTCTAACACCTATTGCGGGAAAAACAGGTCTTGTGTTACTTGTGTTCCAGTTCAGGGACGACCTGGCCTGGCAGTTCGGGCTGGACTGTTCCCATTGGAACAGCGTCAACACTGATTTTCATATGGCTGTTACCAAACTGAGGTGGCATGGTGTGCAGAATAACAATGGACTAGGTTGCGGCCTCAAGTAATTACCAGTGTCTGAGTTGAATTCAAGCATGTCATCCATCACTTCTCTGTATACTTCAGTGTGATGCCCTAAGTAGGATAGAAATGCTCAGATGTGGGTCCCGTGCACACTGTGCCACTGGAACCAATGTATAGCCGATTGATGAGCCCTAGTTAGGGTGAATATGTCTTGTGTTGCTTGTGTTCCGGTTCAGGACAGATGTGGTCAGGCTGTTTAGGCTTGATTGTTTCTATTGGAGCAGTGTCAAGACTGATTTGCATATGGCTAGGTCAAACTGAGGTGGGATGGTGTGCAGAATAACGATGGAATGGGTGGTGGGCCAGAGTAATTACCAGTGGCTATGATTAATTCAAGCATTCCATCAATAACTTTTTTGTATACTTTAGCATGATGCTGTAAGAGCGACTGGTAGGGATGCCCAGATGTGAGTCCCATGCACACTGTGCCACTGGAACCAAGGTATACCCAACTGTTGAGCCTTAATAAGCATCAAACCTGTCTTGGTTTGCTAGTGTTCCAGTTCAGGGAGGACATGGCCTGGCAGTTCAGGCTGGACTTTTCCCATTGAAGCAGGGTGAACACTGATTTGCATATGTCTGGGTCAAACTGAGGTGGCATCGAGTGCAGAACAACAATGGACTGTGTTGCGGGACCGAGTTTTACCTGTGGCTACAATTAATCCAAGTAGTACACCAATCACTTTTTCATATACTTCAGTTTGATGCTGTTAGAAGGATAGGTATCCCCAGACGTGGTTCTGTGCACACTGTGCCACTAGAACCAAGACATACCCGAATGATGAGCCATAATAAGGGCAGAATGTATCTTGGGTTGCTTGGGTTTCGCTTCTGGAAGGACCTAGCCTAGTAGTTGTGCTGGACTGTTCCCTTTGGAGAAAGGTCCAGACTGATTTGCATATGGCTGGGTCCAAACTGAAGTGGCATGGTGTGCAGAATATTGATGGACTGGCTTGTGGCCCGAGTAAGTACCAGTGGCTGAGATTAATTCAAGCATTCCATCACCCACTTTATTGTATACTTCAATGTGGCGCCTTAAGAGGGACGGGTATGCCCAGATATGAGCGAGTGAATACGTTTATTGTATTAGAAGTAATAAAACATCTATAAAAAAATATCCCATTTCAACAACATAAAAGATAAAATACCAGCACACAACATCGGTTAACATTGTTAGAAATAATATCACGTCTGTACAATAATATTATAAAATTGAACAACGTGAGGGATAAAATTCCAGGACTTAACATAGACAAATATTTTACAGACATTTTAGCATAAAAAGACAATAATCCAAATCTAAAAATGTGTTTACCCTCTCTATTGCCTGACTATCTTGTGTTGTAAAACAGTACATTATTGCTTCCTTGATAGTTCATATCTTCCAAGCAATAAACAGAGGCTTCAAGTACTTTTTTCTTGGTTCAAGAAGTGGCAGGTATATGCATACAATATGTTCAATGGTTTCATCCTTAAAATCACAGTCAGCAGTTTTTTGTAGCTGGACAGTTGATGTTCCATGTGTCCTTAAATTAAACGATTGGAATGTAGAAAAGTCAAAATCTTAAATACTTAAGTTTACAAGTGGATGCCAAGGCAGATAAAAGATACCCCTGAGTTGCAAGAAGGTAAGATCCATAATATAGTTTAAATATTTATATGTTCATAATGGGACCAAATCAGCTATTCTGGTGTTAGTTGTTAACTTGTTCAGTATCAAGATCTTATGGCTCTGCTGAAGGATTTTTGCCAGCATAGAGGTGGTAAGTTATTTTTATTGGAATTTTACTGATTCTAAACTCAACATGGGATTGGAATTCTTGGTACATCTGAGATCATCAGCGATAAGCCGTTTTAATGACTCCTCTGTTGATGATAAGTAATCGTAGATGTGATTTATCTTGGTCATATGGTGCAAATTAATCAGTGAGGCTAGAGTAAGTTCAAGTCAGAGTCTTACCGCTGGTGTTGAACGACGCAGATTTAACTATGATTTCATTTCATTTTTGTAGATTTTATTCAGAGTGGTATCATTGAAAGTCACAGCGCCATATAATAGGATTGGCATACACTTCAAGTTAATTATCTTAAGTGCTTGCATGATTGCTTGCCCGCCATAGTTGTTGGCAAATCTTTTCACTGATGTGGTGATAATGGGGGCTTTTTTCCACCTGTTTCCATTATGTCCAGACCTAAATAGGTTATTGTCAATGGTTACCCCCAGATAGTCATATGTATTTACTTCTTCATCGCGTGTCCCCTCAAGAAGGCATTTCAGGCCTTTCCTGGGCTTCCCAAAGGTCATTATTTTTGTTTTCTCAAGATGTACCCTTAAATGATTCTTGCAGTTAAATTCTTACAGTTTAGTTAGATGATTTTGCAGACAGGTGGGTGTTATTGAGAGTAATATCATGTTGTCGGCATGTGCTAAATAAGTAATGGGCTGTTTTCCCAGTTTTGGATCAAGACCACTTGGGTGGTCCAGATATGAGGTTAAGTCAGATAAAAACAATGAAAAATGCAGAGGTTCTAAAATACAGCCTTGCTTCATACTAGTATTTTTTATGAGCTGTTTGATTTCAACTCTGGAGATCTGTTTTGTGCAATTTGCATATTATGGAAGAACAAAAGTGGCACAATTCTTTTCCCCATAAAGGCGAGCAATGTACGTCTACTATGAATCAAATTGTATGAAATGATTGGTTGCAGGTCTGTGAGTCCCTGAACCGTGCCAAATAATTTTCCCAAAAACTTTTAGATTATTTTTCTTTACCGCAGTAAGCAACTCCAATAGTAATGTTACGTATGCCTTCTGTTATATTTCTTTTACCTCCACTCTATATTTCTACAATTGTACTTTTTTTAAACTATTTTTAATCTGCAAATCCCCGTCTTGGAATTGCAGAATTTTTATAGGATATTTTAAGGCTCTTAGTTGTTTAGTTTTTGCTAGTCTAATCAGTCTCTCTTTATCGATGAGCCTGGGGCAGACTTTTTTAATGTTTCTGGTAGAGCGAAAACTGAAACTTTAGCTTAATACTTGTTTCCACTTGATAAACAGGTCTATACACCTGAGCATTAAATTCTGGAACCGAGCAATTCAATTTTGATTGCCCAATTGAAGAAGTTTAAACTGATAGTTACCATTCCACTTTATAGCTCTCTAATGTACAGCAAGCAGAAGACTGGAGTGGACAGGCTTCTCTACATCATAGCAGTTATAATTGAGGTGTAGAGATATCCACTGTGGATGGTAAACACTTTCTTCCCTAAGGATAATTTGAAAGCTTTTCCACATGTCAAAAGAGGAATAATGCAGTAGAGTATGATTGATTATACTATTACACAGAGTTGGGTCTGGTGGCTCAGTGGACTAATGTGTCTACTGCAGGGGCCTGTGTTTGACCTCATGGTCACAGGTTCAAATCCCGGTGGGTCCACTCAGCCTTTCATCCATCTGAGGTTGATAAAATGAGTACCATTGAGTTGGGTAACAACAAACATCTGTTATTCAGCGCCAAGATACCCGTAGTGGTGAACGTGCGCTTTACAAATACACATATTATGTTGATGCAGCAGTATAGTAAATGGGATTCTTGCTGGTTGATCACTTGCAAACTTTCCATTAAGTGTACGAAAACTGAGATCCTTAAAAAATCTTAGTATTTATCTCTTTTTTGGATGTTTATTAACAGTCTTGGCTTCACAAACAGGTGGAGGAATATTAAAAAATGGGTCTGTGGAATTGTCTCGGACCAGATCTTTTGAGTCTGTTGAGAACAGGTTGTCGTTGAAATCTCCTGTGATAACTACTGTAGGTGTTAGAAAAGAGTCAATAATTTTATCAAGATCATCTAGAGTTGAGCAAAGTTTTAATTTATTCTGCACTGGTGTTATAGGAAAATAAATATTAATTAATAGCACTTGATTTTGGTGTTTGCTCCCTAAAATATAGGAAGCAGATAAATTGAATTTACTGGAATGGCAGAAGTTTTTATACATAGTGTTAGAAATGGGGGTCTCTAGTTGGCAAGGGTTTGCACCTTTGTCCAAGTAGGGACCCTTCCTTCTAGTCAGGATAAGGGAGTTACACTCCTAAAATAACCCCTGCTCTCCCCCTTGGTAGCTTGGCACGAGCAGTCAGGCTTATCTTAGAGGCAGTGTGTAAAGCATTTGCACATAACCAACAGTAACACAGTGAAAGCACTACAAAAGGACACCACACCAGTTTAGAAAAATATCCAATATTTTTATATACTCAAAACAAGACCAAAAACGATAAAGAATCCACAATACAGTACTTGAAAAATAGATACTTTGCAAGATGTCTTCTAAACTGCAGAAATACCTCAAAAACACAGTTCACACGAGTCGGTAGCTCTCTCGTTGCGGCTTACACGGAGGTGTGAGCCGGTCGTGGCAACCGTCGCGGTTGCGTTGCAAAATGGAAGCGGTGCAGGGCGCGGTGTCCTCTCGATGCGGTGCAGGCAGCAGCTCTGTGACGATCGTCCAGACGGCGTCGGTGACACCAAGGTTTACGGGTGCAGGGCGAGACGGTGCTGGCAGGTTGCGGTGCAGGCGACAGAGTCGGTTTGCGGGAGCTGGTGTCTGTCGGCCCAGACGGCTGTGTGGGACGAGGCGGTGCGTCATGAAACTTTACGAGCGGTGCCCCCAACCACAATGCGGTCATGGGTGTTGAGTCAGCAGCAGCGACAGCATGGGGAGACCAGGATGGCGAAGTGAAGCGAGGCGGTGCGGACTGCGGTGCCCACAGGTTACGGTGCAAGCAGCGGCTCGGTGGCGGCGGTCGTCGTTGTCGGTGAGACCAGGGTTGCGGTGCGAGATGCGGACGGTGTGGTCTGCGGTGTCGTCAGGACACAGAGCCAGCGACGGATTCGGTTGCAGTTCCCTTCTCTGTGGCAACTGAAACACCGGCTCCAGAAGCGGTACCCAGAGGTTGGTGAAGTCTTTGCAGTCCCTGAGACTTCAGAACAGGAGGCCAGCTCGATTTCAGGTCCTTGGAGATACTCAGCACAAGTAAAGAAAGTTCAGTCCAGTCCTTTCACTGCCCAAGGCAGAAGCAGCAACTGCAGGCCAACCCAACAAAGCAACAACACAACAAAGGGGCAGTACTCCTCCTGGCAGCTCTTCCAGCTCTTCTTCTTGGCAGGTTCCTTGATTCCAGCGAGTTCTAAAGTTTATAGGTTTGGGCCCCACTTTTTATAGCCCAAAATCCTTTGTCCTCTCAGGCAGAGAGGGTCTGTGCCCAGCCAGAACCAGTTCTGTCCTCTCTGGTGCAGCTTCCTGGCAGGAGGTGGAGACAGCATTGTCAAAGGCAGACAGGGCCTATTCAGGTGCAAGGGAAATCTCCTCCCACCACTCTTAATGCAGACCGGGCCTATTCAGGTGCTAGTGACAACTCCTCCCACTACTCTGAATGCAGCCCAGGTCTACTCAGCCCAGCCCTGACCCATCTAGTCTCTCTGGAGCCATGGCACATCCCATGCCCCTGTCACTCCAAAGCCAGACAGTCAATACACATCCTAGCAGAGGCACACAGGATGGCTAAGCAAGAAAATACCTACTTTCTAAAAGTGGTATTTTCAAACCCAGACTGTAAAAATCACCTTCACTAAAAGATGCATCTTTAGATTCTGAGTTCAGGCATACTAAACTTTATTTTCCTATCTGGTCCCAATGGGAAGATATATTTATAAGATGTTATAAATTAACTCCCATGCTTTCCTATGGGACAGATAGCCTTTCCATAGTGAAAAACGAAATGCACTGTAATTCACTACCAGGACATGTCACACACACCAGTACATGTCCTACCTTTAATATACACTGCACCCTGCCCACAGGGGTACCTTGGGCCTACCTTAGGGGTGACTGATATGTAAGAAAAGGGAAGGTTAGGGCCTGGCAAGTGGGAACACTTGCCAAGTCGACATGGCAGTTACAAATTGCCCGCAGACTCTGCAGTGGCAGGTCTGAGTTACCTTTTCAGGGCTACTCATGTGGGTGGCACAATCAGAGCTGCAAGCCCACTAGTAGCATTTGATTTACAGGCCCTGGCACACTCAGTGCACTTTACTAGGGGCTGACTAGTAAATCAAATATGCCAATCATGGAAACACCAATCCATAACACAATTTACACAGAGAGCATATGCACATGAGCACTGAATAGTAGTGGAAAAGTGCCCAGAGTCCTAAAACCAACCACAGCAGGTCAGGAAAAAATAGGAGGAAGAAGGAAAAAGTTTGGGGATAACCCTGCAAAGAGGGCCATTTCCACCACATAGGCTATCATGTATCATTGTTAATAGCCCAGCACGAGGCGTTCCTTTGTATTCTTTTTTGCAGGAATATGGTAAGTGTGGAAGTTTTCCAGTGTAAACGGTTGAAGGTTCCATGTCTCTTGTAAGCATATAATTTGAAAGTTTGTTAAAAATGCCAATAAATGGTTTCCTGCTGTTTCTATGTGCCATTCAAGGGAGGCAATATTCCAAGAACAGAATATGAGATCTCCTTATGGGGCACTACCCATTATTCTCTTTTCACTTCGTATGAAGTGAGACAGTAAGAACCTGAGATTGTTGCTGTGCTGGTAATCCATCCAGCATGATTTGTCTTCCAATAAGATAATGATTAGAGACGATAATATGGTGTCCTATGCCACTGTAAAAAATTGATGGGCCCTTAAAAGTGCTGCACAATTGTTGTTTGCACTTTAGGTGCAGGATGCTCCTGGGATATCCTTCTTTGCATGTGCGGGTATCTAGATTTAGCAGAGGTCTTTATGTGAATGCCCCAGGATTCAAGATCTATTTTTCTTGCTCTGATGTTTTTATTTATACATTGCGTATGCCAAACAGTATTGGTTTCTGCTTTTTTAGTGAGTTCATCAACCATAAACCGAACACTTAATAAGTCATTTGAATTTAGTTTGTGTAATTCATCAAAACCGTGCCATACTTTTAAGACGTTTTGCCGGTTTAATATATCATTGGGCCCTTCAAATAAATAAACCGGAGTAAGATGCCCCTGATGGGTTCCTTGAACATTGTGCCACTGGAACGAAGGTATACCCATCTGATGAGCCCTAATAAGGGCAAAACTGCTCTTGGGTTGTTTGTGCTGCATTTCAGGGAGTCCTGTCTTGACAGTTTGGGCCAGATTATTACTATTGGAGCACCTTTAAGACTGATTTGCATATGGTTGCGTCCAAATTGAGGTGGCATGATGTGCAGAATAATGATGGACTGGGTGTGTGGCCTGAGTAATTACCAGTGGCTGAGATTCATTCAAGCCTTCCATCAATAACTTTTTTCATACTTCTTTATTAATATACACTTTATTAATCTGGCTCTAGCTAGTTTTAACCTATTGTTACTACATCTCTGGTTGACGTGGAGTATTGAAAAGATGCCACAAGGTAAGTTGGTTTAAGGTTGATTTAATGCCAACAAGACAAGAGTTGCATATAGACCCAACCATCCAGCTCCTGGGCCCAACTGTCCTTCTCCCGCACCACCCGTTCTAGAACCCCCTTCCCAAGCAGAACTCCCCTGACGCCACGAGAGGCAAGAACAATACAACCCAACACATCTTCCCCCTATACAATGAAACAAAACAAGGAAAAGAAACTGAAATGGAAATAAAATATAAGGCATAAAAACATGGCAAGGAGAAAAACATAAAGGAGAAAAGCATAATACAAAACATGTTAATGCATAACATAGTCATGAAACTTATTGGGCAATCTTGTTAACCTGGAGGAAGGAACACGATTAATGGCATCCCACACCCTGATTGGCACGAGACACAATTTGCCCAGGGGACACGACATGATGTGACCTGGGAACCGAGATTTTATTTTTGTTCCACCATCTTCCATCCTCCAGTTTCACTGCACCTTTGTTGACTCTCACCACAATCTAAGAACCAGAAAACTTGGACTCACCCTTGGGTAAAATCCGTGGACACTTAACCCTGACAAGATCTCCTACTTTCACTCTCAACTCCCTAGTTCTTGGCTGAACATATTTGTTCTGAGCTTCCACTCTTTTCTTGCTTACCTCCTTCACCTTTGCTTCTGGTAACTCAAACACACCCATCCACCTTCGCAACAACTTAAAAGAGGGAAGACGACCTCTCAGTAAAATGAATGGAGAAACTTCAGTATCAGGATTAGAAGTGGTGCGCACTGCCCACAACAGATTTTTCGGTTCATTTTTGCAATTCAAACCACTGCTTTAGACAATTGTATATTTTCTTTGATTACTCTCCCATTGTTCCATTGCTCCTGGGATGGTAAAGAGAGGTTTTGGTGTGTCTTATACCCATGAATTCCATATACTTCTCAAATTGTAATGAAGTGAATTGACATCCATTGTCCAAAACTACCTCATCTGGGACACCTTCTCTTGCAAATAGTAATTCAAGAAATTCTATTACACAAACAGAGGTGGGAACTTTCACAAACTTTACCTCAGGCCAACGACTGTAATAATCCATCAGAACTATTCCATACTCAGGAACACCGTTGACAGGCAACGTCAAAGGACCAATGATGTCAATGGCAAGTTTGGACCAAGCTTTAGAGGGAAGGTCTACAGCTTCTACAGGACTAGGCACCGTTACTTGCGATTTATCACTAGCAGCACAGCACATGCAGTCTCTCACATAGTGTTCCACCTGCTTATCTAGCCCAAGACACCAAAAATGTTCTCTATTTCTTCTTTTCATGGCACGCATGCCAATGTGACCTTCGTGGACTAACGTAAGAACCTTATCCCTCATGCATACAGGAACCACAAGTAAAGAAGAACGATATAGAAGTCCATTAACGACAGATAATTCATCGAAGACATGTTTGTATTTGCTGATAACATCATCTTCTGAACACTCTCTAGCCCAACCTGTACACACAAAATTCATAACCCTTTTAATGTCTTGGTCAGCTTCATAAGCATCTCTCCATTCACTCTCCAAAATAGCACCATCCGGATGAGACACAGTATAACAAATAATCTCAGAATCAAAATTCTTATCTTCATAGTCACTACCATGGTCTACACAACTGGGCAACCTGGACAAACAATCAGCTAAAATATTTTTTTTTCCAGGAACGTGCTCGACATTGAAATTGTGCTCTAAAAGTCTATATTGCCACTTGGCAATCCGAGGAGTTGCCTTGTCTCCCCCCTTGGTGGTGAGAAGCTGAACTAAAGGTGTGTGGTCCACTCTTACCATAAACTTGGAACCCCATAAATATTGTTTAAAATGAACAATGCCCCACGAGCAAGCTAAAGCTTCTCGCTCCACCACAGAGTACGTTGCTTCAGCTCCTCTCAGACCTCTGGAAGCAAAAGCTACCACCTCATCCTTGCTGTTTCTTTGTTGCATAAGAACGGCACCCAACCCTTTCTGACTAGCATCAGTCATGATTATTGTGTGGTCATTAATGTCAAAAGGTTTAAGAGGAATGGCATGTGCAATTTCATTTTTGATTAACTTGAATACCTCAGCACACTCTACACTCCACTTGAAGACTACATTCTTTTTGAGAAGATTCCTTATGTGATAAGTCTTGGCAGAACAATTTGGTACAAATCTAGCAAAAAACTCAATGAGTCCCATGAAGGATCACAATTGATCCTTATCACCAGGTGCACCAAAATCTTCTATTGCCTTTACTAGGCTAGCTTTAGGTTCAACTCCCTCGGCAGACAGTTTGTAACCTAAATATTCCACAGAGCTCATATTCAATTTACATTTCTCAAGGCTCAGGGTAACACCTTTGATCTGTAAAATAGAAAAAAAAGCATGCAACCTTTCGTTGTGTTGTTTCTGATCAACACCATACACCAACACATCATCCTGGAACGCCATCACCCCGGAAATGCCCTTGAACATACTCTACACAATCCTCTGAAAGACTGCAGGTGCGGACGCAAGTCCGAAGGGCATGCGTTTAAATTGGAATAAGCCTTCCGAGGTGATGAATGCAGTGTAGTGTCTGGACTCGGGGTGCAAATCGATCTGATGAAAAGCGGAAGTCATGTCTAGTAGACTGAACCACTTACCATCCTTCAGAGTGGTTGTCATTTCTGTGATGTTGGGCAATGGATGTTGGTCAACCCAAATGTGGCGATTCAAATCGTGAAGATCAACACACATGCGCAACGCCCAATTAGCCTTCTTGGCTAAAACAATGGGGGAAACCCAATCTGAAGATTCGATGGGTTCCATAACATCGCTAGAACACAACTTGTCCAATTATTTTTTTAATGCGTCACGCAGAGCTAAAGGTACTCTGCGAACTTTTTGCACGACTAACTTCGCACCATTAACCAATCTTATCTTGTGTTTGAAACCCTTAAATAGGCCTAACTCATCCTTACAAAAAATTAAAGGGTACGTTGACTCCCATGCTTCTTCCTTGATGGTTTGTACACAGACTAAATCCTTCTTTAATATGACCTGGTGAGGATTATTGGGATCCAGTACGATCCCTAAATTACCTTGGTCATGCCACCCAAGCAAACAAGCATCATCCTTGGCTACATACACAACACCTTGAGATTTACTGTTCTTGAAACATAAATTGGCATAAAATTCACCTATTACATCGATGGTTTTTCCACCATAACCAACTGGCCGTATTGTCGAATGTTTTAGCGAAAATCCTTGTGACTGAAACAAATTTTCCCATATCTTATCACTAATAAGCGTAAATGGGGATCCAGAATCAGCTAGCATTTTGACGTCCACTCTGTTGACGTTCAGTACACACAAAGGTCGTCTAACTTCTTGTGTGCTAATAGTGACTGCCTTAGCACAGTGTGCATGTTCTTGAATGCTGTTACCATACAAATTTGGTCTTCTTCACTTGAGGATGATTCTCGTGTGAGATGGTCTACGTTAAGTACTTTCTTGGATGAATCTGTATTGAATGACGTTCTGCCAGCAGACTTACAGACTTTGGCGAAATGTCCTTTTTTGAAACATTTGGCACAGGTTTTATTCATGGCAAGACAGAATCTGGCATTTCCAAGATGAGATGTGCTGCCGCATCGGTAGCATTAAAGGGTTTAATGCCAGCTCTCACATTTCCACCTGTTCTTTCTTGGCTTGATTTATCTTTTGAAGTTTTGTATTTGCTTTTGACAGCTAAAACATCCTGGGTTGGAGATTTAGGATTGGAAATTGTCATTTGCTCCAGATAAGATGTAGTGCTTTCAATCCTGGTGGCTATCTCCAACGCTTTTTGTAAGGTCAAGTCAGGTTTGGACAATAGAGCATCTTGAACCTTTTTATTATTAGTTTTCTGTACCAATTAGTCTCTGATCATCTCTTCTTCAAATGCTTTGTATTCGCATGAAACAGCCAAAATGAGTAAAGCACCTACATAACTAGAAGCAGACTCTCCAGGTAATTGCGCCCTTTTGTAGAATTTGTGCCTTTCTAATGTGACGTTTTTACAAGCTTTAAATCTAGTATCAAGAGATTTAATGGCTGTGGCATATTCATCTTCAATTCCGTCACCTTCACCTTCAATGAATAAAACTAGAATTTTGGGAACATGT
Organism: Calotriton arnoldi; assembly: GCA_963921515.1. Lineage (NCBI taxonomy): Eukaryota > Metazoa > Chordata > Amphibia > Caudata > Salamandridae > Calotriton > Calotriton arnoldi. The sequence goes on along the minus strand of CAWUFW010009449.1, from coordinate 330,496 downwards.
TTTAAAATACTGCGGCCTTCTGAACCTAAACAGTGTCTTAGAATGGCAAATTTATTTTTGTGTGTGAACGACTTGCCGGCAATAGTATCTAAATATGCCTCAAACCTTTCTTTCCATTTTCCCAATCAGATTCAGGGGAAGCAGGGTTAGGTGTGAATGCAGCAGGAGGCAATATAACTTGATGCATGACTGATGAAATATGCACAAGTTAATTGAAAGTACTGAGTCAAAAACTGGAAAGGTAATGTAAAATACGGATTCAATGAAGTGAATAGAACAAAATTAGTGCAGCAATAAATAAGTGACACACTAGAAATTGAGGTGTGTGTGTCACCGCTTGAATTTGGTATTTAAGAGATACATATGGTAATGGTGTGTGTGTCACCGAAATGGAATAAGGACACACTGTTTGAGGAGGTGTGTGTGTCACCGTGTATCAATTAAACTAAAGATGCTGAAAATACAATTCAGCCCAAAGCAAAATGGCCACCACGATGAATGGGAAGAAGAGACCCGATGAAAAATATGCAAACTCAATGGAGGTGAGGCTGGAGACGTTGTGAAACGCACATATGTGCGCGTAAATTCAAGGCAGGCAGTGTCTCGAAGTAAGTGAGGAGACACAAGATGGCCGCTAACGTAGCTTGTGTGTGCACGTTATCTGAATGCAGGACAGGCAAAGTCAGGCAGATACAAAATGGCCGCTAACGTATCGTGCGGGCGCGCGCACGTTATGTGAATGCAGGACAGGCAAGGTCAGGCAACTCGTAATGGAGCTCGCGTCAGACACAAAGTCGCAGAGAATCCGACAAACAAGAACACAGTACCTCAAAAGACAGCGGTGCACTGTGGATGTGCAGGGAACGCAGGAATCCGTGCGCTTCCTCGGTTTGAGATGAATCCTCCAAGCAACGATGGTGGCACAAGGATATGTCCCTCAAGAAGTGCTCGCTCTTCACGCGTGGGGGTCTTGTTGGCAGGCAGCTCATCGCCAGTGAAAAGATGCCACAAGGTAAGTTCGTTTAAGATCGATGTATTGCCAACAAGACAAGAGTTGCATATAGACCCAACCGTCCAGCTCCTGGGTCCAACCGTCCTTCTCCCGCACCACCCGTTCTAGAACCCCCTTCCCATGCAGAACTCCACTGACGCCACAAGAGGCAAGAACAATACAACCCAACAATTATATACTCCACTTTAAAGAACTTAAAAAAAAAAAATCCTCGCTCCCACACTCTGTGTGGTAGAGCCCACCTTGAACTCATTTGGGTCTAGGGTGTGGGAAGCCCGATGATGAAGCATGCCACACACATCTTGATGTGGGTGAGGGCCTTGCGTTTCCCACAGTTATCTCTGTGGAGACAAAAGGCAGCATACTAATGATAGTAGTCGAACCCCTTTGATGTGTGTTTACTTGTGATGGGAGGAGAAGGGTTTGGTATTGATTACCTCTCTCCCCTTCTTTTGTGATATAGGTTAACAGTTTGTCATTCGGAAATAGTATAGTAGACAATTGGGAATGGGATAACAGATTTTATGCTGCTCTTTTGTAGGCGCAGACCCGAAAAATTATGTTCAAAAGACCCATCGGTTGAGATCCTCAATGAAGACGAAAAGGAAGTGGTGTATTCCTTGAATGGTTATACCATTTTCTATTACGTGATTAGTGTACATATGGACACTTGTTGCTTTGGTTCCAAACTTCTCTGGAAAGTGTAATTTTCAAGTTATTAAAGGCATCAAAGACATAAACTGTGAAACTACTGCTACTCAAATAAAGTGAAAATAGTGATGCATAATCCTTGCCTTCATGTGCTTAACTAAATTTAAACTTTCCTTTTCAGCAGCTAAAAAATATATATTCTTGTTTGAATACTTAAGAAATGTTACATTCCCAACCCACAGTAAAAACAGGAGGCGGCCATCTTAGATGGGTGGTGTCGGCAGGCAATACGACTACAATGAAAATAAGAGAGAAGACGGACTATAGCAAAGTATTTTCCTTTTGTTGAAATAAGTCGACGGCCATCTTAAAACAATTTCTTCTCGCAGTATTTTAAAAAAAATCTATATATAAATAGCAAATAAACGTAAAATGCATCTACGTTTAAGAAAGATAGCTTCTCCTAAAATATTTATTTATTGACGCATAGATTTAGCAAACAGTACGTTATGTAACTTTAAGAATGATTTAGTACGTCGATAATTCCATTTGTATTAAACTCGTCAGCTTAACTGTACGAGTAGTTGCTCAGTAATCTCTAATTAGTCTTTATTGCACTTTAAAGTTATCGATATATACACATCGATATATGTACAGCGCTCTGACACCTTCGGGTAATGTCCGCGCTTTATAAAAATGCACTAAATAAAAGATATATAGTCAAGATGACCGCCAGATTATTGTGTTGCCAGAGAGCGAGCCTTCCCCGTTGTCCTTCTTTTATATTTATGTAAAATGAATCAGTACTCGTTTTCTAAGAGGCACGCTGTAGACGTGGGTGGTGGTGTGGGTAGACGATCTTTTCTGATTGGACAATCGAAAATTTGAACGTCTGAACTACGGTGGCCACGCGAGGGCAAAAGGGTTCGGAACGCGCTTGACCCTCCTTCCTGTGTGCGCGCGGCCGGCGGAGGCAGAGAGTTCCCGCCTGAGGCCCAGCAGGTACCGGGGGAGGCCGGGGTGGGATCCGGGTCAGCCAAGAGCCATGTAGATGCAAATAAAAATGTAGGGGGCTCAAGGCCTGTTCTATTATAAGCAGTAAGTTGAGCTGTGTAGGTCGAGAAGCGTAAAGGGAGGGACGTGCGTGCTTCGCGTTGATGGCCTGTAGTTTGTTGTGGTGGCCCGGAGGAGGAGAGTTGGTTTTCGGTGGGGGGGTGGAGTTTCTGACCCTCACGGTTATTGAACCTAGGGCACAAAGTTGGGAGGAAGAGGTTGGGGTATTGGGTGTTCCCCTGGGACGGGACCCAAAGCAGGATGATGTTTGTCAGAGGCCCTTCGGGACTTGGTGCAGGGACTTAAGTAAAGGGTTTTGGTGGAGCGGTGGCCGTGGGGCCTGCTTGTTGTGTTTTTGAGCTACTGGGTTGGTTGAGGGGCTGATTGAGGCTTTTGGGTCGGTGTGGAATCAAGTCACGAGACTATCAATTATACCGGGCTTCTGTGGAAAGTCGAATTATGTTGTCATAGGATAACGATTTTCAGGTAGAATAGACATCTCGCTCCCTGTGGGTAAGACTCTGTTTCTAATATATATATATATACACCGTAGTTTATTTGAAAGGGTCTGGTGTGTCTTCCTGAGTGTCCTATGACCTGGAGGTAGATGGCATCCTCCATATTACTTGTTGTCGTGGGGTGTTGTTTGCGATGTGTCGTGGCAGATGGTGTTGGTGAAATGTGTGGGTCTGGACGAGCCCATGTTTTACACATTGAGTCGAACGGGATTATGAAGTGATGCCGCCATGAGAAGCGAAGCTTGGCGTGCCTGATGTTGGACATGGCGAGAGTACCTATAAGTTATTACCCATTATTGCAGATGTGCAGCAACAGTCGTCGTTGTGTACTGCCTGCTTAAAGGTTCTAGGAAAGAGTTTCTACTGGGGTCATCCCAGTGGTTTGGACCCAAGTTGAAGGGGCGGGGGGGGGGGGTAGAATGCTTATTGGTTTGGTAGGAAGTGGTGTCTGACTTCATGTTTGAGTGGGGGTGGATGATGGGGGAAGTTTTTCACATCGAGGAAATGAAAGTCCGTCCGTTATGTGACAGAGTATGTGCAAGTCAGGCCACGAATTGGCCTCATCCTCTTGCAAAGGCGCCGCCTCCCTCTTAGGGTTTTAGCAGCCCACGATTTTATCCGCGCGGTGGTTGGGGGATGCAGGAGGTTTTCTACAGCCGTATGCCTGGAGGGCCGTGTCTACAAGTTTGTGTTACTGCTATCATTATAAGTGTTTCATTAATTGAAACGACTTACTCATTATATAACACCTTGTTTAAAAAAAATCCTGAATCCAAAACAGCTGACCCTTAGATAGCAGAATTAATCGCGCTAATCAAATGTATTGCTCATAGATGTTTGGATCCTATACTGCCCCTTACTTAAACGTATCTAAACTTAAGTGTTTATGTAATGGCAGAAAGAACTTAAGCTGTTTAGACCTGCATTTGTGCCCGATTACATCTGAGGAACCCTGCTGGGATTGAAAAAAGGTGATTTTGCAGGCTGCGCCTCTTGCTTTGGGTGCTCAGTATTGTTGTGGTTTCAGAAATTACCCAATATTCTATGAGGTGCTCTAGTTTGTGCACGACCAAAAACACGTGCAGTTTTTGACAGTCAGTGGCTCTTGTGTAGGTCTTCTGTAATAGTTCTCCCATTCAGGCCATAATTATGATTGACCGGTGCATCCCTTCGGGTCTAGTGATCGCAGTTAGTGGGCCTTTGAAACCGAGCTGCAGTTTTTTAGGAGGGCATCCTAAAACCCAGTGTGAAATAATGGAGATAAGGGGAAAAGGTGGAAATTGGAGCGGCAACTGATTTTGCTTTAACCCCCCCCCCCAACCTTGGTTTCGTTATTTCCTCGCCCCTGGCTAACAGTAATTCCTGGACAGGGAATAACAGGGATCACTTGTGGACACTTGTAATCAAGGCCATAGTTTGTAAAGGAGACCTTTGATCTTTCTTTTAGATCTCAAAGGCCTGTTTACAAAACAAAGAACCCCCAGTGGGCTTTGGCCAGCTCATTATTTACCATTGGTTGGCTTTGTCACTCGCCTAACTTCCTTTTAGGTCTGGCACTACCCAAGACTTTTGATTTTGGTGTGTGTGTATATATATATATGTGTGTGTGTGTGTGTGTGTGTGTGTGTGTATATATATATATGTATGTATATCTTATCATTCAGCCAGCCCTCTTAATCTGTTGCTATTAAAAAAAATTCTTTTCCCCATTACAGCATGGGGAAATGGGCTAACCCCCTCACCATTGGCTAACTTGTGACTGCATTCTGGCCTTTCAGAGTGCACACAGCCACTCAGTTATTTCTTCCAGTGTCAGGGACTACTATGGTAATGTGTGCTTTTTGAGACAAAATAATGTAGCCTTTTTCCGTGTTTTTTTAAAACCATTTGTTTAATAAAGTTAATTCTGGATAGGACAGGAGTCTCGAACCTTTTCTGAAGTGAGAGCTACTTCTGATCAATAAAAATCATCATGAGCTACTGAAGGCATTGTTACTAGACTCCCCTACGCCCAGCTTCATTGACTTTAAGGCTAATGTCTATAGAGCCAGACACTTTGATTTGAAAAAATACTGTTACCAGGGGTGCTATTACAGGGCTGCCATGTGTCAGTGAGTGTGGTCTTTGGGAATGTATGCACATGTGAGTATGAATGGGATATGTGTATGAGTGACTGAGAGCCTATGTCATATGTACCTCTGCACAGGACATACCTTTCGCCATATTATTATTTAAAGGTTTTATATAGTGCTGGCTCGACCCAGGGGTATCTGAGCGCTTTACAAGAGTAAGGATATAGTACAGGAGTAAACAATTGTTCATAACGTAGAATTCAAACAGGATAGAAAACAGAGAACAAATAGCAAAATACATATTTCATGTGTCGGAGTGGCAAGAAAGAACTATCTACATAAATAAAATGGGTACAGGTAATCGAATTATTAAACAGTAACGAGATGGAGGAAGGCTAGGAGGGTAGTGGGTAGTTAGGAGTGAATAGAGGAGAAGAGTAGACTAAGGAAGGGGAGGAAGTAACTAAAGGGAGAGGGTATGGAAGGAGGTAGGAAAGGAGAAGGCAGGGAGGGGGAAGGGAGAGAGTAGAAAAGGGGCGAAAAGAAAAGGCTTAAGGACCCCAATATTTGTTGAGCAGGAGCAGTTTGAGGTCTTTTTTAAAGCTGATGTAAGAGGGGTTACAACGCAGGTCTTAGCGTTGTATAAATGTAATCATGCCATGTGTGGCATGATTACATTTATAACACAAGCATTACCATTTTTTTAAGTGGGGAAATTTAAAGTGCAAAAAGGTGTTCTGCAGAAAAGTTTAAAATATGGAACATTTTTCTGCACTTTAAATTTATTCCATTTAAAGACTGTATATTTAAGTTCTACATATAGCACAGTGTCTAATGGCCTTTAGAAGCAAAAGGCCTGCTGTTTATAAATGACATTTTGAAGTGGGAGAAAATATTAAAATGACAAGTAAACTTAACCATTAAGATAACTTTTCATTTTGCATTTCTCCCATTTAAAAGCTTTCAGAAACATCTTTTTGTTCTCATGCTCCAATACTGAGTTTACAAGGATTTTTATTGAAGAGTTAAATACCTCAGTGCTTCAGTACTTCTCTGTGCCTTGGATCATAAATCTGACTGAGCACTGCTCATTATCTGGTCCTGCTATCTGCAACATGAAGATAATGCAAAATAAACAGCCTTTCCTTAATTTTAAACGGAACATGTGACCCTGTGCTTGTTTAGAAATGAACTCAAAGCTGTAAGCTACTCTGAAGGTGTTTGTGAGCTACCAATAGCTCCCAATCAGCTGCTTGGAGACACTGTGCATTGCAGCTCCCACAGTGTTTTATAAAAACCATGGCAAAACAAAGGTTGACAAAGCCACCCCAAGCTTTTGTTGCTCTTTGTGCAACTGCCCCTGGCCCCCTGCTGCTGGCACTCAGTAGCATTCATTTTTTAACCCCACCACACTTCTTGCTCCACTGTTGTTCCCCAAAATACACTGCTCTACTACCTCACCATGCCATTCTGTGCCACTTTACCATTTGTATTCCTTTTTTGGGAGGCTCAAACACTTCAAAATACTGCAGGAAAAATAGAACACATCTTATGGTATTTCAAAACTGTATATTAAATTCAGTATTCTAAATCGTTATAAATGGCCTGCTATACTTTTCACTCAAACTCTGAACAAAATATAAAAATAACAAGTATTGGCAAAGCCATTACATCCCATCTTTTGGGCCTGTTGGCTTTGCCAATTCTATTCTGCACATGCTGTATGGCATTGACAACAAAAACAAAGAAATTATGATACACATTGTGCATATTCGTTCTTCCCACATTATTCAGTAGACCTGCACATGCGTTCTGGGCACGGCTCACCAGAGAGCTGTACATGAGGGTGAGAGCAGTACCGACCATGGGGCAGTATTTCACAGGAAAACTATAATCAAGTGCTTAACGAAAAAGGAAAAAACTGTTACTTGTAAGTGGACAGTAGAAGGCTACAAATCAGCCAGTCAAAATGATGGTAGAGAAGCTATACTCCTTAAATGGGAAAAACACAAAAAGAAGGCAAGCTGTCTCAATTCGTGCTGTGCTCTGCAAATTAGACACACTACTGCAGAAATCTCAACCCACCAAACTATTTTCCTGGAACAAGACCCAACACAACTTCTGGTATGGTGGAAGAAACTCTTCTCCTAGACTGAGCTGGATGGTTCCAATGTGAACTGTGGTTGGAGACTTGATGTAGAATTGGGTGTAAGAAATTACGTTTTTCTGCATGGGCTTCTTGGATTTTTTTCTCTCTTGCTGATATGTTTTTGCTAGCTTTAGAGCTCTGCACTTCCCCCTCCCCTGGCTAACCACTAGTAAAGTGCCTCTACTCAAACTTTAAACATGGTTAATTTGACCTGTTCCCAAGAAGTCCCTAGTATATGGTGTACGCAGAGCCTGAGTGTTAAGTGCCACTACTGGACTGTAGCACCTATTGTTATCCAGATAGTGGCAAATAAAACATGGGGCTTCAGGTCTACTCCACGTAGCCTAACCGCTACAGCGTAACCTGTTAAAACACCCCTTTTTGATAGGGAAGTCCCTTTTTAAATAATAGCAAGTCAGCCTTTTGTGAGCCTATCAAGTCAATGGTGAAGTCTGATTTTTAATAAAATATTAAGAAAAAGTAACTTCTAGAAAGTTTCCCTTTGTGTGTGAACTGTCAGGAGGCTAATTAGCATTAGCTTCTGCCAGGTCACTGCCCTGAATAAGCGTGATGCCTCCCAAGATCAAATAATAGGCTAACCTGAATGGCCAGATATGACTCCTGAGCTCATCAGATTATGCAGTGTGGGGGCAAGTGCGCCTCTTTTTGACTGCACAGTGTCTCATCCTGCAAGACGGGTCTGTTGAGCCTCATGTAAAACTTGGGGACACACTTGAAAGGAGAGAATTCAATGCCAAGACCATTCTTGTGGATGCACTGTCCTACCAGACTTCTGTCTTTGGATTTGTTGTGGGTACGGTGCCTACCAAAAACTGGATTTTGACTTTAGATGTGAAAGGACTCTAGGATTACCATTGTACACTCCCTCCATGCTGCTGTTGGTGATCCGAGAATAGCCCTGAAGTACTGGACTGGCTTTCTCTTGTACTCAAGATTGGAAGTGGACTCCAATGGCCATTTGGCTGACCTCCTGTGCAGCTACAGCGAGACAACAAGCTGCAAGAGACCTTTTCCTGGAAGTACCCAGCTGCCAATGTGACATCTGGGTCTGGACTAGACCCTGACTAGATCCTGCTGTTCTGTCTTGACACTATGCTAGTCTCTAAGTGCTGCCTCTGAAGTCTTGGGGGATTTAGAAGTGCACTCTTGTGGTGGATTGGGACTTAAAAGACAAAATCGGAAGGTAAGATATTTGACAGGGATGAACCTAGTTGGTGTAGCCTACCGTGCTAATTCACGGTCAGCCTGAAATCGAGCCTATGTCCTGGTGTACCGCTACCATTGGTGCGTTATGGTGCCATTTTTAGGTCTCGCCTGAGCCAGCGCATGCGCTGCTCTGGCGAGAGTTTTAGTAAGCGGGTTTTGGAAGTGCAAACAGTAGTTTGCTGGCGACCAGCTTGCGTTCACGCGAGCGTGCACGCGCCATATGGCTTCCCTCGCCATTACTTTCGCGGCCGTGTCAGTTTCACGGCCGCGGCCATTGCTTGTTTTCCCTTCAGCACGAGGCGCGCACGCGCTTATTTTTCCAAACTTCTCGCCTTCTATCCGCTGGCCTTATGGCAAAACAGCCCCATTTCACCTCCCACACCGTCGTGAACCTCCGAGGGACATAGACACCCACCCTAACTGCTGCAGTGGCATTTATGTAAATTGCAGCAGTCATATATGGTCCACAACACAATTAATAAATGCATGGGTGCACCCAAAACACTTAAGATTGTAGACCCTCCCTCTCCCCACATTTAGAAGACATTGTGCACAAACGTTCTTACCACCGAATGCAGCCAGCTTCCTACAAACGCTGTGGCATGACCTGCAGAGAACTCCCAGGGGCACACCGGCCTCCAGAACCCCTACTTCGCTTCAACAGAGCAAGCCGGCTCTCGAGGGGCGGGCTACTATAACAAAAGCAAAAAAAAACTCGGCCAGTGCTGTTGAAGGCCGGTAGCGCCGGGTCAGAGTCACTCAAAACCCGGGGCGTGATGGTTCTTCAAGCCAACCGGCCGGTTTTAGGCCCTGGTAAGTCTGGAAGTCCCCACGGGCCTACCCGGAGTGTTCACAAAGGCTCCGCGTGTAACTCTAGACTCACTCCCGCGGCCCCCCTTGGAAAAAAACTTGTTTTCACGGTTTTCCTCGGGAGCTGCGCGGTTAATTATCTGAAAAGAGATTGTTGCGAGCAGTGTTTGATTTAAAGGGCTCGAGGCCTTGGGTGCCCAATTAAGGAGCTATCAGTCTCAGGCCGGACTTTAATGGGCTCCCGCTCTTTAACTCGGGAAGGGGGAGCTGGCCAGGGTCAGGCAAATTAAAGCCAGGGGACTCTTAATTGTGATGACAGACTCTGTCTCAGTTTCCTCTCTGGGTCCTCAGTCCAGGGAGGTCGTTAATATTTCAGCATCTGGTCGGGGTGATCAATCACACGCACACAGAGTCTGCTATGCAAGAGGGATAGACGGGGTGTTTTTTTCTTTGGGGGGGGGGCAGAAAAGGCGACATTGGGGGCTCACTGCGCCACACTTTTTTTTTTAAACTCTGAGTCTAATCGGGAATTACTGAAAACGCAAAAAAAACTTTAAAATAACAAGCCTCTCTAGTTTCCCATGTCCTTCTTGCGTGAGTAGTTGTCGCTCTGCATTTTTCGGAGTTTTGTCTAGAACTAGAAGTTCCAGAATACACATCACAAACCCGCAATGAGTAACCGGACAGTTCAGCAATAATAACTGCATCGTCGACTGAAGCGGCAACTAAATAAAAACAACTCAAAAAGCTGAACTTTAAAAAAAAATCCGCGCATAATTGTGACTTGTCACGAACCCCCAGCTTTCAATGAATAGACGAATGCACTCTGGGAGTCGTAGTTCTCATTGATTTAACCAGAGATGAGATAACAAACTGGTTTACAGCGGTTTTCAATAGGGAATACAAGGCTTGGAAGGATGAGCATGCGAGATGGGGGTGGTCACCCTAAAAACAAAACAGGCAAGTTTATGAACGATGAGACTGTCCAAAGAAATGGACTAAAACATGACCGGATTGGCAGTCCTAAATGTAGGACTGGACAATGGGCGGTGACTACCGCCCCCCCCCACACACACACACACTCTTGCGGAAGTGCGGGTCTGAAAGCTGAAACATTTTGTATAGCAGTACAATTCCGCTATAAAATGCTTGTGGGTTGATACAATTGCATTCATGGAGGGGTTGTTTGTTGATGTATCTTACTGTATTTAAAAGTGCGTTGCAATAGTTAAAAAGCAAAAAATTAATATAAACTATGTTTACAAAATACAGAATAAATCCGCTTCACTGGAGTGACAGCAAGCTCAGAAAAGCTCAAACAGAAACCTGGAAAGGGAAAGAGGGTGGAACAGGCATAAGGAGAGCCCGGTTTGAGAGGACAATGTCATCTCCCCAATACCTCCCAATATACTTTATTAAAACAGGCAACAGGGTGCACACAGCAGAAAAACACAGCAACTGCGCTTGTGACTGTGCAGAGAAATCTCAACTATGCACACACAACTGTCCACAGACCCCCGAGGCATCAGAGCGTTCTTCAGTCAGACCTTTTTTACCAGACAACATTAGTAAGCATCCTGGAAAATATAATTTCATTGAGCCCATTAAAGGGGTGCCCTACAGGTTTAATCATGCTTAGAGCGCTAAAATAAAAAAATACAGACAATGTGTAAGGCATGCCCAAGGTAGGGTGCCATTTGACAGCTATATGATGTGACCAGACAGAAACCGAATGTTAGCTTATGTCAGGTATGAGTGTTTAGAAACATTATTTTGTATCTGGTGGTTGCAGGTTTGCTCTTCTTCACACTTGCATTCACACTTGCAAACTCAGGACAACATGCACCAGAATGAAAAACGCATTAGCAAATCCAATAGTGTTGATGTCTTTTTGGTTTTGAGAAGGCTTTGTTGTGGTTTTTGCAAAACTTTGGGCCAGGAAAGCTGATGGGCCCTGGTCAATAAAAAAACAAAAAAAAAAACAAACAAACAAGAATTTGTTTTGGTCTCAACAAGCACACATTGCCATTGTAGTCCCTGGCACTGAAGGCAGCTACTTTGTGTGTGGATGTGCTCAGAGATGTTTTAAGGCATGGGCAAAGTGGGCCCTGGCCCAGGGCAACAGCCTTTCAGGGGGCCCCCTGATCGAGCCAGCTCAGTCTCGCAGACAGTCTAGCCTTGATGACCATGAATTATTCTTAAACAGACTGCTTAAAATAGTTTTCCTTTTATTTTTAATGTGGGTGATGTATGGAAGTCTATTGCAGACAGAAAAATGTAGTTTTCAGCACCATGCAACAACCATATTTATTTTTAAATGTTAGATCAAAAGAGGAACTCACATATGAGAAATGGGGGGGGTCACAAAGATTATTTGCAATATTTGTGAGCTCCTGCTGTGTTTTCATATTGGGAATACGTCACTATCCTTGAATATTACATGCAAACACATTTAGAATTTGGACCAGTGTGTGCCTGTCAACTGGCAGTGACCTGGCCAAACAGAGCATGGAAGAACTGAAATTGGATCATAACTTCAACGCTGTTCCGAACAGGGGCCCAAATTATGTTTGGCCCAGGGCCCCCTGAAATCCTTAAGATGTACCTGAATGTGCTCGTCTGAAAGGTGGGAATGCTGTCACTCACACTTAGTTAGCCAAAGGCTGAAGTAGGCGGACCCTTTGCCCCATGCTTTATGCTGTAGGGGGCAAAAGAAGAATGTAAATGACAAAGGACCAATGGTGAAAAGGGGTTGCATATCATTTTTGCAAAATCAAAAGATCTTGTCCAAAGCAAGGCCAAAAAGAAATGAGAAATTAACAGAATGTGGAACTAAGATCCGACCTGTGGCATCACCATGAAAGTCACACGCTAAGCAACAGTTGTAAACTATACATGAAGTTGGCATTGTCACTCATTTTTGGAGACTAAGGCATAGGTTTTGATCCAGAGCCAGAGTGAAACAAGCATTGGCATAGCCAATAGGTCTCGCCTTTGGGACATTATAAGTGTTTAGCCATTCAACAGTTGATGTTGCACCAAGGATATTGTGCTGCATAATTAAATACTTATAAGGTCCCAAAGGCGAGACCTATTGGCTATGCCAATGCTTGTTTACTTAGAAATGTATAACTTCTCCGGTTCCACTATTCAATATTGGTCTTTCTCCTTATTACATTTTGCTCTATTTTTCTAATTTGGTTTGGGAATTTTGACTTTATTACTGTTTTGGTACTGTAAAAATACTTTACACTTTGCCCTAAGTTAAGCTTGTCTGCTATATGCTATGGTTTTGAGGGTGAGGGTTAGACTCTGGTTAAAGTAGTGACTTTGAGGAGTTCATCCTGACAATGTTTGATTATTACTTGAGGTGGATCATAACACACTCCTGCTAGTAAACCAGTTTCTTACATTATGCATAAGTTCAAAAGGATAGTGAACAGGCTATGCACCCAGGGAGGGACAAATGAAAGACTAGAAAGGAAAGCCATGAAATCGGAAGCAAGAAAGCCAATCCGCAGTAAGCAGCGGGCACACTAACTTTTTTGTGTGGCCTACAAGAGGTCTTTTGACAACAGACGGCTAAATAGTATCTGTAGGAGAGACCTAAAAAGACAGTCTTACGTCATCTGCCACCACCCACTCCATTACACCCCTACTTCATTTCTCCATCGTGGGGACTCTATTTGACAGCCAGTGAATCCATATGCAGCACCCTGCTCTGGAAACGCAAGGTTAGTGGTTAATCCATTGCTTATTGCCTAATGGGATGAGTCCTGTGCTTTCAAGGAAAGCATTCCACACGTTTACTCCAGATTCTTTAGTTAGCAGTAGTTAATAGTAGAGAGGTGTGATCAAAGCCCTCCTCAGTCTATGGCAGTGGTCTTCAAACTTTTTAACCACAGGAGGACTGGGGGGGTTCTGGGCAGGGGCTGCGGGCTCAGGTCTTCCTCTGTAGCCGACCCCTTTGGCTCAAGTTTCACCGGCACCGGACGGAGAAGATCATTACGACGCGGGGTCATTTTGAGGTGCAATAATTTTGAAAGCAAGGATTGAAATGATTGCAACGGTATTTTCAAACTTTTGCCAATGTGCGTTATGTCATTTGAAATCATCCTTGCTTGGAGTAAACAAACAGGCAGTTATTAGGTATTAATGTACGTGCAGATAATTGACACTTGTTTTAATATTAACCTATTTGACATCTCGGCCTAGGAGAGACCATATTAACACCGGTCAGTAGCGTTATTGGTTTTTCGTGCCCAGTCAGAGTTGTCTAAAACCTTTTAATCTGTAATGGTCTTTTGTTTTTTTTTGGGTGGCTCTCCCCTGGCCCGGGTCGCCAGGTACTTTTCCTTGACACCAGTGGGACGTTATGAGATGATGATGCCTCAAATCCGGAAGAACAAGTTCATGGTCTGGAGAGCTATAAATCAATTTTAAAAGAAAGACATACTTTTTGATTGGTGCCTTTATCATCAATGGACAGCTTTGGAAACTAACACAATGTTCAACAAACTGGACCATTATACAGGGCATAGTAACCTAACGGGTATCCTGTGGGATAATTTATTTTCCAAATTGTTATGTTTATCTTTAGAAAATGTTATGTTTGACCCATCACAAGTTGTATTTAGTCGTTGTTTAGTTTGCAGGCAAACACCATTTAGACTGCATTTGTACAGTTACTTAGGCCTGGCACAACTTTTCTAGCTCTGTTACTGGCACACACACTTTAATTGCGTTTCTGCAACTATAGAACATTTTAAATACACCTGAGGTTTCAGCTGCTGTTATTTTACAGCGCAGTGAGAAAAGCGCAGGGAAAGTGAGAAAAGCTTGTATGGAACATGGGGTCTGTGTTTAATATGATTTTATTTACTATTCCATTATCAGTTTGCTAATTTTTTTTATTTTTTAAATGAGGATTGATATCTCAATCAATCAGATGTCTGCGGGCTCCTCTGACAGAATGTAGTGCCTGTGGGTGGGCTGTACACATTTAGGGGCTGAGGGGGTTGAGGTTTATTTGTAGTTCTGAGGTATGATGGAGACAAGGATTTTAAAAGTATCAAAACAAGAGGAGCAGGCAAGAGAACTGGTTCGGGGTGGCTTCCTTTTCATGCACCTCTCTATGCAGTTCTGTAGACAGCCTTTGTGTGGGGTGATGCTCACAGCTGGATAGTCTCCAGTCTGGAGCACCCACAACAGAGGCACAAAGAGGTGTGAACCATTTGCATCTGGTTATGAAAAACCACAAAGATAGTGATCAGGAATGAGAGAAAAAGGCTGGTCTCACCTAAAGGAGGCTTCTCACCCTGAACAATGGACTGAAACCCCTACCATCTACCAAGTAACAGTCCACCTATTTGGATTTTTTATACAAGCCTAGTCTCCTTTGTCCTCATCTCACTGTCTCCTCACCTCAGTCTGTCTCCTCCCTCCTGATACACCTCCACTGTCTGTGAAAACAACTTCACCTCCACCCTGTAAGCAGAAATGTCTGTGATATCCAAATGGAACCCACAGACCTTCATCTAATACATATTCTGCACATACTACAATAGTCACACACACACAACATGCACTTGGACAGGATTAGGTGACAAAGCAGGCTATAATCTGTTTGCACATTGACAAGACGGTCAGCCAGTGATAAATTAAGTAATTTTTAGTGAGGGGAAAAACCTGTTTACAGAATAGTGAAGGAAGACATTTAAATAAGAACATCTTTTTCTGCTCCAACTCCCCTTGTGCAGTGTACATACCCTGTACCAAAGTTCGGATACTCCAGACTATGCCTAAGAGGGTTGTCCTGGGCTAGGCACACAACACGCTAGGGCTCTTAATGTTTGAATGATGTATACACTTGGAATCACATGTTTAGGCTGTTTGGCCCGGATATGGAGCACTATGTATTATAATACTCAACAGCTTACATTCTCCCGACAACTTGCTAACTCAGAAAGCCTTCTCCCCCTATACTCCAAAAACATGCATAAAAAATTGACATTGATTTTAATCTCGCTTGATTTCTCTCCATTCTTTCTTAAGTCTCTTGTCTTACCTTTCATCTTCTGCATGCTTTCTTTTTCTGACTATAGCCTCCTCTAAGTCTCATGCCTGTCTGCCTAAATTCTTCTTACTGTAATTCTGCAATTGGCTGATACCTCAGTTCATAGATCATAACCTCTTTAAATCCCTTTTCCTGTAATCTAACATTAACTAATCTCCAAGCCTATCTATCCCACCAACCATTCACCTGAAACCACATAGCCCCCACTAATGATCAGACCTAACTGGTATTTATATATCACAAAGGAACTTGAGTAAATAGATGCAAGTTTTCTTGAGAGCACATTACTAAACACAAGAACCACTGGTCTAACCTTGGGTCCCGGAGTATCACTCTACCCGCCGCAAAGAGATTCGCCGCCTTGTTGGGGGTAGTTAGCGCTATCTATATAAATCCAATTACAATGACGCATCCCTAGTATGATTGTGTTTTTTTTAATGTGGTTATTATGGTCTGTGCAACATAGCCTCAGTAAAAAGCATTGTCCAAGCCAATAGGTGTCCATTAGCAGCCAAATGCTAGGACCTAATGGCTTTGCTAATATTTATTTAAAAAAAGTTTTTATGGCCGGGCAGCTGCATTTTGCTGAGTTGCTACTTTCTTAAAGGAGGGCTTTTGCACACTTCTTCATTTTCAAAGTGTACTGCTCCAAGACGAGCATCCACAATCTAGGATGAGAGAAAAAAGATGGGCACATAATGCCACATGCATGCATATACATTCTCATGCTAAGTCACTGTAACGTGGTTGTTCAGCGACGGCAATCCGAATCATTGTTGCTGTTCCATATCAGCAAGTGGCTACTTTTTTCCTATTGTAACGCAGCATTGGTAAAGCCAGTATGTCTTGGCACAGCTAAAGACAGTTTTCTTGTGTGCCTTAACTTGGTAATATTGCTTAGTTGCTGTTTTGCAACACTTTGTAATGACAAGTTGTCTGGGAGTTGTGAGAGAGTGCCCTCTTTTTTTTTTTTTTCACAACATAGTTTTATTGTTGACAGCCAACGCAATACAAGGATCATACAGAGCACCCAAGGTACAGAAGTAGGGTGACACATGAGTCAACATTTTTAGCAATAAAATAGGAGGCATTACACAGGAAATAAAATGAAAGGAAAATGATATACAAAGAAAGAGAAAAACAACTGCGTCACATTGCCATTGGTTAAGAGATATAACAATCCTGAATAAAGAGAGAGCGTTTGCCACCCACAATCACATTGAATAAGAGCACTACACAAATGCCAAATATCTAATGTCATAACTGTTCGTCGGTGTGAGACTGGGGGGAGGAGGTTCCAGATACAATCCTCTATAGTCAGCCCACCTCTTCCAAAATTTGTAGTGTTTACGGGGGCATCCCCTTGCTTCAAAAACCGGGAGTTCTAGGCCCATACAGAAGTCTAGACCTCTTTTCCATACCCCAAGCGACGGTGGGGACTCGTCTTTCCAGACCCGGGCGATATCGCGTTTTGCTAGTGTAAAACCCAGGAATAGTAGGTGACGCTTATATCTATTCCACCCCGATATCCTCCGTGATATGTAGTATAGCTAATCGTGGTGAGGGTGTAATATCCCACCACAGAACCTCAGAAAGGCACGTGAACACCCCCTTCCAGAATCTCGACAATGTTAGACAAGACCAGACTATGTAGGAAGGTACCCTCCATGGATTGACAGCGTAAACAGTGTGGGGATGCGATGAGCCCAGCACGCCACAGCCTGTGTCTCGTGAAATAAGCTCTGTGTAAATACTTGAATTGAATAAGACGCAGACGGGCCGCGATTGCTGCGCGGGGATTCTAGGGCCTCAACCCAGTCATCTTCCTCTAGTGGACCAAGGTCCTGCTGCCATGTCTCTCTAGTTTTGTGGAGGGTAGTAGGGGTGTTGTTAAGTGTGCGCTATATTTTAGTTATTTTGTGGTCCCCCAAATCGCCCATGAAAACCTTGGCCTCAATGGGGTTGAACTCAGGAATCTCGGTCAAATGAGATATATATGGGGTAAAGGCATGTCGGAATTGGAGATAACGGTAGAATTGTGTGCGGGCATGTTGTATTCTGCTTGTAGGACCAGAAGGGACTTGAGAGTACACCCACGCATAACCGCCTCCACCGTATCTATCCCAATGACCTCCCAGCCCCGAAAGCCGGACAGGTGTGTTAGTTGTGGTAATTGTCCATTGCCCCATAGTGGAGTTTCCCTAGTGTTAGACTTGGCATCTTTTGGCGTGTTTCCCCTGACTTTTTGCTTTCTGACCTCCCGGTTTTGACTCTGTTTTTGCTGGTGTAATGATTCTGCGCACTTTCCTCACTGCTGTCCAGTGGGAAAGTGCAAGTGCTCCTGTATAAAATGTGTTATGGATTGGCGTTTCCATGATTGGCCTATTTGGTTTATGTGTCAGTCCCTTGTAAAGTGCACTGCGAGTGCCGGGGCCTATAGACCAAATGCTGTTGGTGGGCTGCAGCACTGGATTGTGCCACCCACGCAAACAGCCCGTAAAGTGTAACTCGGGCCTGCCATTGCAGAGCCTGTGCGCAGCCTGGGGCTGCCATGTCGACTTGGCAAGTGCGCACACTTGCAAGTCCCTAAAACCTTCCCTTTTCTACATGTTAGTCACCCCTAAGGTAGGCCCAAGGTACCCCTGTGGGCAGGGTGCGTTGTATGCGAAAGGTAGGACATGCCCTGGTGTGTGTGGCATGTCCTGATAGTGAATTACAGCCTAGTTCGTTTTTCACTATTGCAAGGATACCTGTTCCCCATAGGCCAGAACGGGCAGTTTTGATTATTACAGCTTATAATCCTAACTGACCCCGGGAACATGGTAGAAATTCGAGTTTAGTATGCCTGGACTCAGAATGATAAAATGCATCTTTTAGTGAAGTTGGTTTTAACATTCTGTGTTTGAAAATACCCCTTTTAGAAAGTGGGTATTTTCTTGTCTAACCATCCAAGCCTGCCTCTGCGAGGTTGTGTATTCCTTGTCTTGAGTGTGAGTGACAGGGGCTGGGGGATGCCAGGAGACAGGGTGAGTCAGCACAGGGCTGAATAGCAAGATCTACTTGTAGATGGGTGGGAGGAGTTGCACCTGGGCCCTGAATAGGACAGTGCCTTCCCTCCACAATGCTGGCTCCACCTCCTGTGGTGCGTCAGATGTCCCTGGCCTACTCACTGAAAGAAGGGACGGAGACTTGTCAACAAAGTGCTCCAGAACTGGTTTGGACTAGGCAAAGGCCTCTCTGCCTTCAGAGAACAAAGGAATTTGGGATATAAATATTGGGGCCCTGACCCCATGAATTTAGATCTCGCTGGAATCAAGGAACCTGCCAAGAAGGAGAGCTGCTAGGAGGAGTACTGCCCCTTTGCTGAGTTATTGCCTTGTTGGGTTGGCCTGCAGTTGCTGCTTCTGCCTTGGGCAGTGAAAGGACTGAACTTTCTACAAACTTGTGCTGAGTATCTCCAAGGGCCTGAAACCGAGCTGGCCTCCTGTTAAGAAGTCTCAGGGACTACAAAGACTTCACCAGCCTCTGGGTACCGCTTCTGGAACGCTGTTTCAGTTGCCACAGAGGAAGGGAACTGCAACCGACTCCGTCAACCGAATCCACCCCTGACCGGTGACCTGTTTGCACCGCAGACCGCATCGCCCCGCTTCGCATCGCAACCCTGGTCTCACCGTAGGCGACGTCCGACGCCGTCAACACCGAGCCGCTGCTTGCACCGTGACCTGTGGGCAACGCAGTTCGCATCGCTTCACTGAACCAGCCGGACCCGACCGATGCGGTCGCTGCAACTGGCTCAACAGTCGTGACCGCATCGCATTTGGGGCACCGCTCGCACGTTTGCGACGCACCGCTCCGACTCGCACCGCTGTCCGACGCCAGCTCCCGCACTCCGGCTTGGTCGCCTGCATCGCAACCTGTCAGCACCGCATCGTACACCGTCTCGCCCTGCACCGCACGCCTTGGACTCACCGACTCCGTCTGCACGACGCTCATCGAGCCGCTGCCTGCACCGCATCGAGGGACACCGCACCTTGCACCGCTCCGCTTTGCACTGCAACCGCGACGAACGCCGACCGGCTCGCACACTCCGTGCCCGCCACAACGAGAAAAGGTACTGTGACCAATTCTGTTCACGACTCTGCTGGCCCGTATCGACGCGGTCGGCTGGAACTGTTACTCTGTGGTTTTCAGCATCGCGGTAGACTCGGACGGAGCTACCGACTCGTACGAACTTTGTTTTTGAACTATTCCTGCAAAGAAGAAGTTACCTTATCAAGCATTCATTTTTAAAGTATAGTATTGTGGATTTTTGTCGTAATTGGTCTTGTCTTGAGTATATAAAAATATCGGTTATTTTTCTAAACTGGTGTGGTGTCCGTTTGTAGTGCTTACACTGTATTACTGTTGGTTATGTGCAAATGCTTTACACACTGCCTCTAGAATAAGCCTGACTGCTCGTGCCAAGCTACCAAGGGGGTGAGCAGGGGTTATTTTAGGAGTGTAACTCCCTTACCCTGACTAGGAAGAAGGGTCCCTACTTGGACAAAGGTGCAAGCCCTTGCCAACTAGAGATCCCATTTCTAACACCTAGTGAGAGAGTCCTCTTTCTGCATGGTTGCCCCCACTTTTTGCTGAATTGCTGATGTGCTTTGATTGTGTGCCCTGGGCTCCTGCTAATCAGGTACCCAGGGCCTATGTTCTTTCCCTAAAACTGCATTGAAGCCTAAACCCAATTGGCATCTCTGGCCACAGGTCGGCCCCTGGTAAATGGTACCACAGGTACCCAGGGCACTGTGACCAGAGAAGGCCTCTAAGGGCTGCAGCACTTATTGTGTCACCCTTAGAGGTCCTGTACCCTTACACACACACACACTGCCTTTGCAGGCTGCGTGTTTTGGTGCAGAACAAAGTGAAGTTGACATGGCACACATCTGTGTGCCATGCCTGCAACCCACTGCCCTGGCATAGATCAGTCACCCCTCTAGCTGGGTGCACTATACCAGTGGTGAGGGTACAGGTGCATGAGCCCTGTACCCCTACAGTGTCTAAGTCCATTCTTGGACTTTGTAAGTGCAGTGCTGCCATTAAGAGTATATGGTGCTGGGAGTTTGTCATTACGAACTCTACAGCACCATAATGGCTACACTGAAAACTGAGAAGTTTGGTATCAAACTTCTCAGCACTTTAAACCCACACTGATGCCAGTGTGGGATTTAATGAAAAATGCACACAGAGGGCATCTTAGAGATGCCCCTGAAAACTAACCCACCTCTAGTGTCCTGGCTGAGTGGCTGCTTTCAGCTGCCACCACCAGACATGTTTCTGGACCCCTGGGTCGAGAGCCTGCTGCTCTCTGGGGCCTGAAACAATGCACATCCTGGGACGAGGTGCCAAGCCTCCTCCCCCCAGGATGGGCAGGGTTCACGAAGGGGAAGCTTCAAAGGCTTGCCCCCTTTGTGAGCTTCCCCAGGCCACTTGCTGCTCTCAGCAACTGGTCCCCACTTGTTCTGACCCCCACTTTGGGCGGGAGAACCGGCGGGAAAAACAAGTGAGGAAGAGAGGTGTGCCCACCTCTGCCAACTCCACCCCTCAGGTGGGGAAGGCGAGGTGAAGCACAACTCTCGGTCCACGCCATCTTGAAGATGGGGGGACTCGGCCAACCAGGGACAGGCTCATGCCCCCCTCCCACTGGAGGGTGGCATAATAGGGGTGTACCCACCCCAGGGAAGGGACCCATTGGTCCCTGCCTTTTACCTACCTGTAACGCCCCTAAATCTAGTATTTAGGGGCACCCCTGAACCTTGCTTCCTCGGACAAGAACCTGCAACAAGAAGAAGGACCGAACAGCCGTGCAGCAGATAACAAGAGGAAGACTCCCACTGACTTGGCCCCAGCCCTACCGGCCTGTGTCCCCCTCGAACCTGCTCCTGCGAAATCCCGGTGTGTCCTGCAGCCAGCAACCTCGAAAACCCCGGAGGACCTGCCTGCCTTCAAGCACAAAGACTTTGTCTCCCGTGAACACCGGATTTGTTCACCTGCAACCTCTGGCTCCGGCCGGACACCGCGAATCCGCCCCACTCTGCACCCGCCGGCCCGAGCTCGAGTGGGCAAACACCACGAGGTGGTCACCCCGGCGATCCTGACCCGAGATCCGGCGACCCCTGACCTGCCTCAAGCCGACTCCTACAGCTTAAATCCAGAAGGCCCCCCCTAACCGTGACCAGGAGCTGGTAAGAAGATCCGACCCCATAAGGCACCCCTGCACCCGACGCCCCACGGCCTTGTGTGCCTGAACCGACGGTGCCTAACCAACCCCTAACTTCCCAACTTGCCTCTCGAAGTGGTGTTCGCACCCAGAAGACCTTCGTCCCCAAGCCTGCAGTGTCTTTCCAAACCGGAGGTTCTCCATTGAAAACAACAGGGAGTCCGACGTCGAAACAGCACTCTGCACCCGGCCGCCCTAGTGCAGCTGAGGGTGCACCTTTTTGTGCTACTTTGTTTCCCCATTTGCCCTGAGCTAAAGTCCAGGAGCTTTGCTCCCACAGCCCAGTGGCCTGCTTGCCAGCAGCCACCAACCGGAGGCCCCCTATCCCCCATTGGATAACATTGGGCCTCAGCACTCTGCACCCGGCCGCCCTAGTGCCGCTGAGGGTGTAACTAGAGTGTATCCTTGACGCTGGGGGACCCCTGAGTCTACCCCCAGAACCTCAACTCCCACTATCAAATACTTACCTCAACCGATAACACTATTTTCCTCCATAGGATAACATTGACTGTTTTTCTGTGAAAAGTTTCTAAGTGTGGAGTTTGAGAGACTAAAGAAATTCTTTAAAATTGCATAATCTAACAAAAACGATTTTACTTACCTGTTTTCAGGAAATGTCCCAGAGTAGTATCTAGGTATACTACTCTGAGTAAGCCTAGTAATCTCAAAAGTTACTTACCTGCTATTTTACTAAAAAGCCTATTCAAGTCTATGTACTGTATTTACTAAGTATTGCATTTCTCTGCATCCATTCTGTAAATCAAATCAAAGTGCATATACCATTATCATTCAAACTGTATTTCAATTGCATTACTACTGTAAAGTACTTATTGCTTACCTGTGCCAGGCTTGCTTGGTTCTAGAAAATAAAATAACTAAAATATTTTTATACAAAAACAATTGGTCTGTAGTGCAGTCTTTGAGTGTGTGAATTCATTTGCTGACTGGGTGTGTACAACAAAGCTTAACACTGTCCTCTGATACTGCCTTACTGCTCGACCACACTACCACAAATAGAGAGTATGGTTCTATCTAACTTTACCTCTGTCTACCTTTGGGGTTCCACTGGACTCTGTGCACACTATACCTCACTTTGGTATAGTATATACAGAGGCAGCTTCCTACAGGAGTCTGCTTGGGTTACCAGCTAAGACCTCTTACACATAGGTGATCTCTTGATCCACCAAAGTAATTTTTGAATAGTACACCACTATCCTGTTGAATCTTTCCAGCCCTTCCACACATTGCCCCTCTGCCATCTCCAGTTGTTTAGAGACCATCCAGCACCACCAGTTCACCATCAGTCTGGCCACATATTAACCTTGCTTTGTTTGCTTGATGCTTCTGCAATGCTTCTATAAAGACTGGGATAGCATGGCATTTCAGAACCTATAATCTTGCTCATTTTCCTGATATGCTAGTTTTTTTTCTTCTTAACAGATAAACTAGTCTCAAATGAATCCAGGCTTGCTTTACCCAAGCAGCGGCTTCTCTGATATACTGGCATTTGATGAGTGCTGATTAAGTTTACAACCAGTTTTGACTGTCTGTTAAACAGTAATGTCTGACTTAATTGGTGGGGTGGTTTAACAGGATGTTCCTTGCTACAAGCCCAACGTGGGGCAAATTTCTCAGATGTTTACTAAAACTGGCACCCCGCTAGTACCCACAACATGGCCCTACTCTCTGCATCACTCATTGGCTATACGTTTATTCAGCCAAATCAAACCTGCAGTCAGTACCCTTAGTTCAATGCCCTAAGATGCAGAGTGGTCGAAGGCCGAGCAGAGCAACGGGTGTTACATCAAGACATGGAAATGGAATTATTCTTCCTTCAACTGAACCTCACGTATGCCGAAGCCTCTGAATGGATATGTACTAGGTACATATGTAAATTAATGACTGCACATTTCCGAACAGCTTACGAGAAACAATTTGCAGATCTTTGTGCAGGGTCACGTTGTGGGGACAGCTCCTTCCTTACACTAGAAGTAATGTCTGGTTGATATTAACTGATGCTGAGACAGTTCAATAGAACAAATGGCGTTTCAAGTAAACTTCTTTTTCTGTTTTTCACAGATTGTGTTTGATTCAGTACTTCCTCCCACGGGTACAGAGTGGCCCTCCGCGATGCAGTTTGTAGCTCTCGCCGTATGGTGGGAATCTGTCAGGCTGGCATATCAGTCTCTTTGAGAACAACTCATCACTGTTAAAACAGCGATGAGGCTATGCTTGCAAATGCTTCATCTGCTCTGTGATTGCCAGATGGTGTTCAGTTAGATGGAGCAGCCTTCTAATACTTTTCAGAGAAATTGTTCTGCTGTGCAATTGAGGTTTTTTCCCCTTTAGTAGTTAAGTGCGGTGTTTTCCCTTATAACTTCTATCCCTGTTGGTGGTTCTCACCATAGGGTGTTGCTTGTTCAGATCTTTCTCCAACCAGAAACACTGCCTTCTTTCAAGGCTTGTCTGTTGATGTCCTTTGACTGTTCCCTAGTATAACTCATGTACAGGTCTAATTTATTGTTTTTTTAAAAATTATGTGACTCAGTATGAGGAAATAAATCTCTTTGAACCTCACTGCATGTTAATATCAACCAAACTAATTCTACTTGTGATGATGTAGAGAGATACAACTTGGTCTGGCTTGCTAGTGTTCAATCCAGCCAAAACGGCAAACTGTCTTTTTGAGTTGTTGTGTGTCGTTTTTGTATAGTGCTTTGTTTGCATCTGCTGGTAGAATGGGGATTGTATCAAGGTAATTAAAACTTCCTAAATATTTAAAGTGCCCGATTTAAAAAAAAAAAAAAAAAAAAAAAAAAAGCTTGTTTTAATCTGGAGTATAGTATGTCAGTTTCCTCGGCCTTAAATACCTCTTAGTTGGATTTTTCCTCCAATGACTTGAAATCCAGACTTTAATGTTCAATGTTTAGAAGAAGATTTTAACCAGAGGGAAACAAAATACAAAAATGCACTGCATATTAAACCCATTGGCAACAAATTATCACCATTTCAAACCCCAAAAACTAAACAGACAGATGGAAAACATTCAGCAGAAAGGCTGGAGTCCAGTTTAGTACATGGTACAGCAGCAGTTTTAAATATTATTTATTCTGAGTTTATCATTTGTTTGTAGTTCGCTATGCAATGTTTAAGGTGTCTGAAAGGCAGATTTTCAGCTTTCTCAAAACTTCTAGATCAATAGCATTTGTAGTGCAAAGAGAACATGTTGTTGTAAACAGAAGAATTTCAAATCAGTTTGGGAAGTTTGCTATTCTAACCTGGAAGTTATGTAAGGAGCCCAGAAATGATGTTTTTCTTTCTTCACTTTTTTGCAGTACTTATTTACACAATGGATTGGCAGCCTGACGAGCAGGGCCTACAACAAGTGCTTCAGCTTCTAAAGGATTCACAGTCTCCCAACACTGCCACTCAACGTGTGGTTCAAGATGTATCCTTTTGTGCAGTGTGTTCCACATATGAGACCTTAGGGTGATATATCGCTTAACAAGAACCAATACATAACATAACATATATTGTTGCATTGTCCATCATTCTGAAAACCGCAACTTATGGGACTGTTCTGAGCTCAAGGTGAGTATGGGGCAAGGTCCAAGGCCACACCAACGGGTCCCCTCGGGAGGCCCTGGGGCGTCTGGGTGCAGAGGTGTTATGGCGTCGGGTGTCCCATTCAGTTCAATGGAGAACAGTCTGGTCAGAAAGAGGTTGCAATCTGGGACTGAGGGGCCAGTCGGGGGGGGGGGGGGGGGGGGGAACGCACAAAGGGGGGCTTGACCCTTGAGATGCTTGGGCACGTAGGGACACTGTTGGTCCATTTATTTTCTGGTCGTGGGGCTTGGGTGCAGTGGTGCCTTTTGACGTCGGGACATGTGCTTGAGTCACTCAGGCTGCATGTGACAACGATGTCCAGTCCATGCAAACCCATGGGTGGCTTCAGCCTTGGAGGGTCTCGTGACCCCGTTGGCACACTCCTCCCTCGGACTTGGGCTGTGAGGCGCGAGTGCAGAGGTCAGCGGCAGTCTGAGGTTCACTCTTGGTCTTTGTTTCTGCTGAAGGGCAAACAGGACAGCTGGGCCACTCATGATGTGGGCCTTTACTGTCCATGAAGTCCCTCTACGTGCAGGTCTGTTTTCCTCGGTGTTGGTGTCCAGTCTGGACACACGCCTTGGCTGATGCAAAGGGTCCGGCACCCCAGATATTGGTACTGTGTGGCTCCGGTCGGTCCAGGTGCATCCACACTTGGAGGGAGGACGAAACTGACCTGAAGTAACAGTGACCTCTTCCTGGGCGGTTGCAACGTCCTGTAAGCGGCAGGCCTGTAAACCGGTCCTTGCTTCTTTTTGTGCCTGCGGCTGCAGAGGAGTAGCTAGGAAGCAAATTGCTGCTGACCCCTCTGCATAAAAGTTTACTTTCGTAGGAAGACATGCTGGCACCTACAAATTGATGTGGCTGTGTCTGTATAACCACGCCAAATGACCCTGGCAAAGCCGAGAGTCCCAGACTAGACTTACTAATGCTTATGCCTGCAGTTAGGATCTTATGATTAAACTAAAATTAGATCTAATATGTATAAATTGTGTGTGATATGTGCCTCCAGTCAATCCTCTTCATCCCTTGGTCTGTTTATTTTTTTTCTTCCACCCACTACAGCAAACAGGGTAGTGGGACAGCCCACTTCAGCTACTGGCTAACTATGCTGTGAGTGACAGCATTCTGCCATTTCAAAAGGAGCACATCCACACACAAGTAGTTGCCTTCAGTACCAGGTTCTACTATGGCAATGTGTACTTTTAGAGACCAAAAAATTAAGATTGACGAATGCCTTGTAAGTTCCCTCAGCAATAAAGTTTTGTAAAAATTATTAACAAACTCCGCATTGAAAAGGCTGTTAACCTATGCAGACGTATTGACTTTGCCAATGCTGTTACAGTTGGAAAGCAGACGAACTCTTGCACAAGGTTCTGAATTTGAATGTTCACTAGAGCTGCTGGTACTGTGGACGCACTGTTTCTTGCTTCTGCTTGTCATTTGCCAGTTATTTATTTTTAAAAAAAACTTTTTATTGTATTTTTCAAGAAATATTACAACCAAACAGTGAATGAGAAGCAGGTGGCCCACAAATTGCCGCGCCATCAGCATTGTTTTGACAAATAGGAAACATTCCCTGTCATTCCACATAACATAAAAAAACAAAGAAATTAAAAGGGAACCAAATACAGAGGAGCAAAGTACAAAAGAGTTCCTAGTAACATTCACAGTACAGCAATGACCCGGTCCTTTATCATAATACCATTATCGTTACAGCTCTTACATATTACTCAATGTAGGGGTGAGTCCAGGAACCCCTATTTTCCGGTGTCGACAGGTACATATTTCCCATAAGTAGGAATTCCTGTATCATTCATTATCTATGGAGTAGGCTTACAAATAGTTTTTAAGAGGTTGCCAAATATCACATGGATGTGAAGTGACGGGTAAAAGTGTGGCATATATATCACTCATAGTATCACAGTAAGTGAGGTCACGAAGCCATGCTTGCACTGATGGAGTTTGTGTTCTGCTCCAATGTAATGAAACCTGTCGCTTGGCGATCAATAAGGCAATAGCAGAGAATCGTCTGCTTCTCTTGAGTGGCTTGACATATCCCAAAAGGGCCATCATCGGTTTAGGGAGTATAGTGTTCCACCATGGCGGACAGGTGTCTAAAAATATCCTCCCAATATGCGTTGACAGGAGTGCAGTATCAAGCCAGATGCGAAAAATCCGCCTCATGAGCGCCACACCTCCTGCAGGCGTTTGACACCGCTGGGTTTAATTTGGATAATAATTTGGGAGTAACGTAAACCCTATGGAGATATCTAAAATGTAACAATTTGTCGGTAATTACTAGACGTATCGCATCTGAGAACAACAGTAACGCCATATGTCGTCTGTGATGGTGATACCCAAATCCTGCTCCCAGGATGTGCGTGCTTTAGTGCCCACAGGCGGGCGAAGGGAGATAGATAAATGGTAAATGCGTGAAACTAGGTGAGCGCTGTCCGGCGAGGTTATGACAAGTGTGAGTGGCGGGAAGTCATCCGGTTCAGACGACGTGTCCGGTAAAGTTTTTTTAAAAAGAGCTACGAATTCTGTGAAGTTAGAAATTGGCCATGTGCGTGGCAGCCCCACGCGCAGCTAACTCAGCGGTCGAGCATGGTCTGGATTTGCAGAACAGGTCGCCGATTTTAAATAGTCTATGTTTAAGTAGTGTTCTCTTAGTGGGCGTTTCCATAGTGGGGGGTATTGACGGGTTGTCTGCCAATGGTAAATGTGGGGAGTATAGTGTTGTGTAGTGCAGGTATTTCCGCAACTTAGTCCATGCCCAACATGTCGTGGGGACTGTTAGAATTTCTGTGGGCCATCGTGGGAGTCCTGGGGTAATAATGTCGACAATGAGTGGGGATATATCTGCGATCTGTCAGCTTTGAGATATTGCAGTCGGGCGTCTGGGTGATACCAGTAGTACGTGGAGTGGACTTGGGCCACCAAGTAGTATAGATAGAAATCAGGGACCCCGAAACCCCCCCTGTTCAAATGGCATGGTCAACGTGGCCCAGTTCACTCGTGGTTGTTTACCCGCCCAGATTAGTCTTATTAGGAGCGAACAGAGTGTATAAAAAAAAGTCACTGTTAAAGTTATTGGGATATTTAAAAAAAGGTACACCACGTTTCTTTATAATAGCGATTCTGCCTGCAATAGAAAGCGGAAGTTTCGTCCATTTAGTGATTTGTGTTTAGAGACGATCAATTGCAGGACCATAGTTAAATCGGATAACCTCGGGGGCACTACAGTGTAAATAGATGCCCAGATATTTAGGAGGATCGGTGCACCATCGCAGAGGAAATTCAAGATCACATGGAGCAGTGGCAGGGGTCAAGGAAAATATTTCAGACTTGGTCTAATTAATGACCAAGCCAGAGTGCACACCAAAGCGGACCACCTCCAGTAAAAGAGGGGACAGATTCTCAGCAGGTTTGCGCACAAACAGCATTACGTCATCTGCATAAAAAGATGCAATAAGTGGGCCTGTATGCAGCTGCAAGCCACGGTGTAAATGCCGTTCCTGAATATGACGAGCAAGCGGGTCCATAGCTATTATAAATAATAGGGGTGAAAGCGGGCATCCCTGCCTTGTGTTAAACCAAACTGTGGTGTAATCATACCGTCAACTTTCAATCGGGCAACCGGAGAAGAATACAATAAGCGAGCCAAGTCTAAAAAACCAATGGGGACTCCCAATTTTTGCATAATTGCATACAGAAAGGGCCACTCTAGAATCGAAGGCCTTCTCGGCGTCCAGCATCACTGCTGCCGCCGGCAGGGTAGGTTCCATTTGATTAATCACCGAAAAAAGTGCGCGTAAATTTAGCGTCGTGGACCTTCTTGGAATAAAACCTGCCTGGAAGGGGCATAATGTGGTGTCTATTAGTAATGCCAGTCTAGTAGCAAGTATTTTAGCAAGGATTTTATAGTCGTGGTTGAGTAAAGATAATGGCCTATAGGACTGGCATTTGTGAGGGGGTTTATCTGGTTTAAGTAGCAGTGTGACAATAGCCTCTCGCATTGGTGGTGAGAGGGACCCGCTCTGTAACGCTTCGTCATATACTTCAAGGAGGCGGGGAGCAAGCTCATGTTGGTAGGCTTTGTAAAAATCCCCAGAAAGCCCATCAGACCCCGGGGCGCGACTGCCAGCTAGATCCTTTATTGCCTGTTTGATTTCGTCAGCGTCAATTGGGGCGGCTAAGAAATCCCGCTGTCCCTCTTCTAGCCACACCATAGCTATCTCTTGTAGATAATCGTTTAGGGCTTGTCCCGAAGGCGGGTATTTTGTCTGGTATAGTTTTAGTGTAATCAAGATAAGCCATATTGATGTCCGTCCCTTTCGTTAGTGAGTCTCCCGAGTCAGTGTCCAATTGCATAACAAATGTAGACTGGTATTGTGGTCTAAGGAGGTGTGCAAGTGTTCTACCGGGTCTCTCCCCCTCTCCGTATACACGTGCCCCGGCATATTTTCCCATATATTTGACTTCCCGGACAGCAGCATCAGGGAATTCAGTCATTAAGGCAGAGCGATCTCGGAGCGCTTTCAATGTCGGGGTGGTTTGCAGGAGAACATCAATATCTTTTAGTTTCTGTTCAATTTTTTTCAATTTGTCCCGGATGGAGTGCAAGACTCCGGCATGTTTTGAAATACACACACCCCGGATAAACGCCTTGAAGGCATCCCAAAGTATAAGTTGTGAGTCTACTGATCCTTCGTTCAACTCAAAGAATTCTGCAATAGCGTCCCCCACTTCACTGCGGATTACTGAATCTAGCAAAGCATTCGTAGGGAACCTCCACAAGGGATGTTGTTTAGGGATTGATGGGAAAGCCACTATCCGCAAAACCGGGGAATGATCAGAAAGAGTGCGGGTGAAATACTCAACCTTCGCACCTCTAACCGAAGCTGTGGCGTGAGATACCAATGGTCGATTTGGGACCAAGTTCCATGCGGGGCCGAATAAAAGGAGTAGTTTCGAGACCCAGGGTAGATAATGCACCAAGGGTCCGCTAACGGGGCTGACCGTAGTAATGCGAGAAGATCTCTAGTGGCCTGCGGTTTTGTGACACGGCCCGGTCCAGTAGTGTCAGTGGTAGGGTCTAATGTGAGATTGAAATCCCCTCCCACTAATATAGTGTCCGATTTAAGTCGGTCAATGTGTGAAGCTATTTTGGAGAAAAAAATCGGGAGCGTCTACATTGGGAGCATATATGTTAACAAGCAGAACTGGCATACACCCAAGGGATCCCTGAACTAGTAGGAATCTACCTTCCGGGTCCGTCACTACTGAAAGGGTGCGAAAGGGAAGAGAGCGGTGAACTAGGATACACACCCCACGTGAGTAGGTACTGTAGCAGGAAAAAGTCCGATGCTGTCCCCATGATGCTGCAAACCCGTGAGTTGGAAGGGGAGCGTAATGCGTCTCCTGAAGCAAGGCTATCTGGATGGAGTGTTGCGTTAGGTAGGCCAGCACCTGTCTACTCTTTTTGGGGCATGAAAGTCTCCTCACATTCCAGGACAAGCATCTAATATGTAAGTCAGTAGTGGTGAAGACCCTCGCACTCATTTGATCACCAATGTTCGGTTGAAAATAGCTGGCAAAAGGGGACCGCAGCTTGTCACGCTGTACATAGTAGTATGCTCCAACCAAATGAAACGATTAAGGAAAAAACAAGAATAAACAACCCCCCCCCCCCCCCCCCCTCGGATACTCAAATATGCGGCAACCGGTGAATCCCAACGAAATAACAGTGAACACCAGGGAAGAAGGGGAGGGGGGAAGGGTAGGGGAAGGTATAGGGAAGAGTGTAGGAAATTATCCTGAGGGGAGTAGCAACACACCGAGGGAGCCATCACGGATCCGGATAGTCACTGCTAAAGAGATGGCCACACAGCCAAGTTCCACTATTAAAAGTTAGGTCTGTGCTATCATAAAAAGAGGTGGTGAGATAGCGATGACAATTCGATCACATAGATGGCCATTTGCCTTCGCAGTTCAGATACGACAGGCCATGCGTCACCGGCCAGGCGGTAGAAGCAAAGGTCCATGGTCGCGGTATGACGGCAGAGTCCGAAGATCCTCAAGAGTTAGGATTCAGCCAGCCGTCTTTGTCTTGTCGCTGCGTCTGCTGATGATTTTTCCAGAATTTGGCTGCCGCGTCAGGCGTGTCGAAAATATGCGATTTGTTTCCAATCTGCACCCGGAGTCTGGCAGGGTATAGCATACCTAATGTTCGCTTTCTGAAGTGAGTGTTTCACATCAGTGTATTTGCGGCGGGCCTCCTGTACCAAGGGTGTAAAGTCAGGGAATAGTGAGATATTGGAGCCCTGATAAGTGAGTGAGCCACGCTCTGGACAGATGAAGCGCAGTGTCCTGGTCATTGTAATCGAGGAGTTTGGCGATTATTCTAGGGGTCGCCCCAGGTGGTGGCGGGGGGGGGGCCCAGCGATCGATGCGCTCGCTCAACAGCAAATGTGGACGAGAGACTCGCTTCCAAACAGATCAGTCAGAAGGGTTTCAATGAACTTGGGCATGGGGCCTGTGTTAGTCGATTCCGCAATCCTAGCCACGCGCAGGATATTTCTGCGCGAGCGCGCTTCTAAGTCTTCTGCGTTCGTTGCTAGCTGTTTAAGTAGGCCTTCTATCCTATCCAGTCTTTTCTGTGTAGTGGGATGACTGTCCTCAAGGGCGGAAATTCGTTGCTCTGCCTTGTCTATCCGGGTGTACTGCGCCTCTAACCCTCCGTTAATATCATCTAGGCGGCTGGTAAGTGTCCAAGCGGGCGTCAATAGATTGAAAGCCCTCCTTGAGCTCGGCCGTGATGGCGGCCGTCGCCCCCTCAAGTGGACTCTGCTCTGGGTCGTTGGCCCCATCGGTTTCTTCTCGTCTGGGGGTCTTTGCCCCATCAAAGTTCAGTTGTCACTGCTTTAGGTCGGTACGGCCATTATGTAGGTGACATGTGGTGACATTTGCGCTGCGACGGCTCCTGGAGCTCTCGAGTCAGGCGGCCATCTTAGTCGCCGGCTCGGCCGCGCCTCCCATTTGCCAGCTATTTATAAGCATACCACTGTTAATTGATTTGTACTAGAATTTGGGGCTCATTTAACACGTTCCAGTGTCTGCTTATGTGAGCTGCTCTTTCTAGCTGCATGTTTTCAAGCATTTAGACCTGCTTGAATTGTTAGGCTAGTGTTGTTGCTAGAAATGCTTGACTAACCAACTTATGTGAAAATGAGGAACCTGCTTGGCAGGCAATGCTAATGTTAACTGCTTTTGCTGTTGCTTTGGCACTTGCGGTCCTCTTATGTGAGTGCTTACATTAGTGTATCGACATGTCCTTAACCCAAAACTTTGCAGAAATTAAAGCAGTTAAACCAATTCCCAGACTTCAACAACTATTTGATATTTGTCCTGACCCGACTGAAGTCTGAAGGTAAGTCTGACCTACAGTGAAAGTTTGGAAAGGTAGGCTTGGCACGAGTACATTGTAGCTAGCATAGCAGGACAGGATGATTGTCTGCCACCTGGACGATGGGCAGACTAGTGGGTGCTCTGGAAATGGGAATTTTCTTAGCCTTTCTGGTAGTACGTTGGTATTCAAAAAGTTCTCACTAGTGGGAAGTGAAAGACAGTACTGCCGCACACCCTACGGTCTGTTCTCTAGCATGCACATCTGCTGGGTCTTTGTCCTGTGTAATATGTATGTCTGCTATCCTTTTTGTGCGAAACTTGTTTACTCTGACTGTTGTATTGTTTTTGTGAGAACTTGCACAGCTCTCCCAGTGCTACACCTATTGTGTAATTTGTACATGGTCCACTTTTTGAAAACGGGCAGTCATTGTGCTGCTAAGCATACCAGCACAAGACTCTTGAATACAAACCTTAAAAAGGGTGCTAAAGTACTATTGCTTGGTCTTGTACATGTGGCGGCTCTTCAGTTAGGAGCAGATTGTCATAAACAATGATGCATGTGCAAAATGTGGTTTTTATTTTTTTATATACAGACGAGCCCACACGCTCCCTCAGTGGGCTGATATTAAAAAACAATGTGAAGGCGCATTACCAGAGCTTCCCACCTCCAGTGGCGGAATTCATTAAGCAAGAGTGTTTGAATAACATTGGTGATGCCTCCTCGCTCATCAGAGCCACCATTGGTGAGTGCAGTGGATTTCAGGCCTTTGTGGCTAATGTGAGTCTTGCCAGATTTCAGAGTGGGGACGAGGGGTGGGGGGGGGGGCGTTGTTCACAGAGGAGCAGTATAGTGGGTGTGTTAGTGTACAATTTTTCATGTTTATCTTTTTGTGATATTGTACACTATTTTGTTATGATTACCAACTTAATTTTAGGCAGCATTTTGGTTTTCGTATTTCCTGCATGTTTTGGACATTTCACACAGATTATGCCTGAATTGTTAGCCAGACAAGGTGCAGGAGCATCCAACGGAATGAGGAATGACTAAAAGACCAGAAAGTGCAGCTGTAGCTCGGCTAAGTCATATGTCCCCTTCATATTATTTACGCAAAGCCACCCAGCTCTAATCACTTCTGTCTGACTGTACTCCCGGGCTCTTACTAGCAAAAGGGCTTGACCTTAGATGTGAGAAAGTAGGGAACCTGTCATGATACATAGCCAGGCGTGATGGGAACAGGGTATGGACATCGAAACTGAAAAGTGCAAGTGGGGCAGAGACCCTACATTCTTACATTGGTTTAGTCTGTGCAGAAAGTAAATACCTTAAGTGCAGTTTAGTGTGCTTCATAAATGTTTGTTTAGTTGAAAGTGCAGCATTTTCATGGATGTCCCCCATATTTTTGAGGTCCTCTCATAGTTTCTTGAAGAAATTTGAAAAATGTTTCTAGATTTCTCACTTATTTTACAGAATATTTACATTGTCCATATTTAAAAGGAGTACATAGGTGCCTGATACCAGTGTTAACGGTGCCTCACACTATTTTAACTTTATATCTGAGGCTAAATAACTGAGCAGTGTGTTTATACTAGTCGTTTATCCCTGCTGGATCTGTATTTGCAGTTTTTAGGTATTGGGTATTTTTTGTATACACTGTGAATCTGAGTTCAAAACTGCTTAACCTGGCAGCATCACTATGGTGGTGGCTTGTAGCTTGACCTGTTTGCTTAAGTGTCTCTTCTTGTCTCCCACCAGGAATTCTCATCACTACAATTGCTTCGAAAGGTGAGCTTCAATCCTGGCCTGAGCTATTGCCTCAGCTCTGCAACTTGTTGAACTCTGAGGACTACAACACATGTGAGGTAAGATAAAGTGGCAATGATGTGGAAAACGGCTGAGTTGCCTTTTGCTTGTGCAGGCTACATGCTGGGCAGTTGCAATAACTGCAGACCTTTCTGCTCAGGGTTAATAAAAGGTTGCCTGGTGACAGTTGATCTCAATGTAATCAAGTTTTTTATAGTGCACAATGCAATATCATTCACTGCCAGGGATTAGTATGGATCAGATGCTGGTGAGAAGATGTTGCATTAAACACACTTCTGTTAATGTCCTGCCCAGCATTGAGCACTTGACTAGCAGCCTATCAAACCGTTTCAGGAATGGAGGTAAAATACGACTGTATACTGATTAATTCTTGAACACCTGATCAAGTTCTCCCACAGGTGTTGATAGTTTTGTCAAATTAGTGGTGGGATTGTCTTATGCTTCAGAGAAACCTCAGGCCAAGTTACCCATTTGGATTTTCTTTGCCATGGCCCCATGATTGTTTGGTGTTCTAGCACTGTGCCTGCATCTGAGTGCCTTGTTAATTTTTCCTTTTTCCAAGGGAGCTTTTGGAGCCTTGCAGAAGATTTGTGAAGATTCATCTGAGCTACTGGACAGTGATGCCCTGAACCGACCACTCAATATCATGATTCCAAAATTTCTACAGTTTTTTAAGCACTGCAGTGCTAAGATCAGGTGAGTATCACCTGTTGGTCTGATAGAGGGGTGTGCAAAGTGCAGTCTTGCCACGTTGCATACTTTGATTTAAAACTTGGGAACTTAGAGTTTGATAGAGGAACAAACTAGTGCAGTGTTTGGAAATGTTGCCCCGCCCCCCACATCGACACCACTGCTTCATTAACCACTAGATGCCTTACTCTACATATTGCGATCTCTACTTCCCTCCTGCGGAACTGCACTATTTTACTTTCTGCAGCTCAGTGTTTAGGAGAGTCCTGACAGGGAGTAAGTGAAACACTGCCAGCTGCCTGTGGCTTGATGTCTCGCACTTCCTTGTTAGGACTTCCAGCTGCAAGGACTGGAGCTAAATCTTCACCTTAAGCAAGTGAAGTTATTACTTTATTCAACCGGAGTCAATTCATTCAGGTGCTTATTTTGTCTGTTTGCCTTGGCTCTGATGCATATCCAAGTAAGTCCCACAGCTGGGCACTCAGGCCAAGATGGATTATTTTATTTAGCTAATTCTGAAGATTTTTCTGTAAAGAGTCTAGTTGCCTGGCAGCTGCTATGGTTGACTGGGGGTGAGTGTCTGAAAAGTTTCAGCGCTCCGTCCATCTCCTTGTGTTTGCTTTATTCGCCCTAAGTTGGCAGGGTATGCCCAGACGTGGGTCCCTTACTTACTTTGCCACTGGATTCAAGCTATCCTGGCTGATGAGGGGTGTAACCCCTGAAACCAGTTCCAGGATGCTTGTTTCCGGTTCAGGGAAGACCTGGCTTTGGAGTTCAGGCTGGCCTGTTCCCATGAGGCACTGGGTCAATCCTGATTTGCATATAGCTGGGTCTGAACTGAGGTGGCGTAGTGAGCTAAAAAAAAATAATGGATTCAACCCAGATCTGTGACTGGGGGTGGGTGTCTGAAAGGTTTCAGCGCTCAGTCCATCATCTCCTTGTGTTTGCCATGGTTGATGCAGTCTTTTTTCCTATAGAAAACAGTCTATTCTGTACTGCTTCTATGTAAAAACGTGCATTCTGGTAAATCTCACTGGATTAGCCTCTTTCTGAAGCTTTCTGGATTGCCTACACAAGAGGCAGACACAGCTGGCAGACCGATTTTTGAGTTTAAAGAAACTACAGCTTATGACCGATTCTCCAATCCATTGTGTCGCTACAAGTTCAGGTCAGAGTTTGCTTGACAATCCTTGGTCTCTAAGTGCCAGGCTATGTATACACCACACAATCTGGAAGATGGTATTGGAAAACTGTTGGAAAGTCCCCATTTTGCATGGTTACCCCCTAACTTTTTGCCTGATGCCAATTTGACTGTTTGCTGGGATCCTGCTAACCAGGCACCGGCACCTGTGTTCTTTCCTAAAACTGTACCTTTGTACCCACAATTGGCATGCCTTTGGGCCACATGTAAGTCCCTTGTAAATGGTAGCCTAGTACCAAGGCGTTGCAACCGGAGCAGGCCTCTGAGGGCTGCAGCATGTTTTATGCCACCCTCGGAGACCTCTCACCTCAACACCCCCACCATGCCAATGCGTACTGGGTGTTTTGGTGCATACCAAACTGAAGTGTCAACATGGCACACATCCCTGTGTGCCATAACCACCAACACTGCCTGTTGCATGGGTAAGTCAAGCCTCTAGCAGGCCTTACAGCCCTAAAAGCAGAGTGCACCATAGCCAGGTGAGGGCATAGCTGCAAGAGCAATATGCCCCTATAGTGTCTGTGCCATTCACAGGTATTGTAAATGTAGTGAAGCCAATTTGAGTACATGGGCTGGAAGTTTGTCAACACGAACTCCACTGTTCCATGGTGGCTTTACTGAAGTCTGGGAAGTTTGGTATCAAACTTCCATTCACATTGAACCCACACTGATGCCAGTGTTGGATTTAATGAAAAATGCACAGAGAGGGCATCTAAGAGATGCCCCCTGAAAAACTAGCAACTTTGGTGTGGTTTCTGACTGGCTCTCAGCCATCTCCCACCACCAGGCAGGTTTCTGGACTCCTGCGTAGAGAGCTCTGAGTCCGGGAACAAAGCACATCCTGGGCAGAGGTGCAATACCTCCTCACCCAGGATGGGCAGTGTCCTTGAAGAGGGAACTTTAAAGGTTGCTGCCTTTGTTAGCTACCCCCAGCCTTTTGTTGCGCTCAGCATCTGACCCCCACCGGTTTTGACCCTGATTTTGTGCGCAAGAACCAGCGAGAAAACTAGTCAGGAAGGAAGGT
This sequence comes from Calotriton arnoldi, assembly GCA_963921515.1. Taxonomy (NCBI): domain Eukaryota; kingdom Metazoa; phylum Chordata; class Amphibia; order Caudata; family Salamandridae; genus Calotriton; species Calotriton arnoldi. The sequence continues at coordinate 292,910 of CAWUFW010009449.1, read as the reverse complement.
GTGCCCACCTTTGCCAATCTCACCCCTCAGACGGAGGAGGCGAGGTGAAGCACTCGTCTCGGTCCCCTTCATCTTGTAGACTGGGGGGACCCCTCCAATCAGGAAGAGGCCTTTGCCCCCCCCTTCACTGGAGGATGGCATACTATGGGGGTGGAGACACCCCAGGGTAGGGACCTATTGGTCCCAACCTGCACACCCCTGTAACGCCCTTACATCAAATATTTAGGGGCGCCCCGAACCTTCCCTCTTCAGATTCGTCATGACAAGAAGGACCGAAGAGCTGTACTGCAGAAGAGGAGGGCAACTGCTTTGGTCCCAGCCCTACCAGCTTGTCTCCTGCTCTGAACCCCTGCGAGCTGAGCCCGGCGTGTCCTGCAGCCTCCAAGAACTCCGGGGACCTACCCTGCCTTCTAAAAGAACTCCTATCTCCAGTGAACCCCTGAATATGTCCAATACCAACCCAAGCCAGGACTCCAGATCCAGTCGGATCCGCGAGTCCTCACCATTCTGCACCAGACACCCACAGCCCGAGTGGCCCAACACCCCAGCGAGGGCCCCCCGGCAATCCTGACCTGAGTGCCATCGTTTGCTGACGTTGACTACCTTCTCCTCGGCGCCTGCAGCCTCACCCTGAAGGGTCACAGTGACCGGAACTGGTGAGAAGAATCTGACACGAAAGGACACCCCTGCACCCGCACGTCCTGAGGTGCTTGGCCGATGGTCTCCAGCAACTCATCTTCACCCTCCAGTCGTTGGTTCCCTTCATCCAGTCTTCTGGCTCCGACCTGCAGTTCTTTTCCGTGACAGATGTCCTCTATTGAAACGCATTGGGCTCCTGAGCACCTTGCACCGGGCCGCGCCGCGGACTTGGTGCCAACCTGGACCCCCTCCCTTTGCCCTGACCGTAACCTTGGCTCCTGAGACAGTGGCCTGCCTGTGAGCAGTCCCCAACCAAGGTTCCCCATTTAACATTGGCACCCTGCACCCGACTGCCCTAGTGCCGTTGGTGCTGCCCCTTGAGTGCCAACCTGAACCTTCGCTTCCCTAGCTGAGTGAGCCCCAAAGTGGTGAATGTAGATTCCAGCTTCTGCCATAATCCATCTTACCCACCTGGCAATGGAAGGAGAAGATACTGCCATGAATGGTTTCCTAAGTGCGATCAGTAATTGTCTCCCACCCGTAGGTCTATCCTTCGCCGTCATCTCTTCGTAAGCCTTAAGACACCTTACTACACAAAGCTTGGGGGCCGTTTCAAAAACAGGATAATTTACCGACCTGGTATTAGATTTGGTCCTCCTAGAGATGATGGATGTCACCCTTTCTGGGGTAAATACACGTGCTGTGATGTCTAGGGCTCTGACATAAGATACTCTCTTGCAAGCAACGAGACAGAGGAGCATAGCCAGCTTCGCAAAGATTTATTTCTGGAAAGATATTGGTTATCTTGCCAGCCCATCAAAAGGTGCAGCACCAGGTTCACGTCCCACAGGCCTGAATATCTAGGCTCTGGGGAGTGAGACATCTGGATACCCTTCAGCAATTCGCACACCCATGGGTGATCTCTGACCAGGGTGTTGTTCATGGGTAGGTTCCCTACCGAAATGGCAGAGCAAAAGGAATTGACAGTGCAGTAAGCTAGGCCGAAGCCAGCCAGCTCTGCTAGAAAATTCAGGATATCTGGAAGTTGCGCCCCCACGGGATCCTGGTGTCTCTCCACACATCAACGAACCCATCGTCTCCAAGCCGATCTGTATCGCTTGGTGGTCCCCAGCGTCATCTGAAAGTCTTCTGCCTTGCCAGTGTTGCATGAAATCCTCCACGCCATGAGATGTAGATGGCCTTGTTATCACCATAGGATGCGGATGGCCCTCTACTCTGGGTATTAGGAGAAAAGGAGGGAACGTGTAAGCTTGCCCCCTCGTCCAATCCTGCAGAAAAGCATCCACTGCCGAGGCCCCCCCGGGTCCGGTGTCCAACTGACATATAGAGGAATCTGTGCGTTCAGTCTGGATGCAAACGGGTCTACCAAGCAGGGACCCTACTGGTCCATCAGAGCCCGAAAGACCGCTGGATTTAGTTGCCAATCGCTGGCATCCATGAAGGGTCTGGAGTTCCAGTCCGCTACCTGTAAGAAACTGGCTCTATATATACTGCACCAAAGTGAGGTACAGTGTGTATAGAGTCCAAGGGTCGGCAGAGGTTAAAGTTAGATAGAACCTTACTCTCTAAAGTGGTAGCTTGGTCGAGAAGTAAGGCAGTATCAGAGGACCGTGTTAAGCATTTGATGTACACACTCAGTCAGCAAATGAATTCACACACTCAAGAACTGAACTCTAGGCCAATTGTTTTGTATAAAAAAAATATACTGTTTATTTTTAGAACCAAGCAAGCCTGGCACAAGTAAGCATTGAATTACTTTCAGTAATAAGTTACTTGTTGTACACAGTTTTAAAAAGCAATGAAGATTGTACTTGATTTGATTTACAGGGGATGCAGTAGGTTGCAATACTTAATGAATGGCTTTTTAAGGTAAATGCAGGTAAAATTACTTTTGCGTTACTTTTGTAATCCAGTGCTGGACTCCTAGATTCAGCACTGGGACATTTACTTAAAACAGGTAAGTAATTGCGTTTTTGTAGTTTGTACGATTTTTAGAGAATATTTTCAGATTTCAAAAGTCCACACAGTACATTGAAATACATAGGCTTTTCCTGTAAATTGCAGGTAAGTTACTTTTCGGATTACTTTATCTAACACAGTGCTGGATCCTAGATTCAGCACTGGGACATTCCCTGAAAACAGGTAAGTAATTGCGTTTTTGTAGTTTGTACGATTTTTAGAGAATATTTTCAGATTTCAAAAGTCCACACAGTACATTGAAATACATAGGCTTTTCCTGTAAATTGCAGGTAAGTTACTTTTCGGATTACTTTATCTAACACAGTGCTGGATCCTAGATTCAGCACTGGGACATTCCCTGAAAACAGTTGAGAAAATGCGTTTTAGTTAGATGTACGATTTTTAAAGAATGTTCTTGTATTTCGAAAGTTGACACTTAGAAACTTTTTCACATAGAACCACCAATGTTATCCTATGGAAGGAAATTCAATTCACAGGCAAGTTACTTTTACGTTACTTTTCCTACTCGGTGCTGGATACCTAGATTCAGCACTGGGGCCTTTCCTGCAAATAGTTGAGAAAATTCGTTTGGTTATTTGTGCGATTTTTAAGGAATATTCTTAGTTTTCAAAAGTTGCACTTAGAAACTTTTTGGGAGAAAAAGTGTCAATGTTATCCTATGAGGAAAAACAGGTTATCGGTTTCGAGGTAAGTATTCGGTCTTTTGAGTTAGGGTTCTGGGGTTAGACTCAGGGGTCCCCTAGGGTCAGTGATGCACTTTTGTTTCACCCTCAGCGGCACTAGGGCGGCCGGGTGCAGAGTGTTGAGGCCCAATGTTATCCAATGGGGGATAGGGGGCCTCCGGTTGGTGGCTGCTGGCTAGCAGGCCACACGGCTGTGGGAGCAAAGCTCCTAGGGTTTAGGTCAGGGCAAATGGGGAACCAAGTAGGCACAAAAAGTGCACCCTCAGCGGCACTGGGGCAGCCGGGTGCAGAGTGCTGTTTTGGCGTCGGGTGCCCTGTTTTCAATGGGGATTTTCGGTTTTGGTTTTCAGCTGCAGGCTCGGTCCAGGAAGACTTCCGGGAGGAACCAACAGCTGGGCAGGTAAGTTGGAGGGCTCGGGGACGTAGGTGCAGCTCGGGTTCTTTTCTCCAGGGCGCAGGGCGGCTGGATGCAGGGGTGTCTTGAGGTCTGATTTCACCTTACCGGGCCACTCGCGGTTGGGGGGGTCTCCGTGCAGAGGCAGGCGACCTCGGGGAGTCCTGGAGGGGTCAAATCACGGTGGACTCTGACTCTGGAGCGCTGGGGGACCTCGCTGAGACCGGTGGGCCACTCGAACTCAGGCTGTAGGCGACGGGTGCAGTGGTAGTTCCAGGCGTTGGGTTTCTTTGTCCTCAGCAGGCTCAGAGTCTGTTTTCGGAGTTTCTTTCGAACATGGCTGCTGTTCACAGGAGATCCGGTCCTTGTTGAAGGCAGTCAGTCCTCCCAGGGGTACTGGAGGTTGCTAGCTGCAGGACAAGACTATTTTTGGCGCAGGATCTCTGGAAACTGCAGACGGGCCGGTAGGGCTGGGGCCAAGTCAGTTGTTCTCTGCAGTCTCCTCGCATGGCGTCTTCTTTCGTCCTTTTTCTTCTTAGGTTGCGGGAATCTGCCTTCCTGGTTCAGGGCTGCCCCTAAATACTGTATTTAGGGGGCGTTTTAGGGGTCCTGAGGTCAGTAGCCAATGGGCTACTGACCTTGGGGTGACTACACCCTTGGTGTGCTCACCCCACGTGGGGGAGTGAGCACAATCCCTAGTCCTGATTCGGGAGTGCCTGCCCTCTGCAAGATGGCGAGCACTGGAGAGTGGGCTTCACCTCGCCTCCCCCACCTGGCAGAGGTGGGCACACCTCCTGGGCTGGCTAGATTTTCCCGCCTGTCTTCCCGCCGAAAGGGAGGGGAGACGGGAAGGGGGCCTGCTCCTGATAGCAGGAGAGGCTGGGGTGTCGCATTAGAAAGGCTGCCAGGCCTTTGAAGCTCCCCTGCCACAGATGGCTCTTCCTTGCCTGGGGGAGGTGTGTACACCTCCGCCCAGGAAAGGCTTTGTTTCTGGGCTCGGGTAGCGTAGGCTCCCACCCTAGGGGTCCAGAAACATGTCTCGTGGTGGCAGGCTGTTGTGTACCAGTCAGGGAACCCACCAGAGGCTGGTCGTTTTTCAGGGGGCATCTCAAAGATGCCCTCTGTGTGCATTTTTCATTAAATCCCACACTGGCATCAGTGTGGGTTTAATGTGCTGAGAAGTTTGATACCAAACTTCTCAGTTTTCAGTGCAGCCATTATGGTGCTGTGGAGTTCGTAATGACAAACTCCCAGCACCATATACTCTTAATGGCAGCACTGCACTTACAATGTCTAAGAATGGACTTGGACACTGTAGGGGTACAGGGCTCATGCACCTGTACCCTCACCACTGGTATAGTGCACCCAGCTAGAGGGGTGACTGACCTATGCCAGGGCAGTGGGTTGTAGGCATGGCCCACAGAGGTGTGTGCCATGTCGACTCTTCACTTTGTTCTGCACCAAAACACGCAGCCTGCAAAGGCAGTGTGTGTGTAAAGGTACAGGGCCTCTAAGGGGGGGCACAATAAGTGCTGCAGCCCTTAGAGGTCTACTGTGGTCACAGTGCCCTGGGTACCTGTGGTACCATTTACCAGGGGCTGACCTGTGGCCAGAGATGCCAATTGGGTACAGTTTTGGGGAAAGAACACAGGCCCTGGAAACCTGATTGGCAATGATCCAGGGCACATCAAGTCAAAGTGCATCAGTGGTCTGGCAAAAAGTGGGGGGGGGTTACTGCAACAGAAACCCACTTCCTTACACTAGCCCCACCCAGCCCAAAGGCCAGGAGACTCCGCCAAAGCTGGGAGAGTCTTCCTAGTCTTTCAGGCGAGGAAGAGCAGAGGAAGTGGTTTGGGAGTTGCAGGGCCTACTCTGCCTTACATCCTTCTGTCCAGGTCAGCCCCTTTAGGGAGCTTGCCGATCTCAACAGTTTCAGGACCTAATTCCCAATGCTCCTTTCCTATCTCTTTAGTGCCTTCACCCCATCTTTTTAGTTTGGGTTCAGAGGTGCCTACCTCTGCAATTTCCAACTTATCTAGGGCAAAGCCCAGCTTACCCAGAGAGGTTACCCACAGCTTGAGCAACCCCACCATGACCAATAAGGTCAGGGGGCCTAACTTGCTATTTGGCAGGGGGCTAGGCAACCATGCCACGGACAGTGCTGCCATGAAGGCTAACACCCAGCAGAGGCTACTGACAGCTGTCAGTGCCCAGAACCACACCTTTAGCTCCTCACTGGTAGGTGAAGGGGCTACCTTACAGGCTTCTTTGGATTCTGGTTGCCTGCCTGCTGTTTTAGGGGGGGTCACTACACTTGGTAGGGAACACCCTTCTTCCCCCCCCCCCCCCCCTCTGTTCTGCCAGCTGAGGAGCCACCAACTCAGGCTGGACAGTTGCCAATTTTGGAGTTCTCCCTTACTGGGATGGAATCTCCCTGGCCCACTGGAACTGTGGCTAACAGTTGCCCACCTTTCCTACACTTTCTTCTTTTGGGGCTTAGCTGCACTAGCGGCAGGTTGAGCCCCCCCAGGTTTCTTGGGTGAGGTCTGGCATTGGACCAGTACCTCTCTTTGGCTCAGACCAACCTCTGGGTGGTCATTCCCAAGGAGACAATCAAGGGGGAGGTCTTTACTGACTACCACCTTTCTCCATCTAAGGCACCCAGCTACTTCTAGGGGCACTACAGCCACAGGCCTAACAGTGACACCCCCTGGGACAGTCCTTACTCTTTTTGTTTCCCCTGGGACATACTGGTTTGAGAGAACCAACCTGTCATGCACCACAGTGTGACTGGCACAGGTATCTCTCAGGGCAAGGGCTGGGATTTCATTCACCAGTAGGTGGTGGAAGTGTCTACTCCCCTCTGGAATCTCCAGCTTACCTTGTGGCCCCATTTTCCAGTTGAAGGCTATGAGGGCTTCCTCATCTGAGGGCCCTTCCTCCAAAGCTACACTGGCAACCCCTGGAGCTACACTAGTCACCCCTGGAGCTGTGCTAGGGACTTTGTTTTTAGGACAGCTAGGGTCCTTGGTGTGGTGTCCTGCCTTTTGGCAGGTGTGACACCATACTCTGTTGGGATCCCAATTCTTACCTTGGTACCCTGTCTTAGTTTGTGAGGTGTCTTTGCGCCCACCCTCCTGGACAGGTTTTTGGGGGGCTACCTGGGACTCCTTACTTTTATCTTTAAGGGGTTCACTGTCTTTCTTCTGGGGAGGCTTTGTAACCCCTTTCTTTTGGTCACCCCGAGTGGACGTCCTAGTGACCCTTGTTTTGACCCAGTGGTCTGCTTTCTTTCCCAATTCTTGGGGAGAAAGTGGACCTAGGTCTACCAGGTACTGATGCAACTTTTCATCAATACAATTACTTAATGTGTTCCTTCATAAACAGGTTGTAAATTCCATTAAAGTCATGCACATTGTTTCCAGTTAACCAGCCACCTAGTGTTTTGACTGAGTAGTCTACAAAATCAATCCAGGACTGGTTTTGGGTTTTGTGAGCCCCCCTGAATCTAATTCTGTACTCAGTTGTGAGCCCAAATCCCTCAATCTGAGTTCTCTTCATGAGGTCATAAGACCCAGCATCTGCCCCAGAAAGGGTCAGGAGTCTGTCTCTGCAGTTACCAGAGAACAGTTCCCAAAGGAGTGCCCCCCAGAAAGTAGTCTTCACCCTTCTGGCTTCACAAGCCCTCTCAAAGGCTGTGAACCACTTGGTGATATCATCACCCTCCTCATATTTAGGGACAATCCCTTTGGGGATTTTAGGATCATAAGATTGCTCTTCATCCTTATTATTTTGATTGCTGCCACCATTGATGGGTGCTAAACCCATCTCCTTTCTTTCTCTAGAGCCAGGAGTCTGGACTCTAGATCCAGTCTTTTGGCCAACCTTGCTAAAAGGTTGTCCTCCTCACTGAGGCTGTCCTCAATGTCCTCCCTGGGACCTGAACCACCTGTGTGGCCTCTAGGTCCCAAGAGGTTAACTCTTGGAAATAAGGGTGCAGGGACCCTTTCTTCCCTAGGAAGTGGTGGAGGTGGGTTCCTATCTCCATCCTCCTCACTCCTTTCCTCCTCTGACTGGTCATCACCATTTGCAGAGGGGTGGGCCTTTGAATACTCAGCCAATAGCTCCTGGAGCTTTTGTTTGGTTGGATGAGGGCCCATTGCTATGTTTTTGAGTTTACACAAGGACCTTACTTCCTTGAAAGACAAGTGACGGTAAGGGGTGAGGTCGAGCTCCTCAACCATGTCCTGCATGTCATTATTATCTTCACTAATAGCTGGGTTCTTTTCTTGAGACATTCTAACAAAAAGTTCTAACCCCTCTACCCTTGACTATAGTGACTTTTTATTTTCTAAAATTCTAAAGGGACTTAAGCAAGGCCCTAACAAGACTTTTAGTAGTTTGGAAAAAAATGCCAATTTGAAAAAATCAGAATTCTAAAGGCAATTTAAGAGTTCTGTCGTGTGATCAGGTGGAAACCAAGTAGTCCAACAAATGCAAGTTGTATATCCCACCGCTGATCCACCAATGTAAGAAACTGGCTCTATATATACTGCACCAAAGTGAGTTACAGTGTGTATAGAGTCCAAGGGTCTCCAGAGGTTTGGCAGAGGTTAAAGTTAGATAGAACCTTACTCTCTAAAGTGGTAGCTTGGTCGAGCAGTAAGGCAGTATCAGAGGACAGTGTTAAGCATTTGATGTACACACACACTCAAAAACTGAACTCTAGGCCAATTGTTTTGTATAAAAAAAAATATACTGTTTATTTTTAGAACCAAGCAAACCTGGCACAGGTAAGCATTGAATTACTTTCAGTAATAAGTTACTTGTTGTACACAGTTTTAAAAAGCAATGAAGATTGTACTCGATTTACAGGGGATGCAGTAGGTTGCAATACTTAGTAAATGCAGTACATTGAAATGAAGGCTTTTTAAGGTAAATGCAGGTAAAATTACTTTTGCGTTACTTTTGTAATCCAGTGCTGGACTCCTAGATTCAGCACTGGGACTTTGACTTAAAACAGGCAAGTAATTACGTTTTTGTAGTTTACGATTTTTAGAGAATATTTTCAGATTTCAAAAGTCGACACTTAGTAACTTTTTGGGAGAAAAAGTGTCAATGTTATCCTATGAGGAAAAACAGGTTATCGGTTTCGAGGTAAGTATTCGGTCTTTTGAGTTAGGGTTCTGGGGTTAGACTCAGGGGTCCCCCAGGGTCAGTGATGCACTTTTGTTTCACCCTCAGCGGCACTAGGGCGGCCGGGTGCAGAGTGTTGAGGCCCAATGTTATCCAATGGGGGATAGGGGGCCTCTGGTTGGTGGCTTCTGGCTAGCAGGCCTCACGGCTGTGGGAGCAAAGCTCCTAGGGTTTAGGTCAGGGCAAATGGGGAACCAAGTAGGCACAAAAAGTGCACCCTCAGCGGCACTGGGGCGGCCGGGTGCAGAGTGCTGTTTTGGCGTCGGGTGCCCTGTTTTCAATGGGGATTTTCGGTTTTGGTTTTCAGCTGCAGGCTCGGTCCAGGAAGACTTCCGGGAGGAACCAACAGCTGGGCAGGTAAGTTGGAGGGCTCGGGGACGTAGGTGCACCTCGGGTTCTTTTCTCCAGTGCGCAGGGCGGCTGGATGCAGGGGTGTGTCTTGAGGTCGGATTTCACCTTACCGGGCCACTCGCTGTTTGGGGGGGGGTCTCCGTGCAGAGGCTGCAGGCGACGTCTGAGTCCTGGAGGGGTCAAACCACGGTGGACTCGGACTCTGGAGCGCTGGGGGACCTCGCTGGGACCGGTGGGCCACTCTAACTCGGGCTGTAGGCGACGGGTGCAGTGGTAGTTCCAGGCGTCGGGTTTCTTTGTCCTCAGCAGGCTCAGTCTGTTTTCGGAGTTTCTTTCGAACAGGGCTGCTGTTCACAGGAGATCCGGTCCTTGTTGAAGGCAGTCAGTCCTCCCAGGGGTTCTGGAGGTCGCTAGCTGCAGGACAAGACTATTTTTGGCGCAGGTTCTCTGGAAACTGCAGACGGGCCGGTAGGGCTGGGGCCAAGTCAGTTGTTCTCTGCAGTCTCCTCTCCTGGGTGTCTTCTTTCGTCCTTTTTCTTAGGTTGCGGGAATCTGCCTTCCTGGTTCAGGGCTGCCCCTAAATACTGTATTTAGGGGGCGTTTTAGGGGGTCTTGAGGTCAGTAGCCAATGGGCTACTGACCTTGGGGTGACTACACCCTTGGTGTGCTCACCCCACGTGGGGGAGTGAGCACAATCCCTAGTCCTGATTGGGGAGTGCCTGCCATCTGCAAGATGGCGAGCACTGGAGAGTGGGCTTCACCTCGACTGCCCCACCTGAGGGGTGGAGTTGGCAGAGGTGGGCACACCTCCTGGGCTGGCTAGTTTTTCCTGCCTGTCTTCCCGCCGAAAGGGAGGGGAGACAGGAAGGGGGCCTTCTCCTGATAGCAGGAGAGGCTGGGGGGTCGCATTACAAAGGCTGCCAGGCCTTTGAAGCTCTCCTGCCACAGATGGCTCTTCCTGGCCTGGGGCAGGTGTGTACACCTCCGCCCAGGAAAGGCTTTGTTTCTGGGCTCAGGGAGCGTAGGCTCCCACCCTAGGGGTCCAGAAACATGTCTTGTGGTGGCAGGCTGGTGTGTACCAGTCAGGGAACCCACCAGAGGCTGGTCGTTTTTCAGGGGGCATCTCAAAGATGCCCTCTGTGTGCATTTTTCATTAAATCCCACACTGGCATCAGTGTGGGTTTAATGTGCTGAGAAGTTTGATACCAAACTTCTCAGTTTTCAGTGCAGCCATTATGGTGCTGTGGAGTTCGTAATGACAAACTCCCAGCACCATATACTCTTAATGGCAGCACTGCACTTACAATGTCTAAGAATGGATTTAGACACAGTAGGGGTACAGGGCTCATGCACCTGTACCCTCACCACTGGTATAGTGCACCCAGCTAGAGGGGTGACTGACCTATGCCAGGGCAGTGGGTTGTAGGCATGGCCCACAGAGGTGTGTGCCATGTCGACTCTTCACTTTGTTCTGCACCAAAACACGCAGCCTGCAAAGGCTGTGTGTGTAAAGGTACAGGGCCTCTAAGGGGGGCACAATAAGTGCTGCAGCCCTTAGAGGTCTTCCCTGGTCACAGTGCCCTGGGTACCTGTGGTACCATTTACCAGGGGCTGACCTGTGGCCAGAGATGCCAATTGGGTACAGTTTTGGGGAAAGAACACAGGCCCTGGGAACCTGATTGGCAGGGACCCAGGGCACATCAAGTCAAAGTGCATCCGTGGTCTGGCAAAAAGTGGGGGGGGTTACTGCAATAGAAACACACTTCCTTACACTACCGTATTCGGAGAGCCCGGCAGGTCTGCCGTCACTGAGATCTGTCGTTGAAGGCAGTAGTGCCAGAAGTCCTTGGCCATCTTCGCCAGCGCCCTCTAACTGGTATTCTTTCCCCCCCCCCTCCCCACCTCTAGTCGGTTGATTTACTGGTCTGCGGATGTGTTGTCTATCCTCAATAGCACACAACAGGAGACTTTGTCCCTCGTCCAAGAGCGGATCGCAAAGGAACCCGCTAGGAGTTCCAGACAATTGTGTAGGCCCAATTCGCCCTCTGTCCATCGTCCTCACATGGAGACATCCCCACATCTGGCTGCCCAGACGGCTGGCATCTGACTCTATCACCAAGTCCGGGAGGGACCTGAAGATTGCCCTCCCCTTCCATGTGGTCTGTCCACAATTGCAATTCCATACTGGTCTCGTCGGTCAGCGAGATCAGTTCAGAGTATGTTGTTCCTTTCCAGAGATGAGCTGCTTTCAGTCGCTGCAATGCTCGATAGAGCACCGGGCCTGGGAATATGGCTTTGATCGAAGACTAGAAGCTAACAATCCTGGCTAACTTCCTGAGGGAGAACATGTCCCTGTGTAGGACCTTGGTCAGCTCCTTCTTGATCTTTTGTATCCTCTAACTCCGGTAGGCTGATGTGGCCATTGTGGAGTCCATGAGGAATCCAAGGAATACCAAGTTCTGAGACGGAGTCCATTCCGACTTCTGCTCGTTGATCAAAAACCCCAACTCCTGGAGTAATGCAATAGTTGTGCTCAAATGGGACAATAGCTGGGATCGCGATTGGTCCATCAGGAGGAGATCGTCGAGGTAGATGATCAACCATATGCCCTTTGTCCGGAGGATCTCCGCCACTGTTTTGAGCAGTTTCGTAAAGCTCCACCTTGCTGAGGAGAGGCCAAAAGGTAGAGACTGGAACACGAACACCTGGACCCTCTAAGCGAACTGAAGGAACCAGCGATGAGGTTGAAAAATGGGAACTGTCAGATGGGCGTCCTTGAAGTCTAGACGCACCATCTAGTCGTTTTGTAATAGCAGGTCTCTTGGGGGGTGAATACCCTCCATTTTGAAGTGGTGATAAACTAGCCACTCGTTGAAGTTTCTTAGGTTTATTACAGGTTGAAACCCTTTGTCCTTCTTTACTACCAGAAAAAGATCGCTCGGGAAACCTCGAGGTTGCGAGATGGACCCCCAATTCGCTCCCTTGGAGAGAAGATCCTGCACCTCTGAGTCGATCAGCACCATATCTGCCTCTGAGAAGACTAAAGGTCGCTGTCTGGATGCCTGGGTCGGAGTTCCGTAGAATTCTATGCGATGGCCCCTTACCGTTTCCAGGACGCACGAGTCTGACTTTCTCTTCCCATCTGTGGGCGAACAACTTTAGTCACCCTCTCTTTCCCTCAAGAGTTAGGAGGGAATTTTTTTACTATTAAAACCTCCTGCGGGCATTGGCTCCGCCTCTGGCCCGGTTGGCTCTGCCTCTTCCGGTTCCTCTGTTAGGGTAGAAGGTGCCCTGTCTGCCATCATTCCAGCTGTTGTTTCGGCAGGCCTGGCCTCTCTAGAAGCCTGACTGGAGCCATGGCCGGAGGAGCGACCCCCCTACGTCTTCTGGCCCCGGCGAAAACCTTCCCCGGAAGTTTTTTTTTTCTTCTTTCAATGGAGGACTTGGTCTTTTCCAGGGCTGAAAATGTGGCTACAAATTTACCCAGCTCCATCACAAAGGGGTCCACAAAAAGTTACCCTTTGCTGTGGCTTCTGATGAGGAGAGCTCCCCTAGTTTCGGGTCTATTTTTAAAAGAAGTTAGCGTCTCCTCTCAGCTGACAATGCGCAGTTGGCATTGCCCAAAAGGCACATTGCCTTTTTCTCCCAACCAGCTACAATGTCCGCAGGTAAGGGCTTTCGTGATTGCTTAGCTTGCTCTAAAATTTGGTAAGGGGCCCCACCACGTCAAGCAGTTTGTCCTGGCCGGTCTCCAGGAACGGTCAATACCCTTATTTTGGTCCTTCATGCACTAAAAAAAAAAAAGTACATAACTTGTGGTCGATGTCGGGGGCGGCCGCCACCTTTCTTTCTAAGGATGGCCTAGGGTACTCCGTACCTCATTGTCTATTGGTTGGTGCATATTCTATCACCTTAGGGTCTGGGAGCCACTCTGAGGATCTCGGGTGATAAATCCCCTCTGGTTAGAACATGTCGGATGAGGGGTGTGGCCCCTTCGAAGGAGCCGACCTGCCGAATAACCGCCATTTGAGGACCTCATCTCATCCGTACCAACCTCCCCAGATCGGGGGACCCCTCGTCCGGTTCTGCCATATGAGCGATGGCATCGCCAGTATCTCCGGATGAGTCTTCCTCCCGGTAGGGTGCATTCCACAAAGTGCGTGCACTCTTACGGATGTCGTCCCATAAACCGTCAAACCCTTCCAGTTGCCCTGCCCTACGTTTAAAGCCCTTGAAGAGGGTACAGTGGAAACGCCACTAGGTCCTGCCTCCATATCCCCAAGGATCCCTGGACCCTGATAGACATGTGCAGAGAGCTTGTCCACACTATCCTGCGGCGGTGCCAAAGCTCTGGAAATTGCCTGAGAAAGGAGCTTGTCTACCCCTGCAGGGAGGTGGCGCTGTGGGGGCCATTCCTCCTCTAAGGCCAAATCTGGGGAGTAATCATGATCCCTTTAAGGATCCATCCGTTTGAGGGTGTGAGCACCAGATTAAAATGTTATCGCCCTATAGATACTGAGGGCAGCCCCCTTGCAGGTGGTGTTGTGCTGTGTTTTCAAGGCAGCAAAGAAAGCCTCCCTGAATGGCCAAAGGCCTTATTTCTTACCGCGGTGTCATGATAGGGTTGGTAGGGAGGTAGCGTGTCCACGTGGTATATATGAGCCTTTAATTACCTACCAGGCTCACCGCAACTCCCTAACGTGCTTGCTGACCTAAGAAGCACCGTCTGAATCGAACACGCTGTCTCAGGCCACGGACAACGAGAAACGGTGCCCCCAGCGGACCCTCGCGGTTCTAGTAACAAGCGCTCAGGCCGGACCCTACGGCGTGATAGAAATTGCCACAGTTCAAGCAACAGCTAATAAAGAAACCTGTTATCAAACGTCACCGGAACACGTTAAATACCAAGCAATCCGTTCATAATCCCCCCAACACAAAGACGACCCCAGAGAGGCGTGATTGCAAAGAGGGACTTAACTGGCACAGCAGTGAAAAAGAGGAAGTACTGCTGACAACAAAAATATATTTGTTGTGACGGACTGTACTGCTATTGGCTCGTGCTTACCATGGACTCTTCCCAAGGACTCATGGGAGTTGTAGTGGGGACACTGTTTTTTCATTTGTTGACTTTGAACCTGCTGTTAATAAGTGAAGAAAGTTATGCATAATCCTCTCCTCCCGTCCTGACATAGAATCCAGTCTTCACTGCATTTCTCAAAGTAAAATTGTATGAAGTTAACTTACCTGCTGCTGACTATCTTGGTTCTAGCAATAAAATAACTTTTTACACAGACAATTGGTCTGGATTGTCTGTGTGTGAAATAATTTCTTGCCTGAGTGTGTACAACAAATGCTTAACACTACCCTCTTGATAAGCCTGACTGCTCAACCACACTTCCACAAAAAGAGTAAGGTATCTACTTTAGCCTCTGCTATACCTCTGGGGATCGACTGGACTCTGTGCACACTATACCTCCCTTTGGTATAGTATATACAGAGCCATCTTCCTACACACACATCTGTTCATCTGCTGCGTTCTGCAGTGATCCATCCCTTTGAAATCCCCAGGTCCCTGTTTTTGAGGGGGAAAGGATACCATTGTATTTTCACTCTTCAAATAGGTTTTGCCACTCTTCTTATCCCATCTATAGCCTACAGCTTTCAATGGAAATCTTCAAACTTTTTTTTGTTGGGACTGAACTTGAGTGTTGGCTGTTCCCTAGTTTATTCGAGGCTGTGAATTACTTTTATCTAGATTTGTTGTGGCTTTAGTAGTGGTTCCCTGACTTGCTGTCCTTGTTTCTTCCATGATGAGCAGATCCCACGCTGTTGCATGTGTGAACCAATTCATCATGGATCGGGCCCAGGCTTTGATGGACAATATTGACACATTTATTGAGGTGAGTAGCTTATGAGGAGTCTGTCTGATTGGGGTGTCAAGGCTGGAGCGCGTTCCATGCATAATTAAACTTTCGTGGACCTTATTAGTCATTCAATCTTGAATGTTTGAGGAATGTTTTGGAATTTTTTTCTGTAGTTGATGGCTGCATTTGTATTTTTGATATTTAGGGTAAATTGGGGGTTGGAGTGGTTGAAACCCTTTTTTTGGGGGGTTGTGGACCATATAAATTTAACATTTTTCCTAGTCCAATGTTGGCTTTTGGATGATCTTATTTTGGTGTGCTAAAGAAAGCTTGCATCCTCAGTTTGCCTTTCTGCTAAAGAGGCTACTGACAGGGTGTATAGCACACTGTTTGCTTGTTGATGAGGAATAAATATTTTTGATCCTCTTCTCTTCCTTTTCTAGCACTTGTTTGCGTTGGCGGTTGATGAAGATCCAGAGGTGCGGAAGAATGTTTGCAGGGCCCTGGTGATGCTCTTGGAGGTTCGGATAGACCGGCTGATCCCCCACATGCACAGCATTATACAGGTGAATATTCCTGATTCGCTCCTGTCATGCGGAGGGCAGGTTTTTTTTTTTTTTTATCTATATATTGCATTTTCGTAACTACTCAAAAGCAAACACTGATTTCCCTAGCTTCTCTTGCATATATGTTCGGCAGGAGAGTAGGTTTTCCGAAGTAGGTGGCAGGAGGCAAGCACATTTTGACTCTGATGGGAGTGATGAGTGGCCTATTCCAATTGAGGGTGGTTCTTTAGCCCTAACAAACCAGAAAAATTGAGTTGCTTTGTGTTTTTGTTGTGGTTGCTTCCTTTGTGTATAATTCAGCCATTGGTGTGCTGCTGTACAAGGAGGAACCTCTGTGCCAATCCTCCGAAAGGCGTATTAATCAGTTAGAGATGGAATTGTTATCTGCATTCCGCATTTAATCTCTGTAGTTATGCACTGGTGTCACCAGAGTTTGTAGCTCAAGTGTCTCTTCTTGCTCTCCCTACCCTCTGTCTTGGTTCTTGGGTATGTTTCACATGGAGCATATGTTGAGCAAGGGTCTTGAATTCAGGAAACGCCCTTTCGCTTTACAAGATCTAGCCACAGGATTGTACTGCACTGGGTTTGCCCCAAGTCCTATGTAGCATCTCAAGACTTCTTTATGAATTGAATTGGTGGTGTTTCTCACGTGAGAAGGCATTACACCGGTCTAGTCCCTTGTTCAGGAATTCTCAAAATGCTGGCAGGGGAGAAGCGGTCAGTACCTTTATGGCCAGTAAGGCTGGAGTAATTCTGGTTGCTGTGTCCAAGAAGATCATGTCTGCTCATTGAGGTTTCTAGCCCGGCCTTCTGCATCAGATCGGGCAGTTGCTTTGTAGGCCCTGTACATTTCAAGATGGACACTGTGCAGCCCTCTCTCTCTCGGACTGTAGCTCGTTTTCTCCGGTGGAGGCACAACATTTCTCCACTGAGAAAGTGGGTTTCTGTTGCAGTAACCCTCCCCCAACACATACTTTTTGCCTGGCTTTTGATGGAACTTTCACTGAAGTGTACTGGGACTATGCTGTCCAGGTTCCCAGTACCAATGTTCTTTCCCTAAAACTGTACCACGACTGGCAACTTCAGATACTCCTGTTAGTCCCTAGTAGATGGCACCCTGGTACCTGCGCATTTGGACTGAAGATGATCCCCTAGGGACCCCTCCTCAGGGCCATAACTGCCACTTTAGCCTGTATGTCATGTTGCAGACAAAAAAATGAATGAGTCAACATGGCACACTGCCTGTGTGCCATGTCAAAGCAGGGCTACCTAAGGTATGGGTAAGTCACCCCTCTAGTAGGCCTTAAAAGTCCTATGGCAAGGTGCACTATATCAGGTGTGGGCATAACTGCATGAGCAGATATCCCCCTACAGTATTTAAGTCTATTCTTAATATTGTAAGTCCCAGGGAAGCCATAGAAAGTGCATGGGCTGTAAACTCGACAACTCTAGTTCCCCAACACCACGATGACACAATGAACCCAGGAGTGTTTGGTACCAAACACCTCTCGATAAACTCACACTGATGGCAGTGTTGGATTTATTGAAACATATTGAATCTTGAAGATGGTATGACTTATCCAGTCGGAGCTAGGCTAGCCCAGACATCGAAGACCCGCACGAGAAAAGGACCAGTGACCGACACCACACCAGTTCTGTCGGCCTGTCTGCTGCCTTTTGCCTCTGCTACAATTCTATTAAGTTTTTTCTATTAAAACATTAAACATGATCTGTGACATAAAATAATTGACAAATAAAACAGTCCCTATTGGAGCTATATTTGGTGCTTTTGTGTCATTTGAGGATATACATGCTTGATTTATGAAGGACTTGGTGGTACATTAAGGATACTATGTGAAGTCTATATGTACCTGAAATATACTTTTATTTAATGAATGTTCCTCGCAACTAAATTATAATTGGGGCTCCCGGTTTTATGGTATTTCTTTCGACATTTCTGTCTGTATTTATCCATATTTATTTTTTGCTAATTTTTTCTGAATTTATCCATTTTTATTTTGTTTTCTATATAAATGAAGCTGCAATGGGTATTTTTCCACATTTATTTGACTGCTAAATGTATACTTGCATTTGAATGTCCAAAATGTTTCAGCAGTATACAGTGCAATAGCGTTATCTGAAAACACTTGCATTGTAGAATAGCATCAATAACTGTAGATTTGCACTTAATTGGGGCATCTATTGTCTTTTTTAATCTCCCCTACCTCTCAATCTGTACTCCTACTGACCTGTCACTCATGATTAACTGTAGAAAAAATCATCCAAAGAAGACCTATTTTCCGTTTTTTTTTTCTGTATTTAAAAATAAATACAGACCGGAAAATAGTTTTCTGTCTGTATTTATCTGTAAAAACGGAAAACAGGGAGCCCTAATTATAATCTTGAGTAGTCTAGGACCATTGTTGCCTTGGGTAAAGAGTCTAAATCTCCCGTGGACAGCGGACCTGTCCAGAAGAAACCATCTACATAGTCAAGAACTCTGCCCTGAGGAACAGCGCACTCTCCTTCGGACCCACCACTGCACCCGACGGCCACAGTCCGAGTTCAAGTGGCCCACAGGTCCTGTGAAGGTTCCCACATGCTCCTGGGCATGAGTCCACCATGGGCTGGGCCTGCTTGACTGCCCCTCGCTGTTGGCAGCCTCAACTCGAAGACTCCCCTAACCACGACATGCCCAGTAAGCTGTTTTCTGACGCCTAAGGACACCCCTTCACCCAAAGCCTCTGGATCCTGACCGACGGTGTCCCTACGTCCCCCTAGCATCTGTACTTATCTGGGCATCTATGGGTTTTCTCAGTCGGGCATCCTCGCCTGATCCTGCAACCTTTCTTCAACCTCTATCTCCCCCATTGAATTACATTGTCTGCCTGACGCTGTTGGCACTCTGCAACCGGCCGCCCCTGTGCTGCTGAGGGTGTATTTTGGTGCTGCCTTGTAGGCCTCCTTGTACTTACCTGAACTCCAGGAGATCGAGCCCCTCCCCGACACCGCTTTACTCACCCATGAGCAGTGCATCTTCGAGAACCCCCTGACCCCAGTCTCCATTGGTTAAAATCGGACACTAACCACAAATTTGACCTCTGCACCAGGCCGCCCCTGTGCCACTGGTGGTGCAGTTTTGGTGCCAACCTGAACCTTGCCTGGTGTTGACCTGAAACCCTCAAGTCTGAAACCGCATTCTTGTTTTCCTCTATAGGTTAACATTGCAAAGCTTGAAAATTGCATTGTCCACTTTTTAAAGTATTTTTCCTGAAAAACGTACTTACCTTTTTTGCGAACATCTTGGTCTTAAAACAAATCTTGATTTTTTTTTTTTTTTTTTTTAAATTGGTCTGTATCTTCTTTGAATTGTGTCCTTTATTAATCACTGTGTGCATAACAAATGTCTTGCACTCCTCTGTGTTAGGCCTAAGGCTGCTCGCCCACACTACCACAAATGGAGCACTTTGGGTTTACATTGAGCCCTGTAAACTACTGGGGGAAATCTCTGGACTGTGCACGATATAACCACTTAGTGGTATTACATGTTCGAGGCATGTGAGCTGTAGATCACATGCTTTGCATACTCCTGCCATCTAGTGTTGGGTCCGGATGTTTGCATGTTGTTTTTCTTCGAAGTCTTTCGAGTCACGAGGTAGGTGACTCCTCCTTTCAGTGATAGTCCGCATGGGCATTGATTCCATTGTTAGTTTTTTTCCACCATCGGTTCAGACGTGTATTGCTGCGCTCCGGTTCGACACCGTTCCTCGGGTTCCCCTCTGTGCGCAATTCACTTACCCTCAACGGTATTGTTATTCGATCGCGTTTCCCATTCTCCGTGTATCGGTTTCAGAAAAATCACTTTCGATCGGAAACTTCGTGGAAGGCCATCAGGCCTAGCCGCGTCGGGCCACCTCGCATTCGATGGAACGGACTCCATTTAAATTCTGCCCCGGGTGCCACGCCAACTACCGGCGCACCGACTTGCATGAAGTGTGCAACTTGTGCCTCTCCCTGGAGCACAACGAACAAGACTGCGACGTGTGCAAATCGTTCCGATCCAAGAAGACGCTCCGTGACTGTCTGACTCTGCGTCACGAAATGCAACAAAAACACAGCAGCTCCATTCAGGATCTCTTCGGAGAAGATTCCGACAAGACATCTACGACGCGCAAGGAGCCGAGGAGGAAGAGGAGCTGATTTCCGTGTCGGATGCCGATTCTGACATGGACGAAGAGATTCCGCAGGGTCGGCGTATCGTGAGTACCGATCCTCCCCTGACCCAAACACCATCTCAGCCCAAGAAAAAGGCCCCGGTTTCTCCTCTGCCTTCGGGCCAAGGTCTGCACCGAGAACATGTTTCCAACGCCTTGCTTTCGGGCTCGGCACCGAAACAACAAACATCAAAGCCTTTCGACTCTGGATCGAGTCGGCCGCATTTGGGCACCGAGCTGAAACAATCGGCACCGAAACACGTTTCGGCGTCAACTCCTTCTGTACCGAAACAATCTTCGGATCCGAATACTTCGGCCCCGAAAGCCTCAGCTACAAAAAATGTTGGCACCGAAAGATAAAAAGGCTCCTACACCATCAAAAGAGCCTCGTTTCGACTTCCCGTCTTCTAACACGGACCCGAAACAGAAGGAACTGGTCAGCCATCCCAAAACAGGACATATTCACGCAAAATTGCCTTCAAAACGCAAACCAGAAACAGAGGACACTTGCCACATTCCTCTTAAGAGAAAACATGTTGGTACTAACCCCTCTCCCCTCCTCTTACACCTCCTTCCCCACCGAACCCAAATTTGTTAATAACACCAACAAATTCACCACAAACACCTGACGAGCAAGATAACTGTGACGGGGAAGATGATAAAAGCACTGATCCTTGGGACGATTATAACACAGATAATAATCCAGATGTATACCCTACAAAACCCTCTCTGACGATAATGTAGGGTACATAGAACTAATAAATAGGGCTGCTGAATATCATGGAATTCAGCTTCATAAAGTAACTTAAAGAGGATTTTCTCTTTCAGACACTAAGCTCATCCCAGAGATCCACTCACACACTGCCTATGCTTTAGGGTATGCTAAGACATGCGGACGACATCTTCAAAGATCCGGTTTGCACAAGAATTCTTACACCAAGGGTCGATAAAGTATAAATCTGCACCATCAGATCCAGTTTACATCAAGGGTCAGTTACCATTAGATTCCTTAGTGGTTTCTAATGCTCGTAAACAGGCAAACTCTCAAACATCAGGGGATGCTCCTCCTCCAGACAAGGAATCTAAACTGATAGATGCCTCGGGCAAGAGAATAGCTGCACAGACAGCCAATCACTGGCGTATTGCCAATACCCAGGCTCTCTTAGCTAGATACGACAGAGCGCACTACGGCGAATTGGAACAATTGCTCCAATTTCTACCTGATGAACATAAGGCTAAGGCACACGACCTACTTCAGGAAGGAAAGCCAATTTCAAAAGACATCCATTAGATGTGCTTTAGATGCAGCTGACACTGCGGCTCGAGCAATCAACACCAGTGTCTTGCTAAGAAGACACACCTGGCTTAGAATTTCAGGGTTTAAACCCGAAGTACAGGCTTCTATATTAAACTTACCTTTTGATAAAGAGCATCTCTTTGGTCCTGTTGTAGACACTGCCTTAGAGAAAATGAAGGACACAGACGTTGCAAAATCTATGGGAGCCTTACAGTCCCCATCCAATAGGGGTTATTTTTGTCGCTGCTTCTACAGGGGAGGCTCCAAGAAAATATCTACAGACACCTCTACATCGTATAAAGGCAACAGTCAGTCATCCTCTTCAAGAGGTTACTTTTGAGGTGGATTTAGAGGCAATAATGGCAAGGGAAGAGGTAAAGGTTCCACACCTCGCACCTCCCCCTCAACAAACAAACTGTGACTAGCCTCCCCTTCATCATTCCACTCCTGTCGGGGGACGTCTCTCTCAATTCCTCCCCGTCTGGCATACAATAACTTCAGGCAGATGGGTTCTAGGAATTATCCAATCTGGTTATTGCCTGGAGCTTACCAACATTCTCCCAAACATTCCTCCACGTTCACCAAAATATCACCAGAGCATCTACACCTCCTCACAAGAGGTTCACTCTCTTCTGCAAAAGGGAGCTATCGAGCCCGTACCGTTACAATATCAAGGATTGGGCGTGTACTCCCTATACTTTTTCATACCCAAAAAAGAACTTCTCTCTCAGGCCTATATTAGACCTCAGGGAGCTAAATCAATATATATTCACTCAGATCACTTGCATATGGTCACTCTTCAACAAGTGCTCCCACTCCTACAGCAAGGCGACTTTCTGTCTACTCTAGACTTGAAGGACACATACTTCCATATTCCAATACATCCCACTCATCGCAAATATCTCAGGTTTGTGGTAGCAGGACAACACTACCAGTTCAAAGTGCTTCCATTCGGAGTCACCACTGCTCCCAGAGTATTCACCAAATGCCTGGCAGTAGTCGCAGCTCACCCCTCAAAGACAGCATATTCATGTCTTCCTATACTTGGACGACTGGCTCATCAAAGCCAGCTCTTACCCAAAGTGTCTCTAGCACACTCAAATAACACTACAATTACTGCACGATCTGGGGTTCACAGTTAATCTGTTGAAGTCCCATCGCCAACCCTCCAACACACAAAGCTATTTGGGGGCCACTCAATATTCAAAAGGTTCTAGCCTGTCCCAATGCAGGCCGAATCTGCAATATTCAGGCTCTAAGCTCACATTTTCAGCCCAACCAGTCACTACCAGCTCAAGTATATATGCAGCTACTGGTAATGATGGCTTCTTGCATCATGATAGTTCCCCATGCAAGACTTCAAATGCGTCCCCTTCAAGAATGCTTACCATGTCAGTGGAATCAGTCTCGGGGTCAATTGCCAGATCTAGCGTTGGTAGACGGCCGCACCCATCGCTCTCCGCAGTGGTGGAATCCTCAAAACATATCCAAAGGGCGGCCCTTCATCGACCTAGTTCCACAGACCGTGCTAACCGCAGACACATCGCTCACTGGTTGAGGAACTCCTCTCAACTCTCAAAGTTCAAGGTTTGTGTAGTCAAAAGCAGCAGCAACTTCATATAAATCATCTAGAGCTGCTAGCAGTATTTCTAGCCTTCAAAGCCTTCCAGACTCACCTTGCAGGCAAAACTGTCCTGGTCCGCACCGACAACATGAAAGCCATGTGTTACATGCAGAAACAGGGAGGGACACTCTCTCCAGCTGTCACGCCTTGCACAAGCCATTTGGAAGTGGGCCATGCATCACAAAATTCATCTCCTAGCAGAACACCTTCCAG
Source organism: Calotriton arnoldi (assembly GCA_963921515.1). Classification (NCBI taxonomy): domain Eukaryota; kingdom Metazoa; phylum Chordata; class Amphibia; order Caudata; family Salamandridae; genus Calotriton; species Calotriton arnoldi. The sequence continues at coordinate 269,868 of CAWUFW010009449.1, read as the reverse complement.
GAGTAAACTATCAAATCGCAGACCTTCTCGGCAGGCAGAGACAATAGATTCACAAATGGGAACTTCACCCTCAGGTTCTCCTCCCATTCTTTCAAATGTGGAGGTTTCCACAGATAGATCTGTTCGCCACACACCAAAACGCAAAATGCCCAAACTTCGCCTCCAGGTATCCACACCCATTGTCCAAAGGCAATGCTTTATGGATGAACTGGTCCGGAATATTTGCTTACGCTTTTCCACCTCTCCCTCTCATTCCACTAGTGGTTCGGAATCTCAGACAAATATCCTTCACACTGATCCTAGTTGCTCCCATATAGGCACGTCAACCTTGGTTCACTACCCTGGTGGAGCTCTCAGTTGTTCCTCATCAAAAACTACATCTCACACCCAGTCTCCTCACACAGAGCCATGGAGAGATGAGACACCCAGATCCCAAGGAACTCAACCTAGCGATCTGGCACCTGAAATTATAGTTTGGTTATCTGAACCTTCCACCAGACTGTGTGAACAACATTAAAGAGGCCAGAAGTCCTACTACAAGGGCTTGCAACGCAGCTAAATGGGAACAGTTTGTTTATATACTGTAATAACCATATCAACCCCTAGATGCTTCCATTCAAAATATCATTTGTTACTTACTATACTTGCAGCAGTCAGGATTGGTTTACATATCCATACGCTTGCATCTCGCTGCGATAGCTTCATACCTTCAAAATAGACCGCATCTGTCTCTTTTCAGAATACCTGTTATCAAGGCCTTTATGGAAGGACTCTAGTTATTCCACCAACACTTCCACCTGCTCCGATGTGGAATCTTAACATTGTCCTTACCAGACTAATAGGTCCACCCTTCGAGTCATTGCATAAATGTGAACTGCAGTTTCTCACTTGGAAAGTTGCTTTCCTCATTGCTATTACATCACTGAGGAGAGTGGGTGAGCTTCAGGCACAAACCATAGAGGAACCATTTTTCCAACTACACAAAAACAAAGTGGTTCTTTGCACTTACCCCAAATTCCTACCCAAAGTGGTATCTGCCTTTCACATCAATCGATCTGTTGAGTTGCCTGTGTTTTTCCCTCAACCAGATGCAGTGGCGGAGCGGGCTCTACACTTTAGATGTTCAACAAGCCTTGTTGTATTACATAGAAAGGACAAAACCCTTTTGTCAAACTGAACAGCTTTTTGTAGCTTTTGCTCTACCACACAAAGGCAATCCTATTTCTAAATTGGGTATTGCTCGGTGGATTGTTTAATGTATCCAAACATGCTATGCAAAAGCAAAAAGAACTTTACCAATACCCACTAGAGCGCATTCTACCCGCAAACTAGGGGCGACTATGGCTTTCTTGGGAAACATCCCCATAGCTGACATCTGTAAAGCTGCAACATGGTCTACCACGCACACATTCACCAAGCACTATTATGTAGATGTGTTAGCAAGACAACAAGCTAATGTAGGCCAGGCAGTTCTTAGAACACTCTTTTGGACAACTGCAACAGCTTAGCCACCGCTTTGGGAGAATACTGCTGTATAGTCTATGCAAATCATGTGATCTACAGCTCACATGCCTCGAACGGATAATGTTACTTACCCAGTAAGCATCTGTTCTTGGTATGTAGAGCTGTAGATTCACACGCGCCCACCCGCCTCCCCGGGTACCTATACCTGTTGCAGTTTCTTACTCGTATACATACGCATGGACATCTTTATTCTACACTTACTAACTCCATTCTCACACTCTGCGGGAAAACAATCGAACAATGGAGTCGATGTTCATACTCACTATCACCGAAAGGAGGAGTCTCCTACCTCGTGACTCGAAAGACTTCTTCGAAGAAAAACAAAGTGCAAACATCCGGACCCAACACTAGATGGCAGGAGTATGCAAAGCATGTGAATCTACAGCTCTACATGATAGAACAGATGCTTACTGGGTAAGTAACATTATCCATACAAAGCCAGCTTCCTACATCCACCAAGGACTGAATTTCATGTTTTTCTGGATTGATCAGAGCTCTCATCTAGAGTGACTGCATCGCTCCAGTGTCCCCCAGAGACCACTTCTGGGCCCAGTTTTCCTATGTCCTGGATGGGACACTTATGAAGCTGTACGACTGCCCTAGGTTGGTGATGTTTAAATTGGTTTCATCTTGGAATAGCAGTAACTCTAAAGAAAAAGCACACCCCCCTGCACTAACCATGGTGGACGTGATGTCTTGTGTTGCTTTCTGGACGTGGTTTGCAAAGTATGCATCATAAGTTTATCGAGGGTCCAGAGAGATTGCTCTGGCTGCAAACTCTACGGTGATCCCTCTATCAACTGCCAGTTCATTGGATTGTCATCCCTGAATATGGGCTGGATCATTTTGGAAGAGCGTAAGCATTATGCTTCCAAGTACATTATGACTGTCTTGCTTCTCCCCTAATTTCAGGTTGTTCGCCTCAGGGGTTCCACTCCCATTGATTTCTTGTCCTGATCACTCTTCTGTTTGTAGCTTCTCTTTCCACGTTTACCATGCTTCACACATGCTTGGCCAAGCAGCGCACCTCCGAAATAAAATCCAGGCTAGGCAGGTGTAGGAGTAGCATTATCATTTTTAAGAGATCCTTCATGTTGATACTTGACCCCGAGTTACTGCGTTTCCGAGAACCAACCAGCATTTCTTTGTTTAGTAGACTTGCTTTTGCAGCTGAAGCCTGTTCAGGTTATTTTGCTGCCTAGTGTTTGGAAATCCGAAACCTTCATCTATTTTGTTCTGCTCTTCTGCACTGTTCATCTTTATCTTTCTCTACCATTCTTTTACTAATTCTCTAATTAGTAATTTGCCTTTATGGCCAAATGCAATCTCCTTATGTGGCTTAAGCCTGCTGCTGTTACTGCTGTGCATTCCTTTTATCCTTCCATCTTTCTCTCTATTTGAACCTTTACCTGACTATCTCCTGGCTCCGCACTTTGTCTTTCCTATGCTATTGTGTAGTATACCTGCCTCCTTTGATAGTTTCTTTGCATTGCCTCTTATCCTATACCTTTTTAGGTCTCGCCTAGTCAGCGATTGCGCTGTCTCTCCGATACATGCTGTATTCGGGTATGGACTTGAAGCTCCGCCCATCTTACTGTCCTTTCTAAATGCTTGCTTTTGATTCATACTTGGGCTTAGTAGTCCCTCCTTAGTACTGCCTTTTCTACTTTTGTAACCTCCCATGAGGACTGGCCCATTTACTTGTGGTGTTACTCTGCAGGTTTCATTAAGTCTGTGGGCACTATTTTCTTAAATGACTTTCTCCTCTCACATGCATGACATGCTTTCCTGCAATCTGCAACCGCTTGTTTACAATTTACTACTGATGGGCACTTATGTGGGTGCTTCTGCTGATGCTTTATATTTACAAAAAGCACACGCCGCCTTTAGATTTACATAAAGTGCCTGCCGCATCCCACGGCGTTGCACTTTAACTTTAAATATGGTAACTTTTTTTAAAACCTTCCTACGAACATTCAATTTATTTTTGGTAGGATGCGCCACACCGTGCTTTGTTTAACATGGCGGCCTTGCTGCTTTCTTTTGTGCTGCGCGGCTCGCATAACTTTTAAAACCATATTTACTTTGTAGTTCCACAGCGCGACATGCTGCACTTAAACAATGGCGGCCCGTGCGCCTATTGTCTGCAGCTCACCATCCCTTTAAGATGCATGCTGTCCTCCTGGCCCGCTCCTCCAATTGGCCAGGGCCTCCGCCTTTAAATCCTTACTTGGGTCCTGCTCCAAAGACCATCCACAGCATATACCGCATCTTGGCAGGCAGGCTTGCATTTCTTTTTGACTGCTTTGGGTGGCAGGTAGGGGGCTCGTTCACGGTAACTTTCTAACAAGTTTACATTGAAACGTGCAGTCAACCACGAGGACTGCAGGGCTCAACATCCTGTGATTCTGGGGAAATCACTTTATCTCCCCGGACCTCCCACAAATGAATGTTTCCTTGACTAACGTAACTGGTGCTGTTGCTCATGTAAAGCGCTCCAATTTGACCTTTGAGTCAATATATAAGAACTGCTGACTGGCTGGCTCGCTTGCTCTGGCTGGCTCGCTTGCTCTGGCTGGCTCGCTTGCTCTGGCTGGCTCGCTTGCTCTGGCTGGCTCGCTTGCTCTGGCTGGCTCGCTTGCTCTGGCTGGCTCGCTTGCTCTGGCTTGCTTGCGCGCTCTGGCTGGCTGGCTGGCTTGCTTGCTCTGGCTGGCTGGCTGGCTGGCTGGCTTGCTTGCTCTGGCTGGCTGGCTGGCTGGCTTGCTTGCTCTGGCTGGCTGGCTTGCTCTGGCTGGCTCGCTTGCTCTGGCTGGCTCGCTTGCTCTGGCTGGCTGGCTCGCTTGCTCTGGCTGGCTGGCTCGCTTGCTCTGGCTGGCTGGTTTGCTCTGGCTCGCTCTGGCTCGCTTGCTCTGGCTCGCTCTGGCTGGCGCTGGCTCGCTCGCTCTGGCTCGCTCTGGCTGGCTCGCTCTGGCTGGCGCTGGCTGGCTCGCTCTGGCTGGCGCTGGCTGGCGCTGGCTCGCTCTGGCTGGCTGGCTGGCTCGCTTGCGCTGGCTGGCTGGCTCGCTTGCGCTGGCTGGCTGGCTCGCTTGCGCTGGCTGGCTGGCTCGCTTGCGCTGGCTGGCTCGCTTGCGCTGGCTGGCTCGCTTGCGCTGGCTGGCTGGCTCGCTTGCGCTGGCTGGCTTGCTCTGGCTGGCTGGCTGGCTTGCTCTGGCTGGCTCGCTTGCGCTGGCTGGCTCGCTTGCTCTGGCTGGCTGGCTCGCTTGCGCTGGCTGGCTGGCTTGCGCTGGCTGGCTGGCTTGCGCTGGCTGGCTGGCTCGCTTGCTCTGGCTGGCTGGCTCGCTTGCTCTGGCTGGCTGGCTCGCTTGCTCTGGCTAGCTGGCTCGCTTGCTCTGGCTCTGGCTGGCTCGCTTGCTCTGGCTGGCTCGCTTGCTCTGGCTGGCTCGCTTGCTCTGGCTGGCTGGCTCGCTTGCTCTGGCTGGCTGGCTGGCTCGCTTGCTCTGGCTGGCTGGCTCGCTTGCTCTGGCTGGCTGGCTCGCTTGCTCTGGCTGGCTGGCTCGCTTGCTCTGGCTGGCTGGCTCGCTTGCTCTGGCTGGCTGGCTCGCTTGCTCTGGCTGGCTGGCTCGCTTGCTCTGGCTGGCTGGCTCGCTTGCTCTGGCTGGCTGGCTCGCTTGCTCTGGCTGGCTGGCTGGCTGGCTCTGGCTGGCTGGCTGGCTGGCTGGCTTTGGCTGGCTGGCTCGCTTGCGCTGGCTTGCTCTGGCTGGGTGGCTGGCTGGCTTTGGCTGGCTGGCTTTGGCTGGCTGGCTCGCTTGCGCTGGCTTGCTCTGGCTGGGTTGCTCGCTCTGGCTGGCTTGCTCGCTCTGGCTGGCTTGCTCGCTCTGGCTGGCTTGCTCGCTCTGGCTGGCTTGCTCGCTCTGGCTGGCTTGCTCTCTCTGGCTGGCTTGCTAGCTGGCTCGCTCGCTCTGGCTGGCTGGCTGGCTTGCTCTCTCGCTCTGGCTGGCTCGCTCGCTCTGGCTGGGAGGATGTCCAGTTCTGCTTGGTGACTTTGCTATCATCTGCTTGCACTCATTTTTTTTTTTTTTTTTTAAGCATCCACTCCAAACCAAAACACATAGGTAAAAGACATTGTCATTTACAAAGTCAATAGCTCTAACTCTCGCAAATGCGAGACCTACTGCATTGCAAATGCTTGTTTTTTTCTCTCTCAGTATATGCTGCAGAGGACCCAAGACAATGATGAGAACGTGGCATTGGAAGCTTGTGAATTCTGGCTGACGCTGGCTGAGCAGCCCATCTGCAAGGAGGTTTTGTCTGGGCACCTTGTTCAGTGAGTATCTGCGTTCCGTTTTCTGGACTGGTACAGTAGGTGCAAAGAAATAAAATTGGCCAAGCTACATTATTCGTATTTCCAATGCAAACAGAAACTGAAGGGACTTAATTTAGATATGATTTACAAATCTGTGTACAAAACCATACTGTTTGGAATTGTTAAGGATTCTCAAAAGACACTAAAAGATGTAGACGTTCTCGCTCTTGTCCTATGAGAAGTTGGCAGAAAAATGGTTAAAAGCAGTTTGAAGCCAGCATCACAAAGTATGCAACCAACCATGCAAGGGAAATTAAGTTTGGGTGGTAATGCTGGTTCCTAATAGAAATCAGGGTTACCTAGTTAAAAAAAAAAAACATGGAGTCTGTACATGCATGTTGACTGCATGTTTTTGCAGCCTAAGCATTAACTGGGTTGTACATTTTTAGTTGGGCCAGGCTGTGGCACAATGAGAATGTTGATTATAAAAGCTTTTGTATGTTCTTGCAGTAGGCTAGCTTGAGTGAACATTAGTAACTACTATTCTGAAAGATCTGGAATGGACATGAGTGATCAGTGAGAGACCATGTAGACCTGGAGACTAGGCAGTGTCCTGTATGTATGTTGCAGTTCAAGACGATAAGTTTAGACCTAATTAAGCTCACTTTAACCCAAAGGGTCTCTTGGAGGTTAACAAACAAAGAAAATTGAGTCGGGTGTTAAACAACCAGTGTAAGTGTTTTCCTGAAGCAGTGGTGGCCTTAAATAAGATTTTAGGTTTGGTGGTAACTGATTAAAGAAGGTAGTCTGGACAAAAAGCACAAGCATTGGGGTGTGCTCTGTGAAATCTAGGTAGATAGAGAACTAGTTGGCCTGTGGAGCAGATCTAAAGAGACGGTGTCTAAGTGTTTTGGTTAGAAAGTTAACACTTTACCAGGTTGACTTTGTGCTTAATGGTTTGGAGATGTCTGTTTGACTCGGTAGCCTGTATAAGACTTTTAGGAAAGTGGTGAAGGGACCCAGGTGGGGTACCAGCACAGCAAGACTATCCACTTGGTATTTAGTTGCTTAAAGTGGGCACGTTAGTGTGATTTCCGTGGCCAGATACAGGCTGTTGCAATAACCCATTTCGGGTCCTTTGAGAGCAGATACAGAAGCTTACCTGCTCCCAGGGGAAAGAAAAGTGAGAATCTGGTGAAGTTCCCTCCTTTGATTTGTACGGAAGGAAACCCCAGATCACACTTGAAAATACTTTTTGTAAAGAGGGATTAATTTTTACCTCCTTGCTTTTTTATCCCTTGACCGGTCCTGAACACTGGGTAGCTTAATTGTCAGAGTGGGGTATTGCTTTCAAATTGGCACCAGTGATCATTATTTTGGTTTTGTCGATATATTCAATGTGAGCCAAGGGGCACCCATCCATTTATGAACCGTGGGAAAACACTTATGAAGTATGAGGCTATAAGGGAAAGGTTCCTTTAAAGGAGTTGGGCATCATTTCTGTTGGAGTACAAGAAACCCATGTGATGAAATGATTCACTATTGTATCATGCCATGTACACATTAAATAAAGTGGTTAAAGTTCTGACCCTTGTGCTCTGCCTCCCAAGTCGAGGACCCACTGGCACCATGCATTATAAGCGGCTTTTGTGAATTTTTACAGCCCGTATATTATTTACTGTAGACTATTAAGGGTGTGGAATGTCATCGAATATCTATTTGGCTGTGGGGATGCCTCTGAAATCTACTTGTCCTGTAATAATAAATCCACTTGTCCCTTTTGCTGCTATGCACAGATTCCAAATTACAGCTGCTTTCTCATTATATAAAAACTATGCAAATAGTTTCTTTGAAAATGCGATTGGTAATATTGGGTTTAGATTTCCGCAAGGTTCTAGATTTGACCACCTTTCTGTAAATCTCTGCAGACTGCATTTGCAGTTAGGCGGAGCTGCATTCTGTTATGCTACTCCACTCTGCTAGTCCAGAGTAGGCTGTTCTTGCACCAAGATACTTGCACCCGTATTTACCTGGTGCAAGAACAAAGGAACAGATTTTTCCTGCTGGAAAATGTCCAGCAAAATTGTTTGTGGTACTGGCTGCATTGGAGCCTGTACCAGTTTCCTAGGCATGCTGGAAAAAATTGGAAATTTACTCCTAACCAAGGCAAGAGTAATGTTTGGTGTGTGGGTTTTTTTCCCTCCACGATGGGGGGAAAAAGGGAATGTAAGGAAAGTGCAGTTGCTCAGCAGATTTTATCTTGGGCAAATATGCATGCATATTTGTTAATGAGGACACAGATATTACTTTTACGAGAAGTACAGTTTGCAAGCCTTTGTCTATAAATTCTTGTGATTCCTGAAAGTTGTAAATCTGCAATAGTGCAAGGACATGTGCCAGCAGTGCATTTAGGTAGCTTTCTCTTTAACAAACAAATTGGCGTGATAAATGATTCCTTGAAACTGCACAATAGTTTACCAAATCTTTTTGATGTTGCAGTTTTATGTGTAGCTTTTTATTTTGAAAGCAATCCTCAATCTTCTTTTCTTGACCTCTGCATGTATCTTCATATAATCGGGGAGTAATCTGGAAGCCTTCAAACTGGGAAAATGTTGAAAAGTCGTGTAGACATTTTTATAGCGGACCCCTGTCAGTGCTGCAACTTGAGTTCAGAGCTCACTGTATTTCCTTCAAATGTTCAGCCTAATAGTGAAGGTTTTGTGTTCATGAATTATGTATACAAGTTTGAACAACTTGCTTATATGGATACACAGCTTGCCTCAGTGGCAGGAAATCCTTTTTTTTACAGATCCATACCGTTGTACTGTAAACTGGTATCCAAAGAGTGTGTTTTGTAGGGGGGCTGGGCATACTTGCTCATTTGACAATTTAAACCTCACCTACTGTCCTTGACCCCAACAAATATGACCTGGGAATCTTGCGATACGCATGGTACTAAGGCATGGGTTGACCACCTTTTCCATAATAAGAGCTACTTGCGTGCAATGAAGTCATCCTTGAATGCTAATGGCAGTAGTGTTGTAATAGTGACCGCATTTGACAAGATTACATTCGTGGCCATCCCATGCAACATAGCCAGCAGTGAATAATGTGTTGGGCATTGTTGCTAGTTGTAATGTCAAAAAGGATTGGTTAATTTGGAATGCCTCTAGCTGGGCAATGCATAAAACAGATAGCATGAGTATTAAGCATTACAATGCCGCAAGATTTCACTCAAATGATTAAAATATATTTTGGAAATACAACCACTTTTTTCCAAATTTCATCTTGAGTTCTGAAAATGCAATCATTTGTCTCGTAGACACTTTTCAATTTTGGTACAAATCTATTAAACCAAGCAGTAACTTAATTTAGTGAGCTGGATTGCACACAATAGACCTACTTACAGCTATCTCAAAAGCTACTAGTAGCTCACGAGCTACTCGTTGAAAAAGCTTGTATTAAGGCATTAGGAGCTCTACCTCATATAGGGACTACTGCACCATTAAGATTACGACTTTTGAAAGGATGCAGATCCATAACAACCCTTATACAATTAAGCCTTTAACGGATGCACACACTCACCAAACATGAACCCCCTAGTCTCAAAGTAGATTAAGGCTCTTAAGTGCAAGATTAGAAGTTGGGCACCATACCTGTATCCATTTTTGTTTCCATGTTTGTGCCTTTTTATTAAGAGTGAATAAACTGAAGTTTGTCTGCTGCGGGTTGTGGTGTATTTGTGTAGTCATGGCATGTGTTGCAACCTCTTGAGCATGTGGAGACCCCAAAGAGCATAATAGATGGATGTGGGGGAAGCAGTTGGAAGTAGTAGGCTTTTAAAGCACATGCATCACATTCATCAATTTCTGGTAATTTTTCCAGCATGTGATTTTGAGTCATTACATGTCCGTTGCCTTCAGATGTGTGCATCACTTTCACACCAGACATTTTACTTTCGCAGGCTCATTCCCATTCTCGTGAACGGCATGAAGTACTCTGAGATAGACATCATCTTGTTAAAGGTATGTCGTCCTGTGTGGCTATCTTTCTTTCTGTTGTAATCTTATGCCATCGGTGTCTAATAGTCTGACATGTCGTTGGTAAACAGGGGTAGGTGATGGCATGAAATATTTTGAGATGGACATCCTCTTGTGAAAAGTACGTCTTCATTTGTGATTGCTTTTTTTGTGATCTCAATATGTGGATGTCTGTTGCTTTGTGTAGTATCATTTTGGTGGCAGGGGTTATTGGAAGGTTTGAAGAAACTCAGTGCAGCGAATATCTTTGTGTTCGACTTTGTGCTGAATAGTAAAGGAAGACCAAGAGGGGTGGGTGAAGGAGTCTCTTAGCTGGCTTTTGGAGAGGTTTGGCAGGGGGCAGTGTAGTACTTTATTGGTTGTTTTGTTAATATTTGGGTACTTTTTTATATGGAGACAGGAGAAATCTGGGTTGCTTGCCGTCCTTCCTATTATGCTATGGTCCCTTGGCTATACTTACTGTAAGCTCCTTGAAAGTGATGCATAAATCTTGACCTGACTGATGATGTTACTGTATTCATACTGTCTGATTCAAGGAGCTGTAGTAATCCTTTAATATTGTGGCTGAGGTGGGAGCTGTTCCCTGTCCTCTGCTGCTTTACATTTAACACCTTCTCTTCTCCCTGTCAAGTGTGTTCAGGTTTTGGGGACTATGGAGGTAGGAGTAGCAAAGCAAGGTGCCAAGTAAGATCCTCCGGGTGCTACAATATTCCTTGGAAGTGTGCAGACCATCTTCTGCGTCGCTTTCCCTTATTAGTGTCTCTGTTCTTGTGCAAACTGATTGCAGCCACAGTATTCTGACTTATTTTGGATTCTGCAAGGTTGAGTTGAGAAGGTAAAGGGCTTGTATTTTGTACTAATTATTGCCAGCTCTACTTTTTGTTCAGGGGGATGTTGAAGAAGATGAGACTGTCCCAGATAGCGAGCAGGACATCAAGCCACGCTTCCACAAATCAAGGACCGTCACCTTGCAGCACGAGGAGGATCGCACTGCAGATGACGAAGACGGGGATGATGAAGACGACGATGATGATACTCTCTCGGACTGGAACCTGAGTAGGTGCTGGGTAGGCACTATATGGCCAAGGTTGACTGAGTTCATCTTTATACATCTCCCAAATGTGCAGTTTAATGTGGCTAGTGCTTGCCATTGGGTTGCTTAGAGCATGGGCAGCTGCTGTGCCCATGTAATGAAAGTCTTGGACAGAATCCGAGGTGCTAGTGAAATTCTTTGCCCACTTTGTGTAGACATTGTTCCCTCGAAGATGTTTTGATGCCAACTTCTCCGCTATTAGAAATACATGTGTTAAGTATGCTCTTGGCTGAATCTTAAACTAAAGCAGCCAATCCCCAGTTTGAACTTTATGTTCACCTTAGCTTTGTGAGTAATTTATCATGGCTATCGCATCCAGCAATTGTTGTATCCATGGGCCCAAAAGCAGCAGAGAAGAATGCGGTTTGCTGGGTAGTTTCATGGTGTGACTGATTTCTAGGATCGAACTGGCAATCTAGTTTGTATTGATCAGAGTCCGTTTAATATGACTAAACGTTTGATTGGTGTCCCTACAGTGATGATATTCTTTCTTCATGCAGGAAAGTGCTCGGCTGCTGCACTTGATGTTCTTGCTAATGTCTTTCGGGAAGACTTGCTGCCCCACCTCCTCCCACTCCTCAAGGGTCTCCTATTCCATCCTGAGTGGGTCATCAAGGAGTCTGGCATTCTTGTCCTTGGGGCTATTGCTGAAGGTAGGTCTGCTGTGCAACATTATTGATATAGTGAACGTTGCTGTCTAACCTATATTCCTTTCTGTAGGAGCAGCATCCCCCAAATGGGCACTGTGGTATAGAAACGGAAACTGAATTGTAGTTTCAAATCATGACTTTAAACATTACGTCCTTCTAAAGCCTTGTTCAATCTGAAGATATTCATCCTACCCCCCAAAGAAATGTATTTACTGGCATGGTCACTCGGACATAGTCTCGTGCTCCTCCTTCTGAAAACGTTTTCCCAGTGTCACTCCTACTCTTTCCTGGCTTCCAAGCACTGGCATTTTTTGCTGCTTGAATCACAACTTTCGGCCTTTTGTAAGGCATTTAAGACCTTGCTTTTCACTGCCTGCTCTAAAGGACCCTTTTCTGTAGGCAATCCCTTTCACACCTGAACACTTTTTAGTTGGTGGGTGCCCGCTTGCGCTCGACAAAAGAAGGAAAAAAGGAGAAAGTACTGTCCATTTTTGTGCCTCACGGTTTGCTTCAGTTGCAGCTTGTCTACATATGGTATCAAAGATTAACATTTAACCAAGAAGTCTGGCAATCAATTTTTCAGCATGATTTAAAAGATTATTTTTGGTGTACACATTCTTAAATGTAAACACTTTAGCAGTTTTATTAAAATTGCTTTAAAGAAGCTGCAGGTCATTGTAAAGTGGTTTATAGAAATTTTGGGTTCATTTTAGTTATTAAAGGCACCTATCACAAATACTTGGGGTATGATGTGCTTGTTAAAATTGTACCTTTTAAAAAAAACATTGTTTATTTATTTGCGTTTCTTCAGTTCCTTGCCTGTTTGCCTCTCCCCTCCCAGGTTTATGAAGTTAAAAATATGCAAACATGGTCAGACACCTTTGCATTGGTCTAAGGTATTAACCCTGCTGCGCGAGATTGCTGCTAAATTGAAAATATTAATGTAGCAAGTCACCAAATCTAGACTTTCATCTAACTACCAAATACATATGTTTTAACACTGCCCAGGGGGACTTTTTTCCAAATTACGTTCTTCCCCCGTTTTAAGTTGTAGCTCTCCCTGTTTTACCATTTCCTTCCACTCTGTTTTTCTGTCACAACTTGTGTCTATGGCATTCTTTTCTCTTTCCCACATTTGTGGTCCACTTCTCTTGTCTGCCTCCATTCTACATCTCCCTGTTGCTTAGTTCCTTTGAATTTCACCCCCACTCCAAACCCACTCCTCACCCACTTATGTGTGCATCTCTTCTGTACCTGGTCTGGCGCATTTGTTTTCTCTGCTGCTCCCCAGCTCTTTCCACCACAAAACTATTTTAGCTTGTTTGTCTGCAATGCCCTTTTTTCTTCAAAACTTCAAATAAAAATTGTTTTGCTTTCTTTAAATCTGCAGTCAATTTCTTCTTTATTGTAGGTTTTCAGAAATCCAATGCTTTAGAGTTAAAATGATTGCTTAATTCAGTTGCTTAATATAAGTTTCAATCTAGTACCAGGAGCTGTTGGTCTGCAGTAAGGGTCGGCCTTGGAAGTGATGCAATTGATCTAGCCTGACTAAATGAGGGGTTATTGTATTCATACTGTCTGATCCAAGGAACTCTGACCTGTCAGCTAGGCAGCTGCCTGAAGGGGGGGAGATGGAGGGTGGTGAGGGGCTGTAATTCCTAGCCTTAGTAATACCAGGACATCACTTTAGTGAGGAAAAAGTGTTGGCTCCAAAAGGAGCTTCTGCTAGTTTGCTGCCATAAGTTTCAGTATATGTCTTCTGGTGGTTTACATGTGCTGTTTGTGCATTACGCCATGAACAGCCCAAGTCCTTTATATGCTGTTTGTTTGAGACCTAATTACTCAAACTGTAACTTCTGTCTATGGTTCATCCAGGCTGCATGCAGGGCATGGTGCCGTATCTCCCTGAGCTAATCCCGCATCTCATCCAGTGCCTGTCCGATAAGAAGGCGCTAGTGCGCTCAATTGCCTGCTGGACCCTTAGCCGATATGCCCATTGGGTGGTGAGCCAGCCCCCCGACCTGTACCTGAAGCCCTTGATGACTGAGCTGCTGAAGCGTATACTGGACAGCAACAAGAGGGTTCAAGAGGCAGCTTGCAGGTAGGTTTGTGGGAGAGATGGGGGTGAGGGGGGTCTTTGGTGGAAGTTGGTACAAACCTAGTTAATGATTCACAAACTGCCTGAGTAGTCGGGTGGGTTCTAGTAATGATATCTGAGCATTGTTACAAAATTAATTTTGACATTCCAATGTATTCTGCGTATTTTTAAAGAGAAATCTGAAGGGTGTCTCCCTAAGTTGGCAAACCAGTTTCCTTTGCAGTCCCCCTTGCCTAACACTGCTTCAGTATGCACTTATGAACTTCTTGTTCAAATATCCCCTGTAGCTCTTCAATAAACAGTTTTTTTCTTACCGAGAGCAATGTGTTACTTCATGAATAACTTTAAATATGGAGATCATGGCAAATGTTTCAGGGTGGGTCTCTCCATATGGCATTTCTTGAGTTGTCATTTTAGGACACCTTTTTAAATCTGTAAAGATTGCATTAAGGATCTTGATTCTTCAACACATGTTGATTTGCCCAACTCTGTTCCGCGCCATATCCTCACCCCATGACCACGTCCTAACCCCATTTCCAGACTTCTTTCAGCTCTTTCTTCAGGAATTTGCAGTCTTGTTGATAGTGTAAGCAGTGTTGCAATTAACTTTTGTTTCCATGCAAGTTTGTATCCGGTTCTTTAGTGGCATCACAGTATGGAGTGGTTCCGTTTTTTGTTTTGATTTCTTGTTTTAGTTAGTAGTTTTCCAGCCTTATTTTTTCACTTGAAATTTCCAAGTTTTCTGTTCGCGTGCTTTCCAAGCACCTTTAAAGGTGGCTTTTATCACTTTATAGTTCATGTAATTTCTAATTTTCCTACAGAATGTGTCTAAATGATTAATATTTTGTAGCATGATCCTCTATTGTTTGGAGGGTTTGTACAGGATTAGTAAATACTGTACTTGATGGGGCACTGGGTGCTAGGGTCTGTGGCTGAGCTTGGAAGAAATGGTTTGTGCTTGTTCACGAGGTGTAAGAAGTGGGTGCTGCAGGAGGTGGCTAAATTTAGCACACTGAGTATACTGGTGTAATATAGCGAGGTATAGTTAAACCTCTGCTTCACACACAAGGTGTTCCCTGCAATCATTAACTCTGGGATTTTTGGGGGGGAATTTCAGTATGCATCGGAGGATGTGAAGATGCCCTGGGATTGTTTAGTGGGCAGTGTTTTTGTTTTAAGAGTTACGTAAATCCGATAAGCATATTTGCACTGCTGACTCACTCCATGATGTACCGTTACAAAGTAGAGCTGTAAAGCATTGTTGAAGTTTCCGGAGGCATTTAATGTTCCTCACTGTTGCTTTATGGGCCTGTAATGTGTCAATTTTGTCTATGTTAAACGTTCTGCAGCAGGGGTCTCTAACCTTTTCTGTTGTGAGAGCTACTTCTGAGCAGTGAAACTCATTGGGAGCTACTGAATGCTAAGCAACTCGTGCATTACCAGGCGCCCCCACACCCAGCTTAATTGACTGTAAGCCTAATGTCCATAGAGCCAGATGCTATGGTTTTGAACAAAATACTTTGACATGGGTACTATATTAGGACTCCCATGTGTCCTTGTGGGTCTTTGCGATGTATGAACTTGTGTGCGTATGAGTGGGATGTGTCTACGGGTGACAGACTGTCATATGTACTTATGGCACAGGACATACCTTATGACATATGTGAACCCGTTACATGTATAACACAAATAGGCAACATTTTAAATTGCAGAAAATGTTTTGCAAAAATGTTCAGAATAAGTAAACATTTTCTGCACTTTAAATTTCTCAAACCTAAAACGGTGGCTGTATAAATATGGCACTGTATCTAGAAGAGTTGGCTTTGTTTGTATGGATTCCATAAAACTCATCCTTTACATTTTCTCCCATTTCCAAGGGTCACATTTATAAACACCAAGCATCTTGCTCCTAGTGGGATGTAGACATGGTGCCATATTTAAAACCGAAAAATACATTTGTTTTAAATGGGAGGAATTTTAAGTGAATAAGCAGGCTCCATAAAACATTACGACTTACTTGGCTTAATTGCAAGTGGAGAAAGACATTGATGCTTAATGTTTCATAGAAAACAATGTCTTTACTTTAAATTTCTGCCATTTGAAAAAATTACTTTTTCAGGTATAAATATGGCAGTGTCTGCTGTCCACTGGTAGCAAAAGGTCTGCTGCTTGTGAATGCAACACTTTGAAATGGGAGAAAATTAAAATAAAGTTAATCATTAAGGTAACTTTTCATTTAAATTTTGTCCCCTTCAGAAGCATCATTTTGTTCTCACGCTCCAATATTGAGTTGGCCTACTTAATTTCTTCACCTCTGTGCCCCTGCCTGGCCCATAAATCTGACTGTGAATTGCTCACTTTCAGTCTATCTGCGGCCTGACAATGTAAAATAAACGCAGCCTTCCCTTAACGTTAAAAGACAAGCATTGGCATAGCCAATAGGTCTCGGCTTTGGGACCTTATAGGTGTTTAGCCATGCAACAGTTGATGTTGTTGCACCAAGGATATTGTGCTGCATAACTAAATACTTGTAAGGTCCCAAAAGCGAGATCTATTGGCTATGCCAATGCTTGTTTCCAGTAAGTATCGGTAGGTTTGATCTGCCCAAATGTATCTGAGGATGAAGCTCTTATTGCACCCAGTATGTATTGGGGAGAGGATGTAGCCTTACAGCTAGAGCTACCGACTTTGGAGCTGAGGAACTGGGTTCGAGCCTCTGCATTGGCTCAACATTCTGTGATTCTGGGCAAATCACTTAATCTCCCCCGCCTACCAAAATAATGAATGTGTCCTTGTGCAATGTAACTGGTGCTCATCTAAAGCGCTTTGGATCGAGTTCGGGCTATATAAATCTGCAACAACAAAAAAAGCAAAATCCGTTATTTTATATCTGTGGTAACAGGAATTATGGCATATATGGGACATTATTAGTCAGCTAGTAACGTGTGCCGCTGAGGAAACTAGCTCCCTCTTGCTCCCTGGGCGAGTGCAGGGCAGCACCTCAGTGGGGCAGGTAGGCAGAGCTGGGCCGATCAATAATTTGACTTGGAGGCGTCATGAACCCCCGTTTTAGCAGACGAAGTAGGGGTTGTCACTGGACTCCATGGTCTTATAAGTTGATGGGACAAGACAGGAAAGAAGGAAACATGAAGGAAGGTGAAATGGAGGACGAAAGGGATGACTGAAATGAACAAATGAAGGAAGAGTGCAAGGACGGGTGGGTGGATGTGGCAAAGAAGAATGGAAGGGTGGATGGATGGATTGATGGATGAGCGAAAGGGTGCTTTGTGGATGGATCTATTTGTGGTTCAACAATGGGAGAGAAAAAGGGTAGGTTGAGAGGGAAAATACTCCTGAACCCCTCAGGTAAGTAGAAACAACAAAAAGGAGTATACCCTATAAAGCCAAAAGCCTCGACTGGGTGCATGGGAGATGAAGAAAAACAAAAGGGAGATTTCCTTTGTTTCAAGAAGACCCCTCACTCACCAACCTAGTTGGTGACATGCTTCATCGGGGTCCCACCCGAGCGGCCGAATGCCACCCGGGTGTGCTTCGACACCTGGTTACAGTGGAGCGGGTTTTTTTTGTGTGAATGAGTGAAAAAAGTGAATATAAAATTCTTTATTGTACTCCCTAAAATTTAATATGGAGCAATAAGATAAGGTTAAAAGTGTCCCACAATAATGTTACTGGTTCGGACTCAATTATCCAGTGGTAAATTCGTGGGTGGTGACAGTGAAAAATGGTCTACATGTTTCAACCTCTAATCGTTAGTACTAGGTTTTCGTCAGGACCTCGGTGAAGACCCCGGCGGTATGCACGCACTTAGGTGCACCCAACCAGAGGTCAATTACAATGCCAAGCTGTATACTCAGTCTGGCAGCCTTTCAATTTTCTGCGAAAGGAGAACGTTTCTGAAAAGTAAAGAACAAACAAGCAAAGACAGTTACATTGCTAGTCAGTTGTACCAAAAGTGACTCCT
The DNA here is from genome assembly GCA_963921515.1 of Calotriton arnoldi. Lineage (NCBI taxonomy): Eukaryota > Metazoa > Chordata > Amphibia > Caudata > Salamandridae > Calotriton > Calotriton arnoldi. Next base: position 252,178 of record CAWUFW010009449.1, on the reverse strand, counting down.
GGTCCGTGCAAACTCTATGGAGTGTGTCCCCGTTATGGAGGTTGCCAGTGTGATACTGACAATGTGTGCTAAGGGAAAGTGTAACTAACTTATAATTACAAGGTGTTTTAACACACTGGTAGGAATCATGCCAGAAACCCCTATGGGGTATCAACAATTTGTGAAGGACTACCTCTACTACAAGTGTAATCAATATGTGCACGTTTAAAAAAAAAAAAGTATATGTGTATATGTGTATATGTGTATATATAGCCACGGGGAGCCTGGGAGATCAAAAAGGGGAGATGTTGCAGAAATCAAGGAAAGTCTTACAAAAAGACTCAATTAGTCTCGCCTCATGGTAACCGTGGGATAGGGACGCTGATTGTAGTCACACTCTGAGGGAAAGAACAGACGGTAAAGTGAAGGTGGCTGGTTTAGGAAACTGAGTCAGGCTTGATTAGCGCGGAGCCCACCTGCGTACTTACTATGCCAGATCATGCCGTCCGCTGCTATCCCTATGCAGTGCCCCAGTCGGGAACCCGAGGATAGTGTATAGAGCGTCCTCGCTACTATTAAGAAGTAAACAACTTCCGGGTTTACGCGTAACCCTACGTGAACACGTCACGGTGCTTGGTTGAGTTTGGAGTTGTCAGGGCAACCGCACGGATACCAGCGTTGTGCGGAATTAAGAGCGAGGACAGAATCTGATATATGGACAACCATTAGTCAGTAGGTTAGGAAATTTACTACGCTTGCAGTTATGGGAAACAATTAAACACACATAGGTGTTTTATGGCCAAGAACGTAAACCGCGTGAATGGGTACAATATCAGGAAATGTGAAGCTGGTCAAAGAAGTCACAAATATCATGCGATAAATGCATGGTGGGCATGGTCAATATACAGAAATGTGTATATATATTGAGTCATACATATACGTAATTGCTGTGATATAGGTCACCTGTACATTACTAGGTATCAGAGGATCGCGTGTAAGTATTAGTTGGTGGTATAGGCAGTCATAGTAAATGGACTAAACAAAACCAGGCCCGACCATGTGTTACGATGCTCTTTTATCTCTGCATCACTGTATTCCAGGGGATCGCATCATTCAGGCCTTTATCGTTGTTCTTTTTCAAAAAGGTATTTGTTGGTTTGTTCGTTGGTTTTAACTGTTTCAATTATTGTCCACCTCAGGTCATTAGTGGTGTGGTTAGCTCGTAAGAAGTGATCTGTTAGTTTGGTTGTTACTTTCTTGCACCGAATAGTGCTACGGTGTTCACACATTCGCTGTTTGATTTTTCTCGCAGTCATACCTACATATTGCAGGCCACAAGGGCATGTAATAAGCTAGACCACATTCATACTGTTGCAATTAGTGTGTACACTGGGTCCAGAGCTTGCCTGGTTCTAGACTGAGAGTCTTCGTTGCTGTAGTCAGATGGCACACACTACAATTGCCGCAGGGGAAGTGACCAACGACGTTTGGTAATCCCCATGCATTCAGGACAGTGGGTTGGTGTCTAGCATCCATTTTTTTTTTGGGCGGGTAGAGACCAGTGTCTCTTTGAGACTTCTAGCTTTTTGGTATGAGAACATAGGTTTCTCCCATTTAAGGTTGCCTGTATTGATGATTTTCCAGTGTTTGTTGATCGTGCGTGCTACTTGATTAGATACTGTACTGTATGTAGTGAAGCAAGTAAGGGGAATGTCAGTTGTAGAGGTTGCCTTGGTATCGAACAGGGCCTCCCTAGGCTGGTTCCGGGCACGTTTCTGGCAGGTATTAACCAGCCTCGCGGGGTAGCCTCTCCATCAATTTGCTTGACAGGTCTGCTGCTTGGCTGCGGTAATCCGACAGTTTGCTGCAGTTTCTCCTCAACCTGAGGTACTGCCCAAAAGGAAGATTTTCTCCCAAAGGTCTCGGATGAAAACTCTCAAACCTAAGCAAGTTGTTCTTTGCTGTATGTTTGTGATGAGTCTTCGTCTCAAGCCTGTCGTTCTCCTTGGTGATGACAATGTCAAGGAATATCATACTTTCAGTGTGGAACGTATGAGTAAATTTCAAATTTCTTTCACGTGTTGATCCATGTGATAAATTCTTTTAACCTGTCACTTGGTCCTTGCCAAATGGCAAGGACGTCGTCAATGTACCTTTTCCAGAAGACCAGGTACGGTGAGAAAGGGTTAGTAGCACTCAGAATATATTTCTCCTCAAAGTCAAAGACATAGAGGCCCGCCACACTGGGGGCAAATGTGCTGCCCATTGAAGTACCGCCGATCTGGAGGTACAGATCTCCCTCATATTCGTAATAGTTCTTCTTTAGTGCCAGTGTGGCGCACTCAATGATGAAATGTTTGGGTGTGATGATGGGCCACTCCGTTTTCTCCAGAGCCCTGCTGAGTACCTCTAAAGTATCGTCCTGAGGAATACTTGCGCCCCCTTCCGCTTCTGTTTCGAGCACTGGAAGCGGAAGATCTAGACAGAGAGGGCAGTTTAGACCACAGAATCATTGGCAGGGTTATAATGGCCCACACATGACTGGATACCAGGGCCCATTCAACCAGCACCAATACTACCCTAGGTTTGGGTGCCAACCACCTTTCCCCCAACCCCTGTTTCATCCTAACACATTTAGACCGCCTTTTTTAGGCAGGGGCAGAAGAGGAAGGGGGCGCAGAAAGGGACAAAACCAGGTACACTGGGAGGAGGAGGATGCAGTGGGCAACCACACAAGGAGCAGAGCCCAGGAACAACAAGTGGGGACAAGCAACTTCAGGACCTAGTGACCAACCTGTCGTCCAGACAACTCTCCACAGTTGAGGAGAAGGTCTTGAACAAAGGTTTGGGATTTGTCCCCACTGCTAGACTTGATAAGTTCAACCTCCATTGTGAACTGGCTACCTTCTTCAGAAAGCTAAAACTCAAAGCTTTCTTTGAAGGACATTCAAACAAATCATCCAACCAAGTTGTGTGTGACACTGGTCTTCGACTAAAGTCCACCTTTATGCCACCTCCCCACACGATCCCTGTGGAGATCTTGTCTTTTGAACAAGCTGTCTACAATGATGTAGAACACATGGAAGCGAAAAAACCTTTTTTCAACATGAGTAAGGAGGAGACTTTAGCTCTCAATGAGCTAAAAAATTGTGAGACAATCATCAAGCCAGCGGACAAAGGGGGTGGCGTGGTAGTTCTAGACAAAACTGCGTACCACGCGGAGTGTTGTCGACTTCTCACTGACAGAAAAAAACTACACCCTTCTTACTGCCGACCCGACACAAGATCTAAAACTTGAGATAAGGACACTGGTGGCTAGTGCTGAGGCAAATGGCTACATTTCTAGCCATGAGGCTGATTTTCTAACCATATGTGATGAGAAAATCCCCTCCTTTTATACGTTGCCTAAAATGCATAAAAACAAAGACCCCCCCCACCAGGTAGACCGATTGTCTCAGGAATAGGGTCCCTATTGGAGCCCCTGTCACGCTTCTGTGACTTTTTTCTTAAAACTATAGTACAGAAGACCACCACGTACTTACAAGAGACTAAGAGTCTACTAAATCTTCTTAAAAATTTAACTGTTGATGAAACAACGATACTGGTTTCCTTCGACATCGAAAGTCTTTATACAAGTATTCCTCAGGACGATACTTTAGAGGTACTCGGCAGGGCTCTGGAGAAAACTGAGTGGCCCTTCATCACACCCAAACATTTCATCATTGAGTGCGCCACACTGGCACTAAAGAAGAACTATTTCGAATATGAGGGAGATCTGTACCAGATCGGCGGTACTTCAATGGGCAGCACATTTGCCCCCAGTGTGGCGGGCCTCTGTCTTTGACTTTGAGGAGAAATATATTCTGAGTGCTACTAACCCTTTCTCACCGTACCTTGTCTTCTGGAAAAGGTACATTGACGACGTCCTTGCCATTTGGCCAGGACCAAGTGACAGGTTAAAAGAATTTATCACATGGATCAACACATGTGATAGAAATTTGAAATTTACTCATACGTTCCACACAAAGTATGATATTCCTTGACATTGTCATCACCAAGGAGAACGACCGGCTTGAGACGAAGACTCATCACAAACCTACAGCAAAGAACAACTTGCTTAGGTTTGAGAGTTTTCATCCGAGACCTTTGAGAGAAAATCTTGCTTTTGGGCAGTACCTCAGGTTGAGGAGAAACTGCAGCAAACTGTCGGATTACCGCAGCCAAGCAGCAGACCTGTCAAGTAAATTGATGGAGAGAGGCTACCCCGAGAGGCTGGTTAATACCTGCCAGAAACGTGCCCGGAACCAGCCTAGGGAGGCCCGGTTAGATACCCCGGCAACCACTACAACTGACATTCCCCTTACTTGCGTCACTACATACAGTACCTAATCAAGTAGCACGCACGATCAACAAACACTGGAAAATCATCAATACAGGCAACCTTAAATGGGAGAAACCTATGTTCTCATACAAAAAAGCTAGAAGTCTCAGACACACTGGTCTCTACCCGCCCAAAACAAATAGATGCTAGACACCAACCCACTGTCCTGAATGCATGGGGATTACCAAACGTCGTTGGCCACTTCCCCAGCGGCAATTGTAGTGTGCCATCTGACTACAGCAACGAAGACTCTCAGTCTAGAACCAGGCAAGCTCTGGACCCAGCGTACACACACACACATTGCAACAGTATGAATGTGGTCTACCTTATTACATGCCCTTGTGGCCTGCAATATGTAGGTATGACTGCGAGAAAAATCAAACAGCGAATCTGTGAACACCGTAGCACTATTCGGTGCAAGAAAGTAACAACCAAACTAACAGATCACTTCTTACGAGCTAACTACACCACTAATGACCTGAGGTGGACAATTGAAACAGTTAAAACGAACAAACCAACAAATACCTTTTTGAAAAAGAACAACGTTGGGTGTATAGACTGTCAACACACGATAAAGGCCTGAATGATGCGATCCCCTGGAATACAGTGATGCAGAGATAAATGAGCATCGTAACACATGGTCGGGCCTGGTTTTGTTCAGTCCATTTACTATGACTGTGCCTATACCACCAACTAATACTTACACGCGATCCTCTGATACCTAGCATTGTACAGGTGACCTATATCACAGCAATTACGTATATGTATGACTCTCTCAATATATATACACATTTCTGTATATTGACCATGCCCACCATGCATTTATCGCATGATATTTCTGTGACTTCTTTGACCAGCTTCACATTTCCTGATATTGTACCCATTCACGCTGTTTACGTTCTTGGCCATAAAACACCTATGTGTGTTTAATTGTTTCCCATAACTGTGTAAGCGTAGTAAATTTCCTAACCTACTGACTAATGGCAGTCCATATATCAGATTCTGTCCTCGCTCTTAATTCCGCACAACGCTGGTATCCGTGTGGTTGCCCTTACAACTCCAAACTCAACCACGCACCGTGTTCACGTAGGGTTACGCGTAAACCCGGAAGTTGTTTACTGCTTAATAGTAGCGAGGACGCTCTATACACTATCCTCGGGTTTCCGACTGGTGCACTGCATAGGTATAGCAGCGGACGGCATGATCTGGCATGGTAAGTACGCGGGTGGGCTCCGCGCTAATCAAGCCTGACTCAGTTTCCTAAACCAGCCACCTTGACTTTACCGTCTGTTCTTTCCCTCAGAGTGTGACTACGATCAGCGTCCCTATCCCACGGTTACCATGAGGCGAGACTAATTGAGTCTTTTTGTAAGACTTTCCTTGATTTCTGCAACATCTCCCCTTTTTGATCTCCCAGGCTCCCCGTGGCCACATTTGAGATATATATATATATATATATCTATCAAAAACAAGGAGTTCATAATACTCCCAAGGTCCGGTGCACTCACGGGGTGTGTGTCGGCTATAAAACATCCGCAGACGCGTTTCTGGCTCTTGCCGTCAACAGTGCGGAAAAGCCGTCAATAAAACAAACAGTCATTTAAAACGGTCCTGCCATATGTTTGGTGGATCCTTGGCCAAGGAAGGGCCAGCAGTGGGGTGTCACCGTCTTCATTATTCAAATAATGAACTCCTTGTTTTTTGCTGTTGTATAAGCGGTTTCCACCACCGCTTCCCGGTTGCACCCGCCGCGAGTACGGCTGGCCCTGGGTGGGTGGGTGGGGGTGTGTGTGTGTGTGTGTGTGTGTGTATAATTTTTTTTTTTTTTAAACGTGCACATATCGATTACACTCGTAGTAGAGGTAGTCCTTCACAAATTGTTGATACCCCATAGGGGTTTCTGGCATGATTCCTAACAGTGTGTTAAAACACCTTGTAATTATAAGTTATAGTTACACTTTCCCTTAGCACACATTCTTAACGCACATTGTCAGTATCACACTGGCAACCTCCATAACGGGGACACACTCCATAGAGTTTGCACGGACCAGGAGTCACTTTTGGTACAACTGACTAGCAATGTAACTGTCTTTGCTTGTTTGTTCTTTACTTTTCAGAAACGTTCTCCTTTCGCAAAAAATTGAAAGGTTGCCAGACTGAGTATACAGCTTGGCATTGTAATTGACCTCTGGTTGGGTGCACCTTAGTGCGTGCATACCGCCGGGGTCTTCACTGAGGTCCTGACAAACCTAGTACTAACGATTAGAGGTTGAAACATGTAGACCATTTTTCACTGTCACCACCCACGAATTTACCTCTGGATAATTGAGTCCGAACCGGTAACATTATTGTGGGACACTTTCTTTTAACCTTATCTTATTGCTCCTTATTAAATTTTAGGGAGTACAATAAAGCTAATTTTATATTCACTTTTTTCACTCATTCACACAAAAAAAACCCGCTCCACTGTAACCAGGTGTCAAAGCGCACCCGGGTGGCATTCGGCCGCTCGGGTGAGACCCCGATGATGAAGCATGTCACCAACTAGGTTGGTGAGTGAGGGGTCTTCTTGAAACAAAGGAAATCTCCCTTTTGTTTTTCTTCATCTCCCGTGCACCCCGTCGAGCCTTTGGGTTTATAGGGTATACTCCTTCTTTTTGTTGTTTCTACTCTCTGGATCTATTTGTGAACAGAAGCATCGTGGCTGGCTGGAATGGTGGATGGAGGGATAGACTGGGACGGGGGAAGAGGGAGGAATTGGATGTGTGTGTAAGGATAAATGAACGGAAGAATGGGGGAATGGATGGTTTAAGGGATGATGAAGGGGAGAGGATGTGGCCTAACGGTTAGAGTAGTCGACCTTGAAGCTGGAGAACCAGGTTCCAGTCTGGGCAGGGACGCTCCACATCCTGATATTCTGGGCAAATCACTCAATCTGCCTGTGTCTAAGAAAAATGAACTTGTCCGTCTGTAACTCAACTGGTGCTCATATAAAGCCTCTGATACCTTCGGGTCGAGTTCGCGCCATATAAAACCCTCAAAAAACATGTATGCAGTGTTAGCTGTAAAGATGAAGGAAACCTTTCCAGGATGACTCTGGCTTGTTTATTTTACTGACTCCCACGTTCTTAGCAGTTTGGTTCCAAGTGTGTGGGTGGAAGGGGGTTGTAATTTTAATTTTCTGGCAACTGCCTTGCATGGACTTTCATAATTGAGTAATTTGTTGTTAGCGCGAAGTTCAACACCGTGCAAATGGTCACTATTTGAACGTTCATCTACTCGACTCAAGTTTAGTGGCACCATGGCTCACAGAGACGGCGGTCTCCAAGAGCCTCGAGAGAGACAAGGCTCCTGTGGTGCAGACCAGTTGTGCTCCTCAGCCCCTTGTGGTGTTGGCAGAGCCTGGGGTCACCGTCGCCCCCATAGCTTCAGCAGCAGCAGGCGCAGAATGGGCAGCGTACCCCGGCCCACGGCTCGGATCCTCCCGCCCCACATTCGGAAATGAATGGATTTTCAGCTCAGGGGAGGGGCGTTGTTGCTGTGAGGGGAGGGGACGCACCGCGCTGCACATGGAGGCAGCACTGGAGCACAGAGCCAGTGCTGGTCCTGTGCGCGCTGCACCGTGTTGCCTGACAGGCAGGCAGAGGCTTCTGCCGCTGAAACAAACCAGAGGGTACAGTGGGGAGGCAGCGGGTTGAGGCCGCCACAGCTCGTGACCTGCCACACCAGGTATGGGAGTGTTAACAGGAGCGGCGGTGTGAGTGGGAATGTGGAGTGGGGGGCACATGTAGGTTAGAGAGTTAAGGTTTGGCCGATCGAAGGAACCCCTCGGGGAGAGAGCTGAGCCACCGGGGGTATCTACGAGCACCCGGTGGCATATTCCGAGCGGATACACTTTTATGTACCTACCCAACGACAGCCAAGAAGTAACAGCGCTCCAGGGTAAAATTACGCAGTTTTGCGCATTGTAAATTAAAATGTTGAAAAAAAATTCGGATCCACCGTTCTCATGCGCACCCCTCCTCGACCTCTCCTCAGTCACATAATATCACCAACCTTCCAAGGCGCACACCTACCTCATCAACGCCACCTTTTCAGAGACCCCCAGAATAATCACTGCCTCTCCAGGCACACATCACCTCAACAACAACGCCTCATGGATACACAGTATCTCCCTGCCTCCTCAGTTACACACAACTGACACAAGCCTCCTCGGGAACGCACACAATTAACACCACCACCACCCTCCGGGAGCAGAACCCACTTTCCCGGGGCGCACACCATCCATCGCCCGTCTCGTTGGCGCCCACCTGCAGCACAGAAATGTGCTCGGATGCTTAGAGCGCCAACTTTAGGACTGAAGTCCCAAGTTCACACTCACTTTGTAAAATGTTCACCAACAAGGCGCTGGTGAAAAGTGCGAGTAAAGGGGGCTGCACTGTCTTGTTGGTGCGTCTCCGAGGCCGCCTGGAGGTGGTCTGCTTTCTGTCGGGAGTCTGAGCACGCGACATCTACGCTGAGACTAATTGGTCTGTATGTAGTCCCTTCCCTCCCCCAAACTATTTCAGTGTCACACATGCTACATAAGTAACCAGCATCGCGACCTTAACCTGACTCTTGTCTCCTTGCATCTGAATTTACACTGTTTGGCCAAAGCATCGTTTTGCCCTGAATTCTCCGCACATTTTGTGATGAGGCCCAGATAACTGAGCTACCATCACTACTACTACCGACCACATTCCGCATATGAATAGCGCACTGTACTCCGGACGGTTTCTAAGCGCTGTAAGTGTCAATCTCCTGAAGGAGTTTGGAAGAGGAAAGCCTCGAGGGATTTCTTGGAGTTACCGGGGGCCGTGGACGAGGGCGGCGGAGAAGCTGTGAAGTGCCTGGGGATGGGAGTGCAGAGTCTTGCCTGCCTTGAAGGAGAAAGGCCCGCGGACAGAGTGTTGTGGGATGGCTGAAGTGTGACTGTTAGCTGGTCGTGAAGACAGCAGATTGAGCTGTAGTAGTCCAGGCGAGAGGTATTTGTGGCGCCCAGGACTAAGCTCTGATGTGGGGAGGGGGGTGGGAGTGACAGAACAGCGAGGAGATGTTCGCCTAACGACCATCCTGCGCGCCTGTAGACGCTGAGGGCATGTCTGGCGTTTCCCTTGCGGGAGCGAGCCGCAAGGCGCGATAATTGCTAACAGATGGAGCCGCTGCTCGCTCCCGCAAGGGAAACTCCAAACGTGCACGTGTTGCAATAGAAAGCAATGCAAAACGTGCACGCTTTTAGCCAAAATGCTGATCGATTCCAAAAGGTCCCCTCCTATGCAGCGCATGCGCGCTGCATAGGCGAGACCTAAAAAATGTGACCCTGTGCTTACTAAAAAATGAACTCCTGGCTTCAAACTACTTTGAAGGTGTCTGGGAGCTACTGGCATCTTGCGATTGACTGGTTGAAGTAGCCTGTTCTGTATAATGCTCATACACTTAAACATATACTTGGAGTGTTTGACACCAGACCTCTCCAGTGAAGGCTTGTATGCTGGTCTGATCTTTAGCTGTGTAGCCTTGAGCACTTGCATTGTCATGCCTTGCATGCTGCTGCTTTATTGGAGGTAACACTTCTCTTTTCTAATCGCAGCGCCTTTGCAACCTTGGAGGAGGAGGCTTGCACAGAGCTTGTTCCCTACCTCAGCTTCATCCTGGACACATTAGTTTTTGCTTTCGGCAAGTACCAGCACAAAAACTTGCTGATCCTCTATGATGCCATTGGCACCCTTGCGGACTCCGTGGGACACCATTTGAACCAGCCAGTGAGTTCCTGCTTCTGTTGTGATAGTCTGACTGCTCCACAACCAAAGTGCTCTGTTCCATGCCTTATAGATTGCCATGCATGTTGTTGTACAGTGTTCCCTTAGCCAGGCTTTCTTTGCCAGTGTTGCCTCATTCATATTTTACTGAAGCCTGGTCCTTGGGTCTACCCCCCACTCTGCTGCATTTTACCTTGTACCCTTTGTCTTTGTTTAGTTGTCCTTGTTTGAGTTTCTTTAGACTTTGTAGTCAAAATGCATCCAAGTACAGTCCGTGCACTCCTACACCCTCTTCCGCCTGAACCCTGCTTCCCCCTCCCTCTGCTCCATGTCTCATTCTTTTCCCTGGGGCTTATCTAGAGGAATATGTCCTTGGTCTCTGTGACCCTCTGCTCTTGTTGCTTAAAGTGCCTCATTCAAGACTGTTCATGTGTACTCTGATTTTTATTGCTGGGGTTTGGATGGTGCTAGATTTAACATCGTGGAAGCTGTCCTTATCCCTTACAACTGTCTTGCCACTTACACAAGAAACTGCTGTGACAGCCCCTTGCAGGTGTCGAAACTAATTTGCTCATAAGGAAAATTATTCCAGCTCCAGTGGGTTGACTGCTGTGGGCTGCGGATCATCCTACAGAAGCCTTAATATTTGCAATATGTTAAAGCTCAATTAAAGATTGCAGTTCTTGCCAGAGCATTGCTTTGAATTTTGTCACCATCCTAGACTGGACTTCTAGTACCATCAAAGGTTTAGTCCCTGGATTGCTTGTGCTTCTCTAAATATTTTTTTGGCATTAGTGCTTCTACGGGTGTAGGTCTGAACCCACGCCCTGTTGTCTTTGGTCCAAAGTCATTGCTTGCCTCTAGGTTCAGCTCAGTACCTTCATACTAATCGTTATGGTCTGACAGGTCCATTGTTGGGTCTCCCCTAGACCCTGCATCCTCGGTCTCTTCAAGACCTTTTGTTTTCTCTCTGTGGGCTTAGACACCATCCAGTGCTTACCCATGGCTGACTTAATTGCCACTAGACCCCCCCACCCCCCGGGGCATGGACCCATTACGTACCATAGCGCGCCTTTCACTTGGCTCCCTCGTGTACTCTTCTCCCCCGCACCCCCTTCAGTGTTTAACTGTCTGTTGGCTTGCCCCATCCGCCCTCCTCCCTTTGTGTTGCCCTGCTCCCACCTTCCCTCCTGTTTTCTATATTGCTATACTCCCACCTGTTGTCTGAGTTGCCCTGTTAAGCACCCTCCATCCCTTTATCCGTGTTGCCCTGCTAACCACACTCCATCCCTTTGTCCGTGTTGCCATGCTCGCCAACCTCCCTCCGCCAGTGTTGTTTTTCCTTAACTTTCAGCCATGCTGCAAAGCATTTTGCTGCTGTACAACATGGCTGAAAAAATCCTTTGCCAAACCAGTTCCTTGCGTAGGCGAGGCCGATTTGTTTTGCAAATGCTTGTTCGCCTTTTCTGTGGTGTCTGAGGTTAGTATTGTATCCCTTCTAAAACTAGACCTATATTAAACTGCACTTATGTTTTAGAGGTTGCATTCACTGTTCTCTGGTTTAGTGCCTAGAGCTCTCTTCGTTCGCCTGCCGCTGTCTGTGCCAGGCCACGGTCCTCCTCTGCTCGTTCCCAATCCTCCGTTTGCACCTCTGCTTCCCTGTTCAGTTCCACCTTGCTGTACGCTGCTCAGTGGTTGGGCCCCATGCTGTGCGCTCAACCTCCTTCAGTCCTGATGCACCATTCACCAGTCTTCCTGTTCAGCTCAAGTTCTTATTTTCTGCTCTGACCTCCACCTCTGCCCCATTTACTGTTTTTTGCCACAGGAGTACATCCAAAAACTGATGCCGCCTCTCATCCAGAAATGGAATGACCTGAAAGACGAAGACAAGGATCTCTTCCCTCTTTTGGAAGTGAGTGATAGTTTAAAGTCTGGAGATGTTTGGGGGAGCAGGTGTGAGAGCCTAAAAAAACGGATATTTATTCATTTAGGTAGAATGTGTTACAGGTGGATTTGCTCATGTGGAGAGGGTCAGGAGTTTGCCATTTAATGTTGTTAGGGCTGTGATTACCAAGATGCGCACTGCTCTCTGGACATGAAGCAGACCTTTGTCATGTGACTCACTATAATTTTCCGTATTCACATTGTCTAAACCAGGGAATAGTGCAGGTTTTTTTTTTTTAAACATTTTTTATCAGGTGTGTGGGTTGCTTGTTCAGTGCTGGGAAAGTATATGATGGCGTTCAACAGGGTACAGTTTTTCTCCTTTACTTTCTATTTGGATTTTGGTATATGATGGCAAGAGCCAGGAGCAGTATTTGTAATTAATGGAAACGTTCATTCAGTGAATTGAAGTCGTTATATCCAAGCTAAGTACCCAGCATGACCTGCAGCGCAACTTCATCCAAATAAGTGTGGTTCTTGTGTTCTGAGTTTCTGCTGTTCTGCATTTGCTCTCTTCGCAGTGTTTGTCTTCTGTGGCAACTGCCCTTCAGAGTGGATTCCTGCCATATTGTGAGCCTGTTTACCAGCGATGTGTCACACTCGTGCAGAAGACACTTGCACAAGCCATGGTATGTACTAAGAAAGTTCTGTGGTTAAGGTGTCTTATGGCAGAACTGTGCTCCATGTGATTCCGGTGTACAGTGGGAAAGGGCTAGATTCTGGGAGATATCAGTAAAAAGGTTCATCCAGTGTCATCGGATGGCTTTAGGGATGAAAGTTATTGAAAGAATAAGCAGCCAATATCTGTGAAAGGGGAAGGCTGCAAGAGTTTTCTAGGAAGGGCTGGTCTTGCCGCCTCTGTTTTTAAGGGGATTGACTTGATGCAACAGAGTGTGAGAATGCTTTGCCCCCAAGGAAGTTGGGTCTCTATTGCGTCATTTCGGCTGGTCCTTTGAGCTAGTCCTGTGCGAATACCACAGGAGGCCAAACAAGACTTCATTTAATCTCTAACTCTTCTGGGACACTGTTTCTAGTCCTGATCTTCTAACATACACAATTGCTGTCCTATGTTGGACTAATTGGGACCGTCCAAGCAATCAAACTAAATCATCCAGAATTTTTGTTCATCAAAAGCGCAGGACTGGAAAGTGCCTGTGATCACTTTGCATGAGGTGGTGGTGCCAGTTCAAAGACTGGTTATTCTGACTGTAGCTCTCCATCCATTAAATATTTAAAAAACCGGTCCAACTTGGTGTTTTAGGTTTTCTTGTTGGTTTGCTGGGACTTTGCTAATTTGGATGGACAGTTGCAGTGGATTTGGGAAGCTGGGGGCAATGGTTTTGGGTTGAGGGAGTGCTCCTAGTCACGGTCTACTGTACAGGTTCTATTGTTTTATGCCTCTTGTGGAATTCATCTCTCTTGCAGATGTATAGCCAGCACCCAGAGCAGTACGAGGCCCCTGATAAGGACTTCATGATTGTGGCTCTTGATCTCCTCAGTGGCTTAGCCGAGGGCCTGGGCGGCCACGTGGAACAGCTTGTGGCCCGGAGCAACATCATGACCCTGCTCTTTCAGTGCATGCAGGTGAGTGCAGTGGTTGCAACTTGCTGGATTCCAGATTGTTACATGTAGGAAGATTTGTGCCTTTAGTTTGCGCCAAGAGGTGTCATTTCAAAAGGACCATCTCTAAAAACATGTTTTATCATATTTCCTTCTAAAGTAGGTGTACATTTTTAAGCTTTTTTAAAAAAATTCTTACCACTGTACAGCCTTGTGCTGTTGTGTGGGAAGGAGGGCTTCGAGGCAGAATCACTGTGGCCTTTAGATTCCTTGTTCCTGCTTTACTCTTTAAGTCTGCTCACTGCTTCTTTCCCCCTTTTGTTTCTTTTAGGACACCATGCCAGAAGTGCGGCAAAGTTCATTTGCGCTATTAGGCGATCTCACAAAAGCCTGCTTCCTGCATGTCAAGCCTTGTATCGGTGAGTGCTTTCCCTTCAGTGTGATTCTACTTGCGTTCTGCCACTAGCAGTAGTCTGCTGTTCCTGTCCCTCTTGTGACGGCTTTTGTGAGCAGCAGCCAGCTAGTTTCTTGGTGCTTCCTCTCTGGATGTGATGCAGAATCCATGAACATTGATTGCACAGTGATTAATTTATTCATACTGTCTGATCCAGAGGTAGACATGCTCGTGTTTCATGCAACAGCTCGGTGAGGAAGGTCTGCAGACTGACTAAATGAGAGCAAGTATGTGACTCCTTTTAGAAATTAAGGTTTTAAAACCTCTGTCTGGAGAACCACAGCAAGTACAAACTGTTCCAGATGTCTTTGGGAAGAGCTGCAGAATGGTGGCAGACTAAGCTATGTCTTTTTGAAGGTTTCTGAAGCTCTTATTGCTCACGTTTAAGATACTGAAATATTGGAGTTAATGTTTGATCTCCCTGGGAAGCTTCTGCTGTTGGGCACAGCAATTTTATTAACTAGAAATTTAAATTTTAGATGTTCAGAAAATAAAAAACCTCACCTTTTCTCTTCTTCCTTCTCTCCCTCCCCCATCGTCCCCCCTTCCAGCGGAGTTTATGCCAATCTTGGGTACAAACTTAAATCCAGAGTTCATCTCTGTCTGCAATAATGCCACCTGGGCCATTGGCGAGATCTGCATGCAAATGGGTGAGTAGTCCAGTCACAAACTGTGCGGTCATTCATTCCTCTGCTAAATGTACTGCGTGTTGGAAGACTTGGCAGAGTGGAGTTCAGTTTTTGCTGCTGGATCAGTAAAATCCTTAACTACTTGTTGAAGGCAAGAAAGATCAGTTTCAGTGGGGGCGAGAGGATGGCGGAGAGGGGGCAATGTTGCTGCATTCTCAGGTTCATTTTTAAATATCTTTAATGTAAACAGCGCATCATAGTGAAAGTTCAATAGAGGTTTTAAAAGTTTTAACCCCAAGTGGGATTTTATTAACTAAATGCATAATTGAAGATGCCTTAATCTGGTGCCACCATACCTGGTAAATACAATACACCACTGAACCTTAGTGTAAACAGTGTAAAGTAGAGACCATGACCACCTGTCTGCTCCTCACTTCAGCCTTTCACACAAAGGTGGCCGGGCGTTGTCTGCGCAGGTCCGTGCCTCTGGAATTCCCTTTCAGTCAAACTACTTCCAGTTTTTGAAGAGTTCCTTTTCCCTAGGCTGGTGCGTAGTTTTAGTGCCCCCCCCCCCCAAGTAGTCCCGTTGTTACTATTTTTAAACACTTTTAAATATTGCTGGACTGATGGATCTTCTCGGTAAAATTGCTAGTTTGCCTGAACAAGGTGTGACCTTTCCATATTTTTCATTACTCTGCTCAGGTGCTGAAATGCAGCCGTATGTGCAGATGGTACTGAACAACTTGGTGGAGATAATCAATCGGCCCAACACTCCCAAAACACTCCTGGAGAACACAGGTGGGTGACCAGCTGAAAAAACTGTGGTAAACCTCATGATTGCCTCCAGTGAAGGGACCTTTGCTCTCTGTGTTCTTAAGAGAACAGTTCTGTAGAGTTTGCTAGTGAAAACTTGATTTGAGGCCAACTCCCAGCCTTTTGGTTGCAATAACTCTTTGGTGTCTGGAAAAGTACTTCAGTCAAATGAAATTGTGACTTTTTTCACTCCATTACAAAAGTTGCATTAATATCTGAACATGCTTGGTGGTGTTATGGTGTTTAAGAAAGGTGAACAAACACAATGCACTGCATTAATTATAATAGTACTAATAAAGCTTTTAACATCCCTGACTTCAGTTGACGGCTAGAGAAATAGATCTATTTCTTTGTGTCCATGGGACAATTATTGGATCGGCAGTTTCACCTCACTTAAGTTACTGTGTTTATCCATTTAAACCGCGCTCCTTTCATCATACACCCTTGGCATGAATACAGTACACTGTATTAGGGCTTCTTAGTTTAGATCACTGGAGAGCTCAATGTGGCTACATCTGGGAGGGGTGGCATGGCAGAACTCCCTCTTCCCTGATTAAAATTGTATTTTTTATTTTAAATGCAGCAATCACCATTGGGCGTTTGGGGTGTGTGTGCCCCCAGGAAGTTTCTCCGATGCTGCAGCAATTCATAAGACCCTGGTAAGCTACAAGAGAAGCATGGCAAAAATCACTGCAGGCTTAAAGGGTTGCTTGCTGGGAGACCACTTGGGGCTTGACAATTGTCCAATTTGCTTTTTACTGTGGAAGAGCTAGGATGTTACCACTGATCAATGTTAGATAAAAATTTTACTAGTGACCATGTTGGTGCTGGTGACACCGCTGAATATTGTGAACATGCTCTGGTAGTGCTTGTTACCGGAGCTCTGCTGCTTTCTGCAGCAGAGCTATGGTGGTTCATATTCTTGCCCTGTGGCTAAGCATAGCATAGTTTCCAATCAAGTGTTTGAATCTGAGAACTGCACCCCGGTTACACTCAGACATTGAAAGGGAGCGTGACG
The DNA here is from genome assembly GCA_963921515.1 of Calotriton arnoldi. Taxonomy (NCBI): domain Eukaryota; kingdom Metazoa; phylum Chordata; class Amphibia; order Caudata; family Salamandridae; genus Calotriton; species Calotriton arnoldi. Next base: position 235,602 of record CAWUFW010009449.1, on the reverse strand, counting down.
TGAATCTGGCAGCAAGTGCTTTGAGACTGATTTTTGTCTGCTTCAGGGAGTGGTGGGAGAAAGGGTGGCATTTGGTGCCTTTAATTTTTGATAAGTAAACATGACTTTCCTCAGGTGTACATCTTTGAGGAATATTAGAGACAACGAGGAGAAGGACTCTGCATTTCGTGGAATCTGCATGATGATCGGAGTGAATCCTAGTGGCGTGGTGCAGGTAAGGATGAATTTGGGCGTTCCTGTCCTTAATCGCTGGTGGGCTACTTCTTGAAAAGCTCCCTTCATCAGGGGCTGGACTGCCTGAGGGAATTATGTCCTTTCTCATAGTCTGTCAATGAAAAACTTTCTCACAACCCCTCAAACGCTAATTTAACATGGCACCTTTTGCAGTATATCAGACCAGGCTGATGCGGAGAACAAATCTATCATGTATACGTACGTTTTCAAGCCTAGAAAAGACAGTTTGGATGATATATTTTCTGTATGGTAGCATACCCAACAAGGATTGACTGTCGGGGTGTGGAATGTATTTGTATGGTAACCAGTCTGGGATGCAGAGTTGGGCTAGGAGTATAATTATAGCCCCATAGGTAGCCTAATTGTACTCCTTAACAGATACACCCAACACAGCTCGGGTTTGATTTAAGTAGCTGTCATAGGGCTTCAGCAGCGCTCATCACTTATTCGGCCTCCAGAAGAACTCTATAGTAAAAATGTGTCTCCTGTGCACAACACCTCTCCAAGTCATATAGTTGCATTAAAGTTGTTTGCCACTTCCGTATCATACGTTCACATTTATCTACACTTGCATGCACGTAGAATGGCATCAAAACCTGATAATTGAGAAATCTTTCTAAAATGTAACAGCCTCGAGCTCCGCGGCGGCCAAAAGTACTCCACAGTACGAAACCAAACTACCATGTAGTAGTGGCTCTCCGCTCCCCAGAGGCTTAAAGTACATGATTAATATTGGAGTGCAAGGATATTAGAAGGTGTACTCTTTTAAATATTCAGCTTAATTGCCTGCAATAAAAGCATGGACTACTCCATTTTAACACTTGAACCAGTGAAACATACCCCGTCACCTAGTGGTAAACCTGAAATCTGCTTATCTAAGTGGTTACTTTAGATGATGTCAGTCCCCCTACTTTCACCCTTGTGCATCCCATGCTAGTTCGCTCATTTTATGGTGATCAATGCGAACACTCCTAACAGTAGATTCTTCACCTCTGAGGATAATCCCAGGCACCAGACTGGATCTGAATTTTCAGAGCAATTACTCCTGCACGCTAGTAAATGGTGCTGTCTGACTCCACATTATTGAATCGTAGGGTGCACTTTTTCACCTGTGACTGTCTCCCCCATTACCCCTTAGTATAACGATGAAACAAAATTGGTCCCCTGAGGTTAGAATTAACTGCTGTTAGTACTTGTTGAGGAATAGATGTACAGATTACATGACTTGGACCTGTTGAATCGTAAGGTGGGGGGTTTGGCTGTTGAATCGTAAGGTGGAGGGTTTGGCTGTTGAATCGTAAGGTGGGGGGTTTGGCTGTTGAATCGTAAGGTGGGGGGTTTGGCTGTTGAATCGTAAGGTGGGGGGTTTGGCTGTTGAATCGTAAGGTGGGGGGTTTGGCTGTTGAATTGTAAGGTGGGGGGTTTGGCTGTTGACTCGTAAGGTGGGGGGTTTGGCTGTTGACTCGTAAGGTGGGGGGTTTGGCTGTTGAATCGTAAGGTGGGGGGTTTGGCTGTTGAATCGTAAGGTGGGGGTGTTTGGCTGTTGAATCGTAAGGTGGGGGTTTGGCGGCGAGATGTGCATACTTAGTTTTTCACCTCTGATAGACTTCTAGCCGCAGAATCCTTACCTTAGAATTTCCCCAGGCGTCAGACTAGATTTGGAAGATTTTTTTTTAGCAGTACTGCTGCGTGCCAGTGTGTGATGTCTATTGGCTCCGCGTGTCATCTGCGTCACTTGTGCCAGAAGTGACATCTGCGACACGTACATAGGTGCCACCTCGGCACACTGACTTCAGTTCTTTATTTTCCACGCCAGCCAGCTCTGAGCCAGGACAAGAGCTACCCCTCAGTCATTTTTTGGCTGGATTTTTTTTCAAAGTTTTGTCGCTCTTCCTTCTCATGTGGTAGAATGTCATCCAGGAAGACATGTTTTAAGCCCTGCGGAGCCGGTCACCGGCTGATGTTGCTAACCGACCCACAGTAGCTGTTCGCGCTTTACAAATACTGGATTTACCTCATCTGTCTGTGGTACCTAGAGCGCAGCCACGAACGTGTCCTGCTCCAATTGCCGGGCCATAAATCTGACCGCTTTGACGGAGAGGTCCCTGAAGCTCATGGTAGCCTGGCATGCGACTCAGCGAAAATAAAGATCCTGAGACCGTTTGCGGTGCCTGAAGTAGTCATCGCCCCACTCAAAGGCCTCGGGACATTCAGGTAAGTGGCACAAGAAGAGTAGGGAGTTGAAGCGGTCTTCGACTTCTCCTTGTCCGTCGGGTGACGTGGGAGCATCGACATTTAAGGCCTGGTTCCTCAGAGGCTGCGCTGACTCTGCACCTCCCCGATTTTCCGGGAGCTGGAGCGACCCACGCCTAACTAAAGTAGTTTTGAGACCAAGCGCCTCATATTTGAGCGATCCAGTCGTTGAGCCTTCAGGCCCCGTGGGATAGGAGGGCGTGTAGGAAGCTGGCTCTGTATAAGGTATGCCACTAGGTGGTTATACCATGCACAGAGTCCATAGACTCCCCAAAGTGTACAGGGATCAATGCAAACCCCAAGACTCTATTAGTGCTAGTGTGGTCGAGCAGTCTTGGGCCTAGCACAGAGGCGTAAGACATTCATTGCACACATATCCAGTAAGTAACACACAACTCAAAGGAGATCCACACCAATTTTATAAAAATAAGCTTTGTATTTTATTTTAAGACCAAGATCTTCACAATAAGGTAAGTACGTTTTTAAATAAATACTTTTTACTTTCAAAAGTCGACACTTAGTGCAATTTCGGAACAGTTTAATGTTAACCTATGGAGGAAAACAATGCGGGTAAGTACGCATCTATCTGAAAGAGACACGTTAGTGACAGATTCCTTACCTTAGAATATCCCCAGGCGTCAGGCTGGATCCGGAAAGTTTTTTGCGTAGCAGTACCCTTGCGCGTCGGTAGGCGGCGGCGTGCGGCTCCGCGTCCGTCGTCGGCGTCGTGATCGCCGGGATGACGTCGCGGGCAGTACTTAGGCGCCGCCCCTGCGCGCTGACGTCAGTTCTTCTTTTTCCGCGCCAGCAAGCGCAGATCCGGGAAGAGCAGTGCCCTGGTCATTTTTTGACCAAACTTTTTGGTGAATTTTTCACTGTTTTTCTTCCATCGACTTCAAGGTGTCGTAGGGATGCCCGGGTTTAAACGTTGCGGCGCCTGTGCTCGGATGATGTCCATCACAGACCCGCATCGGGAGTGTCTCTTCTGCCTCGGCCGAGGCCACGACACGGAGTCTTGTTCCGACTGCCGGGCCCTCAACCCGAAAGCTTTGCGAGAGCGGTCTCGAAAACTCCTCGAGGCCCGGCATTCGGCTCCGCGCAAGCCCCGGTCGCGTGAGAGGTCCAGGGGTCGATCGCGGAGTCCACACCGGTCGTCGGCATCGAAGTCTTCTTCGTCCGGTAAGTCCAAACACAAAGTCCAAGAAGCATCGTCGCTCTAGGACTTCGCCTCGCCGGTCTCGCGACTCGGCTGAGGCCCCTCCCGGCACCGTCCCCGCCCCCGCGGCCCCGGACATGACTGTGGAGTCGCCCCCGCAATACCCGTCCTTCCCGTGTTCGGGGGCGGATCCGGCCCAAGTACAGGAATTCCTGTCGGCCATGGCCCGCATCTTCGGGCCTCAAGGTCCCTCCGGTGCGCCTTCGGGCCCCGCGGGCCCTGATAGGGTTGCTCCGGCGTCGCCGACTGCTCCGGCCCCGGCGTCGCCCGTGCCTCCGGCCTCGATCCCGGCTCCGGCCTCGATCCTGGCTCCACAACCCCCATCGACGCCGGTCGACCTAACGACACCTCCGCCGGCGCCGATGTCTCCGGTGCCGTTCTCAACGCCGCCTGGGGCTCCGGGCGGCGTCGTCCCCCAGTTCCTTCCGGCTCCGGACATGGACCCGGACCGACGTCGCTCGGCGCCGATGAGACCTTGGGTCCCAAATGTCCCTCCTCCCCCTTATTTTGAACCAGAGGAGGACCAGGAGGACTGGGAGGGGTCTGATGACCCTCTGGCACAACAGTGTCAGTACGATGAGGACTAGACAGAGGGTCTAGGGGATGCCAGTGGTCTAGATACTTCCCCTGACACTGGCATGCTGTCTCCTCCCGTGGCTACGGAGGAGGGAGCCAATTTTGCAACAGTGTTGCGTAGGGCGGCTGGAGCCTTACATCTCCAACTCCCTACTGTGGCGGTCAAGACTAATCTCTTGACAGAGGTGCTTCAGCCGGCAGCCTCCTCTATGGAGACTGTGCTGCCGTTTAACGACGCCCTCACTGACATTCTTTTGGGCGCCTGGTCCAAGCCCAACACAGGGGCTCCTGTGGATAGGAACGTGTCCCGACGCCATCGCCCAGCTCCGGGCGACCCCTTGTTTCTCTCTGTCCACCCCACTCCTGAGAGCTTGGTTGTCCAAGCCTCCGCTTCCCAAACCGCCTTCCCTACCGCCCCTCCGGATAGGGAATCCAAACGCCTGGATCAATTTGGGAAGAAGGGTTTTCTTCCTCCAGTGCTGGCTTGCGGTCCATCAACACCGCTTGTCTTTTGGGCCGATATACCCACTCCTTGTGGGATTCGGTGGCGAATGTTTTGCCCCAGTGTTCTGAGGAGGTCCAGACACTGCTTTCCCGCGCCATTGCGGAAGGAAGGGATGCGGCCAAATACACGATACGATGTGGCCTTGATACCGCCGACTCGCTGGGCAGGTCTATTGCAACGACGGTGGCGCTGCAACGCCACGCCTGGCTGAGAACCACTGGTTTTCAGGGGATGTCCAGAATACTCTCATGGACATGCCCTTTGATGGAGTCTGTCTTTTTGGGTCCAAAGCAGACCATGCGTTGGAGCGCTTTAAGGACTCACAGGCTACTGCCAAGTCCCTGGGCCTTTCTGCTACACGCCCTCCGCTGACTTCTGCTTTTCGCCCCTATCGTGGCCACGGTAGGGGCGCCCTTCACGTCAGCAGCCCAGCCACCGGCCCGCGCAGCAGGCGTCTTCGCGTGGCCGAGGACGTGGATTCCGCCGTGGCGGATCGGGCAACCAGCGTGCGGGTCAGGCCACCACCTCCAACCCGTCCGCGGCCTCCAAACCCTCCTAGTCCCTCCTTTCAGGGGCACAGCACGCCAGTAGGGGGCAGGGTCCGCCATCACCTTCCCCACTGGCGTACCATCACCTCGGACAGGTGGGTCTTGGACATTGTCCGAAGGGGCTACTTCCTCCCCTTCGAGTCCACCCCCCCCAGCCATGCCACCTCAATTCCACCGTATGTCAGGGATCACTTGGTACTTCTGCAGAAGGAAGTCACGGCCCTCTTGGCCAAGAGGGCCATCGAGCATGTTCCGACCCCAGAAGTAGGGCGTGGTTGCTACTCCCACTACTTCCTGGTGCCCAAGAAGGACAAGGAGGACATGCGTCCTATCTTGGACCTCCGGAACGTCAATCGCTTCCTCCGGAAGGAGAAGTTCAAGATGCTCACCCTAGCTCCGGTCTTGACTGCCCTCGACCCTGGAGACTGGTTGGTAGCGTTGGACTTGCAGGACGCATATTTCCACATCCCTGTCCTGCCGGCCCACCGGCGTTACCTTCGGTTCACGGTAGGCCCCGAGCATTTTCAGTTCACCGTGCTCCCCTTTGGCCTTACCAGTGCCCCTCGGGTGTTCACGAAAGTGATGGCGGTGGTCGCAGCTCATCTGCGCCGGGCAGGGGTTTCAGTCTTCCCCTACCTCGACGACTGGCTGCTGAAGGCGGGCTCGTCCCAGGCAGTCGTCTCCCACCTCCAGACTACGGCCGAACTCCTGCACTCGCTGGGGTTCTCCATCAATGTGCCGAAGTCGCATCTCATTCCTTCTCCACAGCTCCTTTTCATCGGAGCAGTTCTGGACACGACGCAGTTTCGGGCCTATCCTCCCGAACGGCGAGTCCGGGATATTCGGGCTATGATTCCGATCTTTCAGCCTTTATCCTGGGTTTCGGTACGTATGACCCTGAGGCTGCTGGGCCTCATGGCCTCCTGCATCCTGCTGGTCAATCATGCCAGATGGCATATGCGGGCTCTGCAGTGGGACCTGAAGTTCCAGTGGGCGCAGCACCAGGGCAACCTGTCCGATCACGTCCAGATCTCGGAGGGAACTGCAAAACAGTTGCAGTGGTGGCTCTCGAACCGGCAATGGGTCATGGGCAGATCCCTCTCCCTTCCCCAGCCAGAGCATACAGTTGTGACGGACGCGTCCCTTCTGGGATGGGGCGGTCACATGGGAGAGGCGGAGATCAGAGGCCTCTGGTCTCCGGCGGAGTCCCGGCTCCATATCAACCTTCTGGAGCTCCGGGCTATCCGACTTGCACTCAAGGCATTCCTTCCCTCTGTCAAAGGGAAGGTAGTGCAGGTGTTCACAGACAACACCACCGCCATGTGGTACTGCAACAAACAGGGCGGGGTGGGGTCTTGGACCCTTTGTCAGGAGGCTCTGCGCCTCTGGACATGGCTGGAACATCAGGGCATGTTCCTGATGGTTCAACACCTGGCAGGTTCCCTGAACGCCAGGGCGGACGTACTCAGCCGCAGGTGCATGATGGATCACGAATGGCGTCTTCACTCGGAAGTGGCGCAAGGACTCTTTCTACAGTGGGGAGAGCCTTGGTTAGATCTATTCGCCACCGAAGAGAACGCGCAATGTCATCAGTTCTGCGCGTTGGAATTTCCAAGGCGGCACTCGCTCGGCGACGCTTTTCGTCGCGAGTGGAGTTGCGGTCTGTTGTACGCCTTTCCGCCTATACCACTTCTACCCAGAGTGTTGAAGAAGATTCGGCACGACCGGGCCCAAGTCATTCTTGTGGCTCCGCACTGGGCTCGAAGAGTTTGGTATCCCGAGCTACTCAATATGAGCGTAGATCCCCCGATCCGTCTGCCTCTTCGGGAGGATCTTCTGTCGCAGCAGCAGGGGACGGTCCTCCACCCGAACCTGTCCAGTCTACACCTGCTTGCGTGGAGATTGAGCGGCGGCAGTTGATTCCTTTCGACTTGCCTCCCGAAGTTTGTGATGTGATTCTGGCAGCCAGGCGTCCCTCCACTAAGGTGGTATACGCCTGCAGGTGGAACAAATTTGTGGCATGGTGCACAGCAAAGGCTGTGAATCCCCTTTCTGCCCCTCTTTCTGAGGTCCTTCTGTTCCTTCTCTCTCTGGCCCAACAGGGTTCTGCCCTGGGTACCATCAAGGGTTATCTTTGTGCTATTTCGGCCTTCCTCAGGCTACCTGATCAGCCCTCCCTTTTCAAGTCCCCTGTTGTTAACAGGTTCTTAAAAGGCATTACTCGCCTCTCCCCTCCTGTTCCGTTTGTAATGCCTCAGTGGGACTTGAACTTGGTTCTTACCTTTTTAATGTGCGCTCCCTTTGAGCCTCTACATAACTGTCCTCTTCGTCCTCTTCGTCTTCTGACTCTGAAGACAGCCTTTCTGGTGGCCATCACCTCCGCTCGGCGGGTGAGTGAGCTCCAGGCTCTATCTTGCAAACCTCCCTTTCTGTCTGTTCATCCGGACAAGGTTGTTCTTCGGACGCGTCCGTCCTTCTTGCCAAAGGTGGTTACTGCTTTCCACATTGGGCAGACCATCACTTTGCCCACCTTCTTTCCGCCTCCGCATCCTTCCAGAGAGGAAGAGAGGCTCCACCGTCTGGACCCAAAACGTGCGCTCTCCTTCTATATTGACCGCACAAAACACTTCCCGGGTGGATGACCAGCTCTTTGTTGGCTACGTGGGCGCCAAAAAGGTCGGGCGGTGCACAAGAGGACCATCTCCCGCTGGGTTACCTTGTGCATCAAGACCTGCTATTCTTTGGCTAAGAAGGAGCCTCCTGTTGGGCTGCGTGCCCATTCCACCAGGGCAACGGCTGCTACCACGGCCTTGGGCCGCGGTGTTCCGCTGCCGGTTATCTGTCATGCAGCTACGTGGGCCTCGCTGCACACGTTTACAAAGCATTACTGCCTTGACAGTCAGGTCCGGAGGGACGGCTTCTTTGGCCGTTCTGTCCTCCAGGACTTCTTTGTCTGATCTTTGTTCGCAGACCCACCACCGGGGTTGGTATTGCTGGGGTATCTATTCTAAGGTAAGGAATCTGTCACTAACGTGTCTCTTTCAGATGCACAAGTTACTAACTTGTGTAACGATATATCTGTAAGAGACAGTAGTTAGTGACAGATTCCTACCGCCCACCCATCCTCCCCGTTCTGCGAACTGATTTCTAGGGTTAAGGACATCCCTTTCAGGGCCCTAGTATTTTTCAGACACCTATGTCTGCTTCTTGCATGGCTCTGCGTTCCTGGCGCGGAAAGTCGTGTACAGAACTGACGTCAGCGCGCAGGGGCGGCGCCTAAGTACTGCCCGCGACGTCATCCCGGCGATCACGACGACGGACGCGGAGCCGCATGACGCCGCCTACCGACGCGCAAGGGTACTGCTACGCAAAAAACTTTCCGGATCCAGCCTGACGCCTGGGGATATTCTAAGGTAAGGAATCTGTCACTAACTACTGTCTCTTACAGATATATCGTTACACAAGTTAGTAACTTGTGCTACAGTTTCAGTCTTTAGTACCAAAGGTCCGCAAGAGGAAAGGGTCAAGTGAGTACCAAAGCTGAGGTCAAAATCTGAGTTCGGCCTAATGTATTTCAATGGAGGCTGGGAGGGGGGTCCTTCGAAGCAACACTTACAGGTAGGTAAACCGGTTGCAGGGGCCAAGCTTTGAGGGTTAGATCAAGCACGGGGGGTGTACAAAGCAGCACCAAACATACACCACCAGCAACACCGGGGCGACAGGGTGCAATTTCAGCGTTGGGTGCCCAATGCTTTTCAGTGGAGACTTTGCCTTCAACAAACAGGCTGCAGGCATTGAACCGGATGTTGCAGGAGGGAGACCAACGACAGCAGAGGTAAGTAGAGATGTAGGGGGTTGTAGGGGCACTGTCGATTGTGGACCAGGGGCTTCGGGTGCAGGGGTGCCTTTCGACGTCTGAGTCTTCTTACCATAGCCGGTCAGGGGAAGCCTCTGGATTCAGGCTGCAGGCGGTGGCATGGAGTCCAGGAGGGGTGAGCCAACGCTGTACTTGAGGTGAGGATTGCTGGGGAACCTGTTCTGAGTCAGTGGTCCACCTGGACACAGAACGGAGGCATCAGGTGTAGAATGGGCAAGACTCATGTCTTCTAAGGGGACCAGAGTCCTTTGTGTTGGTTTCTTGAGGACAGAACTGCTGTCCTCTGGACTTCTGGTCTTTTTCGAAGTTTGAGCAGTCCTCCTCTGGTTTCTGGAGGTCACCGACTGCAGGGCAGGTGTTTTCTTGCTGGGTCTTGGAAGCTGCATACAGTCCGGTAGGGCTGGAGCAAAGTCAGTCGTCTTCAGGCTTTGCTGCACGGCGTCGTCTTTGTCCTTAGGTCACAGGTAACTAACTTCAAGGTCTGAGGGAGCCCCCTAAATACTAGATTTAGGTGGCGTTTTAAGGGAGTAACTGGGCCAATGGGCAACTCACCTGGGGTGACTACACCCTCGATTATGCCACCCTCCTGTGGGAGCTTCCCCTTCGAACACTGGGCCCACATTGGGGGAGGAGGTGCACACCTCCACTCAGGATGTGCATTGTTTCTGGTCCCAGAGAGCAGAGGGTCTCCACCTAGGGGTCCAGAAATGTCTGTGTGGCAGTCAGCCTTAAGCCAGTCGGTGACCACATAAGAGTCAGTAGGGTTTCGGGGGGCAATTCTGAGGTGTCCTCGGAGTACATGGTTTAATAATTCTCATACTGGCATCAGTGTGGATTTATTACAAGGAGTTGTTTGGTACCAAACACTCCTGGTTTCAGTAAAGCTATCATGGTGCTGGGGAACTTGAGTGGATGAGTTTCCAGCCCATGTACTCCTTAGGGCTTCCCTGGCACTTAAAATATTTAAGAATTGACTTAAGTATTGTTGGGACTTATCTACTCCTGCAGATATGCCCTCACCTTTGGTATAGTGCACCCTTCCTTTGGGCTGTAAGGCCTACTAGAGGGGTGACTGACCTTTAGGCAGTACTGGCTGGCATGTCACCCAGGCAGGGTGCCTTGTCTGTCATTTTTCATGTCACTGGCATGCAAGCTGTAAGGGCAGTGGCATGATCCTAGTGAGGGAGTCCTAGTGGACCGCCTTCAGCTTCCAGGCCCTAGGTCCCCAGGGTACCACTTATTTGAGACTTGCAGGGGACAGAAGTACCATTTGTGGGTATGTTTAGTGAAGAAGCACTGGCACCGGGGACCTGGTTGGCAGGGTCCCTGTGCACTACAATCAAAACCACATCAAATGCCCGGAAAAAAGTGGGGACAATCCATGTCAGGAGGCACTTACAGTGGGCGTCACCTGATGCCGGCAGGACCTTTGATTCCTAGATCAGAGCCTGAGCCCTGTTCCCATAGGCTACGACTCTGAGAGGAATGGTGGGAGTCGCTGGACCTTACAAAATACCAAAAATGGGGAAGGAGAGAGAAGCGGAGATTCATTCGGCTTCCCAAGTTAGTAATATCTGAAAAAGACACGTTAATGACAGATTCCTTACCTTAGAATATCCCCAGGCGTCAGGCTGGATCTGGAAAGTTTTTGCGTAGCAGTACCCTTGCGCGTCGGTAGGCGGCGTCGTGCGGCTCCGCGTCCGTCGTCGTGGTCGCCGGGATGACGTCGCGGGCAGCCCCTGCGCGCTGACGTCAGTTATTCTTTTTCCGCGCCAGTAAGCGCAGATCCGGGAAGAGCAGTGCCCTAGTCAATTTTTGACTAACTTTTTTGTGAATTTTTTCACCGTTTCTTTTCGAGTCTATCGACTCCTAGGTGTCGTAGGGATGCCCGGCTTCAAGCCATGCGACGCCTGTGGTCGAATGATGTCGATCACAGACCCGCATCTAGTGTGTCTTCTGTCTCGGCCGAGACCATGACACGAAATCGTGCCCTGACTGCCAGAAACTTCACCCGAAGGCTTTGCGAGAGCGGTCTCGAAAGCTACTCGAGGTCCGGCAGTCGGCTCCGCGTCGCACCAAGCCCCGGTCCCGGGAGAGGTCGAGGGGCCGGTCGCGGAGTCCCCGCCGGTCGTCGGAGTCCAAGTCTTCGCGCTCCTCGGGTAAGTCGAAGCACAAAAAGTCTAAGAAGCATCATCGCTCTAAGACTTCGCCTCGCCGATCTCGCGACTCGGCTGAGGCCCCTGTGTGCACCGTCCCCGCGGCCCCGGACGTGCCTGTGGAGCCGCCCCCGCATTACCCGTCCTTTCCGGGTTCGGGGGCGACTCCGGCCGAAATACAGGAATTCCTGTCGGCCATGGCCCTCCTCTTCGGGCCTCAAGGTCCCTCCGGTGCGCCTTCGGGCCCCGCGGACCCTGATGGGGTTGCTCCAGCGTCGCCGGCGACTCCGGTCCCGGCACCGCCTGTCCCGCCAGCCTTCATCCCGGCCTCTATCCCGGCTCCGGTGGTACCGCAACCCCCATCGACGCCGGTTGACCTGCCGACGCCGATGTCCCCGGTGCCGTTCCTGACGCCGTCCGGGGCTCCGGACGGCGTCGTTCCCCGCCTCTCTCCGGCTCCGGACATGGAGCCGGACCGACGTCGCTCGACGCCGGCTCCGGCGCCGATGAGACCTTGGATCCCAAATGTCCCCATATTTTTAACCAGAGGAGGACCAAGAGAGCTGGGAGGGGTCGGAAGACCCTCTCACACAACAGTGTGAGTATGATCAGGACTGGGCTGAGGAACTTGGGGATGCCAGTGGTCTAGACACTTCCCCTGACACTGGCATGCTGTCTCCTCCCGTGGCTACGGAGGAGGGAGCTAATTTCGTAACGGTGTTGCGTAGAGCAGCTGGAGCCTTGCATCTCCAATTGCCTACTGTGGCTGTCAGGACTAATCTCCTGACGGAAGTGCTTCAGCCGGCAGCTTCCTCCACGGAGACTGTGCTGCCGTTTAATGATGCACTCACTGACGTTCTTTTGGGCGCCTGGTCCAAGCCCACCACAGGGGCTCCTGTGGATAGGAACGTGGCCCGACGCCATCGCCCTGCTCCGGACGACCCCTTGTTTCTCTCCCAACATCCCACCCCCGAGAGCTTGGTTGTCCAAGCCTCTGCCTCCCAAACCGCCTTCCCTACCGCCCCTCCGGATAGGAAATCCAAACGCCTGGACCAATTTGGGAAGAAGGCTTTTTCTTCCTCCAGTGCTGGCTTGCGGTCCATCAACACCGCTTGCCTTTTGGGCCGATATACCCACTCCCTGTGGGATTCGGTGGCGGCTGTTTTGCCACAGTGTTCTGAGAAGGTCCAGACACTGCTTACCCGCGCCATTGCAGAAGGAAGAGATGCGGCTAAATACACCATATGTTGTGGCCTTGATACCGCCGACTCGCTGGGCAGATCGCTTGCAACGACGATGGCGCTACGTCGCCACGATTGGCTGAGGACAACTGGTTTCTCGGGTGATGTCCAGAATACACTCATGGACATGCCCTTTGATGGAGTCGGTCTTTTTGGTTCCAAAGCAGACCATGCGCTGGAGCGTTTTAAGGACTCACAGGCTACTGCCAAGTCCCTGGGCCTTTCTGTTGTGCGCCCTCCGCAAACCTCTACTTTTCGCCCCTTTCGTGGCCACGGAAGGGGCGCCCAGTCACGTCAGCTGCCCAGCCACCGGCACGCGCAGCAAGCGTCTTCGCGTGGCCGAGGACGTGGATACCGCCGTGGCGGTTCGGGCAACCAGCGTGCGGGTCAGGCCACTACCTCCAACCCGTCCGCGGCCTCCAAGCCCTCCTAGTCCTTCCTTTCAGGTGCACAGCACGCCAGTAGGGGGCAGGGTCCGCCATCACCTTCACCACTGGCGTCCCATCACCTCGGACAGGTGGGTCTTAGACATTGTCCGAAGGGGCTACTCCCTCCCCTTCGAGACCACCCCCCCCCAGCCCTGCCACCTCAATTCCACCGCATGTCAGGGGATCACTTGGTGCTTCTACAGAAGGAAGTCACGGCCCTCTTGGCCAAGAGGGCCATCGAGCATGTTCCGACCCCAGAAGTAGGACGTGGTTGCTACTCCCACTACTTTCTGGTGCCCAAAAGGACAAGGACATGCGTCCTATCTTGGACCTCCGGAACGTCAATCGCTTCCTCCGGAAGGAGAAGTTCAAGATGCTCACCCTAGCTCAGGTCTTGACTGTCCTCGACCCTGGAGACTGGATGGTAGCGTTAGACTTACAGGACGCTTATTTCCACATCCCCGTTCTGCCGGCCCACCGGCGTTACCTACGGTTCACGGTAGGCCTCGAGCATTTTCAGTTCACCGTGCTCCCCTTTGGCCTTACCAGTGCCCCTCGGGTGTTCACGAAAGTGATGGCGGTGGTCGCAGCTCATCTGCGCCGGGCAGGGGTTCCAGTATTCCCCTACCTCGACGACTGGCTGCTGAAGGCGGGCTCGTCCCAGGCAGTCGTCTCCCACCTCCAGACTACGGCCGAACTCCTGCACTCGCTGGGGTTCTCCATCAATGCGCCGAAGTCGCATCTGATTCCTTCTCCACAGCTCCTTTTCATCGGAGCAGTTCTGGACACGACGCAGTTTCGGGCCTCTCCTCCCGAACGGCGAGTCCGGGATATTCAGGCTATGATTCCGATCTTTCAGCCTTTATACTGGGTTTCGGTACGTATGACCCTGAGGCTGCTGGGCCTCATGGCCTCCTGCATCCTGCTGGTCGATCATGCCAGATGGCATATGCGGGCTCTGCAGTGGGACCTGAAGTTCCAGTGGGCGCAGCACCAGGGCAACCTGTCCGATCAAGTCCAGATCTCGGAGGGGGCTGCAAAACAGTTGCAGTGGTGGCTCTCGAACCGGCAATGGGTCATGGGCAGATCCCTCTCCCTTCCCCAGCCAGAGCACACAGTTGTGACGGACGCGTCCCTTCTGGGATGGGGCGGTCACATGGGAGAGGCGGAGATCAGAGGCCTCTGGTCTCCAGCGGAGTCCCGGCTCCATATCAACCTTCTGGCGCTCCGGGCGATCCGACTTGCACTCAAGGCATTCCTTCCCTCTGTCAAAGGGAAGGTGGTGCAGGTGTTCACAGACAACACCACCGCCATGTGGTACTGCAACAAACAAGGCGGGGTGGGGTCGTGGACCCTCTGTCAGGAGGCTCTGCGCCTCTGGACATGGCTGGAACATCAGGGCATGTTCCTGATGGTTCAACACCTGTCAGGTTCCCTGAACGCCAGGGCGGACAAACTCAGCCGCAGGTGCATGATGGATCACGAATGGCGTCTTCACTCGGAAGTGGCGCAAGGTCTCTTTCTGCAGTGGGGAGAGCCTTGGTTAGATCTATTCGCCACCGAAGAGAACGCGCAATGTCGTCAGTTCTGCGCGTTGGAATTTCCAAGGCGGCACTCGCCTGCGACGCTTTTCGTCGCGAGTGGATTTGTGGTCTGTTGTACGCCTTTCCGCCTATACCACTTCTACCCAGAGTGTTGAAGAAGATTCGGCGCGACCGGGCCCAAGTCATCCTTGTGGCTCCGGACTGGGCTCGAAGAGTATGGTAACCCGAGCTACTCAGTATGAGCGTCGATCCCCCGATCCGTCTGCCTCTTCGGGAGGATCTTCTGTCGCAGCAGCAGGGGACGGTCCTCCACCCGAACCTGTCCAGCCTCCACCTGCTTGCGTGGAGATTGAGCGGCGGCAGTTGATTCCTTTCGACTTGCCTCCCGAAGATTGTGATGTGATTCTGGCAGCCAGGCGTCCCTCCATTAAGGTGGTATACGCCTGCAGGTGGAACAAGTTTGTGGCATGGTGCACAGCAAAGGCTGTGAATCCCCTCTCTGCCCCTCTTTCTGAGGTTCTTCTGTTCCTTCTTTCACTGGCCCAACAGGGTTCTGCCCTGGGTACCATCAAGGGCTATCTTTGTGCCATTTCAGCCTTCCTCAGGCTTCCTGATCAGCCCTCCCTTTTTAAGTCCCCTGTTAACAGATTCCTTAAAGGCATTACACACCTCTTCCCTCCTGTTCCGTTTGTGATGCCTCAGTGGGACTTGAACTTGGTTCTTACCTTTCTCATGTGCGCTCCCTTTGAGCCTGTACATAACTGTCCTCTTCGTCTTCTGACTCTGAAGACAGCCTTTCTGGTGGCCATCACCTCCGCTCGGCGGGTGAGTGAGCTCCAGGCTCTGTCATGCAAACCTCCCTTTCTGTCTGTACATCCAGACAAGGTTGTTCTTCGGACGCTTCCGTCCTTCTTGCCAAAGGTGGTTACTGCCTTCCACATTGGGCAGACCATCACTTTGCCCTCCTTCTTTCCGCCTCCGCATCCTTCCAGAGAGGAAGAGAGGCTCCACCGTCTGGACCCAAAACGTGCGCTTTCCTTTTATATCAACCGCACACAACACTTCCGGGTGGATGACCAGCTCTTTGTTGGCTACGTGGGCGCCAAAAAAGGTCGGGCGGTGCACAAGAGCATCTCCCGCTGGGTCACCTTGTGTATCAAAGCCTGCTATTCTTTGGCTAAGAAGGAGCCTCCTGTTGGGCTGCGTGCCCATTCCACCAGGGCAACGGCTGCTACCACGGCTTTGGGCCGCGGTGTTCCGCTGCAGGATATCTGTCAGGCAGCTACGTGGGCCTCGCTGCACACGTTTACAAAGCATTACTGCCTTGACAGTCGGGTCCGGAGGGACGGCTTCTTTGGCCGTTCTGTCCTCCGGGACTTCCTTGTCTGATCTTTGTTCGCAGACCCACCACCGGGTTTGGTATTGCTGGGGTATCTATTCTAAGGTAAGGAATCTGTCACTAACGTGTCTCTTTCAGATGCACAAGTTACTAACTTGTGTAACGATATATCTGTAAGAGACAGTAGTTAGTGACAGATTCCTACCGCCCACCCATCCTCCCCGTTCTGCGAACTGATTTCTAGGGTTAAGGACATCCCTTTCAGGGCCCTAGTATTTTTCAGACACCTATGTCAGCTTCTTGCATGGCTCTGCGTTCCTGGCGCGGAAAGTCGTGTACAGAACTGACGTCAGCGCAGCAGGGCGGCGTCTAAGTACTGCCCGCGACGTCATCCCGCCGACGACGGACGCGGAGCCGCACGACGCCGCCAACCGACGCGCAAGGGTACTGCTACGCAAAAACTTTCCGGATCCAGCCTGGGGATATTCTAAGGTAAGGAATCTGTCACGAACTACTATCTCTTACAGATATATCGTTACACAAGTTAGTAACTTGTGCCTTATGATCAACGGGTAATGAATCACTTGTCAGTATTTGTAGGAAGCTGGCTCTGCACACTATACCTCACTTTGGTATAGTATATACAGAGTCCAGTGGAACCCCAAAGGTAGGCAGAGGTAAAGTTAAATAGCACCTTACTTTCCATTTGTAGTAGTGTGGTCGAGCAGTAAGGCAGTATCAGAGAACAGTGTTCAGCATTTGTTGTACACACTCAGTCAGCAAATGAATTCACACACTCAAAGACTGAACTTCAGACCAATTGTTTTGTATCAAAAATATTCTATCTGATAGAGACTACTAGCCGCAGATTCCTTAACGTAGAATTATCCCCAGGCGTGATACTGGACCCGGTAAACTTTCTTGCCCCAGCATCTCTGCGCGCCGGGGGGCGGTACCACGTGACTCCGCCCTGACGTTGTCCGCGGGCGTGACATCAGCGAGGTCACATAAGCCCCGCCGCGCTGACATCAGTTTCCTTTTCCGCGTGCAATGCGGATCCGGAATAGTGTCCCTGGCCTGTTTTCAGGCCTTCTTTTACGCTTTGTGTTGTGGAACAGTGTGCGAATGCCTTCGGGCTTCAAGACCTGTACCTCTTGTGCGCGTCAGATGTCGGCGACGGACCCTCACCCTATTTGCATGTGGTGTCTGGGCGAGCACCATGACTCTAAGGACTGCGACGCTTGCCAGCATCTGAAGCCGAAGTCCCGGCGGGAGCGCCGGATGAAGCTCCTGTCGGCCCGCTTGTCAAGATCGGTGTCGTCGCCGCGTCCATCCCCCGCGGAAGGGCCCAGGAACCGCCGCCTCCGACATCGTCCTTCACCGAGGCCCCAGGGGCGTCGCTCGCCCGCCGGTAAGTCTTATAGCTTGTCCCCGAGGCCTGGTCCTCGTTCTGCGGAGGGCGCGGGTTCTCCTCGGGACATGCGGCCTCGTTCGTCGCCGCCATTTCCTGGCGATGAGGGCCCAAATGGGGGCCTATGCTGCGGCTCTGCAGGCTTCCTTGGCCCCTCCTCCTCCTCCTCCTCTTCCTCCTCTTCCTGAGACGTCCGCGGA
This sequence comes from Calotriton arnoldi, assembly GCA_963921515.1. Taxonomy (NCBI): domain Eukaryota; kingdom Metazoa; phylum Chordata; class Amphibia; order Caudata; family Salamandridae; genus Calotriton; species Calotriton arnoldi. Next base: position 218,074 of record CAWUFW010009449.1, on the reverse strand, counting down.
TCACTTGCCATGTGCGGGGCCTTCCGCGGCTGCTCCGGCGCCGACTGGTTCAGCTCCAGGTTTTGGGGGTGTGGTGTCGTCGGGGTGCGGCCCTACGGGGTTCCCCTCTTCGGCCTAGGCGCCTCTGCCTCGCCGCAAACCCCTGCGGGGGTGTGGTGTTGCAGGAGGTTGCCGGGACTCGCGGTTCGTCCCCGAGTCCCCCTCGGTCCTCTGAGCAGGCGGAGGCCTTGCCGGAGGCCGAGCCGACGCTGCTCAGGCGCCGACGGCTGTCGGCGCCGCGAGTGCTGGCTAGGGGCCGGGGCGTTTCCCCGGGTCCCTCTCGGCCCTCCGTGCAGGCGGCTGCCTCGTCGGAGGTCGAGTCGGCGTCTTTTCGGCGCCGTTCTTTAGCCACCCCGGCTCCGACCCCGCCCCATTCTCCTGGGGCGCAAGTGATGGTGGGGGTCGACTCGGCGTCCCCGGTGTCAGCACCGGCGCCGGTCGACGTCGCGCCTGTGGCGGACTCCACGGCGCCGTGCCGGCGTCGGGTCGTCGACTCGTCTCTAGAGGTCCCCTCCTCTCCGGAGGTTTGTCACCTTTTTGTCTCCTCTTCCCCGGAGATGGGCCACCGCGTTGTTGCTTTTTATCCGGCGTCTTCCAGGGAGGGCTCTTCGCCGTCCCTGCGATCTCGGCCTGCCCCGGAGGCGCCTCAGGCCCCCCACTCGTCCGTGGGTCCTCCATTCAGGGGCTGGCCGTTTTTTCCTCCAGCTGGACTCTGGTATGGCCGGCTTAGTTTACAGCCATCTCCCACGGAGGAATTGCTCTCTTCCCCCACGGCGCCCTACGGAGACGGGTGCGGCTTTTGTCCGGGCCATTTCCACGGCCGCTGGCATTTTGCGCATGGGCGACCCCGGCACCCCATTCCCTACGGACCATCTGTTAGAGGTGCTCCATCAGGGCTCTGGTGGACGGGAGCTGCTTCTTCCATTCGAACTTCACTCCATACTTCTCTTCTGGGGGCGTCTTGCCACGGGTGATCCCGTGCCTCAGCCGCTCCTACATCGCCATCGCCCTGCTCTGCACGATCCAGTCTGCCTTTCTTTCCACCCTTCTACACAGGGCCCTCTTCTGCAGACTGCTTTTCCTTCCCTGCCCTTGGTGTTTCCTCCGTCACGGGAGGCCCGGTGCTTGGATTCGTGGGGGCGTCACATCTTCGCTTCCTCTAGTGCTGCTTTGCGAGCGCTCAACACACTTTGTGTGTTGGCCAGGGCTACTTCCAGTCTGTGGGATTCCGTGGAGTCCCTTCTGTCTGTTGCCTCCCCCGAAGGTGTCCGTGCTGACCGTTGGATGGCCGGGAGTTGGCAGAGTTTATTCTTCGTTCAGCCTTAGATGTTTCTGATGCTCTCGGCCGCGCCATGGCAAGTTCAGTAGCTCTCCGTCGCCATGCTTGGTTGAGGGATAGCGTTTTTCCAGAGAATATTAGGGAGCGTCTGGTTGACCTGCCTTTTGATGTGGTTCTTTTGTTTAACACCCATGCGGACTCCGCCATTCAGCGGCTTCTTGCGGGGCTCGGACCTCCTCCCCCTCCGTAAACTTGGCTTGTCGGTCCTCTGGTGCCTTATGGGAGGCGTTATCCCACCTTTTTTCTTGGGGGTCTAGTGCTTTGCTTGGCCCGGTTGTGTGTTCCGTGTGGTTTGGCGTGCCTTCGGGGTCCTTAGGTTGGCCCCTCTGTACTGTTGGCTGCTGGTACGGCCTCCTTTTGGCTTCTGTGTCTTTTTTGGCTGATTGACAAGCAGTCTGTGGTTTTACCCGCAGGTCCCTTATGTTGTCCTCTGCTTCGGAATTTTTTCCTAAGAGGTGTTCCCGTGTTTTCCTTGGGACGTATCATGCCCTAAGTGGGGTACTTGTAGCTATTACATAGCTCTGTCCTACGCTGGGGAGGTGTGGATGCCCTTTTTCGGGTTCCTTGCCTTTCCTGGCATCACTGTATACCGCTGGTGTGGTCTCTTTTGCCTTTTTCTTGGTGCAGCTTACGCTGCTCCAACGTCTGTCATTCTCAGTGTTCGCTACATCGCTAGGCCAGCCTGGCATGCTGTCTACGGCATCGTGTTGTGGCGTTTCCGCCTTCCTGTCCGGTGTTTCGGCCTGGTCCTCTGTCTGGTGTTCCGGGGGGGCTACGTTTCTTCTGGCTTTCCTGTGCTCTGGTTGCCGGCTGGTCCGTCCTCCGTGTCTCTCCTCTTTCTCTTCTGCCTGGTCCCACTGCTTTCGTGGGCCGGTGTGTGAGACTCTGGCACGGCCCCCCTTTGGGGATTGTTCTGGATTTCCCTGGCCACTGTCCTCGCCTTGCGCCTGGCTTGTTCTGGGTATACTGCTCCATGGTGTTGCCGGCTGCGCATGCCTGCTTGTTATGGTCCACCGCCGTGGCCCTTGGTGTGTTCCCTTGTGCCCCTGCCTCTTGTTCTGCTGGGGCTTTGCGCACCTGTGCCTTCTTCTTCGCCTGCGCCTTTTGGTTGTGGAGTCGCTCCTGCCTTGTCCGCTGCCTTGCAGCTGATGTCTGTTCAGCTGCCCCATATCGCTGTGTCTTCCTACGGCAGGCTCTGCCTCCGGTTCTACCTCTTCTCCCTGGAGTTTGGGGTGGTTCTTTTCTTCCTTGGTGCTCCTCTGGCGCTGTCTGCCCCTACGGGGTTTTCTGGCGGTTGTCCCTTGGATGGGCTTGGGTTTTCCTGGCCTTCCCTTCGCCTCGTTCTTGCTTACTTCTGCTTGGTGAGGGCTGGGCCGCCCTTCTTGTCCCTGTGACACATCCCCTGCTGGGGCCCTGTGTTCTTCCAAGCTGGTGAGATTCTCTCGCAGGCCCTCCTCCCCTCTGGGTATGGCTAGGGTATCTATTCTACGTTGAGGAATCTGCGGCTAGTAGTTTCTATCAGATGTACAAGTTACTTACCTTCGGTAACGATGTATCTGGTAGAGACGATTCTAGCCGCAGATTCCTTCACGACCCGCCCTTCCTCCCCGTTCTGCGAGGACCTTCTGTTTGGTCTTCTGCACTCCTCCCTCCGGGTGGCTTGTCTTCTGTGGGGGTATGCTTCGCCTCCTCCCGGACAGGATGCTTCGTTCTGTTTGATTGTTCCACCCCTTCCTTTCTGATCCAGGTCGGTTGGTTCATGTGTGCTTCTGCCTCCATCCACTTTGGTTTTTTCTCCAAGTGTAGGGGCCTCCTTGACTCTTCTCCTTTTACTGGCTTGGGGTTTCTGCTTCCTTTGCAGTTCTCTGCGTTGGTTTTTTTTTTTTTTGCTTGTACCTCGGCCCTTTCGCTCCTTTCAGGGGATACGGCCCTCCTTGATGGGGTCGTCTGGGGGTGAATTGCTGTTACTCCTCTTTCGGGCTTGTTGCCCCTTCACTGTTGTGGATTGTGATTGCAGATTCTCTCTCTCTCTCTCTCTCTCTCTCTCTCTCTCTCTCTCTCTCTCTCTCTCTCTCTCTCTCTCTCTCTCTCTCTCTCTCTCTCTCTCTCTCTCTCTCTCTCTCTCTCTCTCTCTCTCTCTCTCTCTCTACCTTAGTGCTTGGCACTTTTCCAATTGGTGCTGTTCCTCACCTTTCGTTTCTCTTCTTTTTCACTGATTTTTCGCACACTGTTCCCATACACTCCACAGTTTTGTTTGTGATGGCTTCACGTTGTGGCGCGGAAAAGTTCTCGGAAGAAAACTGATGTCAGCGCGCCGGGGCTTATGTGACCTTGCTGACGTCACGCCCGCGGACGACGTCAGGGCGGAGTCACGTGGTACCGCCCCCCGGCGCGCAGAGATGCTGGGGCAAAGAAAGTTTTCCGGGTCCAGTCTCACGCCTGGGGATAATTCTAAGTTAAGGAATCTGCGGCTAGAATAGTCTCTACCAGATACATCGTTACCGAAGGTAAGTAACTTGTACTTTAGGTATTTTATTTTCTAGAACCAAGCAAGCCTGGCACAGGTAAGTGATAAGTACTTTGCAGTAAATATACAGTTGTAATACAGTTTGGATTTGTAATAGTATATGCACTTTGTTTTGACTTACAGTATGGTTTCAGAGAAATGCAATACTTTGTAAATCTGAAAGAGACACGTTAGTGATAGATTCCTTACCTTAGAATATCCCCAGGCGGCGTCGTCGTCGTACGGCTCCGCGTACGTCGCTGGCGTGGTAGCCGCCAAGATGTCGTCGGAGCTACTTAGACGCGCCCACGCGCGCTGACGTCAGTTCTTTCTTTTTCTGCGCCAGCAAGCGCAGATCCGAGAGAGAGTGGTACTCCTAGTTAATATTTTAACTTGGTTTCTAAGAACTTGTTTCTCTTGTTTTGTCGAGTACTCGACCTGGTGCAGTAGGGATGCCTGGGTTTAAGTCCTGTAGGACCTGCCGTCAGAACTTGTCGGTGGCGGACCCGCACGACGTGTGTCACTTCTGCTTGGGGCACGCCCATTACCCCGAGGCATGCCCCGATTGTTGGGCCATGGCGACGAAAGCTTTGCGGGAGCATTCCCGAAAGTTGTTGGAGGCCCGGCAATCGGTTCCGTGCCGATCAAGGTCCCGCTCCGGTGGGAGGTCGGAGGACCGGTCGCGGAACCGACACCATCGTTCGTCGGAATCGGGGACAGGTAAGTCGTGGCGCCATAGGAAGTCGAATAAGCGATGTCCCTCTTCGTCCACCCCTCACCGGTCGCGGGACACAGTGGAGAGGGCGGGTGGTCACTCCCCTGCGGCTCCGATGGAGCCTCCGTTGTTGCCTGCGGCCTTCCCGCCTTTCCAGGGCTCGCACGCGACTCCGGAAAAAATACAGGTTTTCCTGTTGGCCATGGGCCGTTTGTTTGCCCCATCGGGTCTCTCCGGCGCGCCTTCAGGCCCCGTGAACCCGTTGGGTGGTTCTGCCCCCGTGCCGCCGCCTTTGGCCCCGGCTACGCCGGCAAGATACCCTGGAGCGCCGTTGGCTCCGGCCTCGGCGCCGCCGTTGGCTCCGGCCACGGCGCCGTTGCCTCCACGGCCGGGCTACGTCGAGCCTGGATTGGCTCTTCTCCACCCCTTCCTAGTCCGGAAGGGGCAATTTTATCCCTTTCCCCGGGCTTCTCGTCCTTCTCGGCCTCTCAAACAGCCCACGGACGACGGCAAAGACTGGGAGGGGTCTGAGGACCCTCTCACAGCTCAGTGTGCGGATGATTCAGGGGGATGACATTGGGGAGGATCCAGGCAATCTGGATTTTTCTCTGGTAAACTGTTCCCCTTCTTCCGTGGCTACGGAAGAGGTTGGAATATTTTATGTGGTGTTACATGGGGCAGCCGGGGCTCTTCACCTCGAGCTCCCGACAGTGCCTATCAGCACCAATCTCCTCTGAAGTGTTGCACACAATAGCCTCCTCGGCGGAGCCGCTACTGCCCCTTTCACAACGCACTTCCAGACGTTTCTTTACACGCCTGGTTAAAACCACTAGAGCAGTTGGACAAACCGATCTTCCACTTCCGCCACTTAGATTGCGGTCGGTGACTGCTGCTTGCCTTTTGGGTCCCTGTTCCCACACTGTGTGGGACACCGTGGCGTCGGTGCTGTCTCACTGTCCGGCGGAGGCTCGGGCGGGGCTGTCCCAAGCCATTACCGAGGGGAGAGATGCGGCATAATTCTCTATCCGTTGTGGCCTTCACACCGCTGAGTCCCTCGCCTGGGCAAATTCCACAAAAGGGGCACTCCGCCGTTAAGCCTGGCTCAGAAGGCTTCTCGGGAGAGGTCAGGACCACCTTATTAGGCATGCCCTTTGATGGCACGCACTTCCTTCGTGACAAAGCGCATTGCACGTTGGCACGCTTTAAGGACTCCCGGGCAACGGCCCAGTCCTTGGGCCTTTCCGCCACGTGCAGTCTCAGCGCAGCCGTGGACGGGGGTCCCCCTGCGGTGGGTCACGGGGCCAGCGGGCGGGTCAGTCCAACACTGCCCCGGTCGCCACGGCCTCCAAACCTTCTTAGTCCAGTGTTTCAGGCCCACCTCACGCCAGTGGGCGGCAGGATTTACCATCGCCTCCTCCACTGGCGCACCGTCACTTCGGACGAGTGGGTTCTGCAGATAGTCCGAAAGGGCTCCTCCCTCCCCTTCGAGACTACCCCTCCAACCCTGCCTACTCCGTTCCACCACATGTCGGGGGCTCACTTTGAACTTCTCCAGCAGGAAGTTGAGGCCCTCTTGGCCACGGGGGCCATCGAGCGCGTTCCAACGCCCACAGTGGGTCGTGGTTATCATTTCCCACTACTTCTTGCTTCCAAAGAAGGACACAGGTATGCGTCCTCTCTTAGCCCTCCGGAATGTCAATCGCTTCCTCGGGACGGAGAAGTCCAGGATGCTTATTTCCCCTAAGACGCTCCTCTTCATCGGAGTGGTTCTGGACACAGCGCAATTTTGGGTTTCTCCTCCCAAAATGCAAGTCTGGGACATTCGGGCTATAATTCCGATCTTTCAGCCCTTGTCCTGGGTTTCGGTCAAAACCACACTGAGGCTGCTGGCCCTCATCACATCCTGCATCTTGCTGATCCCTCAATCCAATTGATGTATGCGGGCTCTACGGTGGGACCTGAAGTTCCAGTGGACGCAGCATCAGGGACACCTGTCCGTCTACGTCCGGATCTCGGAGGGCACTGCACAACACTTGCAGTGGTGGCTCCCGAACCAGCGTTGGGTCAGCAAATCCCTCTCCCTTCCCCAACCGGAGCACACAGTGGTGACGGACGCGTCCCTCCTGGGATGGGGCGGCCACATGGGAGAGGCGGAGATCAGAGGCCTATAGTCTCCGGCGGAGTCCAAGCTCCATATCTACCTTTTTGGAGCTCAGGGCGATCCTACTTGCACTGAAAGCATTCCTTCCCTCTGTCAAAGGGAAGGTGGTGCAGGTGTTCACGGACAACTCCACCGCCATGTGGTACTGCAACAAGCAGGGCGGGGTGGGGTCGTGGACCCTATGTCAGGAGGCTCTACGTCTCTGGACGTGTCTGGAACGTCAAGGCATTTCCTTGGCGGTTCAACACCTGGCAGGTACCCTAAACGCCAGGGTGGACGAACTCAGCCGTAGGTGCATGTTGGATCACGAATGGCGTCTTCACTCAGAGGTGGCACAAGGTCTCTTTCAACAGTGGGGAGAGCCTTGGTTAGATCTATTCTCCACCAAGAGAACGCGCAATGTCAGCAGTTCTGCGCGTTGGGAGTTTCCAAGGCGGCACTCGCTCGGCGACTCTTTTCGTCGCGAGTGGAGTTCCGGTCTGTTGTACGCCTTTCTGCCTATACCACTTCTACCCAGAGTGCTGAAGATCAGACGCGACCGGGCCCAAGTCATTCTTGTGGCGCCGCACTGGGCTCAAAGTTTGGTATCCCGAGCTACTCAGTATAAGCGTGGATCCCCCGATCCCACGGCCTCTTCGGGAGGATCCCCTGTCGCAGCAACAGGGGACGGTCCTCCACCCGAACCTGTCCAGCCTCCACCTCCTTGCGTGGAGATTGAGCGGCGACAACTGATTCCATTTGACTTGCCTCCTGAAGTCTGTAATGTGATTCTGGCAGCCAGGCGTCCCTCCACTAAAACGGTATACGCCTGTCGGTGGAAAAAAAAATAATAATTTGTCATGGTGCACAGCGAAAGCTGTAGATCCTCTTGCTGCCCCTCTTTCTGAAGTCCTATTGTTCCTTCTCTCTTTGGCCCAGCAAGGCTCTGCTCTGGGCACTATCAAGGGCTACCTTTCTGCTCTTCAGCCTTTCTTAGGCTGCCTGATCAGCCCTCTCTTCAAGTCCCCTGTTAACAGATTTCTCAAAGGCATTACTCACCTTTTTCCCTCCTGTTCCTTTTGTCATGCCTCAGTGGGACTTGAACCTGGGTCTCACATACTTAATGTGCGCTCCCTTTGAGCCTCTTCATAACTGTCCTTTGCGGTTATTGATTTTAAAAACTGTCTTCCTGGTGGCCATCCCTTCCGCTCGCGGGTGAGTGAGCTCCATGCTCTTTCCTGTAAATCTCCTTTCCTGGCGATTCATCCGGACAAGGTTGTGCTTCGACCGCGTCCCTCCTTTCTACCAAAAGTAGTCTCTGCCTTTCATCTCGGGCAAACTGTGACTCTGCCCACTTTCTTTCCGCCTCCGCACCCTTCAAGAGAAAAAAACAGGCTCCACCGTCTGGACCCAAAACGTGCGCTTTCGTTCTATCTCAACCACACACAGCAGTTCCGGGTGGATGACCAGCTCTTTGTTGGCTACGTGGGCGCCAAGAAAGGCCGGGCTGTGCACAACAGAACTATCTCACGATGGGTTGTCTTGTGCATTAAAGCCTGTTACTCTCTGGCTAAAAAGAAACCTCCGGTTGGGCTGCGCGCCTATTCTACCAGGGCAACAGCAGCTACTACAGCATTGGGACGCAGTGTCCCCCCTGCAAGACATCTGTCAGGCGGCTACTTGGGCCTCGTTGCATACTTTCACTAAGCACTATTGCCTTGACAGTCCGGTCCGGAGAGACGGCTTCTTTCGCCGTTCAGTTCTCCGTGACTTTCTGGTGTAATCTCACTTCGCAGACCCACCACCGGGGTTGGTATTGCTTGGGTATGTATTCTAAGGTAAGGAATCTATCACTAACGTGTCTCTTTCAGATGCACAAGTTACTTGTGTAACGATATATCTGTAAGAGACATTAGTTAGTGATAGATTCCTTACCGCCCGCCCATCCTCCCCGTTCTGCGAACTGTTCTCTAGGGTTCAGGTCATCCCTTTCAGGGCCCTAGTTCTATTGCACCAGTAGTCGGTCTCTGGCATGGCTCTGCGCTCCTAGCACGGAAAAGTTGTGTAAAGAACTGACGTAGGCGCGCGTGGGCGCGTCTAAGTAGCTCCGACGTCATCTCGGCAGCTACCACGCCAGCGACTTACGCGGAGCCGTACAACGACGCCTACCGACGCGCAGGGGTACTGCTGACACAACTTTCCGGATCCAGTCTGACGCCTGGGGATATTCTAAGGTAGGGAATCTATCACTAACTAATGTCTCTTACAGATATATCGTTACACAAGTAAGTAACTTCTGCATATAGTACATAGACTTGAATGGGCTTTTCAGTAAAATTACAGATAAGTTACTTTTGAGATTAATTTTCTTACTCAGAGTAGTATACCTGGATACTACTCTGGGACATTTCCTGCAAACAGGTAAGTAAAATCGTTTTTGTTAGTGCAATTTTAAAGAATTTCTTAAGGTTTTCAAACTCCACACTTAGAAACTTTTCCAAGAAAAACAGTCAATGTTATCCTATGGAGGAAAATAGTGTTATCGGTTTTGAGGTAAGTATTTGGTATTGGGAGTTGAGGTTCCCTACACTGGTGAAGACACCAATGAGGGTCTTGTCTACTGCAGGAGCTGTAGTAGTCCTAAGGGGAATTGCCTCAGGGTACCTAGTGGCATGATCCACTACCACTAGAATGAATTTGTTCCCTGATGCTGTGGGAGGTTCAAATGGACCCACTATGTCCACACCTACCCTTTCAAAGGGAACCCCCACCCCAGGTAGTGGTATCGGGGGGCCTTTGAGTGTCCACCTGTTTTGCCACTGGCCTGACAGGTGACGCAGGAGCTGACAAACTACTTCACTTGGAAGACTGAGAAAACGGGGTGTATGCCTCCTTGACGGAGGCATACACCCCATTTTCTCAGCAGTACTGAGATCAGATCTTGAACAGTCTTCCAAGACGAAATAAACTATAAACCAATCAGAAGCTGATGTGATTACGGGAAGGATTTGACTCATTGACCATTTCCCTATTTCCTCAAAAATCATAAGGTCTCCGGTACTGGTTTGATCGTAAAGACAAGAGTATCAAGGAAGGTGCCTGTGAATTGGCGGTATTGTTTAAACACTGGAAAAGTGTGAAGATAGATTTTATCTGATTTTATCGTTACAACTATAGATACGGACCACCCAAGGAGGTGTGATCACTAAGATACTTTGTAATTGTATTGTAATTGCATTTGTATAGCGCTTACTACCCCTGACGAGGCGTCTAAGCGCTTTTTCGGCGAGTAGCACGCTACTCCGGGACCCATAGAGGATTAGTGTTGAATTAGTATAGTGAAACATGCAAGTAAATTTTAAGTGGTGGATATGTTAGTCAGTTATTTGGAAGGATAGAAGAGGAAAGGTGGTTTGTATTTATATAGCGCTTCTAACCCCTGATGGGGGTATTGAATCGCTTTTTTGGCGAGTAGCACGCTACTTCGGAAACCCATAAAGGATTAGTGGTGAATTAGTATGGTGAAATATGAAAGTAATTTGAGTGGTGGATATTCGTCATTTGGAGTGAGAAGGATAGTGGAGGGATAGAAGGGAAAGAAAGGTTTGCATTCATATAGCGCCTGTTACCCCTGATGGGGTGTTGAAGCGCTTTGTTGGCGAGTAGCACGCTACTCTGGAACCCATAAAGGATTAGTGGTGAATTAGTATAGTGGAATATGGAATTAGAGAAGTGAACATGCTAGTCTGTTATTTTGATTGAAAAGGATAGTGGAGGGATAGAGTGAAGGATTTCTTTTTTAGGTCATAGCAGTAGGAGGAGGCTTTTGGATGAGTAAAAGGGTTTTGGAGGGAAAGAGTCAGAGGGAAGAGTTTAGAAAGGTTTGTTTTGGGGGATTGGTACCGTAAAGGAGGTGTCAGAAGATGCAAGGAGGGGTAGAGTAGGAGAGAGTCAAGAAAGGGTTATTTTGGGGAACATAGTAGTGGTAAGGCGTTTGGGATAAATGAGAGAGTGGGTGTAGAGGATATAATGATAGATGTATAGGGTGAGATAGGGTAGTGAATTGGAAAGAGTATCTGAAAGAGACACGTTAGTGATAGATTCCTTACCTTAGAATATCCCCAGGCGTCAGGCTGGATCCGGAAAAGTTTTGCGTAGCAGTACCCTTGCGCGTCGGTGGCGGCGTCGTGCGGCTCCGCGTCCGTCGTCGGCGTCGTGATCGCCGGGATGACGTCGCGGGCAGTACTTAGACGCCGCCCCTGCGCGCTGACGTCAGTTCTTCTTTTCCGCGCCAGCAAGCGCAGATCCGGGAAGAGCAGTGCCCTGGTCAATTTTTGACCATACTTTTTGGTGATTTTTTCACTGTTTTTTCCATCTTTAAGGTGTCGTAGGGATGCCCGGCTTCAAGCGATGCGGCGCCTGTGCGCGGATGATGTCCGTCACCGACCCGCATTGGGAGTGTCTCTTCTGCCTCGGCCGAGGCCACGACACCGAGTCTTGTCCCGAATGCCAGGCCCTCAACCCGAAAGCTTTGCGAGAGCGGTCTCGAAAGCTCCTCGAGGCCCGGCATTCGGCTCCACGGAGGCCCCGGTCGCGTGAGAGGTCCAGGGGTCGCTCGCGGAGTGCACACCGGTCGTCGGCGTCGAAGTCTTCTTCGTCCGGTAAGTCTAAGCACAAGAAGTCCAAGAAGCATCGTCGCTCTCGGACTTCGCCTCGCCGATCTCACGACTCGGCTGAGGCCCCTCCCGGCACCGTCCCCGCCCCCGCGGCCCCGGACTTGCCTGTGGAGTCGCCCCCGTCATACCCGCCCTTCCCGGGTTCGGGGCGGATCCGGCCAAGGTACAGGAGTTCCTGTCGGCCATGGCCCGCCTCTTCGGGCCTTCAGGCCCCTCCGGTGCGCCTTCGGGCCCCGCGGGCCCTGATGGGGTTGCTCCGGCGTCGCCGGCGGCCGGCTCCGGCCCCGGCGTCGCCCGGGACTCCAGCCTCGATCCCGGCTCCGGCTTCGGCCCCGGCCTCGATCCCGGCTCCACAACCCCCATCGACGCCGGTCGACCTCACGACACCTCCGCCGGCGCCGATGTCTCCGGTGCCGTTCTCGACGCCGCCCTGGGCTCCGGGCGGCGTCGTCCCCAGTTCCTTCCGGCTCCGGACATGGACCCGGAGCGACGTCGCTCGGACGCCGGCGCCGATGGGCCCTTGGGTCCCAAATGTCCCTCCTCCTCCTTATTTTGAACCAGAGGAGGACCAGGAGGACTGGGAGGGGTCTGATGACCCTCTGACTCGCAACTGTCAGTATGATGAGGACTGGACAGAGAGTCTAGGGGAGGCCAGTGGTCTGGATACTTCTCCTGACACTGGCATGCTGTCTCCTCCCGTGGCTACGGAGGAGGGGGCCAATTTTGGTACGGTGTTGCGTAGGGCTGCTGGGGCCTTACGTCTCCAGCTCCCTACTTTGACGGTCAAGCCTAACATCTTGACAGAGGTGCTTCAGCCGGCAGCCTCCTCTGCGGAGACTGTGCTGCCGTTTAACGACGCCCTCACAGACGTTCTTTTGGGCGCCTGGTCCAAGCCCAACACAGGGGCTCCTGTGGATCGGAACGTGTCACGACGCCATCGCCCCGCTCCGGGCGACCCCCTGTTTCTTTCTGTCCACCCCACTCCTGAGAGCTTGGTTGTCCAAGCCTCCGCTTCCCAAACCGCCTTCCCTACCGCTCCTCCGGATAGGGAATCCAAACGCCTGGATCAGTTTGGGAAGAAAGGTTTTCTTCCTCCAGTGCTGGCTTGCGGTCCGTTAACACCGCTTGTCTTTTGGGCCGCTATACCCACTCTCTGTGGGATTCGGTGGCGGATGTTTTGCCCCAGTGCCCTGAGGAGGTCCAGGCACTGCTTTCCCGCGCCATTGCGGAAGGAAGGGATGCGGCCAAATACACTATCCGTTGTGGCCTTGACACCGCCGACTCGCTGGGCAGGTCGATTGCAACGACGGTGGCGCTCCGCCGCCACGCCTGGCTGAGAACCACTGGTTTTCAGGGGATGTCCAGAATACTCTCATGGACATGCCCTTTGATGGAGTCGGTCTTTTTGGGTCCAAAGCAGACCATGCGTTGGAGCGCTTTAAGGACTCACGGGCTACTGCCAAGTCCCTGGGCCTTTCTGCTACACGCCCTCCGCTGCCTTCTGCTTTTCGCCCCTATCGTGGCCACGGTAGGGCGCCCCTTCACGTCAGCAGCCCAGCCACCGGCCCGCGCAGCAGGCGTCTTCGCGTGGCCGAGGACGTGGATTCCGCCGTGGCGGATCGGGCAACCAGCGTGCAGGTCAGGCCACCACCTCCAACCCGTCCGCGGCCTCCAAGCCCTCCTAGTCCCTCCTTTCAGGTGCACGGCACGCCAGTAGAGGGCAGGGTCCGCCATCACCTTCCCCACTGGCGCACCATCACCTCGGACAGGTGGGTCTTGGACATTGTCCGAAGGGGCTACTCCCTCCCCTTCGAGACCACCCCCAGCCATGCCACCTCAACTCCACCGCATGTCAGGGGATCACTTGGTGCTTCTACAGAAGGAAGTCACGGCCCTCTTGACCAAGAGGGCCATCGAGCATGTTCCGACCCCAGAAGTAGGGCGTGGTTGCTACTCCCACTACTTTCTGGTGCCCAAAAAGGACAAGGAGGACATGCGTCCTATCTTGGACCTCCGGAACGTCAATCGCTTCCTCCGGAAGGAGAAGTTCAAGATGCTCACCCTAGCTCAGGTCTTGACTGCCCTCGACCCTGGAGACTGGTTGGTAGCGTTGGACTTGCAGGACGCATATTTCCACATCCCCGTCCTGCCGGCCCACCGGCGTTACCTTCGGTTCACGGTAGGCCACGAGCATTTTCAGTTCACCGTGCTCCCCTTTGGCCTTACAAGTGCCCCTCGGGTGTTCACGAAAGTGATGGCGGTGGTCGCGGCTCATCTGCGCCGGGCAGGGGTTTCAGTCTTCCCCTACCTCGACGACTGGCTGCTGAAGGCGGGCTCGTCCCAGGCAGTCGTCTCCCACCTCCAGACTACGGCCGAACTCCTGCACTCGCTGGGGTTCTCCATCAATGTGCCGAAGTCGCATCTGATTCCTTCTCCACAGCTCCTTTTCATCGGAGCAGTTCTGGACACGACGCAGTTTCGGGCCTATCCTCCCGAACGGCGAGTCCGGGATATTCAGGCTATGATTCCGATCTTTCGGCCTTTATCCTGGGTTTCGGTAAGGATGACCCTGAGGCTGCTGGGCCTCATGGCCTCCTGCATCCTGCTGGTCAATCATGCCAGATGGCATATGCGGGCTCTGCAGTGGGACCTGAAGTTCCAGTGGGCGCAGCACCAGGGCAACCTGTCCGATCACGTCCAGATCTCGGAGGGGACTGCAAAACAGTTGCAGTGGTGGCTCTCGAACCGGCAATGGGTCATGGGCAGATCCCTCTCCCTTCCCCAGCCAGAGCATACAGTTGTGACGGACGCGTCCCTTCTGGGATGGGGCGGTCACTTGGGAGAGGCGGAGATCAGAGGCCTCTGGTCTCCGGCGGAGTCCCGGCTCCATATCAACCTTCTGGAGCTCCGGGCGATCCGGCTTGCACTCAAGGCATTCCTTCCCTCTGTCAAAGGGAAGGTAGTGCAGGTGTTCACAGACAACACCACCGCCATGTGGTACTGCAACAAACAGGGCGGGGTGGGGTCTTGGACCCTTTGTCAGGAGGCTCTGCGCCTCTGGACATGGCTGGAACATCAGGGCGTGTTCCTGATGGTTCAACACCTGGCAGGTTCTCTGAACGCCAGGGCGGACGAACTCAGCCGCAGGTGCATGATGGATCACGAATGGCGTCTTCACTCGGAAGTGGCGCAAGGACTCTTTCTACAGTGGGGAGAGCCTTGGTTAGATCTATTCGCCACCGAAGAGAACGCGCAATGTCATCAGTTCTGCGCGTTGGAATTTCCAAGGCGGCACTCGCTCGGCGGCGCTTTTCGTCGCGAGTGGAGTTGCGGTCTGTTGTACGCCTTTCCGCCTATACCACTTCTACCCAGAGTGTTGAAGAAGATTCGGCACGACCGGGCCCAAGTCATTCTTGTGGCTCCGGACTGGGCTCGAAGAGTTTGGTATCCCGAGCTACTCAATATGAGCATAGATCCCCGATCCGTCTGCCTCTTCGGGAGGATCTTCTGTCGCAGCAGCAGGGGACGGTCCTCCACCCGAACCTGTCCAGTCTACACCTGCTTGCGTGGAGATTGAGCGGCGGCAGTTGATTCCTTTCGACTTGCCTCCCGAAGTTTGTGATGTGATTCTGGCAGCCAGGCGTCCCTCCACTAAGGTGGTATACGCCTGCAGGTGGAACAAATTTGTGGCATGGTGCACAGCAAAGGCTGTGGATCCCCTTTCTGCCCCTCTTTCTGAGGTCCTTCTGTTCCTTCTCTCTCTGGCCCAACAGGGTTCTGCCCTGGGTACCATCAAGGGTTATCTTTGTGCTATCTCGGCCTTCCTCAGGCTCCCTGATCAGCCCTCCCTTTTCAAGTCCCCTGTTAACAGGTTCTTAAAAGGCATTACTCACCTCTTCCCTCCTGTTCCGTTTGTAATGCCTCAGTGGGACTTGAACTTGGTTCTTACCTTTTTAATGTGCGCTCCCTTTGAGCCTCTGCATAACTGTCCTCTTCGTCTTCTGACTCTAAAGGCAGCCTTTCTGGTGGCCATCACCTCCGCTCGGCGGGTGAGTGAGCTCCAGGCTCTTTCTTGCAAACCTCCCTTTCTGTCTGTTCATCCAGACAAGGTTGTTCTTCGGACGCGTCCGTCCTTCTTGCCAAAGGTGGTTACTGCTTTCCACATTGGGCAGACCATCACTTTGCCCACCTTCTTTCCGCCTCCGCATCCTTCCAGAGAGGAAGAGAGGCTCCACCGTCTGGACCCAAAACGTGCGCTCTCCTTCTATATCGACCGCACAAAACACTTCCGGGTGGATGACCAGCTCTTTGTTGGCTACGTGGGCGCCAAAACAGGTCGGGCGGTGCACAAGAGGACCATCTCCCGCTGGGTTACCTTGTGCATCAAGACCTGCTATTCTTTGGCTAAGAAGGAGCCTCCTGTTGGGCTGGGTGCCCATTCCACCAGGGCAACGGCTGCTACCACGGCCTTGGGCCGCGGTGTTCCGCTGCCGGTTATCTGTCAGGCAGCTACGTGGGCCTCGCTGCACACGTTTACTAAGCATTACTGCCTTGACAGTCAGGTCCGGAGGGACGGCTTCTTTGGCCGTTCTGTCCTCCAGGACTTCCTTGTCTGATCTTTGTTCGCAGACCCACCACCGGGGTTGGTATTGCTGGGGTATCTATTCTAAGGTAAGGAATCTATCACTAACGTGTCTCTTTCAGATGCACAAGTTACTAACTTGTGTAACGATATATCTGTAAGAGACAGTAGTTAGTGATAGATTCCCTACCGCCCACCATCCTCCCCGTTCTGCGAACTGATTTCTAGGGTTAAGGACATCCCTTTCAGGGCCCTAGTATTTTTCAGACACCTGTGTCAGCTTCTTGCATGGCTCTGCGTTCCTGGCGCGGAAAGTCGGTGTACAGAACTGACGTCAGCGCGCAGGGGCGGCGTCTAAGTACTGCCCGCGACGTCATCCCGGCGATCACGACGCCCGGCGACGGACGCGGAGCCGCACGACGCCGCCTACCGACGCGCAAGGGTACTGCTACGCAAAACTTTCCGGATCCAGCCTGACGCCTGGGGATATTCTAAGGTAAGGAATCTATCACTAACTACTGTCTCTTACAGATATATCGTTACACAAGTTAGTAACTTGTGCAGTAGAAAGAAGTTTGAGATGAGTCAAAGTTGGGCTAGAAGATATATTGAGGGAAGTATAGGCTGAGAAATAGGGTAGTGCATTGGAAATGCTAAATTAGAAGAAAGTGATAAATATATAGATCCACAAGTACATTGAAGTATATAGATGCATAAAGGAGGTAAGTATATGCAGATTAAAGATATTGATAGAGGTAGCGGATGAGAAATAGGGTAGTGCATTAGATATGCTTTTTCAGGAGAAAAGTAACAGACCCACAGATCCAAGTACATGGAGGTACATAGATGCCCAATGGGAAGCAAGTACATGTAGACCAAAGAAGATTTTTTTCCTTTTGTTTTTGTTTTTATAACAACATAATTATTGTACATGTTTATACAAAGCAATACACAAAGATAGGCACATCTATAGTGAAAATCAATGCTTATGTACAGTGGGACAAATACATAGGGTGGTTAATAATGAATGGTAAAATGGGCAGCATTCCTGGCCCTGGTCCCGACCTGTTTCGAACAGGCTCAAACAGGCATCTGCCCTTAGCCTCTCCGCCCGGGCTGAGACGCCCTAAGCCTGGCCTTTTATAGCCCTAATAATCAGGTGACCCCGTCAGCCAATGGGAACCCTAGCCCTAACACTATCCAATCACAACACTAGCCCTAAAAATCTAGAACCAATAGGAGACCAGGACCTTGCAGCCAATCTTAGCCCTAGTCCAAGCACTCAATCAGTTCAAAAACCCTGATCTCTACATCATAGAGGCCCAAGCCCTACCAGTAGTTCCAACCCAAGTCCTAGCAACCAATGGGACAGGAAGCCCTACTCCCTACTTCCAATAGAAAGCCTAGCCCTACTCTTAGTCCCACACCTAGTCCACCAACAAATCACACCAGAAGCCCTAATCGCAACTTCCAATTAAAAGTCTAACCCTAGCCCTAGTTCCACCCTAGTCCCAACAACCAATAACACAGGAAGCCCTAGTCCCTACTTCCAACAGAAATCATAACCCTAGCCCCAACCCTACATTGATTGAATCACAGACCCAGAAACCAATAAGAACACTCAAATACCCAACCAATGAGGACACTAACCCAATCCAATAGAAACATCAGATACAACCACCAATCAGTGTATACATGTACCTACCACTAGCAGACTATATAAGGTCCCAGCAACCTCAGACAAGGTTTGCTGGCCAGGGAGTTGGAAGCTGCTTCTCCTGTTCAGAATCTCCTAGGAGACACAGTGATTGATAAATTGGGAGCAATTTTATTATCCTGAAGGTGTTGGCCTAAACATAGTGCCCACCGAAACGCGTCGATGCACAGATAAGGGAAGCCCATTTTAAATCGATGTGGACAACGGTTACTGAGTACAAAACAAAGGAGAGATTTCTCTCATGAGTTGACATTTGATCTGTGTATGATTATGTGGCTATACCTGTGACTTGGAAACAATTTTCCTGCTTGTTTTTTTGTCTTGTTTTTTTAATTGTATGTATTGATCTGCCCTCAAGATGTGTCTAATCCTTTTTTAATTTGATAAAGCTGCTTTGATTATTGTTTTATGATGAACGTTAGAAAAATACTGTGAAGTTTTAAGATGAATTTTTAATTATTGTATATTGAATTTAATAAATTTGTACTATTCATTGAGAACTAACTTGATTTGTTCATTTCTTGGATCCTTTGTTTATTGTTAACGTGTTGGTGATAATTAGGTTTCTCATGTGAATGTGGTGTTGTATAGGTGTTTTTTACCCAAGGGGGGATTCTTTGTGACCTTTTGTCTGTATATACTATACCAAAGTGAGGTATAGTGTGCACTGAGTCCAGTGGAACCCCAAAGGTAGGCAGAGGTAAAGTTAGATAGCACCTCACTCTCTATTTGTGGTAGTGTGAGCAGTAAGGCAGTATCAGAGGACAGTGTTAAGCATTTGTTGTACACACTGTCAGCAAATGAATTCACACACTCAAAGACTGAACTTCAGTCCAATTGTTTTGTATCAAAAATATTCTTTTAGGTATTTTATATTCTAGAACCAAGCAAGCCTGGCACAGGTAGGTGATAAGTACTTTGCAGTAAATTAATACAGTTTGGATTTGTAATAGTATATGCACTTTATTTATTTTATTTATTTTTAGTGTTTTATAGAGCGCGAACTTGACCCGTGAGGGTATCGGAGCGCTTTACAAGGTTTACAGAAGTGAACAAAAAAGAAGGCTTAGATATACAGAAGTATACAAAACGATTGGAGATGGGCAAGGGGTGCTGGACACATAGGGGAATAGAGGGACACGTGTGTATGGCCACAGTTAATCAGTATAAAACCACAGTTTCTTGGTGGAGAGAGTAGGTGATCTGAGGAGAAGGCTATAGTCTTAGATTAGTCAGGCTCTCTCTGGTGGTTGAAGGCAGAGATTAGGCGAGGAATTTACCCATGAGGAAAGTTTTGGCCTCCTTTTTGAAGCGTGCCAGAGAGGGTATTCTTCTGATGGCGGGTGGGAGAGAGTTCCAAATTCTTGGTGCGGCCCCGGAGAAGGCCAGATTGTAGGTTTTTTTTTTTTTTTTTCGAAAGCGGGCAGGTTGGAGCAAGAGGTCTCTGGCGGACCGGGAGTTCCTGCTTGCTCCAGATACCACTAGTTTCTGTGCAAGATAAGCAGGGGAGTTTGTGTATAAAGCCTTGTGTGTAATGCATGCCAGTTTCAGCTGTATTTTGGCCTCGATGGGGAGCCAGTTCAAATCTTTCAGATGTGGAGAGATGTGGTCGAATTTCCTAGTGCCGGTAAGTAGTCTGGCGGCCGCGTTGAGGCAGGCTTTTAAAGGTGCCAGGGAGATCTTGGGTAAACCAGAGAGGGTGGAACAGCCATATTCCAGCCTAGAGATGACTAGAGCTTGGACTGCCATTTTTAGGTTGGGAGCATCGATGAAGGGTTTCAGCTTCCTTAGGTAGCTGAGGTGGAACCTGGCTGATTTAGCCATCGAGTTGATGTGGTCCCGCATGTTCAGGTTGCAGTCGAGGATTATTCCCAGAGATTTGGCCGAGTCCACGATGGTCGGTGGGCAGTTTAAGGCTGCGATGGCCTTGATCCACATTTGAATCTCCGGGTTGGCTTTTGTAGGGGAGATTAGGAGAAATTCGGTTTTCTTTGCGTTGAGTTTGAGTTGGTTAGAGGCGAGCCATTGGACGGTCAGTTTCAGGGCCTCATTCAGGGAGAGGATCTCCTCGAGCGATGAAATTTATATTTGGGTGTCGTCCGCGTACATATGGTAGGAGATGTTAGCGGTGCAAAGTACTTCGGTAAGCGGCTCTAAGTAGAGATTAAAGAGGGTGGGGGACAGGGTTGATCCTTGAGGGACTCCAACCGTGACCGGGGTGGGAGCTGATAGGTTGCCGTTAATTGGGAATCGCTGTGATCGGTTGTGGAGGAAGGACCTGAACCATTCTAAAACGGAGCCATCCAAACCCATCCTGAGTTTGAGGCGTTCGAGTAGTTTTTCATGGTTGACCGTGTCGAAGGCCGAGGGTAGATCTAGAAGGATTAGAAGGCAGGTTTTGCCTTGGTCTAGGGCTTGGAGGGCATCGTCCACGATGTGGAGCATGGTAGTTTCAGTGCTGTGCCCCGGTCTGAATCCAGATTGGAAGTCATCGAGTAGGTGGAAGTTGTTGATGTGTTGACTTAGTTGCTGTTGAACACACTTCTCTAACACTTTGGCTAACAGAGGGATAGTGGAGATAGGTCTGAAGTTGTCAAGGGAGGCTGGATCCAGCGATGGTTTTTTTAAAATGGGGAGGACTTGGCCGGCTTTCAGAGAGTCAGGAATTGATCCCTGCTGGAGAGAGGCGTTGATTATTGCAGTCCAGCAAGGAACAATGGATTGGGTGGCAGCAGCGAGGCAGTTGGATGGTAGCGGGTCATTAAAGTGATTATTCGGGTTTACGGTAGAGAGGATTTTAGAGACTGAGTCTTCGTCATAGTACTTGAAGTCGGTCCAGCGTGCTTGATTTTTAGGTGAGGCCAGTGGGGGTAGTGCGGACAGAGGGGGCAGGTCAGGAAGGGGTTGAGAATATGTAGGGGCACTGATTTAATTTCCTAAGGCTGTGATTTTATCAGCGAAGAAAGAGGAGAATTCCTCAGATGATATTAGAGACTTAGGAGTTTCTTTCGGTGTTTTAGCCAGTTTATTTGATTGGTGTTTGACCAGTTCAAAGAGCTTGCGGGGTCTATTCTTGGCATTCCCCAGTTCCGATCTGAAGTATTCTTTTTTTGAATTGAGGATGTTCTTGTTGTAGGCGTTTCTCGCCTGGTGGAGAAGTTTTAGATGCGCAGCAGAGGGGTGCTGTCTCCAGATTCTTTCAGATTGCCGGAGGGATCTCCTCTCCATGTTGAGGGATCCAGTGAACCAGGGGTTTCTGTCTTTGATTTGTGTTCTTTTTAGTTTTAGTGGGGCAAGGTCATCCAGAATGTTCGATATAGTCGCTGAGTAATGATCATTGAGGTCGCTGACCGTAGTTATATGCGAGGGGGGGGTGGAGGTCGGTCAGATTTACAGCGGGCCTCCAGTTTCCTGTGGTCAAGGTTCTTGGTGTCTCTGATCCAGCGTTTGGGAATCACTGGTTGCGGTGCCTTTGTCTTGTGGGTCCCGGGTAAAAGGAAGGCGATGGCGTGGTGGTCAGACCAGTCACATGGGTCTATGGAGATAAGCTTGACTGAGGATTCCTTCGAGATGATCCAGTCCAGGGTGGCCCCTTTTGAGTGGGTTGGCAGTGAGCAGGCTTGAGTCAGGGCTTAATCGGTTAGGAGGTCTTTGATGGCGTTGACGTGAGGATCCTTAGGATCGTTCCAGTGCAGGTTGAAATCACCGAGGAAAATCTCATTTAGCGTTGGAAGAGATCTTAGTTGTGATTATTTCCAAGAGGTGATCGGTGAAAGTCGTTCAAGCCTGGAGGGTGGTAAAAGATGTGCAAATTGCACAGTTGTATTGAGTTGCTGCAAATGGAGAGGGCGAGGTATTCGCAGGAGTCAGTGGTGTCCGCCGTGAGTTCCGTGACAAGGTTAGATCGGTAGATGCAGGCGATGCCGCCTCCTTTCCTGCTGGATTGTCTGTCCAGTCTAGCAATATTGTAGCTGGGAGGGACTAGTAGGTCCAGGCAAGGAGATGAGTATTCGTTGAGCCATGATTCAGTTAGTATTGCTAGGTCTAAATTTTTGTTCAGGATGAGATCAGCAATATCGGCGGCGTGCTTAACTGCCGATCGGCAGTTGATTAAGAGACCAGATAGGGGGGGGGGTCGGGGGGAGTGTCAGGGGTCTGGGCGGACAGGAGTACAGGCGCAAGGTTACTTTTAACCACACTTCTGTTACGGTGGGTAGCTGACCTGTTGGGGTTGAATGTGACCGTGCTGATGGCATGTTCGGAGCTCGCATCTAGTGGACAAGGGATGACTTGGACAGAGTTGTGGTCTTGGAGGATGGCTAGGATTTCGTTTTCCGTGAGGTCTAGTGGAATTGAGGTGGCAGTGGTAGGGTTGTAAGAGGGCGAGAGCTCGGGATTCCTCCTCTGAAAGGTGGCAAGGTTGCTTGCGCGGGCGAAGGTGTCTCAAGGGTAGCGGTAGTGGGTGCTTGGGAGGCTCTGTGACATGGGGGGGTGGGTGGATATCAGCGGGGGCTTGAGGTTAGCGAGGGTGAGTTCGGCAAGGTGAAGGAGGTTCATTAGGTCCAAAATGGAGATATGGATGCTCTGAGTTAATTTGGCCGCTCTGGAGTGCAGAGTTTCGAGATCAATATAAGAGGGAGGTGCTAGAGGGCAGGGGGGCATAGGTTCAGGAGCAGTACAAGCGGCATGCATAGGTGGAGGGGGAGAAGGGTTGGCCCGAGCTGAATCGGGGGTCTTTGGAGGCGTACCAGACTCGCGGTTCGGGTGGATGGCTGGCGGGGAGGTGGTCAGAGGTCTAGGGGCGACTCTGTTGGAGGTGCCGGGGGACGTGCTATAAAGGTTAGGGTGATCAGTGTTGAGAACCCTTAGAGGGCTGGCTCGATCTGGATCAGGGGACTTTGGGAACGTACCAGTCTCCCAGTCGGTGGGAGGCGCTAGGTGGGAGGAGATCAGATGTGTAAGGGAGATTCTGAAGTCCGGATCAGGAGACATGCTGGGGAGGATAGGATGAACTGTGTTGGAAGCCCTTGGCGGGGGGGGTATGTGGGTGACTAGGCACGTTAGGCTGGCCGGACGGCGGGTCACTGGTGCGGGTGTTAGTTACCCTGTCTGTGTCGTGCACATGGTTTCTGAGGAGGGTGAACAGGTCTGCGAATTTATTGAGGTTATTGGTTGAGGCTTGGATCAGAACAATGCCGTTTTTGTAGAGGGTGATGGTGAGGTCAGCTCGCAGGGTTGAGGAGGGCGCTATTGTGAGCTTGGTGCCGTATGGAATGTTCCTGGTTGAGCGAACATTAAGAAGGTGTGAAAAGGTTTTGCGCCAGAAGGCGGTTCTTCTGGAGTAGAAGATAAGGTCATTAATGACTATGCCGATGTCCGCGCTGTGGCGCAGGTCGGATATCAGCGTCTCTGGGTGGCTTTTTAGGGTGGTGTGCTTAAATGATTTAGCTGTGGTTTTGGAGAGGTTGGGGGGGGGGGGGTAGACCAGTGTATAAGAGTTTTCCCCAGTCACGGTCAGGCCAGGACCCGACATGTTGGCTAGGGTAGGGCACTATATGATTAAAAAGGGACAAATAGGCAGCAGAGGGGATGGGTCTCCAGGTACCCAGGCGTGATGGAACTATAGTGACTTAAACTGGTCTCTCCGGAGTGTTACTCATCAGTCACCAAGGCAGGGCGGCAACTCGGGCACGCTTCGACGTTTCGAGTGTACAAGTAATGTAGAAGACTTCAATGAACCTAATATCTGAAAGAGACACGTTAGTGACAGATTCCTTACCTTAGAATATCCCCAGGCGTCAGGCTGGATCCGGAAAGTTTTTGCGTAGCAGTACCCTTGCGCGTCGGTAGGCGGCGTTGTGCGGCTCCGGGTCCGTCGTCGGCGTCGGGACCGCCGGGATGATGTCGCGGGCAGTACTTAGACGCCGCCCCTGCGCGCTGACGTCAGTTCTTCTTTTTTCCGCGCCAGTAAGCGCAGATCCGGGAAGAGCAGTGCCCTAGTGATCTTTTTTGACTAACTTTTTGGTGATTTTTCACTGTTTTTCTATCCAAGTCTCTCGACTCCGAAGGTGTCGGTAGGGATGCCCGGCTTCAAGCCCTGCGACGTCTGTGGTCGCATGATGTCGATCACAGACCCGCACTTAGAGTGTCTCTACTGTCTCGGCCGCGACACGAAGTCGTGCCCCGACTGCCGGGCCTTGCACCCGAAGGCCTTGCGAGAGCGGTCTCGAAAGCTCCTCGAGGTCCGGCAGTCGGCTCCGCGCCACACCAAGCCCCGGTCATGAGAGAGGTCGAGGGGCCGGTCGCGGAGTCCTCATCGGTCGTCGGGGTCCAAGTCTTCGCACTCCTCCAGTAAGTCGAAGCATAAAAAGTCTAAGAAGCGTCATCGCTCCAAGGCTTCGCCTCGCCGGTCTCGCGACTCGGCTGAGGCTCCTATCGGCAACGTCCCCGCGGCTCCGGGAGTGCCATTGGAGCCGCCCCCGCATTACCCTACCTTCCCGGGTTCGGGGGCGACTCCGGCCGAGATACAGGAATTCCTGTCGGCCATTGCCCGCCTCTTCGGGCCTCAAGGTCCCCCCGGTGCGCCTTCGGGCCCCGCGGGCCCTGATGGGGTTTCCCCGGCGCCGCCGGCGACTCCGGTCCCGGCGCCGCCTGTAACACCAGCCTCGGTCCCGGCCTCGATCCCAGCTCCGGTGCTGCCGCGACCCCCATCAGCGCCGGTTGACCTAACTACACCTCCGTCGATGTCTCCGGTGCCGTTCCCGACACCGCCCGGGGCTCCGGGCGGCATCGTTCCCCGGTTCTCTCCGGATCCGGACATGGAGCCGGACCGGCGTCGCTCGACGCCGGCTCAGACGCAGCTGGGACTTTGGGTCCCACATGTCCCTCCTCCTCCTTATTTTGAACCTGAATTGGAGGACGGAGATAACTGGGAGGGGTCTGATGACCCTCTCTCACACAGCAGTGAGTTTGATCAGGACTGGACTGAGGAACTTGGGTATGCCAGTGGGCTGGACACCTCCCCTGACTCTGGCATGCTGTCTCCTCCATCCGTGGCAATGGAGGAGGGAGCAAACTTTGCAACGGTGTTGCGTAGAGCAGCTGGGGCCTTAAACCTCCAGTTGCCTACAGTGGCTGTCAAGACTAACATCCTGACGGAAGTGCTTCAGCCGGCGGCTACCTCCTCGGAGCCACTGCTGCCGTTCAACGAGGCGCTTTCCGACGTTCTTTGGGCACCTGGTCCAAGCCCACCACAGGGGCTCCTGTGGATAGGAACGTGGCCCGACGCCATCGCCCTGCTCCGGGCGACCCCCCCGTTTCTCTCTCTACACCCCACCCCTGAGAGCTTGGTGGTCCAAGCCTCTGCTTCCCAAAGCGCCTTCCCTACCGCTCCCCCCGATAGGGAATCCAAACGCCTGGATCAATTTGGGAAGAAGGTCTTTTCTTCCACCAGTGCTGGCTTGCGGTCTGTCAACAGCACTTGCCTCTTGGGCCGATATTCCCACTCCTTGTGGGACTCGGTCGCGCAAGTTCTGCCCCAGTGTCCTGAGGAGGTCCAGACACTGCTTTCCCGCACCATTGCGGAGGGAAGAGATGCGGCAAAGTACACCATCCGATGTGGCCTTAATACCGCCGACTCGCTAGGCAGATCGCTTGCGACGACAGTGGCGCTGCGCCGTCACGCCGGGCTGAGGACCACTGGTTTCTCGGGTGATGTCCAGAACTCTCTCATGGACATGCCCTTTGATGGAGTCGGTCTTTTTGGAACAAAGGCAGACCATGCGCTGGAGCGCTTTAAGGACTCGCTGGCTATAGCCAAGTCCCTGGGCCTTTCTGCTGTGCGCCCTCAGCAACAGTCTGCTTTTCGCCCCTTTCGTGGTCACGGAAGGGGCGCCCAGTCACGTCCGCTGCCCAGCCACCGGCCTGCGCAGCAAGCATCTTCGCGTGGCCGAGGACGTGGCTCCTGCCATGGTGGGTCAGGCAACCAGCGTGCGGGTCAGGCCACCATCCCCGCCCCGTCCGCGGCCTCCAAGCCCTCCTAGTCCTTCCTTTCAGGTGCACAGCACGCCAGTAGGGGGCAGGGTCCGCCATCACCTTCACCACTGGCGTGCCATCACCTCGGACAGGTGGGTCTTGGACATTGTCCGAAGGGGCTACTCCCTCCCCTTCGTGACCATCCCCCCCAGCCATGCCACCTCAATTCCACCGCATGTCAGGGGATCACTTGGTGCTTCTTCAAAAGGAAGTTGAGGCCCTCTTGGCCAAGAGGGCTATCGAGCGTGTTCCGACCCCAGAAGTAGGACGTGGTTGCTACTCCCACTACTTTCTGGTGCCCAAAAAGGACAAGGACATGCGTCCTATCTTGGACCTCCGGAACGTCAATCGCTTCCTCCGGAAGGAGAAGTTCAAGATGCTCACCCTAGCTCAGGTCTTGACTGCTCTCGACCCTGGAGACTGGATGGTAGCGTTGGACTTGCAGGACGCATATTTCCACATCCCCGTCCTGCCGGCCCACCGGCGTTACCTGCGGTTCACGGTAGGCCTCGAGCATTTTCAGTTCACCGTGCTCCCTTTTGGCCTTAGCAGCGCCCCTCGGGTGTTCACGAAAGTGGCGGTGGTCGCAGCCCATCTGCGCCGGGCAGGGGTTCCAGTCTTCCCCTACCTAGACGACTGGCTGCTGAAGGCGGGCTCGTCCCAGGCAGTCTCCCACCTCCAGACAACGGCCGAACTCCTGCACTCGCTGGGGTTCTCCATCAACGTGCCGAAGTCGCACCTGCTTCCTTCTCCACAGCTCCTTTTCATCGGAGCAGTTCTGGACACGACGCAGTTTTGGGTTTATCCTCCCGAACGGCGAGTCCGGGATATTCAGTCTATGATTCCGATCTTTTGGCCTTTATCCTGGGTTTCGGTACGGATGACCCTGAGGCTGCTGGGCCTCATGGCCTCCTGCATCCTGCTGGTCAATCATGCCAGATGGCATATGCAGGCTCTGCAGTGGGACCTGAAGTTCCAGTGGGCGCAGCACCAGGGCAACCTGTCCGATCAAGTCCAGATCTCGGAGGGGGCTGCAAAACAGTTGCAGTGGTGGCTCTCGAACCGGCAATGGGTCATGGGCAGATCCCTCTCCTTCCCCAGCCAGAGCACACAGTTGTGACGGACGCGTCCCTTCTGGGATGGGGCGGTCACATGGGAGAGGCGGAGATCAGAGGCCTCTGGTCTCCGGCGGAGTCCCGGCTCCATATCAACCTTCTGGAGCTCCGGGCGATCCGACTTGCACTCAAGGCATTCCTTCCCTCTGTCAAAGGGACGGTAGTGCAGGTGTTCACAGACGACCACCACCGCCTTGTGGTATTGCAACAAACAGGGCGGGGTGGGGTCGTGGACCCTATGTCAGGAGGCTCTGCGCCTCTGGACATGGCTGGAACATCAGGGCATATTCCTGATGGTTCAACACCTGGCAGGTTCCCTGAACGCCAGGGCGGACTAACTCAGCCGCATGATGGATCACGAATGGCGTCTTCACTCGGAGGTGGCGCAAGGTCTCTTTCAGCAGTGGGGAGAGCCTTGGTTAGATCTGTTCGCCACCGAAGAGAACGCGCAATGTCAGCAGTTCTGCGCGTTGGAATTTCCAAGGCGGCACTCGCTCGGCGACGCTTTTCGTCGCGAGTGGAGTTGCGGTCTGTTGTACGCCTTTCCGCCTATACC
Source organism: Calotriton arnoldi (assembly GCA_963921515.1). Taxonomy (NCBI): domain Eukaryota; kingdom Metazoa; phylum Chordata; class Amphibia; order Caudata; family Salamandridae; genus Calotriton; species Calotriton arnoldi. Next base: position 190,655 of record CAWUFW010009449.1, on the reverse strand, counting down.
ACTTCTACCCAGAGTGTTGAAGAAGATTCGGCGCGACCGGGCCCAAGTCATTCTTGTGGCTCCGGACTGGGCTCGAAGAGTTTGGTATCCCGAGCTACTCAGTATGAGCGTCGATCCCCCGATCCATCTGCCTCTTCGGGAGGATCTTCTGTCGCAGCAGCAGGGGACGGTCCTCCACCCGAACCTGTCCAGTCTACACCTGCTTGCGTGGAGATTGAGTGGCGGCAGTTGATTCCTTTCGATTTGCCTCCCGAAGTTTGTGATGTAATTCTGGCAGCCAGGCGTCCCTCCACTAAGGTGGTATACGCCTGCAGGTGGAACAAGTTTGTGGGATGGTGCACAGCAAAGGCTGTGAATCCCCTTTCTGCCCCTCTTTCTGAGGTTCTTCTGTTCCTTCTTTCTCTGGCCCAACAGGGTTCTGCCCTGGGTACCATCAAGGGCTATCTTTGTGCAATCTCGGCCTTCCTCAGGCTCCCTGATCAGCCCTCTCTTTTAAATCCCCTGTTGTTAACCGGTTTCTAAAAGGCATTACACACCTCTTCCCTCCTGTTCCGTTTGTCATGCCTCAGTGGGACTTGAACTTGGTTCTGACCTTTTTAATGTGCGCTCCCTTTGAGCCTCTACATAACTGTTCTCTTCGTCTTCTTACTTTGAAGACAGCCTTTCTGGTGGCCATCACCTCCGCTCGGCGGGTGAGTGAGCTCCAGGCTCTATCATGCAAACCTCCCTTTCTGTCTGTCCATCCAGACAAGGTTGTTCTTCGGACGCGTCTGTCCTTCTTGCCAAAGGTGGTTACTGCCTTCCACATTGGGCAGACCATCACTTTGCCCACCTTCTTTCCGCCTCCTTCAAGAGAGGAGGAGAGACTCCACCGTCTGGACCCCAAACGTGCGCTTTCCTTTTATATCAACCGCACACAACACTTCCGGGTGGATGACCAGCTCTTTGTTAGCTACGTGGGCGCCAAAAAAGGTCGGGCGGTGCACAAGAGAACCATCTCCCGCTGGGTGACCTTTTTGTATCAAAGCCTGCTATTCTTTGGCTAAGAAGGAGCCTCCTGTTGGGCTGCATGCCCATTCCACCAGGGCAACGGCTGCTACCACGGCTTTAGGCCGCGGTGTTCCGCTGCAGGATATATGTCAGGCAGCTACGTTTACCAAGCATTACTGCCTTGACAGCCAGGTCCGGAGGGACGGCTTCTTTAGCCGTTCTGTCCTCCGTGACTTCCTTGTCTGATCTTTGTTCGCAGACCCACCACCGGGGTTGGTATTGCAGGGGTATCTATTCTAAGGTAAGGAATCTGTCACTAACGTGTCTCTTTCAGATGCACAAGTTACTAACTTTTGTAACGATATATCTGTAAGAGACAGTAGTTAGTGACAGATTCCTTACCGCCCCACCCATCCTCCCCGTTCTGCGAACTGATTTCTAGGGTTAAGGACATCCCTTTCAGGGCCCTAGTATTTTTCAGACACCTATGTCAGCTTCTTGCATGGCTCTGCATTCCTGGCGCGGAAAGTCGTGTACAGAACTGACGTCCAGCGCGCAGGGGCGGCGTCTGAGTACTGCCCGCGACGTCATCCCGGCGATCACGACGACGGACGCGGAGCCGCACGACGCCGCCTACCGACGCGCAAGGGTACTGCTACGCAAAAACTTTCCAGATCCAGCCTGACGCCTGGGGATATTCTAAGGTAAGGAATCTGTCACTAACTACTGTCTCTTACAGATATATCGTTACACAAGTTAGTAACTTGTGCATTAAAGAGGGTCTTAAAAGTGGGCAACAAAGTCCGTTGTAATCACTGTTATTATAGCACCGCAAACTAGTGTCAGGCGGGTCTTTAATGAGCAACAATAATGCTGTGATGCCACTCACAACATATCGGGAATGGCTTAAACAAGGTGTAATCAATAAAGTTTTGTAGCACCGCCATCTTAAAGTCAGGCACTGTAGTACGATTGAGTGTCTTCACCCGTCGCCATTTTGGAGTCAGGCATTGATCGGCAATAGTTACGTAAACGCACTCTCGGGCTGCAATGGTATTCGTTTAAAGACGCTTGCAAAACGCTTCATTTGCGGTCTGGTAGAGTACCAGGATCAGTGATAAATGCCCCGTAATGTTTTTAAAGCGCCGCCATTTTAGGTGCTGGGGAAACTTCGGCCGACGAACCTCTGAAAGGTTAGAATTGCACAGGGCCGATAGAAATACCTGGCGTGCCTTGAAACGTGCGTAGGCGGAAGGGCTCCACAATCGGCGCCTGCCGTGAGACAAGGGATCCCAGGCAACGCGGCAAAGACAGGCCATCAGGCAGGATCGCAACAGAGGGCGCCGTCTGCTGGGAGGACGTAGTGAGGGTTCCTGGAGTCAAGGGTCATACACTTACAGCCAGAGACACCAACCATCCAGGAAAAGCGGGTCCCCACTCGCAAGCCTCAATCGGTCGGTCGAGCGCCGGGCAAGGCCGTGAAGAAGCAGCGGCATCAGAGGTCTGGCGCCAGGGGCTGCAAGGCGCGGGTGAAACGGCGCAAGGCAACCCGGGCTCCAGTCAGGGATGAAGGGCAGCCAAAGGGGCCAGCGTCGGCGGTGGATGGTGTCGGTGCCCACCATCAGGCAACAGGTCTGCAAACAGGTCCGCGGGGTGGCAGCACTCGCGGCCTCAGTATGGGGGCAAAAGGTCAGTGTGCCCGGTCACCACCGCCCCCCAACCATCATCAGGGTGAACTGGCGACACTGAGGGAAGCACGCGGGGGGGGGGGCAAGGGGCCCAGCTGCTGCAGACGCCGGGGGCTCGCTCAAATGACCCAGCTCCACAGCGGCGGACCGATCCGGGGAACAAGAGATGCGATGAGCAACGACGGAGTCCGGTCAGTGTCGGGAATGGACCCAGGCCACCCGCATCGGCCGATCCAGCAGGTAAGATAGCTGCCCGATCCTGCTTTCACGGTCAGTTTCTGCAGAAGAGGGCATTAAGGTCCAGGGGCAGGTGGGGGGATGGCCGGTGAGCGGGGTTTAAATGTGGATATTAACCAACTTGGAATCCCCAAACCGGGAGCTCCTCTGGGAAGCTCCTACTCCGCGGCCATCTGAAAATTTCTGGAAAAAAAGTTTTGTTTTGACTTGCAGTATGGTTTCAGAGAAATGCAATACTTTGTAAATACAGTACAGACTTGAATGGGCTTTTCAGTAAAATTACAGGTAAGTTACTTTTGAGATTACTTTTCTTACTCCGAGTAGTATACCTGGATACTACTCTGGGACATTTCCTGCAAACGGGTAAGTAACATCGTTTTTGTTAGTGCAATTTTAAAGAATTTCTTAAGGTTTTCAAACTCCACACTTTTCCAAGAAAAACAGTCAATGTTATCCTATGGAGGAAAATAGTGTTATCGGTTTTGAGGTAAGTATTTGGTAGTGGGAGTTTAGGTTCCGGGGGGCGGGGGTAGACTCAGGGGTTCCCCAGGGTCAAGGTTGCACTCTAGTTACACCCTCAGCGGCACTAGGTCGGCCGCGTGCTGTTTCGACATCGGGCACCCTGTTTTCAATGGGGGGCCTCCGGTTTGCAAAGGCACTGCAGGCTTGGGGGCGAAGGTCTTCTGGGTGCGACCACCACTTCGAGAGGTAAGTTGGGAAGTTAGGGGTTGGTTAGGCACCGTTGGTTTGGGCACCCCAGGCCGTGGGGCGTCTGGTGCAGGGGTGCCTTTTGGGGTCGGATCTTCTTACCAGCTCCTGGTCGCGGTTGGGGGGGACCTTCTGGATTTAGGCCGCAGGCGTCGGCTGGAGGCAGGTCAGGGATCGCCGGGGTGACCTCCTCGTCGTGTTTGCCCGCTCGGGCCGTGGACTGCAAGTGCAGAGTGGGGCAGATTCGTGGTGTCCGGCCGGAGCCAGAGGTTGCAGATGAACAAATCCGGTGTTCACGGGAGACAAAGTCTTTGGAGTTGAAGGCAGGCAGGTCCTCCGGGGTTTTCGAGGTTGCTGGCTGCAGGATACACCGGGATTCCGCAGGAGCAGGTTCGAGGGGGAGACAGGCCAGTAGGGCTGGGGCCAAGTCAGTGGGCGTCTTCCTCTTGTTAGCTGCTGCACGGCTGTTCGGTCCTTCTTCTAGTTTCTTCTTGTCTGAGGAAGCAAGGTTCAGGGGTGCCCCTAAATACTAGATTTAAAGGCATTACAGATGGGTAAAAGGCAGGGACCAATGGATCCCTTCCCTGGGGTGGGTACACCCCCTATTATGCCACCCTCCAGTGGGAGGGGGGCATGAGCCTGTCCCTGGTTGGCTGAGTCCCCCATCTTCAAGATGGCGTGGACTGAGAGTTGTGCTTCACCTCGCCTCCCCCACCTGAGGGGTGGAGTTGGCAGAGGTGGGCACACCTCTCTTCCTCACTTGTTTTTCCCGCCGGTTCTCCCGCCCAAAGGGGGGGTCAGAACCAGTGGGGACCAGTTGCTGAGAGCAGCAAGTGTCCCGGGGAAGTTCACAAAGGCGGCAAGCCTTTGAAGCTTCCCCTTCGTGAACCCTACCCATCCTGGGGGAGGTGGCTTGGCACCTCGTCCCAGGATGTGCATTGTTTCAGGCCCCAGAGAGCAGCAGGCTCTCGACCCAGGGGTCCAGAAACATGTCTTGTGGTGGCAGCTGAAAGCAGCCACTCAGCCTGGACACTAGTGGTAGGTTAGTTTTCAGGGGGCATCTCTAAGATGCCCTCTGTGTGCATTTTTCATTAAATCCCACACTGGCATCAGTGTGGGTTTAATGTGCTGAAGTTTGATACCAAACTTCTTAGTTTTCAGTGTAGCCATTATGGTACTGTGGAGTTCGTAATGACAAACTCCAGCACCATATACTCTTAATGGCAGCACTGCACTTACAATGTCTAAGAATGGACTTGGACACTGTAGGGGTACAGGGCTCATGCACCTGTACCCTCACCACTGGTATAGTGCACCCAGCTAGAGGGGTGACTGATCTATGCCAGGGCAGTGGGTTGTAGGCATGGCACACAGTGATGTGTGCCATATCGACTCTTCACTTTGTTCTGCACCAAGACACGCAACCTGCAAAGGCAGTGTCAGGGTACAGGACCTCTAAGGGTGGCTCAATAAGTGCTGCAGCCCTTAGAGGCCTTCTCTGGTCAGTGCCCTGGGTACCTGTGGTACCATTTACCAGGGGCTGACCTGTGGCCAGAGATGCCAATTGGGTTTAGGCTTCAATATAGTTTTAGGGAATAACATAGGCCCTGGGTACCTGATTAGCAGGAGCCTAGGGCACACTCAAAGAACATCAGCAATTCAGCAAAAAGTGGGGGCAACCATGCAGAAAGAGGGCACTTTTTTCACAGTATTCCCGAGTCTCAAAAGAATTGTATTGGAGACCCTCAACCACACATGCACAGTCTGCGGAATGTTTTTTCTCCGCTTGTGTGGTAACGTGGATAGTATCATTGGGTCTTATCACTTGAGGGTTCAGTTCTCCAAATGATTTACCATCCTCCGCCAGGACTGAGACTGTCTGGTTAGTGGCAGTCGTGAAAGTGATTACAAATATCTCCTTCTCTGTGTGAGTTCTTTATTAGTATGGAAAGGGATATTGATAAAAAGGATCGGCGGTGCTCAAGCCTGGGTCAAGGGGGTGGGGGGAGTAGCAAAACAATGTTCGGCACCTATACCAGTGTGGATTCGAAACTTGGTACTAGCACTACCAGTTGAACCCATAATTGAGGCAGATTTCAAACACTTAGTTTCAGATGGCCTCTTTGATCGCCATCAAATCGTTACGAACTAGCGAACTAAGTGCTCAAGCACAGGAACCCTAACTTAGATACAGAAAGAAAAAATAGTAACTAGGACAAACTCAGTTTCTCCCAAAGATTCAGAATTTCTATTTCTGATAGTTTTCTAACTACATACTCCTCACCTTTTGAATATTTCCCCAGATGTCAGACTGGATCTAAACTTTTGAGCAGTACCTCTGCGCGCTGGTATTGCTGTGGCTTCGCTCTGATACTGTTCAGAAATGTGTGAAGCCAATATAATCGCCAATCCCACGCTCGGTTCGTTTTATGGGGTCGATTCACAACTCAAATGTCTGCAGTGACTGCACGTTGATGAATCGTAAGGCCATTTGGGACTGGAAGGTGAAACTCTAAAGTCAACAGACGTCAGAAAACCCCATGTCGTGACCAGTCCAAAGGTTGGTCTTGATCCTGGTCTAGAAGTCTGAGGTCAGTGGTCGCACTGCAAATACTTCTCGCCCTCAAACAGTGTTCCTGGTTTCCATAACATCAGTGCAGTGGATGAATATACTCCACTGTTTTAACCCTCTATATACCCCCTTCTTCCCAGACAAACTGGTTCTGTGGGCGACTGCATCCTTTCTTCCTAAAGTAGTAACATTGTTCCACAGCTGTCAAATTATCACCCTGCCTGCATTCTGTGCTCCCTCTCTCGCCCAATCCCCAAAAGAGCACTGACCTTTTACATCAATCATACCAGAGATCAGCTTTTTGTGGGGTTTGCAGGAGCCAATAAGGGAAAAGATGTACAGATGTCCAGAAATGTACCCTCTCGCTGGATCATGCTCTGCATAAAAATCAGCTAAGCATTGGGCGAGATGCCACCAGAAGGGTTAAGGGCTCATTCCATTAGAGCCAAGGCTGCTACCACTGCATTGGCATGTGGAATTCCTGTCCTGGATGTTTACCAAGCTGCTACGCGGGCATCCCCCCACACTTTCATGAAGCTACTGTCTGGATAACGTGGTTCGCGGTTACGGGCATTTCACCCCCCTCTGTCCTACAGAGCTTTTTGGTTTCAGCAGATTCGCAAATTAGCTTTTGGTGCTCCATCTATGAGCATGGACTGTCTTGAAAGCAACTAACGTCCACTTTCGGGAGTACCATGTGCCCTTTCCGGTGCGGAATGAATGGTGCAGAGCCACATGGCACCCCCTACTGATGCTGGTACTGCTCAAGTTTCCAGATCCAGTCTGTATTTAAAAGGTGAGGAATCTGCGGTTAGTCTATCCGAAAGAGTGTTACCAAAAATAAGAAACTTGTTAGTTAATATACTATACTTGTACCTGCCACCTTTGAACAGTCCAAATCACGTGCCGAAAGGGCATACCATGTTAGATGTTACCTGTAGGCTACCAAACAAGGGAGATCATTTTTTTGTTGCATCAGCGAGAAAGGGCTCCCTGGTCTCAAAAGGGACCAAAGCAAAATGGTGGGTGCAGACAACCCAAACATGGTATAAAACAGCAGCAGTAGCACGGGGAAGGAGGCCGGTCGGCAGTGGGACCGAGAGCATATGCCACAAGAAAAAGTGGGAGACAGTAGCCTTTATCACCAGTGTCTCCATCTGTGTGGCAACCACATGGTCTTCTGTACAAAACCCTATTGTGGGAACACAGACAATTCATCATTTTTTACCCACCTTCTCTGTTCGTTTGGATGATTACAAATGCGCGCTCACTTCAACCCAGCCTCCATATAAATCCAGAAAAGATTCACACTGCAAAAGTGAATGGTTATTTACTTTTAGTAGTTTTGCAGCTTGATGGTTTCAGGATTAATCTGAGACCCTCCCATCTCCCTGTTGGGTCAGGTTAATTCTGATCGAGGATAAAAACAATCAAAACAGCACTAAAGCCCCCAAAAAAATACAAGTCCACAAGGTGGGAAAAAATACGAAGATGGCTATTACATGTATGATGGGCTTCTGGGGTCTTTCTAATGTCCTGGGGGCGGGAAGGACATGGCACCAAATGGTTGTCTACTAGCAACAACGCAAATGCCTTGGCAAAGCCAGTTGGTTTCGCCAATTGGCTTTATCAGTAGTTTTTAGCCATGCTGTGCAGCATGGTAAATAAGGGGAAAAAAGTTTGGCACTGCCAGCTGCGTCATAAACAATGTACAATACTCTCATATACTGCGTTGTTTATAATACATGTAGTACTGACTGCACAGTGTACAATGAAAAAAGGACTCTTGAGAAATAAATACATGAAGTACAACAGTATGTGGTGAAGGCTGATTGCATGCATTAAATTCTAATGCCAAAATCTTTCAGTAAGTGTCAATCTGAAAGAGACACGTTAGTGATAGATTCCTTACCTTAGAATATCCCCAGGCGTCAGGCTGGATCCGGAAAGTTTTGCGTAGCAGTACCCTTGCGCGTCGGTAGGCGGCGTCGTGCGGCTCCGCGTCCGTCGTCGGCGTCGTGATCGCCGGGATGACGTCGCGGGCAGCACTTAGGCGCCGCCCCTGCGCGCTGACGTCAGTTCTTCTTTTTCCGCGCCAGCAAGCGCAGATCCGGGAAGAGCAGTGCCCTGGTCAATTTTTGACCATACTTTTTGGTGATTTTTTCACTGGTTTTTTCCAACTTTAAGGTGTCGTAGGGATGCCCGGCTTCAAGCGATGCGGCGCCTGTGCGCGGATGATGTCCGTCACCGACCCGCATTGGGAGTGTCTCTTCTGCCTCGGCCGAGGCCACGACACCGAGTCTTGTCCCGAATGCCAGGCCCTCAACCCGAAGGCTTTGCGAGAGCGGTCTCGAAAGCTCCTCGAGGCCCGGCATTCGGCTCCGCGGAAGCCCCGGTCGCGTGAGAGGTCCAGGGGTCGCTCGCGGAGTGCACACCGGTCGTCGACTTCTTCGTCCGGTAAGTCTAAGCACAAGAAGTCCAAGAAGCATCGTCGCTCTCGGACTTCGCCTCGCCGGTCTCGCGACTCGGCTGAGGCCCCTCCCGGCACCGTCCCCGCCCCCGCGGCCCCGGACTTGCCTGTGGAGTCGCCCCCGTCATACCCGCCCTTCCCGGGTTCGGGGGCGGATCCGGCCAAGGTACAGGAGTTCCTGTCGGCCATGGCCCGCCTCTTCGGGCCTTCAGGCCCCTCCGGTGCGCCTTCGGGCCCCGCGGGCCCTGATGGGGTTGCTCCGGCCGCCGCGGCTCCGGCCCCGGCGTCGCCCGAGCCTCCAGCCTCGATCCCGGCTCCGGCCCCGGCCTCGATCCCGGCTCCACAACCCCCATCGACGCCGGTCGACCTCACGACACCTCCGCCGGCGCCGATGTCTCCGGTGCCGTTCTCGACGCCGCCCTGGGCTCCGGGCGGCGTCGTCCCCAGTTCCTTCCGGCTCCGGACATGGACCCGGAGCGACGTCGCTCGACGCCGGCTCCGGCGCCGATGGGACCTTGGGTCCCAAATGTCCCTCCTCCTCCTTATTTTGACCCAGAGGAGGACCAGGAGGACTGGGAGGGGTCTGATGACCCTCTGACTCGCAACTGTCAGTATGATGAGGACTGGACAGAGAGTCTAGGGGAGGCCAGTGGTCTGGATACTTCTCCTGACACTGGCATGCTGTCTCCTCCCGTGGCTACGGAGGAGGGGGCCAATTTTGGTACGGTGTTGCGTAGGGCTGCTGGGGCCTTACGTCTCCAGCTCCCTACTTTGACGGTCAAGACTAACATCTTGACAGAGGTGCTTCAGCCGGCAGCCTCCTCTGCGGAGACTGTGCTGCCGTTTAACGACGCCCTCACTGACGTTCTTTTGGGCGCCTGGTCCAAGCCCAACACAGGGGCTCCTGTGGATCGGAACGTGTCACGACGCCATCGCCCCGCTCCGGGCGACCCCTGTTTCTTTCTGTCCACCCCACTCCTGAGAGCTTGGTTGTCCAAGCCTCCGCTTCCCAAACCGCCTTCCCTACCGCTCCTCCGGATAGGGAATCCAAACGCCTGGATCAGTTTGGGAAGAAAGGTTTTCTTCCTCCAGTGCTGGCTTGCGGTCCGTTAACACCGCTTGTCTTTTGGGCCGATCATACCCACTCCCTGTGGGATTCGGTGGCGGATGTTTTGCCCCAGTGCCCTGAGGAGGTCCAGGCACTGCTTTCCCGCGCCATTGCGGAAGGAAGGGATGCGGCCAAATACACTATCCGTTGTGGCCTTGACACCGCCGACTCGCTGGGCAGGTCGATTGCAACGACGGTGGCGCTCCGGCGCCACGCCTGGCTGAGAACCACTGGTTTTTCAGGGGATGTCCAGAATACTCTCATGGACATGCCCTTTGATGGAGTCGGTCTTTTTGGGTCCAAAGCAGACCATGCGTTGGAGCGCTTTAAGGACTCACGGGCTACTGCAAAGTCCCTGGGCCTTTCTGCTACACGCCCTCCGCTACCTTCTGCTTTTTGCCCCTATCGTGGCCACGGTAGGGGCGCCCCTTCACGTCAGCAGCCCAGCCACCGGCCCGCGCAGCAGGCGTCTTCGCGTGGCCGAGGACGTGGATTCCGCCGTGGCGGATCGGGCAACCAGCGTGCGGGTCAGGCCACCACCTCCAACCCGTCCGCGGCCTCCAAGCCCTCCTAGTCCCTCCTTTCAGGTGCACGGCACGCCAGTAGGGGCAGGGTCCGCCATCACCTTCCCCACTGGCGCACCATCACCTCGGACAGGTGGGTCTTGGACATTGTCCGAAGGGGCTACTCCCTCCCTTCGAGACCACCCCCAGCCATGCCACCTCAATTCCACCGCATGTCAGGGGATCACTTGGTGCTTCTACGGAAGGAAGTCACGGCCCTCTTGACCAAGAGGGCCATCGAGCATGTTCCGACCCCAGAAGTAGGGCGTGGTTGCTACTCCCACTACTTTCTGGTGCCCAAAAAGGACAAGGAGGACATGCGTCCTATCTTGGACCTCCGGAACGTCAATCGCTTCCTCCGGAAGGAGAAGTTCAAGATGCTCACCCTAGCTCAGGTCTTGACTGCCCTCGACCCTGGAGACTGGTTGGTAGCGTTGGACTTGCAGGACGCGTATTTCCACATCCCCGTCCTGCCGGCCCACCGGCGTTACCTTCGGTTCACGGTAGGCCCCGAGCATTTTCAGTTCACCGTGCTCCCCTTTGGCCTTACAAGTGCCCTCGGGTGTTCACGAAAGTGATGGCGGTGGTCGCAGCTCATCTGCGCCGGGCAGGGGTTTCAGTCTTCCCTACCTCGACGACTGGCTGCTGAAGGCGGGCTCGTCCCAGGCAGTCGTCTCCCACCTCCAGACTACGGCCGAACTCCTGCACTCGCTGGGGTTCTCCATCAATGTGCCGAAGTCGCATCTAATTCCTTCTCCACAGCTCCTTTTCATCGGAGCAGTTCTGGACACGACGCAGTTTCGGGCCTATCCTCCCGAACGGCGAGTCCGGGATATTCAGGCTATGATTCCAATCTTTCGGCCTTTATCCTGGGTTTCGGTACGGATGACCCTGAGGCTGCTGGGCCTCATGGCCTCCTGCATCCTGCTGGTCAATCATGCCAGATGGCATATGCGGGCTCTGCAGTGGGACCTGAAGTTCCAGTGGGCGCAGCACTAGGGCAACCTGTCCGATCACGTCCAGATCTCGGAGGGGACTGCAAAACAGTTGCAGTGGTGGCTCTCGAACCGGCAATGGGTCATGGGCAGATCCCTCTCCCTTCCCCAGCCAGAGCATACAGTTGTGACGGACGCGTCCCTTCTGGGATGGGGCGGTCACATGGGAGAGGCGGAGATCAGAGGCCTCTGGTCTCCGGCGGAGTCCCGGCTCCATATCAACCTTCTGGAGCTCCGGGCGATCCGGCTTGCACTCAAGGCATTCCTTCCCTCTGTCAAAGGGAAGGTAGTGCAGGTGTTCACAGACAACACCACCGCCATGTGGTACTGCAACAAACAGGGCGGGGTGGGGTCTTGGACCCTTTGTCAGGAGGCTCTGCGCCTCTGGACATGGCTGGAACATCAGGGCATGTTCCTGATGGTTCAACACCTGGCAGGTTCTCTGAACGCCAGGGCGGACGAACTCAGCCGCAGGTGCATGATGGATCACGAATGGCGTCTTCACTCGGAAGTGGCGCAAGGACTCTTTCTACAGTGGGGAGAGCCTTGGTTAGATCTATTCGCCACCGAAGAGAACGCGCAATGTCATCAGTTCTGCGCGTTGGAATTTCCAAGGCGGCACTCGCTCGGCGACGCTTTTCGTCGCGAGTGGAGTTGCGGTCTGTTGTACGCCTTTCCGCCTATACCACTTCTACCCAGAGTGTTGAAGAAGATTCGGCACGACCGGGCCCAAGTCATTCTTGTGGTTCCGGACTGGGCTCGAAGAGTTTGGTATCCCGAGCTACTCAATATGAGCATAGATCCCCGATCCGTCTGCCTCTTCGGGAGGATCTTCTGTCGCAGCAGCAGGGGACGGTCCTCCACCCGAACCTGTCCAGTCTACACCTGCTTGCGTGGAGATTGAGCGGCGGCAGTTGATTCCTTTCGACTTGCCTCCCGAAGTTTGTGATGTGATTCTGGCAGCCAGGCGTCCCTCCACTAAGGTGGTATACGCCTGCAGGTGGAACAAATTTGTGGCGTGGTGCACAGCAAAGGCTGTGAATCCCCTTTCTGCCCCTCTTTCTGAGGTCCTTCTGTTCCTTCTCTCTCTGGCCCAACAGGGTTCTGCCCTGGGTACCATCAAGGGTTATCTTTGTGCTATCTCGGCCTTCCTCAGGCTCCCTGATCAGCCCTCCCTTTTCAAGTCCCCTGTTGTTAACAGGTTCTTAAAAGGCATTACTCACCTCTTCCCTCCTGTTCCGTTTGTAATGCCTCAGTGGGACTTGAACTTGGTTCTTACCTTTTAATGTGCGCTCCCTTTGAGCCTCTGCATAACTGTCCTCTTCGTCTTCTGACTCTGAAGACTGCCTTTCTGGTGGCCATCACCTCCGCTCGGCGGGTGAGTGAGCTCCAGGCTCTATCTTGCAAACCTCCCTTTCTGTCTGTTCATCCAGACAAGGTTGTTCTTCGGACGCGTCCGTCCTTCTTGCCAAAGGTGGTTACTGCTTTCCACATTGGGCAGACCATCACTTTGCCCACCTTCTTTCCGCCTCCGCATCCTTCCAGAGAGGAAGAGAGGCTCCACCGTCTGGACCCAAAACGTGCGCTCTCCTTCTATATCGACCGCACAAAACACTTCCGGGTGGATAACCAGCTCTTTGTTGGCTACGTGGGCGCCAAAAAGGTCGGGCGGTGCACAAGAGGACCGTCTCCCGCTGGGTTACCTTGTGCATCAAGACCTGCTATTCTTTGGCCAAGAAGGAGCCTCCTGTTGGGCTGCGTGCCCATTCCACCAGGGCAACGGCTGCTACCACGGCCTTGGGCCGCGGTGTTCCGCTGCCGGTTATCTGTCAGGCAGCTACGTGGGCCTCGCTGCACACGTTTACTAAGCATTACTGCCTTGACAGTCAGGTCCGGAGGGACGGCTTCTTTGGCCGTTCTGTCCTCCAGGACTTCCTTGTCTGATCTTTGTTCGCAGACCCACCACCGGGGTTGGTATTGCTGGGGTATCTATTCTAAGGTAAGGAATCTATCACTAACGTGTCTCTTTCAGATGCACAAGTTACTAACTTGTGTAGCGATATATCTGTAAGAGACAGTAGTTAGTGATAGATTCCTACCGCCCCACCCATCCTCCCCGTTCTGCGAACTGATTTCTAGGGTTAAGGACATCCCTTTCAGGGCCCTAGTATTTTTCGGACACCTGTGTCAGCTTCTTGCATGGCTCTGCGTTCCTGGCGCGGAAAGTCGTGTACAGAACTGACGTCAGCGCGCAGGGGCGGCGCCTAAGTGCTGCCCGCGACGTCATCCCGGCGATCACGACGCCGACGACGGACGCGGAGCCGCACGACGCCGCCTACCGACGCGCAAGGGTACTGCTACGCAAAACTTTCCGGATCCAGCCTGACGCCTGGGGATATTCTAAGGTAAGGAATCTATCACTAACTACTGTCTCTTACAGATATATCGTTACACAAGTTAGTAACTTGTGCCACTGTGCTTTAATGGGGAAGAAGTGAATTATGATGAATGCGAGTCTTCTATCGGGCATGCTATGTTTATTACCGCAGAGCTGCTAGCAGAGTAACGTTAAAACAAATGAAAGCAAGCTAATTTTGCAGTGTTGTGAAGCAGTTGTGCTGACAACGTGTTTAACTGAAACAATTGCAAGGCCTGTCTCAAATGGGCATTTCTAACTCGTCAAAACATCTCTTCTAGCTAGCTGACTTTCTGTAGCCCGCTTTGCACCAGCCCTACTAGACTTCAACAGTCCCACATCTTCGAGAAGTCTCTTGACGTCAACCTCTAATTACTGCTAAGAAAGGAAGGGGGAACGAGTCACTCGGGATACATCCCTCAAATGCGCTTTGTCCATCCAGCAGTGGACTCAGTTTGCTTACTGTGGAATGAGTACAATGTGCATGACGTGCCAGTGGCACACAACAGAGAACATGCTGCAGTGATGACTAATTATTAATTATGCAGAATCCGGACATGTCCTATACCTCCCAATCTAAATAGAGGAGTGGGTGGGATGGGAGAAATGATGTGGCTACGGACAAAGATGCTGACCTCTGAACTGATGAACCAGGCTAGAAAATAAAAATGTTAATATGGAATTTAATTATATTGTGATGAAGTTTTGCAATTGATGCAGATGCTGGATTCGTACAACAGGAGTAGTAGTGCATCACTGAGAATCAGGAGGTTATTTTTCACAAAGCAGGCGCACGTTTATTTTACAGCACGGGCATAGTGTAGCTTACAAACACACTGCAGATAGAAAACACAACCAGAACTGGTGTTACCATGGCAAACTAGGTGATATATCTTGTAGGGAGCTGGGTTCTTGTTGTAGTACCGCCCTACTTTTTGACTGGTATTTGATGCAACGTTGATTGAAGTGTTCTGGGTTCCTGCTAACCAGGTTCCCAGTGCTCTTTCCCAAAACTGTGCAATTTCGGCCTGAGGTACTAAAGGGGGTCCCTAAGGGCAGCAGCACAAATTGTGCCACCCTAAGGGGCCCCTCACCAAGCACTTGCAAGGCTGCCATTACAGGCTGCGTGTCTTGCTGCAGACAAGTAAAAACACGACCTGACTTATCCCTGTGTGCCAGGTCTCCTAGCAAGTCACCCCCTACAGCAGGCTCTGCAGCCCTAAGGCAGGGTGCTTAGCATTTCATGTGAGGGCCTACCTGCATGAGGGGGTATACCCCTGTGCTGGTCAGTCCTGTTACTACCAGTACAAGTGACCAGGGAAGCTGTTTTAAAATGTGCTGGACACTGGTGAAATTAAGTTCCCCATCTACTTGGCTTCATTAAAGAAATCAATCAAGTAGTATTTGTATAGCGCAGCTAATCACCCCGGGGGTATCCGGGCGCTGTGCCACAGGTATCCGTTAAAGAGCCAGGTTTTGAGTCCCTTCCTGAAGTGGTTCAGCGAGGGAGAAGTGCGGAGGGGGAGAGTGTTTCAGGCTTTGGCGTTGTGGGAGGAGGATTGTCCTCCAGAGCAGCTGTGGCTGATTTGTGGTGTCTGAGCGAGAGGAGTGGAGGCTTCTGGAGGGTTGGTGGAAGATCAGGCTGGGGTTCTACCTTAATGCCCCTAAATTGAGTATTTAGGGGAGCCCCTGGCACCAGAAAAGCAGATCCTGACTACCTGAAAGAAGACGGATGAGAAGTCTCACAGCAAGAGTAGAAGACCCAGCAACTGTCTTGGCGCTAACCCTTCTGTCCTGCTTGTTGACTTCGCCAATTGCACAAGAAGTCGACTTGTCCTGCGGCTGCTGAATCCCAAAGCCCAGGAACCAAGAATGCCTGGGGGACAGCAGAACTGTCCCCTGCATCCTGCAGCCAGCAAGAGAGAGACTGAGAGGGCTCCGGCCCCAGCAAAACCAGATGCTGCCAAGCACCACTGCAGCTGACCAGACATCACCCCCCCCCCCGCCAAAAGCCAGTCTTCCCAGCCTGTGTCTAAGTGCGCCAAAGGTGTCGGTGTGGTCCCAAGCCCTCAAGGTACAGAGTCCACTGTGACTCTTCGTGGCCTCCCCGATGTCTCCTGCAGCCTTTGTTGGCAGCCTCCCTCCCCCCCCACTCCCCCTCAAACGTGAGTTACCGGACGGAGAAACCAGACAACCCGAAGACCCGCTGCACCCGGACGCCCTGTCGAAGAGTACCATAGGTGTCTCCATGTCCCCTAACATCGCAAGAACCGAAGCCCCCTGTTGGTTTCACTGGACTGGTCGCACAGTCCCCTCCTGCAGCCTCTCTTTACCACAACCATTCTCCACTGGATAACATTGGGTACATGACTGTTTGGCACCTCTGCACCCAGCCACCATAGTGCCGCTGGTGGTGGTCTGCTGGTGCTGCCTTGGACCTTGCCCACCACTCACCTTAACTCCTGGAGATGGGTCCCGTAAGCAGTTGACCAAAAACGATAAACCGCGTATGACTTTATTCCCGTAGGTTAACATTGCAGAACTCCAAAATTGCCCTGTTGACTTTTGTAGGAAAGTGGCTCTGTATATACTGTACCCAAGTAAGGTTCAGGGTGTACAGAGTCCACAGTCCCCAGAGGGGTGACAGAGGCTAAAGTAGATATAACCTTACTCTCCAAAGTGGTAGCTTGGTCGAGCAGTAAGGCAGTATCAGAGGACAGTGTAAAGCATTTGTTGTACACACTCAGTCAGCAAATGAAGCCACACACTCAAGAACTGAACTCTAGGCCAATGGTTTGTATATAAAAAATATATGCTTGTTTTATTTTAGAACCAACAATAGGGTCAAAATATACTTTCTCAGTATGAGATGCTTTGGTTATTCACTTTACAGATAGGCAGTAGACTTTTTTGATAGTGGTTATCACAGTTGGTGCAAGAGGCAACACAGGGTCAAATTCAATGCAACATTGAGCTCAATGGAAAATTATGCTTAATTACAATTGATTACTTTGCAGAGCACTTTTCTAACCACAGGACTGGATCCTGGATTCAGTCCTGGGACACTTCCTGTAAACGGGTAAGAAAAGCGTTTTGGTTATTGTAGTGATTTTTGAAGAATATTACTATATTTCAAAAGCTGACACTTAGAAACTTTTCTGGGTAAAATTACCAATGTTATCCTATGAAAGGAAATACAGTGTGCAAGCAAAGTATGTTTACGTTACTTTTGTAATCCAGTGCTGGACTCCTAGGTTCAGCACTGGGACATTACTGAAAACAGGTAAGTAATTACGTTTTTGTAGTTTGTTCGATTTTTAAAGAATATTTGTAAAATACAGAAATCGACACTTAGAAGAAATTTCACAGAAAACCAGTCAATGGATCCTATGAAAGAAAAGTGAGTTAGCGGTAAGTAACGTTGCGATTACTTTTTAGGGCCAGTGTTGGGCACTCTGGTCCAGCACTGAGGCCCCTCCTAATACTAGGTGAGTATTTTCGTTTTCGTGTCTCGGTTGATTTTTGGTGAATATTCTAAAGTTTCAGAACTCCACACTTAGAAGAAATTTCGCAGAAAACCAGTCAATGGAACCCTATGGAAGAAAAGTGAGTTATCGGATTTCGGGTAAGTACTTGACTGGCAGGGTTAAGGTTCTGGGTAAGACTCAGGGTCCCCCAGGATCAGGTAAGTACAGTTTTTACACCCTCAGCGGCACAGGGCGGCCGGGTGCAGAGTGAGAAGGCCCAATGTTATCCTATGGCAGGCGGGGGCCCCGGGTTGGTGGCTGCTGGCAAGCAGGCCACGCGACTGTGGGAGCTGGGCTCCTGGTCACTTGCTCAGGGCAAGTAGGGAAGTAGGTTAGGATAGAGGTTGCACTTCCAGGGGCACTCGGGCGGCTGGGTGCAGGGTGCTTGAGCCGTCGGGCGCTCAATGTTAAACAATAGAGGTCGTGAAAGGTGAAGAAAGGCTGCAGGCTCGGGGACGGTGATTCTTCAGGGACGACCAACACTTCAGGAGGTAAGTTGGGGTCTTGGAGGATAGGTAGACACCCAGGAGTTGGGCACAAGGGGCCGTGGGGCGCCGGGTGCAGGGGTGTCTTTTGAGGTCGGGAAATCTTACCCCCTGCTGGTCGCGGTTGGAGGGGTCCCTTGTCCTGAGGCTGCAGGCGTCGTCTGGGTCGTCGAGGAGGGTCCTTGGCCACTGGATTCCAGGTCAGACTCGCCGGGGGACGTCCTCGAGGTCTCTGGTCACTCAGGCACAGGCGGGACTCGGCGGGTGCAGAGTGTGCAGGTTTCGCGGCTCCGTGCCAGGGCCGGGTCTTTGGTAGGTTTCTTTGAGCAGTACCACTGCTCGTGGGAGTCCCTGGGTCGAAGGCTGTAGCACAGAAGTCAGGTCCTCCGGGGTTTGTGAGGTTGCTGAGGCCGGGATTCCGCAGGAGCAGGTTCAGAGGTCGACAGGCCGGTAGGGCTGGGGCCAAGTCAGTTGTTGTCGCCTCCTTTTAGCAGCTGCACGGCTGGTCTTCTTGCTTCGTCTTCTCTTCTTGTTTTCGGATTTGGGAACCCCGGAAGGAAGGTCTCAGGAGCCCTAAATACTAAATTTAGGGGTGGTTACAGGTAGGTAGGGGCAGGGACCAATGGGTCCCTTCCCTGGGGTGGTTACACCCCCTATTCTGTTCCTCTCCAGTGGGAGGGGGCAGGAGCCTGTCCCTGGTTGGCCAGGTCCCCCCATCCTCAAGATGGCGGGGACTCGAGTTTGTGCTTCACCTCGCCTCCCCCACCTTAGGGGTGGAGTTGGCAGAGGTGGGCACAACCCATTTCCTGCTTCTGGTTTTCCCGCCGGTTTTCCCGCCAGGAGTGGGGGTAGAACCAGTGGGGACCAGTTTGCTGGAAGCAGCAAATGGTCTGGGAAACTCCAAAGGCGGCAGGCCTTTGAAGCTCCCCTGCCCATCCTGGGGGAGGAGGCTTTGGCACCTCGTCCCGGGATGTGCATTGTTTCAGGCCCCTGAGAGCAGAGGCTCTCGACCCAGGGGTCCAGAAACATGTCTGGTGGTGGCAGCCTGGGCAGCCACTCAGTCCGGACACTGGAGGTCGGGTTGGTTTCAGGGGGCATCTCTAAGATGCCCTCTGGAGTGCGTTTACATTAAATCCCACACTGGCATCAGTGGGGGTTTAATGTGCTGAGAAGTTTGATACCAAACTTCTTAGTCTTCAGTGGGGCCATTATGGTGCTGTGGAGTTCGTAATGACAGACTCCCAGCACCATATACTCTTAATGGCAGCACTGCACTTACAATGCCCAAGAATGGACTTGGGCACTGTAGGAGCACAGGGCTCATGCCTCTATGCCCTCACCACTGGCATAGTGCACCCAGCTAGAGGGGTGGCTGACCTAGGCCAGGGCAGTGGCTTGTAGGCATGGCACACAGGGATGTGAGCCATGTCGACTCTTCACTTTTGTTCTGCACCAAGACACGCAGCCTGCAAAGGCAGTGTGTGTGTGTAAGGTGCAGGGTCCCTAAGGGTGGCACAACAAGTGCTGCAGCCCTTAGGGGCCTTCCCTGGTCACAGTGCCCTGGGTACCCATGGTACCATTTACCAGGGGCTGACCTGTGGCCAGGGATGTCAATTGGGTGTAGGTATCAATGCAATTTTAGGGAAGGAACACAGGCCCTGGGTACCTGGTTGGCAGGAGCCCAGGGCACACTCAGTCAAAGTACATCAGCCATTCAGCAAAAAGTGGGGCATACCATGTAAGAAAGATGGCACTTTCTCACACAACTCCCCCAAACGAAAGATGATGAGACTAACCTTGCCCTATGGAGTCTTCATTGTCTAAGTGGAAGAACCTGGAAAGGCCATCTGCATTGGCATGGGCAGTGCCAGGTCTGTGTTCCACTTCAAAGTCCATTCCCTGTAGGAGATGGACCACCTCAACAGTTTTGGGTTTTCTCCTTTCATTTGCATTAGCCACCTGAGAGGTCTGTGGTCAGTTTGAACTAGGAAGTGAGTTCCAAACAGGTAGGGCCTCAGCTTCTTCAGGGACCAGACCACAGCAAAGGCCTCCTCTCAATGGCACTCCAACGCTGCTCCCTGGGGAGAAGCCTTCTGCTTATAAAAGCAACAGGTTGGTCTTGGCCTTCATCATTGGTCTGGGATAGGACCGCTCCTATCCCTAGCTCAGAGGCATCAGTCTGCACAATGAACTGCTTGGCATAATCTGGTGCTTTTAGAATTGGTGCTGAGCACATTGCTTCTTTCAGAGTGTCAAAAGCCTTTTGGCAACAGACTGTCCAGTTTACTTTCTTTGGCATCTTCTTGGAGGTGAGTTCTGTGAGGGAGTCACAATGGACCCATATCCCTTCACAAACCTCCTGTAGTACCCAGTCAAGCCAAGGAATGCCCTGACTTGGGTCTGAGTTGTTGGAGCTACCCAGTCCAGGATAGCCTGGATCTTGGGCTGTAAGGGTTGTACCTGGCCTCCACCAACCAGGTGGCCCAAGTACACCACAGTGCCCTGCCCTATCTGGCATTTGGATGCCTTGATAGTTAGGCCTGCAGTTTGCAGGGCCTTTAAAACCTTCCCAAGGTGGACCAGGTGATCCTGCCAGGTGGAACTGAAGACAGCAATATCATCAAGATAAGCTGCACTAAAGGACTCCAACCCAGCAAGGACTTGATTCACCAACCTCTGGAAGGTGGCAGGGGCATTCTTTAAACCAAAGGGCATAACAGTGAACTGAAAATGCCCATCAGGTGTGGAGAATGCTGTTTTCTGTTTGGCTCCTGGGGCCATGCCAATCTGCCAGTACCCTGCAGTTAAGTCAAAGGTACTCAGGTATTTGGCTGCACCCAATCTGTCTATCAGTTCATCAGCTCTTGGGATAGGGTGTGCATCTGTCTTGGTGACACAGTTGAGACCCTATAGTCCACACAAAACCTCATCTCTCTCTTTTCACCCTTTTGATGAGGTTTGGGGACCAGAACCACTGGGCTAGCCCAGGGGCTCTCAGAGGGCTCAATAACCCCTAGCTCCAGCATCTTGCTGACTTCAGCTCTGATGCTTTCCTTAACTTGGTCTGACTGACGATAGATCTTGTTTTTGACAGGTGCACTGTCACCAGTGTCCACATCATGGGTACACCAGTTTGTCAGACCAGGGGTCAAGGAAAAGAGCCCAGCATACTGCTGCAAGACTTGCTTGCAGTCAGTCTGCTGTTGGGCAGTGAGGGTGTCTGAAAAGACAACTCCATCTACTGACCCATCTTTTGGGCTGTGGGAGAGGAGATCAGGGAGAGGTTCACTCTCAGCTTCCTGTTCCTCATCTGTCACCATCAGCATGGTGATGTCAGCCCTGTCATTGTAGAGTTTTAGGCGGTTCACATGGATAACCCTTTTGGGTGTCCTGCTGGTGCCCAGGTCAACCAGGTAGGTGACCTCACTCTTTTCTCTAGGATAGGGTAAGGGCCACTCCATCTGTCCTGGAGGGCCCTTGGTGCCACTGGCTCCAAAACCCATACCTGTTGCCCAGGTTGGAATTCAACTAGTGCAGCTTTTTGGTCATACCAGTGCTTCTGAAGCTCCTGGCTGGCCTCAAGGTTCTTGGATGCCTTTTCCATGTACTCAGCCATTCTGGACCTTAGGCCAAGCACATAGTCCACTATATCTTGTTTGGGTTCTTGGAGAGGTCTCTCCCAGCCCTCCTTTACAAGACAGAGTGGTCCCCTCACAGGATGGCCAAACAGAAGTTCAAAGGGTGAGAAACCTACCCCTTCTGTGGCACTTCTCTGTAAGCGAAAAGCAGGCATGGTAGTAGGACATCCCATCTCCTTTTGAGTTTTTCAGGAGCCCCATGATCATGCCTTTCAATGTCTTGTTGAACCTCTCAACAAGGCCATTGGTTTGTGGATGGTAGGGTGTAGTAAACTTGTACTGCACCCCACACTCCTTCCACATGTGGGTCAGGTAAGCAGACATGAAGTTGGAACCTCTGTCTGAAACCACCTCCTTAGGAAACCCTACCCTGGTGAAGACACCAATGAGGGCTTTGGCTACTGCAGGAGCTGTAGTAGTCCTAAGGGGAATAGCCTCAGGATACCTAGTGGCATGATCCACTACCACCAGTATGAATTTGTTCCCTGAGGCTGTGGGAGGTTCCAGTGGACCCACTATGTCCACACCTACCCTTTCAAAGGGAACCCCCACCACAGGTAGTGGTATCAGGGGGCCTTTGGATGGCCACCTGTCTTGCCACTGGCTTGACAGGTAACACAGGAGCTGACAAACTCCTTCACCTTTTGGTGCATCTGGGGCCAGTAAAAGTGGCTAACTAGCCTTTCCCAAGTTTTGGTTTGGCCCAGATGTCCAGCTAGGGGGATGTCATGAGCCAAAGTTAGGAGGAACTCCCTGTACTTCTGGGGCACTACCACTCTCCTGGTGGTTCCAGGGTTGGGGTCTTTTGCCTCAGTGTACAGTAATCCCTCTTCCCAATAGACTCTGTGGGTACCACTGACATCTCCCTTGGCTTCTGAAACAGCTTGCTGCCTCAGGCTTTCAAGAGTGGGACAGTCTTGCTGTCCCTGGCACAGCTCTTCCCTAGAGGGTCCCCCTGGGCCCAAGAGTTCAACCTGGTAAGGGTCAAGCTCTAGGGGCTCAGTTCCCTCTGGGGCTTCCAGGTTCTCTCCCTGAGGAGAGGGGTCCTGCTCTTGTGACTGTGTAGAAGCTGGTCCGCCAGTCTTCTTTCCTTTTTTCTTGGTAGGCTGGGCCATCATTTCAGGCTCCAACACTATCTCTTCACCCTGCCTTTTGCTCTGTGCTCTTGTTTTTACACACACCAATTCAGGGATGCCCAGCATGGCTGCATGGGCCTTTAGCTCCACCTCTGCCCAGGCTGAGGTTTCCAGATCATTTCCTAGCAGACATGCAGCTGGTAACTTCGGAGAGACCACTACCTGCTTCAGGCCAGTAACCCCCCCAGCCTAATGTCGCCATGGGATGACTAGTGGTGACACTGTCAGCATTGGTGACTGGGTAAGTTTTCCCAATCAAGTATTGCTCAGGGAAACCAGTGTGTCCCTCACCATAGTGACACTGGCACCTGTATCCCTCAGAGCCTCTACTCTAGTTCCATTCACCCAGGGGTATTGCAAATACTTCTTTAAGTTGGGTGGCCACACAGCTACAGTGGCAAATTCCACTTCCCCTAGGGAGACCAGACTTGCCTCAGTGTGTTCCCAGATTTGCTCAGGGTACACTTCTGATCCCATCTGTAAACTTGCTGCCCCAGGAGTAGCTGTACTGGGTGCCTTAGGGGCTTTGTTGTGGGGGCAAGTTTTGTCTACAGTGAGGTGTCCTGACATCTTACAGTTATTACACCAGGCCTTCAAGGGATCAAAGTTCTTCCCCCTATAGGGTTGGAGGCACATAGGGAGTAGTTTGGGACCCACCCCCTGAACAGGTTTTTGGGGCCCTTTGGAAGACTCAGACTTTTATCTTGGGGATTCTCACCACCTTTCCCCTGGGGGGTTTGGTGACCACCTTCTTTGGTCACCCCCAGTGGTTGTCCTTGTCACCCTAGTCTTGACCCAGTGGTCTGCCTTCTTTCCCAATTCTTGGGGAGAAATTAGACCTAGGTCTACCAAATGCTGATGCAACTTTTCATTTGTGCAATTACTTAGTATGTGTTCCTTCATAAACAAATTGTAAAGTCCAGAAAAATCATGCACATTATGTCCAGCTAACCAGCCATCCAGTGTCTTTACTGAGTAGTCCACGAAGTCAATCCAGGACTGGGTCTGGGTTTTGTGAGCCCCCTGAATCTAATTCTATACTCCTCAGTAGTGAGCCCAAATCCCTCAATCAGAGTACTCTTCATGAGGTCATAGGACCCTGCATCTGGCCCAGAGAGGGTCAGAAGCCTGTCTCTGCAGTTACCAGAGAACAGTTCCCACAGGAGTGCCCCTCACAGAGGTTTCTTTACTCTTCTTATTTCACAAGCCCTCTCAAAGGCTGTGAACCATTTGGTGATGTCATCACCTTCCTCAAACTTAGGGACAATCCCTTTGGGGATTTTAGGTTCAGAAGTTTCCTCCCTATCCTTATTTTTAGTATTGCTGCCACCATTGATGGGTGCTAAACCCATCTCCTGTCTTTCCTTCTCTAGAGCCAGGAGTCTGGTCTCTAGGTCCAGTCGCTTGGCCAACCTTGCTAACAAGTTGTCCTCCTCACTGAGGCTATCCTCAGCGTCCTCTCTGGGACCAGGACCACCTAGGTGGCCCCTAGGTCCCCAGAGGTCTATTCTTGGAGTTAAGGGTGCAGGGACCCTATCTTCCCTAGGAAGTGATGGAGGTGGGTTACCATCCCCATCCTCCTCATTCCTTTCCTCCTCTGTTGGGTCATCACCATGCTCAGAGGGGTGGGCTTTAGCATACTCAGCCAGGAGCTCCTGGAGCCCTTGTTTGGTTGGATGCTGGCCCATTGGTATATCTTTAAGTTTGCATAAGGACCTTATCTCTTTGAAAGACAAATGAAGATAAGGGGTGAGGTCGAGCTCCTCAACCAGTTCCTGTATGTCATTATTATCTTCACTAATAGCTGGGTTCTTGTCTTGAGACATTTTTTTTTAAAAAAAATTCTAACCCCTCTAACCTTGGCTATAGTGACTTTTTATTTTCTAAGATGCTACAGGGACTTAAGCAAGGCCCTAACAAGACTTTTAGTAATTTGGTAAAAAAAATGCCAATTAAAAAAATCAGAATTCTAAAGGCAATTTAAGAGTTCTGTCGTGTGATCAGATGGTAACCAAGTAGTCCAACAAATGCAAGTTTGTATCCCACCGCTGATCCACCAATGTAGGAAAGTGGCTCTGTATATACTGTACCCAAGTAAGGTTCAGGGTGTACAGAGTCCACAGTCCCCAGAGGGGTGACAGAGGCTAAAGTAGATATAACCTTACTCTCCAAAGTGGTAGCTTGGTCGAGCAGTAAGGCAGTATCAGAGGACAGTGTAAAGCATTTGTTGTACACACTCAGTCAGCAAATGAAGCCACACACTCAAGAACTGAACTCTAGGCCAATGGTTTGTATATAAAAAAATATATGCTTGTTTTATTTTAGAACCAACAATAGGGTCAAAATATACTTTCTCAGTATGAGATGCTTTGGTTATTCACTTTACAGATAGGCAGTAGACTTTTTTGATAGTGGTTATCACAGTTGGTGCAAGAGGCAACACAGGGTCAAATTCAATGCAACATTGAGCTCAATGGAAAATTATGCTTAATTACAATTGATTACTTTGCAGAGCACTTTTCTAACCACAGGACTGGATCCTGGATTCAGTCCTGGGACACTTCCTGTAAACGGGTAAGAAAAAGCGTTTTGGTTATTGTAGTGATTTTTGAAGAATATTACTATATTTCAAAAGCTGACACTTAGAAACTTTTCTGGGTAAAATTACCAATGTTATCCTATGAAAGGAAATACAGTGTGCAAGCAAAGTATGTTTACGTTACTTTTGTAATCCAGTGCTGGACTCCTAGGTTCAGCACTGGGACATTTACTGAAAACAGGTAAGTAATTACGTTTTTGTAGTTTGTTCGATTTTTAAAGAATATTTGTAAAATACAGAAATCGACACTTAGAAGAAATTTCACAGAAAACCAGTCAATGGATCCCTATGAAAGAAAAGTGAGTTAGCGGTAAGTAACGTTGCGATTACTTTTTAGGGCCAGTGTTGGGCACTCTGGTCCAGCACTGAGGCCCCTCCTAATACTAGGTGAGTATTTTCGTTTTCGTGTCTCGGTTGATTTTTGGTGAATATTCTAAAGTTTCAGAACTCCACACTTAGAAGAAATTTCGCAGAAAACCAGTCAATGGAACCCTATGGAAGAAAAGTGAGTTATCGGATTTCGGGTAAGTACTTGACTGGCAGGGTTAAGGTTCTGGGTAAGACTCAGGGGTCCCCCAGGATCAGGTAAGTACAGTTTTACACCCTCAGCGGCACAGGGGCGGCCGGGTGCAGAGTGAGAAGGCCCAATGTTATCCTATGGCAGGCGGGGGCCCCGGGTTGGTGGCTGCTGGCAAGCAGGCCACGCGACTGTGGGAGCTGGGCTCCTGGTCACTTGCTCAGGGCAAGTAGGGAAGTAGGTTAGGATAGAGGTTGCACTTCCAGGGGCACTCGGGCGGCTGGGTGCAGGGTGCTTTGAGCCGTCGGGCGCTCAATGTTAAACAATAGAGGTCGTGAAAGGTGAAGAAAGGCTGCAGGCTCGGGGACGGTGATTCTTCAGGGACGACCAACACTTCAGGAGGTAAGTTGGGGTCTTGGAGGATAGGTAGACACCCAGGAGTTGGGCACAAGGGGCCGTGGGGTGCCGGGTGCAGGGGTGTCTTTGAGGTCGGGAAATCTTACCCCCTGCTGGTCGCGGTTGGAGGGGTCCCTTGTCCTGAGGCTGCAGGCGTCGTCTGGGTCGTCGAGGAGGGTCCTTGGCCACTGGATTCCAGGTCAGACTCGCCGGGGGACGTCCTCGAGGTCTCTGGTCACTCAGGCACAGGCGGGACTCGGCGGGTGCAGAGTGTGCAGGTTTCGCGGCTCCGTGCCAGGGCCGGGTCTTTGGTAGGTTTTCTTTTGAGCAGTACCACTGCTCGTGGGAGTCCCTGGGTCGAAGGCTGTAGCACAGAAGTCAGGTCCTCCGGGGTTTGTGAGGTTGCTGAGGCCGGGATTCCGCAGGAGCAGGTTCAGAGGTCGACAGGCCGGTAGGGCTGGGGCCAAGTCAGTTGTTGTCGCCTCCTTTTTAGCAGCTGCACGGCTGGTCTTCTTGCTTCGTCTTCTCTTCTTGTTTTCGGATTTGGGAACCCCGGAAGGAAGGTTCAGGGAGCCCCTAAATACTAAATTTAGGGGTGGTTACAGGTAGGTAAGGGCAGGGACCAATGGGTCCCTTCCCTGGGGTGGTTACACCCCCTATTCTGTTCCTCTCCAGTGGGAGGGGGCAGGAGCCTGTCCCTGGTTGGCCAGGTCCCCCCATCCTCAAGATGGCGGGGACTCGAGTTTGTGCTTCACCTCGCCTCCCCCACCTTAGGGGTGGAGTTGGCAGAGGTGGGCACAACCCATTTCCTGCTTCTGGTTTTCCCGCCGGTTCTCCCGCCAGGAGTGGGGGTAGAACCAGTGGGGACCAGTTTGCTGGAAGCAGCAAATGGTCTGGGGAAACTCCAAGGCGGCAGGCCTTTGAAGCTCCCCCTGCCCATCCTGGGGAGGAGGCTTTGGCACCTCGTCCCGGGATGTGCATTGTTTCAGGCCCCTGAGAGCAGAGGCTCTCGACCCAGGGGTCCAGAAACATGTCTGGTGGTGGCAGCCTGGGCAGCCACTCAGTCCGGACACTGGAGGTCGGGTTGGTTTCAGGGGGCATCTCTAAGATGCCCTCTGGAGTGCGTTTTACATTAAATCCCACACTGGCATCAGTGGGGTTTAATGTGCTGAGAAGTTTGATACCAAACTTCTTAGTCTTCAGTGGGGCCATTATGGTGCTGTGGAGTTCGTAATGACAGACTCCCAGCACCATATACTCTTAATGGCAGCACTGCACTTACAATGCCCAAGAATGGACTTGGGCACTGTAGGGGCACAGGGCTCATGCCTCTATGCCCTCACCACTGGCATAGTGCACCCAGCTAGAGGGGTGGCTGACCTAGGCCAGGGCAGTGGCTTGTAGGCATGGCACACAGGGATGTGAGCCATGTCGACTCTTCACTTTTGTTCTGCACCAAGACACGCAGCCTGCAAAGGCAGTGTGTGTGTGTAAAGGTGCAGGGTCCCTAAGGGTGGCACAACAAGTGCTGCAGCCCTTAGGGGCCTTCCCTGGTCACAGTGCCCTGGGTACCCATGGTACCATTTACCAGGGGCTGACCTGTGGCCAGGGATGTCAATTGGGTGTAGGTATCAATGCAATTTTAGGGAAGGAACACAGGCCCTGGGTACCTGGTTGGCAGGAGCCCAGGGCACACTCAGTCAAAGTACATCAGCCATTCAGCAAAAAGTGGGGCATACCATGTAAGAAAGATGGCACTTTCTCACACAACTCCCCCAAACGAAAGATGATGAGACTAACCTTGCCCTATGGAGTCTTCATTGTCTAAGTGGAAGAACCTGGAAAGGCCATCTGCATTGGCATGGGCAGTGCCAGGTCTGTGTTCCACTTCAAAGTCCATTCCCTGTAGGGAGATGGACCACCTCAACAGTTTTGGGTTTTCTCCTTTCATTTGCATTAGCCACCTGAGAGGTCTGTGGTCAGTTTGAACTAGGAAGTGAGTTCCAAACAGGTAGGGCCTCAGCTTCTTCAGGGACCAGACCACAGCAAAGGCCTCCCTCTCAATGGCACTCCAACGCTGCTCCCTGGGGAGAAGCCTTCTGCTTATAAAAGCAACAGGTTGGTCTTGGCCTTCATCATTGGTCTGGGATAGGACCGCTCCTATCCCTAGCTCAGAGGCATCAGTCTGCACAATGAACTGCTTGGCATAATCTGGTGCTTTTAGAATTGGTGCTGAGCACATTGCTTCTTTCAGAGTGTCAAAAGCCTTTTGGCAACAGACTGTCCAGTTTACTTTCTTTGGCATCTTCTTGGAGGTGAGTTCTGTGAGGGGAGTCACAATGGACCCATATCCCTTCACAAACCTCCTGTAGTACCCAGTCAAGCCAAGGAATGCCCTGACTTGGGTCTGAGTTGTTGGAGCTACCCAGTCCAGGATAGCCTGGATCTTGGGCTGTAAGGGTTGTACCTGGCCTCCACCAACCAGGTGGCCCAAGTACACCACAGTGCCCTGCCCTATCTGGCATTTGGATGCCTTGATAGTTAGGCCTGCAGTTTGCAGGGCCTTTAAAACCTTCCCAAGGTGGACCAGGTGATCCTGCCAGGTGGAACTGAAGACAGCAATATCATCAAGATAAGCTGCACTAAAGGACTCCAACCCAGCAAGGACTTGATTCACCAACCTCTGGAAGGTGGCAGGGGCATTCTTTAAACCAAAGGGCATAACAGTGAACTGAAAATGCCCATCAGGTGTGGAGAATGCTGTTTTCTGTTTGGCTCCTGGGGCCATGCCAATCTGCCAGTACCCTGCAGTTAAGTCAAAGGTACTCAGGTATTTGGCTGCACCCAATCTGTCTATCAGTTCATCAGCTCTTGGGATAGGGTGTGCATCTGTCTTGGTGACACAGTTGAGACCCCTATAGTCCACACAAAACCTCATCTCTCTCTTTTCACCCTTTTGATGAGGTTTGGGGACCAGAACCACTGGGCTAGCCCAGGGGCTCTCAGAGGGCTCAATAACCCCTAGCTCCAGCATCTTGCTGACTTCAGCTCTGATGCTTTCCTTAACTTGGTCTGACTGACGATAGATCTTGTTTTTGACAGGTGCACTGTCACCAGTGTCCACATCATGGGTACACCAGTTTGTCAGACCAGGGGTCAAGGAAAAGAGCCCAGCATACTGCTGCAAGACTTGCTTGCAGTCAGTCTGCTGTTGGGCAGTGAGGGTGTCTGAAAAGACAACTCCATCTACTGACCCATCTTTTGGGCTGTGGGAGAGGAGATCAGGGAGAGGTTCACTCTCAGCTTCCTGTTCCTCATCTGTCACCATCAGCATGGTGATGTCAGCCCTGTCATTGTAGAGTTTTAGGCGGTTCACATGGATAACCCTTTTGGGTGTCCTGCTGGTGCCCAGGTCAACCAGGTAGGTGACCTCACTCTTTTCTCTAGGATAGGGTAAGGGCCACTCCATCTGTCCTGGAGGGCCCTTGGTGCCACTGGCTCCAAAACCCATACCTGTTGCCCAGGTTGGAATTCAACTAGTGCAGCTTTTTGGTCATACCAGTGCTTCTGAAGCTCCTGGCTGGCCTCAAGGTTCTTGGATGCCTTTTCCATGTACTCAGCCATTCTGGACCTTAGGCCAAGCACATAGTCCACTATATCTTGTTTGGGTTCTTGGAGAGGTCTCTCCCAGCCCTCCTTTACAAGACAGAGTGGTCCCCTCACAGGATGGCCAAACAGAAGTTCAAAGGGTGAGAAACCTACCCCCTTCTGTGGCACTTCTCTGTAAGCTGAAAAGCAGGCATGGTAGTAGGACATCCCATCTCCTTTTGAGTTTTTCAGGGAGCCCCATGATCATGCCTTTCAATGTCTTGTTGAACCTCTCAACAAGGCCATTGGTTTGTGGATGGTAGGGTGTAGTAAACTTGTACTGCACCCCACACTCCTTCCACATGTGGGTCAGGTAAGCAGACATGAAGTTGGAACCTCTGTCTGAAACCACCTCCTTAGGAAACCCTACCCTGGTGAAGACACCAATGAGGGCTTTGGCTACTGCAGGAGCTGTAGTAGTCCTAAGGGGAATAGCCTCAGGATACCTAGTGGCATGATCCACTACCACCAGTATGAATTTGTTCCCTGAGGCTGTGGGAGGTTCCAGTGGACCCACTATGTCCACACCTACCCTTTCAAAGGGAACCCCCACCACAGGTAGTGGTATCAGGGGGCCTTTGGATGGCCACCTGTCTTGCCACTGGCTTGACAGGTAACACAGGAGCTGACAAACTCCTTCACCTTTTGGTGCATCTGGGGCCAGTAAAAGTGGCTAACTAGCCTTTCCCAAGTTTTGGTTTGGCCCAGATGTCCAGCTAGGGGGATGTCATGAGCCAAAGTTAGGAGGAACTCCCTGTACTTCTGGGGCACTACCACTCTCCTGGTGGTTCCAGGGTTGGGGTCTTTTGCCTCAGTGTACAGTAATCCCTCTTCCCAATAGACTCTGTGGGTACCACTGACATCTCCCTTGGCTTCTGAAACAGCTTGCTGCCTCAGGCTTTCAAGAGTGGGACAGTCTTGCTGTCCCTGGCACAGCTCTTCCCTAGAGGGTCCCCCTGGGCCCAAGAGTTCAACCTGGTAAGGGTCAAGCTCTAGGGGCTCAGTTCCCTCTGGGGCTTCCAGGTTCTCTCCCTGAGGAGAGGGGTCCTGCTCTTGTGACTGTGTAGAAGCTGGTCCGCCAGTCTTCTTTCCTTTTTTCTTGGTAGGCTGGGCCATCATTTCAGGCTCCAACACTATCTCTTCACCCTGCCTTTTGCTCTGTGCTCTTGTTTTTACACACACCAATTCAGGGATGCCCAGCATGGCTGCATGGGCCTTTAGCTCCACCTCTGCCCAGGCTGAGGTTTCCAGATCATTTCCTAGCAGACATGCAGCTGGTAACTTCGGAGAGACCACTACCTGCTTCAGGCCAGTAACCCCCCAGCCTAATGTCACCATGGCCATGGGATGACTAGTGGTGACACTGTCAGCATTGGTGACTGGGTAAGTTTTCCCAATCAAGTATTGCTCAGGGGAAACCAGTGTGTCCCTCACCATAGTGACACTGGCACCTGTATCCCTCAGAGCCTCTACTCTAGTTCCATTCACCCAGGGGTATTGCAAATACTTCTTTAAGTTGGGTGGCCACACAGCTACAGTGGCAAATTCCACTTCCCCTAGGGAGACCAGACTTGCCTCAGTGTGTTCCCAGATTTGCTCAGGGTACACTTCTGATCCCATCTGTAAACTTGCTGCCCCAGGAGTAGCTGTACTGGGTGCCTTAGGGGCTTTGTTGTGGGGGCAAGTTTTGTCTACAGTGAGGTGTCCTGACTTCTTAGTTATTACACCAGGCCTTCAAGGGATCAAAGTTCTTCCCCCTATAGGGTTGAGGCACATAGGGAGTAGTTTGGGACCCACCCCCTGAACAGGTTTTTGGGGCCCTTTGGAAGACTCAGACTTTTTATCTTGGGGATTCTCACCACCTTTCCCCTGGGGGTTTGGTGACCACCTTCTTTTGGTCACCCCCAGTGGTTGTCCTTGTCACCCTAGTCTTGACCCAGTGGTCTGCCTTCTTTCCCAATTCTTGGGGAGAAATTAGACCTAGGTCTACCAAATGCTGATGCAACTTTTCATTTGTGCAATTACTTAGTATGTGTTCCTTCATAAACAAATTGTAAAGTCCAGAAAAATCATGCACATTATGTCCAGCTAACCAGCCATCCAGTGTCTTTACTGAGTAGTCCACGAAGTCAATCCAGGACTGGGTCTGGGTTTTGTGAGCCCCCTGAATCTAATTCTATACTCCTCAGTAGTGAGCCCAAATCCCTCAATCAGAGTACTCTTCATGAGGTCATAGGACCCTGCATCTGGCCCAGAGAGGGTCAGAAGCCTGTCTCTGCAGTTACCAGAGAACAGTTCCCACAGGAGTGCCCCCACAGAGGTTTCTTTACTCTTCTTATTTCACAAGCCCTCTCAAAGGCTGTGAACCATTTGGTGATGTCATCACCTTCCTCAAACTTAGGGACAATCCCTTTGGGGATTTTAGGTTCAGAAGTTTCCTCCCTATCCTTATTTTTAGTATTGCTGCCACCATTGATGGGTGCTAAACCCATCTCCTGTCTTTCCTTCTCTAGAGCCAGGAGTCTGGTCTCTAGGTCCAGTCGTTTGGCCAACCTTGCTAACAAGTTGTCCTCCTCACTGAGGCTATCCTCAGCGTCCTCTCTGGGACCAGGACCACCTAGGTGGCCCCTAGGTCCCCAGAGGTCTATTCTTGGAGTTAAGGGTGCAGGGACCCTATCTTCCCTAGGAAGTGATGGAGGTGGGTTACCATCCCCATCCTCCTCATTCCTTTCCTCCTCTGTTGGGTCATCACCATGCTCAGAGGGGTGGGCTTTAGCATACTCAGCCAGGAGCTCCTGGAGCCCTTGTTTGGTTGGATGCTGGCCCATTGGTATATCTTTAAGTTTGCATAAGGACCTTATCTCTTTGAAAGACAAATGAAGATAAGGGGTGAGGTCGAGCTCCTCAACCAGTTCCTGTATGTCATTATTATCTTCACTAATAGCTGGGTTCTTGTCTTGAGACATTTTTTTAAAAAAATTCTAACCCCTCTAACCTTGGCTATAGTGACTTTTTATTTTCTAAGATGCTACAGGGACTTAAGCAAGGCCCTAACAAGACTTTTAGTAATTTGGTAAAAAAAAATGCCAATTAAAAAAATCAGAATTCTAAAGGCAATTTAAGAGTTCTGTCGTGTGATCAGATGGTAACCAAGTAGTCCAACAAATGCAAGTTTGTATCCCACCGCTGATCCACCAATGTAGGAAAGTGGCTCTGTATATACTGTACCCAAGTAAGGTTCAGGGTGTACAGAGTCCACAGTCCCCAGAGGGGTGACAGAGGCTAAAGTAGATATAACCTTACTCTCCAAAGTGGTAGCTTGGTCGAGCAGTAAGGCAGTATCAGAGGACAGTGTAAAGCATTTGTTGTACACACTCAGTCAGCAAATGAAGCCACACACTCAAGAACTGAACTCTAGGCCAATGGTTTGTATATAAAAAATATATGCTTGTTTTATTTTAGAACCAACAATAGGGTCAAAATATACTTTCTCAGTATGAGATGCTTTGGTTATTCACTTTACAGATAGGCAGTAGACTTTTTTGATAGTGGTTATCACAGTTGGTGCAAGAGGCAACACAGGGTCAAATTCAATGCAACATTGAGCTCAATGGAAAATTATGCTTAATTACAATTGATTACTTTGCAGAGCACTTTTCTAACCACAGGACTGGATCCTGGATTCAGTCCTGGGACACTTCCTGTAAACGGGTAAGAAAAAGCGTTTTGGTTATTGTAGTGATTTTTGAAGAATATTACTATATTTCAAAAGCTGACACTTAGAAACTTTTCTGGGTAAAATTACCAATGTTATCCTATGAAAGGAAATACAGTGTGCAAGCAAAGTATGTTTACGTTACTTTTGTAATCCAGTGCTGGACTCCTAGGTTCAGCACTGGGACATTTACTGAAAACAGGTAAGTAATTACGTTTTTGTAGTTTGTTCGATTTTTAAAGAATATTTGTAAAATACAGAAATCGACACTTAGAAGAAATTTCACAGAAAACCAGTCAATGGATCCCTATGAAAGAAAAGTGAGTTAGCGGTAAGTAACGTTGCGATTACTTTTTAGGGCCAGTGTTGGGCACTCGGGTCCAGCACTGAGGCCCCTCCTAATACTAGGTGAGTATTTTCGTTTTCGTGTCTCGGTTGATTTTTGGTGAATATTCTAAAGTTTCAGAACTCCACACTTAGAAGAAATTTCGCAGAAAACCAGTCAATGGAACAATATGGAAGAAAAGTGAGTTATCGGATTTCGGGTAAGTACTTGACTGGCAGGGTTAAGGTTCTGGGTAAGACTCAGGGTCCCCCAGGATCAGGTAAGTACAGTTTTTACACCCTCAGCGGCACAGGGGCGGCCGGGTGCAGAGTGAGAAGGCCCAATGTTATCCTATGGCAGGCGGGGGCCCCGGGTTGGTGGCTGCTGGCAAGCAGGCCACGCGACTGTGGGAGCTGGGCTCCTGGTCACTTGCTCAGGGCAAGTAGGGAAGTAGGTTAGGATAGAGGTTGCACTTCCAGGGGCACTCGGGCGGCTGGGTGCAGGGTGCTTTGAGCTGTCGGGCGCTCAATGTTAAACAATAGAGGTCGTGAAAGGTGAAGAAAGGCTGCAGGCTCGGGGACGGTGATTCTTCAGGGACGACCAACACTTCAGGAGGTAAGTTGGGGTCTTGGAGGATAGGTAGACACCCAGGAGTTGGGCACAAGGGGCCGTGGGGCGCCGGGTGCAGGGGTGTCTTTTGAGGTCGGGAAATCTTACCCCCTGCTGGTCGCGGTTGGAGGGGTCCCTTGTCCTGAGGCTGCAGGCGTCGTCTGGGTCGTCGAGGAGGGTCCTTGGCCACTGGATTCCAGGTCAGACTCGCCGGGGGACGTCCTCGAGGTCTCTGGTCACTCAGGCACAGGCGGGACTCGGCGGGTGCAGAGTGTGCAGGTTTCGCGGCTCCGTGCCAGGGCCGGGTCTTTGGTAGGTTTTCTTTTGAGCAGTACCACTGCTCGTGGGAGTCCCTGGGTCGAAGGCTGTAGCACAGAAGTCAGGTCCTCCGGGGTTTGTGAGGTTGCTGAGGCCGGGATTCCGCAGGAGCAGGTTCAGAGGTCGACAGGCCGGTAGGGCTGGGGCCAAGTCAGTTGTTGTCGCCTCCTTTTTAGCAGCTGCACGGCTGGTCTTCTTGCTTCGTCTTCTCTTCTTGTTTTCGGATTTGGGAACCCCGGAAGGAAGGTTCAGGGAGCCCCTAAATACTAAATTTAGGGGTGGTTACAGGTAGGTAAGGGCAGGGACCAATGGGTCCCTTCCCTGGGGTGGGTACACCCCCTATTCTGTTCCTCTCCAGTGGGAGGGGGCAGGAGCCTGTCCCTGGTTGGCCAGTGTCCCCCCATCCTCAAGATGGCGGGGACTCGAGTTTGTGCTTCACCTCGCCTCCCCCACCTTAGGGGTGGAGTTGGCAGAGGTGGGCACAACCCATTTCCTGCTTCTGGTTTTCCCGCCGGTTCTCCCGCCAGGAGTGGGGGTAGAACCAGTGGGGACCAGTTTGCTGGAAGCAGCAAATGGTCTGGGGAAACTCCAAGGCGGCAGGCCTTTGAAGCTCCCCCTGCCCATCCTGGGGGAGGAGGCTTTGGCACCTCGTCCCGGGATGTGCATTGTTTCAGGCCCCTGAGAGCAGAGGCTCTCGACCCAGGGGTCCAGAAACATGTCTGGTGGTGGCAGCCTGGGCAGCCACTCAGTCCGGACACTGGAGGTCGGGTTGGTTTCAGGGGCATCTCTAAGATGCCCTCTGGAGTGCGTTTTACATTAAATCCCACACTGGCATCAGTGGGGGTTTAATGTGCTGAGAAGTTTGATACCAAACTTCTTAGTCTTCAGTGGGGCCATTATGGTGCTGTGGAGTTCGTAATGACAGACTCCCAGCACCATATACTCTTAATGGCAGCACTGCACTTACAATGCCCAAGAATGGACTTGGGCACTGTAGGGGCACAGGGCTCATGCCTCTATGCCCTCACCACTGGCATAGTGCACCCAGCTAGAGGGGTGGCTGACCTAGGCCAGGGCAGTGGCTTGTAGGCATGGCACACAGGGATGTGAGCCATGTCGACTCTTCACTTTTGTTCTGCACCAAGACACGCAGCCTGCAAAGGCAGTGTGTGTGTGTAAAGGTGCAGGGTCCCTAAGGGTGGCACAACAAGTGCTGCAGCCCTTAGGGGCCTTCCCTGGTCACAGTGCCCTGGGTACCCATGGTACCATTTACCAGGGGCTGACCTGTGGCCAGGGATGTCAATTGGGTGTAGGTATCAATGCAATTTTAGGGAAGGAACACAGGCCCTGGGTACCTGGTTGGCAGGAGCCCAGGGCACACTCAGTCAAAGTACATCAGCCATTCAGCAAAAAGTGGGGGCATACCATGTAAGAAAGATGGCACTTTCTCACAACTTTTTAAACTGAAAAATATTCCTATTTAAAAACCTGCTTACTGAACATTTTTCTTCTGATACCTAAATATATTTAAAGATACTTGCTATTTTTATAAATTGGTGGGATCTCCTTTTTGAATAGTCTGTTATTGACCATTCTGTGTATTTTCAGATGTCTTGCACTACTGTTAAGCCTAAGGCTGCTCATCCACACTACCCCATAACCGGGCACTTTAAGATTGCCACAGCAAGCCACTTACCACTCCTAAATGGCCCCTGGACTCTTCACACAGTATATCAGGTTTTTGATATATCAAATAGAGCCAGCTTCCTACATATCTTATATCTCCCTAGCTCACCACATGGAGACATATGGTGTCATGATGTGTTGCATTGACCACTGCCGTGAAAACTAAGAGCTGCTGTCTGCGTGCATTAACTTCCCAAAAAGAATTTGGCATTTTGTGTGTGAGTTAGTTCATACTGCGGGGGTCGGTGGCTTGTTCTCGTTCTTTGGTGCCACGAAAACACTTGAGTCTCTGCTTATAAATCGTGTGTGTGAAGCCCGTAGTGCTCATAAAAGGTCCAGGCTTCCCTGTCTGTAGCCGTGTGCTTGTCAGCATGACTTCGAATCGTTGTCCTGTGCGGCTGCAGCTTAAGTCCCGCTCAACAAGTGCTCACCAGTGCAGGCCATCTGTAATCTGTCTACGTTCACCAGATGGGGTGCGACTAAGGCACAAGCCCTAAACCAGCAAATGTGGCTAGATAAGAATAAGATTTACAGCCCTGTTTACAGCGGAGCTCAGAGCAGCGCTTGTCTCCAGTGTTCCAAATTAAAGACTAGCAGGAAACTAAATAAAATCCAACACAAATTTATAAAAATAGGATATTTTAAATATGACAAAACGAAAAAAAAATCCAATATAGGGCACCAGAGATGAATTCTCAAAGATTTAGCACTGTATAGCACATAGAAACCTTTAGTGCCTATTGGGACATCTGGTCGTGTTAGTCCGGGACAAAGTCAGTTTCAGGCTGACCACGATGGAGCCCTGCGCGGTTACCCCTCGCGGTAGGCCTCGGTCAAAGTTTTTGCCTTCTGACTTAGAAATTTTCCTGGAGTTTTTTTCTGCTGAGGTCACTCAAGGCTCTACACCAGTCCGGGATCGATGAAAGTTTGCTGGCTTGCCTATCGACGAGCTCCCAGTCAAACTATGGAAGTCAGACCTCTGGAGCTTTCCATCGGGACGAGCCAGTGATCCAGGCTGGTGCGCAGTTGAAGGTCAGCACCTTGACTCTCGGTATTGAGCCGGTCAAGACTTTTACCTTCGGACTTTGGAACTTTTACAGAGCTTTTTCTCTAAGGGTCCCTCGCTGCTCTTCACCAGGCCAAGTTCGGTGAGGGTTTACCGGCTCTGCCTTTATACGAGCTCCCAGTCAAACTCTGGAAGTCGGATCTCCGGAGCTTTTCAGCGGGACAAACCTGGAGAACAGGCCGGCTCGCGGTTGAGGGTCACCGGCTTGCCTGACCAGGTCGAGTCGGTCCACTTATGGAGCATTTTTTCCAAAGTTACTCCAATTCTGTAACGTCTTCCAGAAGTTCCTACGAGGGTCCCAAAGTGTCCAAAACTTACTCCAAGGGTCTGGAAGCTCCAAAATGGTCCTTGAAAGTTTGTGACTTCAATTCCCACAATCCACTTGGACAAAACCCTTACAAATCCACTGGAGTCACTCCAGGCTGGGCATTCTTGGTCGTGATGGTCCAGTTGAGCCATGTTAACCTGTAGCTTGCAAGGAGTCTACCCTGTATTCCTCTTGAAGCCAGTTGGGTCTACCGGGATGTAGTTCCAGATTGTGTAACAGTGCCTGGTTGGCAAAAATCAAACTTCCGGCATAGATCCTTTTGTTTCAAGAGCAGATCTGAGAGGTTCTGCCCCTCAGATACTTATTCGGTGTTCTCTAGGGTCAATCGGAATGGCACTCCTGTCCAATGAGGTGCAGGGCAACACCCCAGAGCATGAAAATTTCCTACAAAGTGTGGCACAATGGTCTCCCAGAAAGCACTATTTCTCAAACTCAATATGGCTGCAGTCTCGGCAGAGAAGCAAGAGCTAGCTAACCCAACCTCCAGGATGGCTCATTTCAATAACTTCCCCCCCCCTCCCAACAGCTGCACATTCCTTCCTTAAGCCTGCCATCTGCCTGGGTTCATATGTGGAAAGGGGGTAGGCGGACGTGGTTGTCTCTGCCTATCCCTGTCTACCTTTGAAGTCGAAGCTTTACGACCCTTCTCGTACCCCCCCCCGCCTCCGTTCCCCCTTGCTCTGGCATTCTGTGTTGCAGGGCCCTCTTGCAAGAGATCCTTATCTCCCTGGATGCCACTTATCACTTCATCATAGCAGCCTGGCTGATCCACTTAACTCTGACCAATCAGGCCAGACCACTGGTATTTTGGCTTACAGACAGTCCTATAATTTTCTGTACATGTTAGGATAAATTCAACAGCATATTGTTGGATTTATCAATACCATTCCCCTAAGTCCTTGAACGATATTTTCTGTTGTCCCTTGCCGTAGTTATGAATTCATAAACTATTGCAATGCTAACCTATGTGGCTGGGGATCTACAATGGGGGGGAAATGAACTGTCCAATTTCTCCAGCACTAGGGCCTATAAAACTGCTTTTATAATGCCCCTGCTTATATCTACATGACCCCCCACCCCATGGACACCTAGGGGAGACTTTAGGGGTTCTGAATATGCAAACATAATGTAGATCCTCACTTCAGTGCTCCTAGCACAAAGTCGATTTTGGGAGGCACTTTACTACAATGAGGGAAGTGAAATGTGCAATTTCTCTATCCCCAAGGCATATAAAGCATATTTTATCAGGGTCGTCCTTATGAGTACCCGACCCCCCACCAACCCCTGGGACACATAGGGGGAAGTGCCAAAATATTGTAGTTTATTAAGTGCCCCTAACACCAAAGCAGAGTTTGGGCACAATTTACACTTAAAAGCTGTCCTGCAACACAGGGCTTCTTTTAAACTGACCTCCGGCACTCAGCAGCGTGCACATGCAAGTGCAGAAAGGGCTGCTGGCTTCTAAACTGCCATGCCCTATTATACACTAGGGACTTGAAGTCCGTTTTAATCCCCCTGCCCTACTATGTACTAGGGCCTTATAGGGAAGGTCATGCGTCCAGTCTAGAGTGAACTGTGCTTACAGTGGAATGGGCCCCCTGGAGACTTCCCTTGCAGCCAACCCCTGGTTACTTTACAAACATGCAGCATAGGCAGTCACTGCATTTTATTGCGTAAGATTCCTAATAGTCGATATTGTGGTTGTGATCTCAACATTTATATTCTCCTTCTCTGAACAAAGGGTTTGCTTTGTGATGTCTCCATCACTGCTACACAACGACTTTTTTATTGGTAGTAAGACCAGTGTTAAACTTGATATACCTCAGTCTTTTAGCTATACTCTTACTACTGCATTAGAACACCAAATCAAGGTAGATGTACCTAGAAAATTAAACTGGAGTTTCATCCCTTAATTCTGGCTTTTCTAAATGTTGTAAGTAAGTTATTGTTACCTAATTTTATACATTTCATTTATCTACATTGGAAATTGAGGGGGTGTCGTCCTTGCTAAAGATACAGGGTCCTGACTGGATATTAGTTTGCTCTTTTTCAGCAGTGTGTGTTAACTGAGCCACCCTGCGGTTTTTACTTACACCGGCATGCAGCTCCAAAGTACTCTAAAATCAGCAGGTTTTAGTATCTCCCTACTCCTTTACTTTCATCCTTCCATGGTTGATTTAATGACTTGCAAGTTGGCCAAAAACGGTTGCAGGCACATTAATTACCTCACTAAGCTAACCAGATTAGTTGCATAATCAAATTAAATATTTTGGAATAGGTGGGATACCAGTTTTAGGCACTGCATGTGTAGATTTTCGTTTTGTGGACAGTCTGTCCCAGTGTTGATGTTCACACAATACAAATCAACCTGTGTGCTGCAGAGACATCTGCTCAGTTCTCAAAAATCTCCAGCAGTCTGTATGCCTGGAAATACTTGAGCTTATTAAAAGGTCAGTCTGAATAGTTTGTGAATTACATTTTCATCCAAAATATCACAAGAGCAATTTAGTACAAATGCTTTTGCTTTCATTTTTTTTCTACATGGGGAACCCTGCTGCCTCCCCACCTTCCAAAGGCGCACACAATCCCCGTTCCCTGGCTGTTTTTTCTCCCACTAATAAAAGTAGCAGCACACTGAATGACCGACCTTCAGAAGGTCTTCTTGCTATGGAGATAGCAACCATATATTTGCGTGGCTCACATCTGCAATCATGTTAAGCATTTCTTTTGATATTGCCTGCCATTTCTAAAGCTTTCTGAATTCCCAGTCACCACCTTTCATTTTCTTTTTTCTCAATCTCGTCTAGCAGTCATTTGCTCCCTCCATTCTTTCACATTTCTCCGTTCTGTCTACTTGTCATTGGCACATTTCCCTGTCTCTCCTCAATTTTCCTCACTTTAATTCCTTTTAACTTTCCCTTCCATTCTTTTCCACTTTCACCCTGTTTCATTGTACCCCTCACGACCGTGAAACTCTCCCACTGTCCTTCCCCCTTTCCCCATTCCATCATACTAGCTCCCTCTTCCAACCTTATACATTTTTGTTCTCCATTTCTCCCATTAGTTTCCACTTTCTCCTTTCACATAGTCCCACTACACATACCTGATCTCTAATTCCTTTCCATTCTTCTCCTTTCCATCTTCATTCTACCCCCCCCTCCCCCCTTCCTGTTCTATTGTCCCCACCTGGAGAACCAGTCTTGTAATTAGGACATCTCTATCAGTACTAAATTGGAGCAGAAAAGGATCTATCCTCTTTAAACATTAGCTTTAAAGAAATTCCCCTCTCAGGAGCAATATTTCAATGTGCTTGAGCAATGTATGGTTCTTGTTGATACAAGCTGGAGACAACTGCCTTAGATTCCTGAAACTGGAACTTAGAATCTCAATGTTGAAGTTTTGACACTCTGGTAGAGCGGACTGTAGTCTGTGGACTTGGTTGATCATTTTTCTTTGTGGACCGGATCATACTACATTAAAGGTCCAAAGAAGGTTAACAGACTTCTGTAAAACAATAGATGCAGTTAATATCCTAAAGAAAATGTCACCTTTTTTTGAATAGCTGACATTTTGTTTTTCAGGATTTCATTTTCTTCTGTGATGCTGTGGCCTCCTGGGTGAGCCCAAAGGATGATCTCCGGGAGATGTTTTATAAGGTGAATAACCAATGAGCCGTGTTTTTGCTGCTAATACTTTGTGCTTGACTTGTGGAGTCTGTGTGCTTGAATTTCTATTTCACTGGATCACTTCTTATTAATCCTTGCCACTGATGCAATCTGTGAAAGTACCCATCCCTCCACATTAAGAGTCCTGTTCTCCGGTGATGTCTGATGTTTCACAGCAAGCCGTCAAAGCCCTGCACTTCAATTTATGCTTTTGTGTGTTGTACTTTTGGACCTCAACTATTCTTTTTACTTAAATATTAAATGGTGTGTGAGTTGTTCAGTCTCCCTTGTCAGTATGAGCTTTTACTCTACCATCACAAGCACCGTTCGCATCAGGGTTGATTCAGGCTTTTTCTGAGTGCTCAGTTGCTGACAGTCTTCTGAATGCACAAGCAAAGTTTAGTTGTGACCGTGGGTAAGTGCATACTGGCTGCTTAAATGTAACGGAGCAGCTTTTTCTCTTTTGCTAACAGATCCTGCCACACCCCCCACTGTCCATTTAGGAAGCTTCTCTCCTTTCATAGAGATCCTACCCTGCTGGCTAACCTTTAGCCGTTTTAATCGTCCATGCTCTCCTTACCCTCCATGGCAGTTGTATTGGCTCTGCACCAGAGTTGGTAATATTGATGGTTACCATGCTATTCACATACCAATTTTCTAATCTTAACTTCTGGCATTTAAAAAAAAAAAAAAAAAGGTCAAGGCAAGACTAAGTTGGAAAACGAAGGGGGGGAAAAAAATAAATGAAAGAAAGGAGTATAAGGTAGGTTGTAGATTTGTTAAATGGTTAGACTGTTGCCAGACGATGAAGAAAGAGGTCTCTTTCACTTTTTGCACTTTGCTTTAGAAAGACTGTGTAGAATCCTGCATGTCTAGCAGCTCTCCAAGAAGCAAAGAGCTTCTCCTACACTTTATTTGGTCATTGACAAAACACACTACTTAGTCATTTTAGAATTGATGTTGGAGTTTGGTTAACCTAAACCCAAAGATACCTTTTGGTGACATGCCTACTAGTTTCCCAAGACCTTCAGAGTTGCTGTGACGCCTCTTTGACCTTGTACATGTGCCTTTTCATCACTGCATTTGTACTTTCTCTCTGGTGCGGTTACTGAATGGCACTCTCTATTATTCTAGATTCTCCATGGTTTTAAGGACCAGGTGGGAGAGGAGAATTGGCAGCAGTTCTCCGAGCAGTTCCCCCCTCTGTTGAAAGAGAGGCTGGCGGCCTTCTACGGGGTCTAACAAAAGGGACAGACCATGCTAGGTAAGTTTGAGGTCTTAACACAATTCTTGATGTTCTAAAGAATTGCGTTTTTAAAACATTTTTTACTTTTATGTAGTGTTAGCCAGACCTAATGAATGTCAAAGCATATAACATAAGAAAAGTTAAAGTACACAAAGTATTTTGGTTTTGTTGCATTGCATTATGCTAGTGGCAAGAGTCAAGTTTGTCAAGAAAAGCTTTTCCTTCTATTAAGAAGTTTCTTACTAGGTTTCTGTGTTCATCAAATTTCATA
Organism: Calotriton arnoldi; assembly: GCA_963921515.1. Classification (NCBI taxonomy): domain Eukaryota; kingdom Metazoa; phylum Chordata; class Amphibia; order Caudata; family Salamandridae; genus Calotriton; species Calotriton arnoldi. Next base: position 147,733 of record CAWUFW010009449.1, on the reverse strand, counting down.
GCCTCTACAGGGAAAATGGGGCAGAACGATCACACAATCAAGGGGAATGTGGGTAGGGGCGAGCTAAGAGTGTATGTCCGGGGTATTGCAGCCTTTGGTATTATCCAGTTATTTTAATGCATGCTGCACCTTTGGTGTCCCTTTTGGATGGTCGTTTGTTGCAAGCAAGTGAGGCTAATTCACATTTTTTTCTTTTTTTCCCCCGCAGGTTCCTGTATGTCCTGGGAGGGATTTCTGGGAGAGCTCGTCCACATCCATGTGTTGCACTGCCCAACCAATTGGGGTTAGGGAGGAGTGTGGGACAAAAGACTTCCCGTCCCCCTATCATTTCCTCACCTCGTGTTCAGCAAATTTTAAGGTGGAAGAGAGGTGGAGGAGGACCTCCAATGTCATTTTTAAACCAGGGAATTTTGCAAGCAAAGTGAATTTCATGAAAAGATGGCCTTTGCTTGGCGCAGTGGACACTATCCTCTGTCATAGGGGTGAGTGTCCAGTCTGCCGTGAAGGAGGGAGTTCGGGGGATGGGAGGTCCACCGGGAAGTGCCATGGAGGGTATGTCTAGTGGGGGCCATGCTGGGGTGGGAGGTCTAGCAGGGGCCTTTCAGGGAGGTGTAGCAGGGGCCAGGGAGGGTAAGTCTAGCAGTGGCCGTACTAGGGTGGGATGTCTAGTGAGGGCCAGGGAGGGAGGTCTAGCATGTGCCTGGTTTGTCTGGAGGTACATGTGAATAGTTTTAAACGCATCCAGTGGAAGCACTGAAGGTGAACCAGAATGTCTGAAGTATAACCGTGTACTAAGCGTAGGATCTGAGAATCTGAAGCAATCAGGGACAGGACCTTTAGACTGTTCTGTCGAGGCTGCTACTTTCTTGCTTTCTTCTTCCCAAACTTGGTGGGTGAAGAAGAGACGGGGAAGGTAAACTGTGCATGAGATAATGGGCTAGAGAGCCATCTGAAGGTCAGCCATTAGCTGTTCAACATTTCATTTAGGACCTGTTCTTGAAGCTGCAGTAGGGACCAGTCTTGTTCTCTGTGCTATTAAAGCTTGGACTGCCCAGCGAGCAGTTGGGGGAAGGGAGTCATGGAGGGGGGCCAAATTAGCTAAATGGGGAATGGGAGGGCTTCTGGGACGGGAGGGTCCTGTCGTAACAAAACTGTAGAAGCATGTTTTAGTCACTTTAAATTGCGAGCCTTTGTGTTCTGTGACCGCTAATTGCGTCCTACTTATGAGCGTGTGGGGAACACTGACCATAAGGCTTTCTATGTCCTTGTGGTGTGCGTGGAATAATCTGTAGGTGCACTTTCTGCCCAAACCCTCCACTGTGGGGAAAGCATCTCTAAAGAGCAATCCGCAGTACTCGCAAGCGAGTGAAACTTGCTTGTTTTAACTGAAACAACGGTTCGTTCTGAGGCCTTTTTTTGTCCCTGCCGATGGCAGGTTGTCAGTCTGTCTGAACTTGTACTGAAATGTGTGGGGCTAGCTTCCAGTTTACTGTAAGTGTTGTAAGATGTGTTCTGAGGAAGGGTGCACCCTTAAAACTGTTTACATGCTCCAGTGCCAATGAAATTGGGAAGGTGAAGCGGGCAAGCACACCAAATTCCTGCGTGCAGAGAGTCAACAGATTGTAACAGTCAGATTTGGTTTCGGAGACTCCTTCCACCGCGGAAGTCATTGAGTAGAATTAATTTCAGTGGTGGTGCAGTTAGAGTAGCAGGTGCTGGAATGAAAGTTTATTGCTTATGTCTTATCTGATATTGAGGAGATGCACAAATTCTAATGGTGTGCTTGTATGTTTTGAATACACCAGGGTGCAGTAAGTTCACAGGCAATCTTAGACCGAGCTGCAGTTGGTGAAAAAGCCATTCCTGTCTACTGGAAAATGATGGGGTTGGGGGGGGGGGGGGAGGCAAAGCTGTCTTCACATGATTGATTATAGCTACAGAACTCTCCGCCACCATTCAGCACCGACGGACTTGATGGAATCCTTTGTTTTGCAAGTGAAGTGGGTTGACCCCTCAGTTATAAGTGTCTGCTAAAACCATGTGCTCAATATTTGGGAATTGTGTCCAGTGGCTTAAACTTCTTGCACCACCCCCTGCCTTATCTCAGAGGGTTTGTGGGTTCTGTTTGTTGCTTATTTCACTGGCTGGATGGTTTCTGAGGCAACTGCCCCTGAGCTCGAGTCCATTCAAGTTAATCTTCTGCATTCCATCCTCCGAATGTATGAGCCGCCCACCTGCCCAATACAACGTTGCTCCCTTGAAGGGCAATGCAGGTGGTAACATTGAAAATTAGACTGCAAAGCAAAAACCTTTGTACTACAGGAAGGAGTTGTAGTTTGTTGGACAGTAAAGGGTGGTATTGGTTTAAGCGGACTTCTAAATCCTGAATGAAAGCTGACAAGTCGTGTTTTATGGAGGGCCTTTGTAGTTCCTTTTGGCGTCATTCTGATAGTCCTCAGCTTGAGGGTTCTAGAAGACCCTCGTGAGCATGATGTGAGTTTTTGATACCTTCTGTGACCTAAAGTTCACTTGTGAAGAAGGCTAATGTGACGCAGACCAGCTCCTGGTGATCTATTTAACTCTCACAGCACCAGGCTGCTCTTAAATTGAAGAGCATCCACTACATCCTTTTATTGGGATTTGGGACAGTTGGAGGGACATTGAATGGAAGATTGATTTAAAAAATGAGTTTGTAGTGGCTGGCTTCCATATGAGTAAGGAGGATTTTTACCAAAGTCCCATTGAGTAGCAACGTAATTAAATTTTGGGGTTACAGATGGCATCCTTTTATGTTTTTTCTGTCTTTCACTTGTTCTAGTGCCTCAGAGCTGTTAGGAAAGCAAGCCATCTCTGCATTTTTAAATACAATTTATTTGGCTACAGTTAGCTTTTGCAAGAGCCAGATGATCGAACAGATCCCAGAGTCGTATATATTTAATAAAAAAGCGGCAGCTGGGGGGTGGTTGATAGTTTAGTTTGACACCATGGAGTTGCTTTGCTCCCCTGGTTCTTCCTGGTGCCAAAGATCAATGTGGTGGCAGCCTGTGGTAATGTTGACAAGGTGGGGTTTTTAAATATTTTAATCCACCTTTGAAAAATTAACTCTGGCTCATAATTTAACTGAATACAAAGTTCACTGAAATCAGTTGCTTTCAGTGGGAGGGACTGAGCAATTTACCATTGGGTTTGGTGACCGTGACTGACTGGGCTAGTAAGTTTGCATCAGGTTGATTTTAATTCCATTTTTGTCTTCACAGTGAAGTTTAAGCTACTTGACCAAGCTGCCTCCTGACTTCCTTGTTTTTGTACAACTACTTCTGTAGTTTTAGCCTGTCTGTTAATCCTGGACTTGTATATTTGTAAATGTTCCGTAATGTTTCCTATGGTAAAACAGCAATGTATTAGTGTTAAAGCGGCTGCTTGCACCTTGCGCGATGAGATTTTTCTCATTTTATGTACAATTATTTTTTTGTTGACTAAAAAATGTTTCTTGTGACTGTGTCTCCATTATTTGCTGATGTTTCTGTGGGTAGGAAAAGCTCGCACCTGCGTCTCTTGCACTTGAATCTGAGTGGTTTGTGGTAAACTGGTGAAGGTTTTGGAGGAAGGAGGGGGATCTTGGTGGTTCTTTAGTTCCTTCAGCCAACTGATTCCCAGAAATCTGAAAGAAGGGTTGATTGGCAAGTCCTGCACACTTTCCTTCAAGATCCGCAAATCCTTGTGGGGTGTCGATGGAAAATGTCATTTTGATTCTGTAATACAAACTTTGCTCAAATCCAGTCTGTATCAGGTTATAATCTGTCCCTTCCTGTATCACCACGAAGGAAGATGTTCTGTGTTGCAGCACTTGCAGTGTAAATGAATTATTCATAACTGTGGTAATTGCAGGTGGGCTTACTAAGCTGCCATGTAATTGAAAGATCCAGATGACATTGCTTTGGGTGTGTATGAGAATATTGCTGCTGAGGATTTAATCATTCAGGGGGATCGAACCTGGAGGAGGAAGGACAATTTTTGGCACGCAGTCTGAGCTAGAAATTTGTAGCTGCAGATTCCTCACGATTTGAATGCTTCTCAGGCATCAGACTGGATTCGAAAACTTTTCAGCAGTACCTCTGCGTGCTAGTAGGTGAGTGTGGCTCTGCACTGTTACTGTTCCGGAAATGACTAGCGGAGCCTGTATGGATGCCACTCCCATGCTCTGACGTTAGTTTCCATTTTTTCTAACGCCACCAGATGAAGTTAAGTAGCTACCAGTCCCCTTTCAGACACCTACCTCTTAAATTTTCAGTTTGCAAAGGAAAGGTCACCTCCCAAAATGACAGGCTTTAATCTTTGTAAGGATGGTCGCAAATAAATGTCTGTGACAGATCCTCACAAGGTTTGCCTGTTGTGACTGGGGTTGAAACACAACTCTTAATGCCTGCAGTGATTATGACTCTATGAACCTGAAGGCCATACTGGACAGGGAAGCAAAGCACTGGAAGACTCCACAATGAGACTGGTTCAGGTTGAAAGTTCGGTCCCGTTTCAGATGTCAAGGTAGGTCTTTGTCTTGACTAAAATCGTCAGCTAAGACTAGGAAAAAGCACAAGAAATCTAAGCGGTACTCTGCTCTTTCCCGCCAGTTACATTCCCCTGGGAAAGGCGTGGGGGTGGCACCATAGAGCTCTGATCTTGCTCCCAAAGGTGTTTGGTGTAGGCTTATTCCGCAACCTGTTCCTGGCTCTACCAGGGTTTCTTGGGTCGTCTGCCACTCTGAAACAGATTGAAGTGTTCAGCAAGGCTATTGCTGACCACCTCTGGTGCATGTTCGGGCCCAATAGAGCAGAGTGGCTCTCCATCTAGAAATCCAGCTGCTGGTTTGACCCTCTGAGACCATCTCGCAGCAGCCTCTGTCTCCAGTTCTGAATCTGACCCCACAGTTCTCGTCGGTTCCTGTAACTTTGACGCAGATTTCATCTATGCTGGATGGTGAGGTACCTATTGTATTCTGACTCAGTCGGTCCTGGTTCAGCTTCAACCGATGCTGCGCCTGCCCACTGTTGAGGCACCTCTTCCTCCACTTGACCTGCCACCTCCACAAGGGAGAATGCATGATCTGCATTCCCTGTTTTGCAGTGATTCGGACACCAGTGATGAGATCAGAAAGCCAAACTGTCTTGTCTGCCCTCAACCCTGTGGATTGAATGGTGGCATTGGCCCTGCATGCCATGTTGTCCTATCTGCCCCTCCTGCAAGCCCTCCGGTTCACAATGCAGTTCATAGTAACAGGAGCACTTTCAGTTCGCTGTGCTCTCCTTTGGTCTCAATAGTGCCCCTCGGGTGTTCATGAAAGTGATGATGGTGGTATCAGCACATCTTTTATCTTTGGGGTTCACTATCACGGTGCCAAAGTCGCCTCTGATGATTCTTTAGGCACTCCCCTTCATCCGAGCAATTCTGGATTTAGTTCGGTTTTGTATTTTTTCCCTGGAAAGGAGAGTCCAGGACATTCAGGCTATGATCCTGAGCTTTCAGTCTCTCCTGGCTTTCAGTAGTTAGTGATTGACATCTGCTGGTCAAGCATACAAGGTGGCATATGTGGGCTCTTCAGGGGGATCTAAAGTCTCAGTAACCCCAACAGCAAGGGGACCGCTCAGACCACATTTGGATCCCTCCAACCCCCCAAAAAACGGTTGAATCTTAGAAACCGCAAGATAAGTCAGAAAGGAAAAATACCCTCCCTCCATCCCCTGTAACACTAGAAAAGGCAGTATATGACATCACAAAGTTGATGTGGCCACGTAGTCTTACGCATCACACAATAAGTTCCAGGAGCAACACCGGTGACTGGTGGCATGAGAATGGGATGATACATCCCTGCCTCCACCCCAAAAAACGCAACAACCACAAGGATATGGGAGCCAGTCTAACAGCGGTCCGTTGCCCGAAAGGTGTGCCAAGGGATTCCAAAGTGCATCAAATCTATAGTCCATATCGGCGAGGCTGCATGGCGATGAGTGATCAGTCTTCCTGACCACTCCTGTATAGTGAGGACTATCCTGGTCCCGAGCTTAGAGCAAGGAATTGTCTCACCGCCAGTAGCATATTAAATAAATTCTCCTGTCCGCTTTGGGTAAGATCGCCATTTCTGTAGGCCGGAGGCCCAATATTACAACAGATCAGGTTAGTATCCCATCAACCCCCTGATATGGCGATGTATCTCTTTCCAGTAACATGACCTGTTGGGAACACACACACACACACACACTCACACTCTATTTTGTATGCTCTTAGAGTGAGTGAATATAGCGGACCATAATTTCTCCTCCATTCAGCTATCGGGATGGTATTACCATGTGCCTTCGACCATTGTATCATGTAGGGCCAGTCCGCAGCCTGAGGTGACTGAAAGAGTATTGCATTGATGCTAGATATTAAGCCTTTCGGGCCACTAATATTTGGTGAATAACATCTCCAAGGCTGTTAAGGGACAAGTGGCTGCCAGTTTACTGGCTGGGTGGAAGGCCTGGAGGCTGAGCTGAAAGTATGTCAGCTGCTCAGTTTTGCGTACCTGGTAGGCTGTTAGCATTGCAGGAAATCTTTAATTCCCCCACCCTCAAAGATCACTTAGCATTCTGCACCCCTCCCTGCCACCGTCCCATTTGTAAACATTACTTTGATGGTCTCTGGCGAGAAATACTGGTTGCCTGGCAAGGGTGCAAATGGGAAAGTAGTTGGGCCATTGCCGCGGGTGTGTCACATTCCTTGAATATAGTTTTGAGAATCCACGACGTAGCAATCCATGGGTCTAGCGCGTTTTGAGAACCAGCGGACCGCCCATGGGGCTCGACCAATGACCTCCGCATCCATGTGGGCTCGGTGGTGCTCGGTTTCATACAGTGAATACTTGAAAATGCAGAGTTGGGTTGTTTGGTAATACTTTTGAACATTCAGGAGGCCTAGGCTGCCAGATCCTCTGGGGCCTGCATTATTGCCCTTGATACGTGTGCAGCCTTTGCCGCCCAGAAAAAGCAATCTATATCTGCCTGCAAATTCTGGAGACCACTTTCCTGGAGCGGGACCGGTAGTGCTTGAACAGATAAAGTAATCGAGATAATACATTTTGCTTCATGACTGATACCCTACCCAACCATGAGACATGAAAATGCATCGACCTATAGAGGTCAGGCCTATTAGTATCTAGCGGTCAAGGGTAATTGGCTGCATAGAGCATGCAAAACCGTGGTGTGAGAGAAATTACCAGATATCTTCGCTTTTTTCCTGGTGCCCATTGCAAAGGGGCAGTAGTCGATAGACCACCCCATCACCCAAAGAATTTACCGTAGTGGGTTTGTTAAGGAGGAGGATATCAGCAAACAAGTGTATAGCGTGTTCTGAGAAGGGCATATCGCCAATATCCTTATTCCGCCGTATGAAGGCCACGAAGGGCTTGACTGCCGGGACAAATAGCAGGGAGAGTGGACAGACCTGTCTGGTCCCTCTCCTAAGAGGGATCTTCTCTGAGGTTTCTTCATTTGTCAGGACCTGGGCAGTAGAGTTCTGATAACTGGCATCCAACCAGGTAAGCATCTGGGGGTTGAGCACCACGATCTCCAGGACCCTGGCGAGAAAGGGCCAGCTGACCCTGTCAAATGCCGCCTTAGCGTCCAAGGACCGGATGAGCAACAGCACCCCCGGAAGTTAGCTTTCTCAATTAAATGCAAGTCTCATAATATTGTCAACGGCTTGTCTGTGGGGGCAAAACCTGATCCGGATTGATAAGGTAAGGTTGAGGGAGGATTCTGTTTGCAAATATTTTTGCGATAATGTTTACATCTGCATATATCTGAAAGAGACACGTTAGTGACTGATTCCTTACCTTAGAATATCCCCAGGCATCAGGCTGGATCCGGAAAGTTTTGCGTAGCAGTACCCCTTCGCGTCGGTAGGCGGCGTCGTGCGGCTCCGCGTCCGTTGTCGTGATCGCCGGGATGACGTCGCGGCCAGTACTTAGACGCCGCCCATGCGCGCTGGCGTCAGTTCTTTCTTTTTCCGCGCCAGTAAGCGCAGATCCGGATTGAGCAGTGCCCCAGTCATTTTTTGACTGAATATTTTTGAGACTTTTTGTCCAAGTTTTTCGAGTTGTTTCGACTCCAAAGGTGTCATTAGGGATGCCCGGCTTCAAGCCATGCGGAGTCTGTAATCGCATGGTGTCAATTACGGATCCGCACCCTGAGTCTCTTCTGCCTGGGGCGCGGCCACGACCCCCCAGTCGTGCCCCGAGTGTCGGTCCCTCGCTCCGAAGGCTTTGCGAGAGCGGTCTCGAAAGCTCCTCGAGGCCCGGCACTCTGCTCCGCGCCGCTCGAGGTCCCGGTCCCGTGAGAGGTCGAGGGGCCGGTTGCGGAGCCGTCATCATTCGTCGGGGTCGAAGTCTTCGTCCTCAGGTAAGGCGAAGCACAAGAGGTCTAAGAAGCGTCGCTCTAAGACCTCCCCTCGCCGGTCTCGCGACCCGGCCGATGCCGCTCCGGGGGTGCCCGCGCAGCTGACGCCGGCCTACCCGCCTGCTCCGGGTCCGACGTCGACTCCGGCTGAGATGCAGGAGTTCCTGTCGGCCATGGCCCGCCTCTTCGGGCCTAAGGGTTCCCCCGGTGCGCCTTCGGGCCCCAGTGGGAGTCCTCCCTCGGCACCACCGGTGGCTCCGGCCCCGGCGGCCCCGGCACGCAGGACCCCCTCGGATCCAGGCCTGGATCCCGGTCGACGCCGGTTGACCTAACCACACCACCGGCGCCGACCTCACCGGTACCGTTCACGGCACCGTCCCCAGGTATTCCCCGGCACCGGACACGGCGCCGGATCGACGTCGCTCGACAGCGATTCTGACGCCGATGGGACCTTTCTTTCCCTCATGTCCCTCCTCCTTACTTTTCACCTGTTTTGGAGGACTGGGAGGGGGTCAGAAGACCCTCTCACAGCTCCATGTGAGCCTTATCAGGACTGGGCTGAGGAACTAGGGGATGCCAGTGGTCTGGACAACTCTCCTGACCTTGGCATGCTGTCTCCTCCTTCCGTGGCTACGGAGGAGGGAGCAAGTTATGCAACGGTGTTGCGTAGGGCGGCTGAGGCCTTGCGCCTCGAGCTCCCTACGGTGGCTGTCAGGACTAACCTCCTGACGGAAGTGCTTCAGCCGGCGGCTACCTCTTCGGAGCCACTGCAGCCGTTCAACGACGCACTTTCGGACGTTCTTTTGGGCACCTGGTCCAGGCCCACCACAGGGGCTCCTGTGGACAGGAACGTAGCCAGACGCCATCGCCCGGCCCAGGGCGACCCTCTGTTTCTCTCCCAACACCCCACCCCCGAGAGCTTGGTTGTGCAAGCCTCTGCCTCCCAGAGCGCCTTCCCTACCGCTCCGCCGGATAGGGAATCCAAAAAACTGGACCAATTTGGGTGTTTTCTTCCTCCAGTGCTGGCTTGCGGTCCGTGAACACCGCTTGCCTTTTGGGCCGTTACTCCCACTCTGTGTGATTCGGTGGCGCAAGTGCTGCCCAAGTGTCCTGAGGAGGTCCAGGCACTTCTCTCCCGTGCTGTTGCGGAAGGGAGAGACGCAGCGAAGTTCACCATCAGATGTGGCCTAGACACCGCCGACTCGCTAGGCAGATCGCTTGCTACGACAGTGGCGCTTCGCCGTCACGCCTGGCTGAGGACCACTGGTTTCTCGGGCGATGTCCAAAACACCCTTATGGACATGACCGTTGATGGTATCCGCCCTTTTTGGCAATAAGGCAGACACCGCGCTGGAGCGCTTTAAGGACTCGCGTGCTACGGCCAAGTCCTTGGGCCTCTCCGCCTTGCGCCCTCCGTAGCAGTCTGCTTTTCGCCCCTTTCGTGGCCACGGAAGGGGCGCCCAGTCACGTCCACTGGCCCGCGCAGCAAACGCCTTCGCGAGGACGTGGCTCCCGCCGGGTCGGGTAACCAGCGAGCGGGTCGGGCCACCACCTCCGCCCCGTCCGCGGCCTCCAAACCCTCCTAGTCCGTCCTTTCCGGTCCACAGCACGCCAGTGGGGGGCAGGGTCCGCCATCACCTTCCCCACTGGCGCACCATCACATCGGACAGGTGGGTTTTGGACATTGTCCGAAGGAGCTACTCCCTCCCCTTCGAGACTATCCCTCCAGCCATGCCACCTCAGCACCACTGCATGTCGGGGGACCATTTGGCACTTCAGGAAGTTGCGGCCCTCTTGGCCAAGGGGGCCATCGATCGCGTTCCGACCCCAGAAGTAGGGCGTGGTTGTTATTCCCACTACTTTCTGGTGCCCAAAAAGGACAAGGAGGACATGCGTCCTATCTTGGACCTCCGGAACGTCAATCGCTTCCTCCGGAAGGAGAAGTTCAAGATGCTCACCCTAGCTCAGGTCTTGACTGCCCTGGAGACTGGATGGTAGCGTTGGACTTGCAGGACGCATATTTTCACATCCCCGTCCTGCCGGCCCACCGGCGTTACCTGCGGTTCACGGTAGGCCTCGAGCACTTTCAGTTCACTGTGCTTCCCTTTGGCCTTACCAGCGCCCCTCGGGTGTTCACGAAAATGATGGCGGTGGTCGCAGCTCATCTGCGCCGGTCAGGGGTTCCAGTCTTCCCCTACCTCGACGACTGGTTGTTGAAGGCGGGCTTGTCCCAGGCAGTCGTCTCCCACCTCCAGACTACGGCCAGACTCCTGCCCTCGCTGGGGTTCTCCATCAATGTGCCGAAGTCGCACCTCGTTCCTTCTCCACAACTTCTTTTCATCGGAGCGGTTCTGGACACAACGCAGTTTCGGGCCTATCCTCCCGAACGGCGAGTCCGGGATATTCAGGCTATGATTCCGATCTTTCAGCCTCTATCCTGGGTTTCGGTACGGATGACCCTGAGGCTGCTGGGCCTCATGGCCTCCTGCATCCTGCTCGTCAATCATGCCAGATGGCATATGTGGGCTCTGCAGTGGGACCTGAAGTTCCAGTGGGCGCAGCATCAGGGGAACCTGTCTGATTACATCCAGATCTCGGAGGGAACTGCACAACAGTTGCAGTGGTGGCTCTTGAACCGGCAATGGGTCACGGGCAGATCCCTCTCCCTTCCCCAGCCAGAGCACACAGTTGTGACGGATGCGTCCCTTCTGGGATGGGGTGGTCACATGGGAGAGGCGGAGATCAGAGGCCTCTGGTCTCCGGCGGAGTCCCTGCTCCATATCAACCTTCTGGAGCTCTGGGCGATCCGACTTGCACTGAAGGCATTCCTTCCCTCTGTCAAGGGGAAGGTAGTGCAGGTGTTCACAGACAACACCACCGCCATGTGGTACTGCAACAAACAAGGCGGGGTGGGGTCGTGGACCCTTTGTCAGGAGGCTCTGCGTCTCTGGACATGGCTGGCACATCAGGGCATATTCCTGATGGTTCAACACCTGGCAGGTTCCCTGAACGCCAGGGCGGACGAACTCCGCTGCAGGTGCATGATGGATCACGAATGGCGTCTTCACTCTGAGGTGGCGCAAGGACTCCTTCTACAGTGGGGAGAGCCTTGGTTAGATCTATTCGCCACCGAAGAGAACGCGCAATGTCAGCAATTCTGCACGTTGGAATTTCCAAGGCGGCACTCGCTCGGCGACGCTTTTCGTCGCGAGTGGAGTTGCGGTCTGTTGTACGCCTTTCCGCCTATACCACTTCTACCCAGAGTGTTGTAGATTCGGCGCGACCGGGCCCAAGTAATTCTTGTGGCTCCGGACTGGGCTCGAAGAGTTTGGTATCCCGAGCTACTCAGTATGAGCATCGATCCGTCTGCCTCTTCGGGAGGATCTTCTGTCGCAGCAGCAGGGGACGGTCCTCCACCCGAACCTGTCCAGTCTCCACCTCCTTGCATGGAGATTGAGCGGCGGCAGTTGATTCCTTTCGACTTGCCTCCCGAAGTTTGTGATGTGATTCTGGCAGCCAGGCGTCCCTCCACTAAGGTGGTATACGTCTGCAGGTGGAACAAGTTTGTGGCATGGTGCACAGCAAAGGCTGTGAATCCCCTTTCTGCCCCTCTTTCTGAGGTTCTACTGTTCCTTCTTTCTCTGGCCCAACAGGGTTCTGCCCTGGGTACCATCAAGGGCTACCTTTGTGCAATCTCGGCCTTCCTCAGTCTTCCTGATCAGCCCTCCCTTTTCAAGTCCCCTGTTAACCGGTTTCTTAAAGGCATTACACACCTTTTCCCTCCTGTTCCGTTTGTGATGCCTCAGTGGGACTTGAACTTGGTTCTTACCTTTTTAATGTGCGCTCCCTTTGAGCCTCTCCATAACTGTTCTCTTCGTCTTCTCACTCTTAAGACAGCCTTTCTGGTGGCTATCACCTCCGCTCGGCGGGTGAGTGAGCTCCAGGCTCTTTCTTGCAAGCCCCCCTTTCTGTCTGTCCATCCAGACAAGGTTGTTCTTAGGACGCGTCCGTCCTTCTTGCCAAAGGTGGTTACTGCCTTCCACATTGGGCAGACCATCACTTTGCCCACCTTCTTTACGCCTCCTCATCCTTCCAGAGAGGAAGAGAGGCTCCACCGTCTGGATCCAAAACGTGCGCTTTCTTTTTATGTCAATCGCACGCAACACTTCCGGGTGGATGACCAGCTCTTTGTTGGCTACGTGGGCGCCAAAAATGGTCGGGCGGTGCACAAGAGAACCATCTCCCTCTGGGTAACCTTGTGTATCAAAGCCTGCTATTCTTTGGCTAAGAAGGAGCCTCCTGTTGGGCTGCGTGCCCATTCCACCAGGGCAACGGCTGCTACCACGGCTTTAGGCCGCGGTGTTCCGCTGCAGGATATCTGTCAGGCAGCTACGTGGGCCTCGCTGCACACATTTACAAAGCATTACTGCCTTGACCGTCAGGTCCGGAGGGACGGCTTCTTTGGCCGTTCTGTCCTCCGGGACTTCCTTGTCTGATCTTTGTTCGCAGACCCACCACCGGAGTTGGTATTGCTGGGGTATCTATTCTAAGGTAAGGAATCTGTCACTAACGTGTCTCTTTCAGATGCACAAGTTGCTAACTTGTGTAACGATATATCTGTAAGAGACAGTAGTTAGTGACAGATTCCCTACCGCCCCACGCATCCTCCCGTTCTGCGAACTGATTTCTAGGGCTAAGGACATCCCTTTCAGGGCCCTAGTATTTTTCAGACACCTATGTCGGCTTCTTGCATGGCTCTGCGTTCCTGGCGCGGAAAGTCGTGTACAGAACTGACGTCAGCGCGCAGGGGCGGCGTCATCCCGGCGATCACGACGCCGGCGAGCGGACGCGGAGCCGCACGACGCCGCCTACCGACGCGCAAGGGTACTGCTACGCAAAAACTTTTCCGGATCCAGCCTGACGCCTGGGGATATTCTAAGGTAAGGAATCTGTCACTAACTACTGTCTCTTACAGATATATCGTTACACAAGTTAGTAACTTGTGCTTCACCATCTAATGCGAATGTGTTGCTATTTGTGTTCCTCCGTCACTGGTGCTAAGGTCTGTCTCTTGGTTAGTGAGTTTCGAACTGTTCTGGTACAGTTCGATGCTTTGGTCATGAAAAACTAGTTCTGCTTTTCTGACCTCCGTCATTATCTTGTCCTTCTGCTGTGCATGGCCCAATTTTGTGATATCCCTCGGTCTACAGCTGAGGGCCGACCTTGGTGCCCCCACTCAATGCTTTTCTCCCACATAATGCGTATCTCATAGTCTGCCTTGCTGCTCCGCTCTTGTAGCGTCTCGGGTTACTGGCTTATCGCCACTGCCGTCCTCATTGGTCATCCTTCACACAGCACCTGGATTTCCTTCATGACCTCAGAGGTCGGAGGCGATGTCCGCTTTAAATGCCTACATCTGCGTGGTCACTGATTGCAATTTTGTCATGAAGGTCCACCAAACCCGCCTGGAGGTCCTCTGTCTTGGCTGTCATATTCTAGCGCAGCCCATCCGGTGAGCACTCTGAACAGCAGCTAAAGCAGTGCATCTGATCCTCGCCGGCAGGCTGGCACAAAGGCTTGTCATAAGGTTTCTGCACATACAGAGCTATGCACAGGATAATAGGACCTCGGAATATAGTGGTGAGCCAACCATAAACCTTAGCACCCAAAACCCCAACCCAACTAGCCTTAGCGTCCCATTAGCACCAATGTACCAATGATTAGACAACCCAGAACACGGTATCTCTCTCTCTCTCTCTCGACTCGCAGAGGCAAGAACACTCTTTCGTCACACTCGTACCTGTCCACAACATGCGTAATAAGAGACACTGTGTAGTTCAAAACATTTATTTCGACTTGCGTGCTCTAAGATACAGTACACGTGTCAGTACTACTAGCATAATGCATATGAATAATATAATCAGCATAGTTACAACACCATAGAATACGAACGGGGAAAGCATCTCATAAAGCAGTGGATATATGTCTAACTAACATTACCACCCTCCCCGTGCTGGAAGCCAGTTTATTATATAAATGGAAGACCTCTGGGCTTTGTCTAGCGAACCCCATACCTCAGTCTCTAGATGCCCAACTACATCAGCAGACAATCACAGCTCTTCTCCCCGGTAAGGTCGCCTCCAAGTGCCTTAGGGCGGGCGAACCGCATTATTAAAGGCACACGAATTTCTCCATAGCAGCTGTACATGGTGTTATGTCTAGGTGCGAGGGACGGGCCAAATCCGCAAGAACCAGGGACGTGTTATTCGACCTTGTAACTGTTGTTCAGACTGAGCCCAAAGGGAACAGGAGAAAAGGTGAGAAACAGAAAATGCAGACAGTCGTAGAATAACTTAGCTGTTGATCTAGCTCCCTCTGCTCCTGCCAAGAGTAACGTGCGCAAAAGTCATCATGGCAGCCAGGCCTATGCCAACGTAGCCAGGCAGGCCAGGAGGCCTCAAACCACAAGACACCCTCCCCTGGACAGTCCATCGGCCAAGACCAAAAATTAAGACAGAGTTCAAAACACCTGAGCAGAACAGAGGCGGAACACCGACAGTGAACGGCAGATTAATCCAAAAACGTGGAAGTGCAGAAAAATTCTATACCGTCCAAGAGGACATCATTGGAATCGTCAAAAAACGTAGACGCCATCCAGTTCAACCGGTCAAAGCTGCAGGAATGTTCCTCAGAGGATGGAGCATCCAAAAGCAATGCGGGACAGCTTGCGTGATATTCAATATAACTTTGTTGTAGGAGATTCTGAGCAGCCGCCCAGATATCCCATTGTGCCAAAATCCCCGGTGCAGCTGCACGCATCATAACGCCAGCAACGGAACAGTCCCGTTCATGGGCCTCTAAGGGACCCACCAACCGAACAAAATCCGGAACAGACAATGACGAATTGGAGAGGCAATAATCCATGGTCCATGTGAAAGGACAGCGGATGCAGGACATCACAGGTTGCACGCAAGTGAAATACGCAAAGCGAAAGGAAAGGGTGTAGGACACACTGATAGTCGCCAAGGGCAGAACATCGAAGCCAACCAAAAGTCGCTCACGGAGCAGCTGGAGGCGTTCGGGATCGAGAAGGGCCCAGTGGGGAGCAGCCATTACGCAGAAAACAGACCAACAGCAAGACACCAGCCGCCAAAGCGAGGATCAATGGGAAACCACCAAAGACGCTAGAGAAAATAGAATGTATGAACGCCGGTATCACACCGAAAATAGTTTGGAAGGTGGAGACCAGGCCAGACCCTACAATCTTAAAAAAATGCACTAGACCCTCAGTGTTTGATGCGTTAAAAATACGATGAATTAACTCCCCAAAATGTTGGGGAGGTTGTTGTTCAAAAGGGCCTGTATTTCACTGTGGGTACTCGCCACCTGGAGAACGAATGTCTCCCGGGCGGACGTGAGCGTAACCTCTTCATTCAATAAAAGGGCCTTTATTCTGCTCAACTTATTGAAATCCGCTTCCATGGTTGGAATGGAAGGCCAAACAGAGTTATCAACGATGTCATGAGGGGGAGGAAAAGCACATTCTTGCAGCAGACAACCCTGTGTGAGACCGTAACAATATACGGAATGCCAGCTTGTAGGCCACAACAATCTTCGTTATTTAAAAGCAAATAGCTACCGTTAGTAAGCAAAGTAAAAGTAGGAGAAATAGCAGGAGCAGGAATACCCTTTAGTACACATGCAAGATTCGGAACGGAAACGCTTCAAGCTCCGTGCAATTTAATATGTTTACAAATAAGCGAATGACCCACAGTTGAATCACAAGACTCCCCCGTGAGAAACACTTCCTTGCCGTCTCTAAGGCATTTATACATGAAAGGCAAGGACCAGAGTTCATGTAGGAAAGCACTACCCAAAGGCTGGAATCGGCCCACAGGATAATGTTTCATGCACGAGCTAAATTCAAACAAGGAAAAAGGTAAAGCAATAACTCCATGAACTAACCACACAGCAGAATCGAGTTCCGCTATAGAGAATGGTAAAGGATCCACTTTCTCGATGTAACAAAGTGTAAGATGCATCCTTCATGGACATAAACTGCTGCTTGTCAGTCAAATTAAAAGGCAGAAAAATGGCAGTGGTATTTAATAAATTCCAAGGAACTTTACCTAACTTAAGGGTTTGTAAAGTCCACGCAAACTGCATTACTGAACGCAATTGATTCTGACCATGATACAAAACAGAAACATCGTCTTGTACAATATCAACAACAGAGGACACAATATTCTCTAATGTGTAAATGCGGGAAGACAGGGTATTTATACTATTAACAACAGCAAGCACCTTTTCCAAATTTGCTTGGTCTATTTCCCGAAGACGGGAAGCAGCTTCCATTTGTGACAGCTTCCAGAGTTCATTATACGTTTCATAAATGAATCTCTTCGGTCGGGGACCACGAGGTCCCAAGATAAAGTCGGACAGATCAATAGTGCCTGATAGAAGGGACAAATGTTTCTTAACAGAGTCTAAGGACGAATGTTGTTGCCATTGTTTACATAATTTACCCACTGAATACGTAGTGACAGTACGAGTTTCAGCAAATCTTAAATCCGGCTTGTCCTGTGTGTAGCCAGGAACTGTGCCATGAAAACGCAGTTGGCATGCATTAGATGATATGGGCCATGCTAACCAGGGTGGCTGTACCAGTGCAGAGACATTAAAGGAATTGTTTTGAAACAAAGCCTGCAAGGTAGCGAGGGACATATTAAAACGCAAGCTATCATTGGGGGATCCCGACAAGGATGGGATGGCTGGTGCAAGTAATTGTTTAGTGGTAGCCAACCCCCAACACGTAGTTTGATAAATGGAAGCATTCAGAAACACAATTTGGGCCGGGATAAGGCAAGCACGGTGCAAAGCTTCAGTGCCCTGCACCTGCCATGGTTTCGAACCCCAGATTGATTTCAAATCCAGTGTCCTTCCAGTACTCATAACCACCCACCGCTAAGGCGCTCAAAAAGGAACCCGAATAAAGCAATTTGGTGTGGGTCAACATGATTTTTTGAGTCAATGGGGCATTCAATTTGAAATAATAGGACCCAGGGTTTGATCGATTGAAATCAGTGAAATAGGTGAATTTATTTCTAAGAGTCTGGGAGCTACCTGGTAAGGGGTTTGGGCAATGTTCCCATTGGGTATAGTTAACAGGGCTGCGCAGTGCACTCGGTTTGTGGAGAAAATGGTTGCCCCAATGCTGGTAGCAATACAAATCGGCCTAATTCGCAGAATTCATATACAGATCCTCAGCATTAAAAGAGGCATAATATTTCAAATCAGCAAACAATGCTTCAACGGCATGCACATCCCAATCGTCAGAATGAATATTACTTTTTACTACATCACCCATTGAAACTCGAAGGACATTTGGTACATTAATAATTTCTGTCGGACCGTGGATTTGAAAGTTTACCGCATCCCATACGATGCCATCAGCAACTGGAAACGCTGAAATATTCACAAATGTGTGGTCACGCTTCATGATGTGAGAGGAGGAATGTGGAGCCAAAGTTCCAGCAACACTGTTCACAGCAGAGCGTTCAGGTAAATAGTGACCATTTATGAGTAGAAAGAACACAGACAAAGCCAATGGACATGAACAAAAAAATCAAGAAAAGCACCAACCAGATGTATGTCCAGGGTGGAACCAAAAAATTGTCTCTAAACCATGATACAAAAAGACTGAACTTTGACGGGACAGTTGATGAGTTGGAATCCGAGTCAAAAGAATAACGTGTCGGGCTCAGTGGCGTTGTTGGTTGGTGTGCCACCGACTTAGTGGCGGGATAGGTATACTCGTCCTCGTCGATGCAGGGGGAGACGGGGTGCGCCGCCATGTCTAGACCATCAAGGTCAGGCACAAACATTTGTATGCCAAAGAGCATTTCGTAAGGGGTCCGCCCACCCAGAGGTCTTCTAGGGAGATTATTAAGTGCACGCTGAACGGTATACAAATGGGCCAGCCAGTTCCTGCCAGTACCTATAACTCTAGCTGTCAAGGATTGCTTTAAGTCACGGTTCATTCGTTCAACGATAGTTGCCCTCAGGCCTATACGGAGACGAAAATTTCACCCGCACCCCAAGGGACCCATTGCGTCCTTGTAAGCCTTAGAGGCAAACGCCGGACCTTGGTCAGAATGGAAGGTGCCGCATGCAAAAATTCCCACAAAGACACGCAAATCCCTGATGACATTTCGAGCGTCAGCGCTCCGTTGTGGCCAGACCCAGATGAAACGTGTGCACGAGTCCACTGCCACTAAGATATATTTATAGGCAGTGTCCGAAGAAAAGGGACCGCAGTGATCCAGGTAAACACACCCAAAGGGTCTGTTAGAAATGCAGAGCGAGGTCTGAGGTGGTCGTGTAACCGTGGAAGGCTTGATCTGTTGACAAACGTCACAGGAAAGCACATAAGTACGGGTGTCTTTATACAACCCACGCCACCAGTAACGCTGCTGCAAGATGGAAACTGTCGCAGACACACCAGCATGAGCCGAAGCCATGCCTTCGTGTGCTGCTGTTATCAAGGAAAGTCTGCGGTCCGCGTTGGGTATCAGCCGATCACCAACGTCGGGTATTGTTACATAAGGAGCCTGTTCGGGACCTAACTGGTAAGAATATTTGGAAGGGAAACCCCTAGGGTAATTCATTCCTTCCTTTGTTGCAGCAATAGCTGCTAAGATATCAGTGTCTATTTTAGACATGGATCTAGTAACTGCTGCTACTGAACACGTGACTACTGCTGATCTGGCAGCTTCATCTGCCAGACTGTTACCAACAGCGTGTGCGCCCACCCGCTGATGGCCTAGGGTGTGAACCACCTGTGTGTGTGGCAGACATCGTAATTCTGCCACTCGAACCCAAAGCGTTTTGTGCTTGATTGTGTTGCCTTTAGCGTCTCTATAGTCGTTTTGCGACCAAAAGAACAGATTGTCATTGTAAGATTGAACACCGTAGTAAGAATCGCACACAATGAGAGTGGTCACATCAGGATTGACGAACTCAAGCGCAAGCACCAATGCGCGTAGCTCGGCCAATTGTGCAGTACTATCCCTGTGTGCAGTACTATCCCTGAGTGTGCACCACAGTGGATTTGAACTTTCCGTTCACAAAAGTACCTGCAACAATAGCACATGCGGCCGAATAAGCATGCTTGGAACCCGTGGCCGGTTGTGCCGAACCATCGGTATAGATCACACAGTCGTAATCCTCAAGCGGCAATAAAGACAGGAGGAGGATGAACGAATTCATACTGTAAGAACTCCTGAGTCTGAAGAGAAGAATCGAATATGAAAGTGACATCCGGAGACGTCAAAAATGTTGCCCATTGAATCCAACGGGGGTGCAAAGCTTTAGAGTTCGGTACACTTGCCTTTGTCACGGCCTCTAGGGCAGGATATGGTGTTACCACCAGAATGCGTTTTCCCTGTGCCAGTGCGCGCTCCTTTAGAATCTCCATTTGCACTGCTGTCAGAACTTTTTCCACAGATGAAAACCGCATTTCTGCAGAAGTGTAAAGATGTGACTTGTATGCGATGGGTACTGTATCACCTTCGTTAAAGGTTAAGTACGTGAAACCCACTGCCCCTGGAATGATTCTAATCGCCAGGTTTGTGAGGTTATCACGTGTCAAAAGGTATTTAGACTCAAGAAGGTCAGTCTGTAAAGACTGCAGAATGGAGGTATGCTCCGGAAGCCAGCAAGACTTCGAAAAGGTAGGTTGTATCAAGGCATACAGTGGCTTGATACGCTGGGCGTATTCGGGAATGTAGGTACGCCCGAAGTTCAGAAAACCCAGCAAGGACTGAAGTTTCTTCAGATTAGTAGGAGGGCACAGAAGTGCACATTTCTCCAGGAAATGGGGGGCTAATCCCTTACCTTCATTGTTGAGCTCGTAGCCCAAAAACAAAACGGTAAATTCAGCAATATGAGATTTGGCAAAGTTAAATTTGTAACCTTGGACCGCAAATTCAAGAATAATGCGGTCAACTCGGGTCAGATGCGGAAACAATTCGTCGTCTGTCAGATAAATGTCATCTACGTACGAACAGGCGTCTGAATCTATGCCGTCTAACAGAGAGACAACACGAGCGGCGAATATGCCTGGACTATTTTTGTAGCCCATAGGAAGACGCCTGAATTTGAACATTTTACCACCGGATGTAAAAGCGCACCATTGGCCACTCTCCGGGGCTAAGTTGTGCGTGTAGAATCCATTTGAAAGGTCTAGGGTCGTTTTGTATTTTTTACGAACAAGACTGTCTACAAGCGCAGAACTATGTGTTTTGCACCGCAAAGGTCCGACAATGAGAGTTCAAATGCCGGTAATCCAATACTAAGCGGTACGATCCATCGGGTTTAGAAACCGCGAAAAGGGGATTATTCATAGGTGATACACAGGGTTCTATTACTCCCTGATATTCCAACTGAGTCAATGTCAGAAACGGGGCCTTTGGCTTCACGTTTTATGGGATATTGGGGTTGTGGCTGCGGTAGTGACCGCAAAGGTATTTCATGGGGGGGAGATTCTTCGTCCCAACCCACGTGATTGCGGAATAACGCTGGAGCCAGGGACACAGCTCACTCTGCTGCAAGAGCCTCCGCTTTGTCCTTTGGGACATGTCGAGAAAAACTCGGAAGGATTACCTCCTCCCCTTTACGCGCAGCTAGTACGAATGGGGGTGGCCAATCCGCCTCTGCTAACAAAATGTCATATGAAGAGGTCAGATTTTCCCAAAAAATCCCTTTAATTACACGCTGTATATCACCCTCAATTTGGATGACAATATTAAATAGTCTGTCTGGTGGTGCCACTCTGGTGTCTGCTGTTTCAACAGTAATGAATGTTTCAGTTGCTGTCGCCTCCATATGAGGACGTAGCGCCTCCTGCACTATGGTAACTTCCGCGGCGCTGTCTAGGAGGGTTACTGCCCACGTCCAATTCAGGAGCCTCGTTCTCACCGTCTGTGGCATATTTCGCTGTTACAGCGGCAACTTTCTTCTTCTGAAATTGTGGTCGAGAACGTTGAAAGTCTTCTGCTTTCCCTCTGACTTGTTGTCGAGGTTGGTCTCGTCCCTGGGGAACCTCTCGGTCCCTTCCTCTATCCTGGCGGTCTCCTCCACCGGCCTGTGACGTGGTCTGTGCCTGTGAAGAACGAGGAGAACGCGTATCAGGGATTTTAAACCTATCCGGTGATTTAATTCTCGCTCTATCGCGTAAATCATAAGTGCGTTCAGAAGAAACTGAAACCGGGGATGCGCCTCTCGACCCCGGTTTCTTTTGTTGCTTACCCTGTTTTTTCAGCCTCCAGCTCTTTTTGGTGAAGACTGGTTTCTCATCTTTATCAGATTGAGGTTTGGATTGTTGTTGCGATTGTGTTTGCTGTTTTACAAAAGGCTTGTTGCCCAGGCTATTTCTACCAATAGTTTTATAAGCCTGGGTAATAATTTTCGGTAATTCGCGAGGCTTGTCCAATTCTGGGACTAAAGCCAAAGCATTTGCTACTTGAAAGTTCACTGCATCGCCCTTGACATTCGCAAGGATCAGCTCAGCTACTACATTAAACACTCCCACCAGTCTCATCCCTAATTCCACAGCCGCTTCAGGGCCGTGTTCATCCTGTACTTTTTTAATTACTGAGGGGAGAACTGTCATGGAAGGAGTACCAAAACACTTGGAATATACTGCTGCGAATACCTTACCCCAGTTATCGCATGCTGTCAACTCGGGTATTAAGTCTTTCGGCAAACTAATCGTTAAAATACGATGTTTATCCACTGGGGTTGTATGTGGAAAAACTGCTTCCAACTGATCAAATTTTTCTGCAAGCCAGTAAGGAAAATCATCCTTATTTTGTGGACGTTTGCCCATCACCGAATTCACCATGACAGGACTTATGGTCACTCCGCCTGCAGCAGCTGGTTGGCCGGCAACTCCAGGAGCGGCTCCATGGATGCTGCCTGTAACATATCGCACTAAAGCTCGATGCACCTGCACCAAGGACGCATACATAGTGCGCAGTTCCGCGACTGGTATAGTCATATAACGCGGATGTGGGGTGTACCCGGCCAAAACAGGCCAAGTGGCCCCCTCAATTGATAAGGGGCCTAAACGAACCGTGGTAGCCGGTTGAGGGAGGGCGCCATCAAACCAAACACGGTGCTGCCACGCCGTGAGCGGTACTTCAAGATTAGTATAAGGTCTATAGGCAGCAGGAACAGCAGTGGCTTCATATTCATGGAACAAGTTATCGTTCGCATCCACCGCTCGAAAAGTGATCCAAGAGTAGAACACCTCAAAGTGGTAAGCCGGGTCGGCTTGAACCACAAAGACTAGTTCGACCCCCGCGTCTGGCACTCCATACACCCATAAGTGATCCCGGAGTGCTGTGCGGCTATGTGCCGCTATGTTTATACCCGCCATTACAAACGGGAATGATCGACAACCTAACAGGAGGCAGCACAAAAAGAACCTACAAAAACATCAATATAGTTGGTATCACCGTCACACACGCCTCCGGAAGCGTAAGTGAGGGTTCGTGGACAAGCACAAGTACTACTCAAGCGTCTCGCAGATAAGCTGCCCCACTCGTTGGTCGCGCCATGTCATAAGGTTTCTGCACATACAGAGCTATGCACAGGATAATAGGACCTCGGAATATAGTGGTGAGCCAACCATAAACCTTAGCACCCAAAACCCCAACCCAACTAGCCTTAGCGTCCCATTAGCACCAATGTACCAATGATTAGACAACCCAGAACACGGTATCTCTCTCTCAGGACTCGCAGAGGCAAGAACACTCTTTCGTCACACTAGTACCTGTCCACAACATGCGTAATAAGAGACACTGTGTAGTTCAAAACATTTATTTCGACTTACGTGCTCTAAGATACAGTACACGTGTCAGTACTACTAGCATAATGCATATGAATAATATAATCAGCATAGTTACAACACCATAGAATACGAACGGGGAAAGCATCTCATAAAGCAGTGGATATATGTCTAACTAACATTACCACCCTCCCCGTGCTGGAAGCCAGTTTATTATATAAATGGAAGACCTCTGGGCTTTGTCTAGCGAACCCCCATACCTCAGTCTCTAGATGCACAACTACATCAGCAGACAATCACAGCTCTTCTCCCCGGTAAGGTCGCCTCCAAGTGCCTTAGGGCGGGCGAACCGCATTATTAAAGGCACACTAATTTCTCCATAGCAGCTGTACATGGTATGTCTAGGTGCGAGGGACGGGCCAAATCAGCAAGAACCAGGGACGTGTTATTCGACCTTGTAACTGTTGTTCAGACTGAGCCCAAAGGGAACAGGAGAAAAGGTGAGAAACAGAAAATGCAGACAGTCGTAGAATAACTTGGCAGGAGCAGAGGGAGCTAGATCAACAGCTAAGAGTAACGTGCGCAAAAGTCATCATGGCAGCCAGGCCTATGCCAACGTAGCCAGGCAGGCCAGGAGGCCTCAAACCACAAGACAGGCTATAGGCAGAACGTTTCATGTCTACCTTTCTTTCGCCCTGTGATACGTTGGAAAGGCCCAGATAGATTCTCCACGGGACGTGGGACGGTGTCTGCATCATTGCAGGTGGCAAGATGGCTCTCCGAGGGTGCCATGGGGTCGGGGTCAGCATGAGGACAGCATGAGACAGTTTACTGGGAGCTGGCCTGGGAGTTTACCAGCCAGGCACCATATTCGTCCGGCTGCAGGCTACGTTAAGATTTTAATAGAATACAAAGGATCTGCAATGGTGGTTACTGGGCTGCAATTGGGTTAGCGGCAGACGGCAGTTAGCGGCAGTCCTGAGTTCTTAAGAAGATCCGGACTGACCGTGCCCAAGTCATCCTAGTTGCTCTGGATTGGGCAAGGAGGGTATGGGCATGAGCATCTGTCTTTCAAAGAGGCTGCCCCTCTGGGAGGTTCTGCTTTTGCAGCAGCAGGTCAGGGTTCTGCACCCGGGCCTTGCAATCTCTTCCTTTCTTGGAGATTGAGCGTGGACAGCTGAACACCTACTTTCTTCTGAAGGTAGTTAATGTCATTTTGGCAACGAGGCGTCCCTTGACCAAAAATGGTCTACCACTTTTTGCCCAGACTTGTGGCTTGGTGCGTTCTTCCACCCCGCGCCAAAGTTATGACATTTTGTTTGCTCTGGGCACAGTTAAATAACTCTTGTCCTTTATACGGTTGCTGGATCAGGCCCTCTCTAAGTCTCAAGTGCTTTTTTTTAATTATTTTTTTTATATAAAGGTTTGCAACATTTCTTCCCCTCGCTGCTCCTTTCTCATGCAGCAGTGAGACCTTTCTTGATCCTTTCGTATCAGATGTGGCCTCCCTTTGAGCTTTTGAGCTGCTTCACAGCTGTCCCTTGCTTCCTCTCACCCTCAAGACTGTTCCTTGTTGCCAAAACATCTGTGTGAGTGAACTTCAGGCTCTGACAAACTTCCATACACCTCGTTCTTGCCAGACAAGCTGGTTCTTGCCTACATTTCTGACACCAATCCACATTGATCAGCACTTTTACCTTGCTGGTGTTCTTTGATCGCCTTGAGGAGGAGAGACTACGCTACATTGCAACATGGAGTTCCTGTCCTGGACATTTGCCTGGCATCTCTTCATATGTTTACAAAGCACTACTGTCTGGATAGTCTGGTTTGCTGAGTTGAGTGTTTTGCCTGCTTTGTCTTGCAGGACTTTCTGGTTTGAGCCCATTCACAGACCCACCTCCCAACAGTTATTGCTTTGGTATCTATTTAAAAGGTGAGGAATCTGCATCTAGAAGTCTCTACCAGAACGAGCATTACTGAAGGTTAGTATTACTGTCTTATAGACTATCTAGTTGCAGATTCCTCCCTGTTCTTGTAATTGGATTCTATCTGTTAATAAGATCCCAAGTCTAGGAATCTGAACCCTGGTCAGAACCAGTCTGTTAGTGGGGCTTTGCGTCACGAAGTGTGAACCGTCTAGAAAGCAACTGACATCTGCTCTCGTGAGTGGTGCTAATATTGGCTCTGCATTTCATTATTGGACTGTAACTGTCAGTCTGGAGCGAACTGCATGGTGCCACCTAAGGCGCACAGAGGTACTGCTGAAAACCTTTCGGATAAAGTCTGACACCTGGGGAATATTGCAAAGGCTAATCTGCAGCTAGATAGCCTCTACCAGAAAGAGCGTTACTGAAGGTAAGTAACTTTTGTCAAGTCGACATACAACAGCAGAGGTACCAAGATAATAGCTTGGGTAACGAAACCGATGCTACCAAAAGAGGACACTCACACCACATGCCCTGTAGAAAAAGAATTGAGCAGACAATGCTTTGATCACCATGACCTAATCAAAGTTAACTTTTAAAATCTGATGTTCAGACCTGAACGCATTCATTGTTGATGAAAAATTTACTTTTAAAGGCTTTTGCATATCACAAGCCCTCCATTTCTGTTTCGGCATCTTCAGACCCTTCACACTGAAAATATTCTTGATGGCGAAAGAGATAACAGGACACAGTCTAGAATTCCTCCATACTATCACTTGAGGATAAACCTAATAGGATTTGAAACACAAAAATAAATATATAGCGGGTGTGGCTGTAGATGCACATGCTCTGAAGAAAAATAAGCTACTATCAGCCAAGCCCAACACTAGATGGCAGAAGTTAAGTCTTTCGACTCACCAGGTCTCCGTGACTCCTACTCTGGTAGTGGGTGTACGTGGGTAGGCACCAACTCAATTGTTTTAAAATTTATAATCTGAAAGACACGTTAGTGATAGATTCCTTACCTTAGACTATCCCCAGGCGTCATACTGGATCCGGAAATATTTTCGTCAGCAGTACCCCTGCGCGTCGGTAGGTGTCGTCGTGCGGCTCTGCTGGCGTCGTAAGCGCCGAGATGACGTCACGGAGACTACGTAGGCGCCACCCATGCGCGCTGACGTCAGTTCCTTCTTTTTCTGCGCCAGCAAGCGCAGATCCGGTTAGAGCAAGTACCCTAGTTACTTTTTGACTAACTTTTTTTTTTTGGGGGGACTTTCTCTACTTCTCTTGAGTCTTTGACTCCTGGTGCCACGTAGGGATGCCTGGGTTTAAATCCTGCGGGGCCTGCCGCCGTACGATGTCGGTGGCCGACCCCCATGGCGTCTATCTCTACTGTCTGGAGCGCGACCATGACTCCCGGTCATGTTCCGACTGTCTGGCCATGGCTCCGAAGGCTTTGCGGGAGCGGTCCCGAAAGCTGCTGGAGGCCCGACAGTTGTCTCCGCGCCGTTCGAGGTCCAGGGGTCGCTCGAGGGACCGACCGCGGAGCCATCGTCATCGCTCCTCGGGGTCCAAGTCTTCACCCTCGGAATCGATTAAGAGACGTCACAAGAAAAAGTCGAAGAAGCGCGTACGCTCTCCGACCTCTTCCCCCCCCCCCCCCCCGTCGGTCTCCGGACGAGTGGGCATGGGGTCCTTCCCCCACGGCTCCGTTGGAGCCTGAGAGTCCCGCGGCCTACCCGGGTCCATCGGCGACTCCGGCCCAGGTGCAAGAGTTTCTTGCCGCCATGGACCGCCTTTTCAGGCCTAGGGCTCCCGCCGGCGCGCCTTCGGGCCACGCGGTCCCTATTGAGGGCCCTTGCTTGCCTCCGGTGCCGCAAGGTCCGGCGGCGGCTCCAGCCCCGATGCCGCAGGGTCCTCCTCTGCCGGCGGCTCCGGCGCCGCACTGGGTTCTGTTCGTCCCACCTCCGCCCTTGCCCGAGTTTCCGGGCAATTTTGCTCCGGCTTCGGACCCTAATTGGGACATGGAGCCGGATCGGTGCCGACCGGCGCCGTTGGAGCATTTGTTTTCCCCTGTGCCTCCCCCGCTGCTGCAGCCTGTGCCTCGGGCCGTGGTGGAGGGGGGATGACTGGGAGGGGTCGGAGGGCCCTCTTTCACGGCAGTGCAAGTCCGAACTGGAGTGGGCGGAGGTCTCTGAGGATGCAGGTGGCCTTGACCTCTCCTCTGAGCCTGGGTTTGTGTCTCCTCCCGCTGTCATGGAGGAAAGCGCCACATACACTGTGGTGCTCTGTAGAGCAGCTGAGGCTCTTGACCTGCCTACTGTTATCCTTAAGACGAACCTCCTTACTGAAGTGCTTCAGCCGGCGGCAAGTTCTATGGAACCTCTGCTTCCGTTCAATGAGGCCTTGACGGATGTTTTGATGGGCACTGGTCTAGGCCAGCCACAGGGGTTCCTGTGGATGAAAACGTGGCCAGGCGTCACCGCCCGGCACCGGGTGACCCTGCCTTTTTGATAAATCATCCCAACACCGGAGAGCCTGGTCATTCAGGCCTCCACTTCCCAAAGTGCATTCCCTACTGCTTCGCCGGATAAGGAATCGAAAAAGCTGGAGCAGTTTGGCAAGAAGTTGTTTTCCTCTGCCAGCCTGGGGCTGCGGTCAGTCAACACCGCATGCCTCTTGGGCCGCTACTCTCACGCTGTGTGGGACACGGTGGCGCAAACTCTGCCCCAGTGCCCGGAGGAGGTTCGGGCTGTACTTTCCCAAGCTGTTGCGGAGGGGAAGGATGCCGCGAAGTTCGCCATTCGGTGTGGGTTGGACACCGCGGACTCTCTTTGGGGAGAGCCATCTCCACGGCGGTTGCCTTGCGTCGCCACGCCTGGCTGCGGTCCACAGGGTTTTCGGGTGATGTCCAGAGTTCCCTCATGGACATGCCTTTTGATGGTACTCGCCTGTTTGGCGATAAGGCAGACAGTGCGCTGGAGTGTTTTAAGGACTCTCGGGCTACAGCCAAGTCCTTGGGTCTCTCCACCACACGCCTGGCCACGTCTACCTTTTTGTTCCTTTCATGGCCACGGAAGGGGCGCCCCTACACGTTCGTTCAACCAGAGGCCTGCGCAGAACCAACCTCAGCGCGGGTGTGGCGGCACAGGGGGCCACCTTGCGGGTCAGTCCACCCCCGCTCCCGCAGCATCCGCCTCAAAGCCTTCCTAGTCCGAGCTTTGGGGTGCACCCCACGCCGGTGGGCGGCAGGATTCAACATCACCTCCCCCACTGGCGCTCTGTCACTTCGGACAGGTGGGTGCTGCAAATCGTCTGAAGGTGCTTCTCCCTCTCCTTGGAGTCTGCCGCCCCCCGGCCATGCCACCTCAGTTCCACCGCATGTCGGGGGATCACATGGCGCTTCTCCGACAGGAAGTCACGGCCCTCTTGGCCGAGGGGGCCATCGAGCGCGTTCCTGGGCCAGAAGTAGGACATGGTGGTTGTTCCCACTGCTTTCTGGTCCCCAAGAAGGAGAAAGGGGGCCTGCGCCCATCTTGGACCTCAGGAACGTCAATCGCTTCTTCCGAAAGGGGAAGTTCAAGATGTTGACTCTGGCTCAGGTCTTGGCTGCCCTCGACCCTGGAGACTGGATGGTAGCGTTGGACTTGCAGGACGCAAATTTTCACATTCCCGTCCTGCCAGCCCACCGGCGTTACCTGCGGTTCACGGTAGGCCAGGAGCATTTTCAGTTTGCCGTGCTCCCCTTCGGCCTTACCAGCGCCCCTCGGGTGTTCACGAAAGTGATGGCGGTGGTCGCAGCTCATCTGCGCAGGTCAGGGGTGTCAGTCTTCCCCTACCTCGACGACTGGTTGTTGAAGGCGGGCTCGCCCCAGGCAGTCGTCACCCACCTTCAGACTACGGCCGACCTCCTGCATTTGCTGGGGTTCTCCATCAATGTGCCGAAGTCGCACCTGCGTCCCTCTCAGAAGCTCCCCTTCATCGGAGCGGTTCTGGATTCGACGCAGTTTCGGGTTTATCCTCCCGAGCAGCGAGTCCGGGATATTCAGGCTATGATTCTGATCTTTCAGCCTCTATCCTGGGTTTCAGTCAGGATGACCCTCCGGCTCCTGGGCCTGATGGCCTCCTGCATTCTGCTAGTGCAACATGCCAGGTGGCAAATGCGGGCTCTGCAGTGGGACCTGAAGTTCCAGTGGGCACAGCATCAGGGCAACCTGTCCGATCTTGTCCAGATCTCGGAGGGCACTGCACGACAATTGCAGTGGTGGCTCACGAATCGCGATTGGGTCAATGGCAGATCACTCTCCCTTCCCCAACCGGAGCACACAGTGGTGACGGATGCGTCCCTCCTGGGATGGGGCGGCCACTTGGGAGAGGTGGAGATCAGAGGCCTCTGGTCTCCGGCGGAGTCCCGGCTGCATATCAATCTTTTGGAGCTTCGGGCGATCCGACTTGCACTGAAGGCATTCCTTCCCTCTGTCCGGGGAAGTGTAGTGCAGGTGTTCACGGACAACACCACCGCCATGTGGTATTGCAACAAACAGGGCGGGGTGGGGTCGTGGACCCTATGTCAGGAGGCTCTGCGCCTCTGGACATGGCTGGAACATCAAGGCATTACCTTGGTGGTTCAATACCTGGCAGGTTCTCTGAACGCCAGGGCGGACTAACTCAGCCGCCTGTGCTTGATGGATCACGAATGGCGTCTGAACTCGGACGTGGCGCAAGGTCTCTTTCTGCAGTGGGGAGAGCCTTGGTTAGATCTATTCGCCACCAAAGAGAACGCGCAATGTCATCAGTTCTGCGCGTTGGAATTTCCAAGGCGGCACTTGCTCGGCGACGCTTTCGTCGCGAGTGGAGCTGCGGTCTGTTGTACGCCTTTCCGCCTATACCACTTCTGCCCAGAGTGCTGAAGAAGATTCGGCGCGACCGGGCCCAAGTCATCCTTGTGGCTCCGGATTGGGCACGAAGATACTGGTATCCTGAGCTACTCAACATGGCGATCGATCCCCCGATCCGACTGCCTCTTCGGGAGGATCTTCTGTCGCAGCAGCAGGGGACGGTCCTCCACCCGAACCTGTCCAGCCTCCACCTCCATGCGTGGAGATTGAGCGGCTACTGTTGACAGCTTTTGATCTTCCTCCCGAAGTCTGTGATGTCATTCTGGCAGCCAGGCGTCCCTCCACTAAGAGGGTATACGCCTGCAGGTGGAACAAGTTTGTGGCATGGTGCACAGCAAAGTCTGTGGATCCCTCTTTCTGAGGTCCTTCTGTTCCTACTATCCTTGGCCCAGCAGGGCTCTACTCTGGGCACTATCAAAGGTTATCTTTCGGCCATCTCCGCCTTTCTCAGGCTTTCAGATCAGCCTTCTCTCTTTAAGTCCCCGGTTGTTAACCGTTTCCTGAAAGGCATTACCACACGTTTCCTCCCGTGCCTTTCATAATGCCTCAATGGGACTTAAATCTTGTCTTGACCTATCTGATGTGCGCTCGTTTTGAGCCCCTTCATAACTGTCCTTTACGTCTTCTTACTCTCAAGACAGCTTTCCTGGTAGCTATCACCTCTGCCAGAAGAGTGAGTGAGCTCCAGGCTCTTTCTTCTAAACCTACTTTCCTTTCTGTTCATCCGGACAAGGTGGTTTTAAAGACCCGTCCTTCTTTCTTGCCAAAGTTTGTCACGCCCTTCCACATCGGGCAGACCATCACTTTGCTCACCTTCTTTCCGCCTCCGCATCCTTCAAAAGAGGAAGAGAGGCTCCACCGTCTGGACCCAAAACGTGCGCTCTCGTTCTATCTGAAGCACACACAACAGTTCCGGGTGGATGACCAGCTCTTTGTTGGCTACGTGGGCGCCAAAAAAGGTCGGGCCGTGCCCAAACAAACCATCTCTCGGTGGGTCGTTCTGTGCATCAAAGAGTGTTACTCGTTTGCTAAGAAGGAGCCTCCTGTGGGGCTGCGTCCCCATTCTACCAGGGCGACGGCAGCCACTACTGCCTTGGGATGCGGCGTTCCCTTGCAGGATATTTGTCAGGCAGCTACGTGGGCCTCGCTGCACACGTTTAACAAGCATTACTGCCTTGACAGTCAAGTCCGGAGAGACTGTTTCTTTGGCTGTTATGTTCTCTGTGACTTTCTGGTGTAATCTATTTGCAGACCCACCACCGGGGTTGGTATTGCTGGGGTATCTATTCTAAGGTAAGGAATCTATCACTAACGTGTCTCTTTCAGATGCACAAGTTACTACTTGTGTAACGATATATCTGTAAGAGACATTAGTGATAGATTCCTTACCGCCCCACCCATTCTCCCCGTTCTGCGAACTGATGCTAGGGTTAAGGTCATCCCTTTCAGGGTCCTAGTTTCATGGCACCAGTGGTCAGTTTCTTGCATGGCTCTGCGTTCCTGGTGCGGAAAGTCGTGTGCAGAACTGACGTCAGCGCGCATGGGTGGCGCCTAAGTAGTCTCCGTGATGTCATCTCGGTGCTTACGACGCCAGCGACGGACGCGGAGCCGCACAACGCCACCTACCGACGCGCAGGGGTACTGCTGACAACAAACTTTCCGGATCCAGTCTGACGCCTGGGGATATTCTAAGGTAAGGAATCTATCACTAACTAATGTCTCTTACAGATATATCGTTACACAAGTAGTAACTTGTGCATCGCAGGCAGAAAAAGAAAATTGCAGTGTAATTAATGCATACCATTTCATCATTGCATATAGAAAACATGTTGTATAAATACCCTTTCCCAAAATCTCTCATTACTTCTAGATATTCCTAAATAAGATCCACATAGATAACCCAACCCCCCCCCCTAAAAACTACTCGCTGCTCCCCACCCCAAATTTCATGAAACTTCACTATGGCCCCTACTATTTGAGAGTATAGTTTTCCTTGCATTCCACCTGTTATGCACAACTGTACATATTCCGCCATCTAGTGGTTGGAGTCGGAAAGTGCTTTTGTATTTTTTTTTGTGTTGGGAGGTTGCGAAACATGATTCCCCCCCCCCCCCCCCCCCCTCCCCTTGTGTGCGTGCAAGCTCTCAGATTATTTTTTCCGCCATGGAGATCGGAGGTGCCCTGAAGACTTGGGTGAAAAGACAGCAGCAGACGCATGCAACAGAGGTTGCCCACCAGAAACTCCAAGGAGATAGGTGGTAATAGAGTTGAATGAGGCAAAAATCTTGAGCAAAACAGCTTGTTTGGCGCTTCTCACATTATTCCTTATGCAGCAGGGCAAGTACACTTTAGTTGCTTTTTAAAAAAAAATTTTTTTACTTTTACAAAACTCCCCAGACTGTTAAGGGGATGCTCTGCACGGAGCAATGCTTCATCCACAAACAAGGTAAGAATGTCCTCTTCTATATATTATAAAGCATCATGACTGATGAACTGCTCCACGAGCGCAGAATATATACTAGTCTGTCTAACGTGCCTGTATTTACAGCACCGTGCTGGTACGCATGCAGGGTTTTGGTAGTGCATTTCAAACGCACCAATAATAAACAAGCTTCATGGGAAGGGCTTATTCCCCAGTCTTTACTTCGTTTTCTGACATAGCTAGAACTCAGCTCAAGCGTTCGCTACGCTTATAAGGTAAAGGGTGTATTTTTGCTGAAAGACAATTTAGGACTCTTTTAAACGGTTGTCAACAAAGCAGGGGATTTAATTCCCTACTATTTAACTAGTTGGCACAACAAACATTTATAGAAGCACCAAATTCCGCGTATAGCTAGCGGCAAAGCCAAACCTTTGTTTGCACGTAGCACAATTTTCAAGACCGCCCCTGCCTCCCCCCACCCACCCATACACATAGCATCGAGGAGGCTTCTAGCATTCCACTGTGAAGGCCATAAAACTCCCCCGTTCCGGCCGAACACAAGAATGATAAACTTCAAGGGGCCTTCATGTCGAGCACTGAGACCTCATAAATCAGGGCCTTATCTCCGGGAAGCGCATTCCTTAACGGCCTTGCTGAACAGGGCCTGGAAGGGCGCTTTAATTTCTCAATTAGAGGGTAAATAAATAAAAGCACTTCATTGTTTTTTCCATCCTCAAAAGGCCAAATATAATGTAATCCTTTCAAAACACAAAAAGGGGGGTTCTCTGCAAGTCCCAAGACCATGCAATATCACATATAGCAACCACAATACAACAACACATCTCACAAGAGAACGCACAACCAAGGAAAATATGGCAACATTTAGCAGTTACTAAAGCACCTGGCTATAATAATTCACTGCAAAGCTTTTTCGCGCAAGCAATACAAAACGGGTTCACAGCTATGCTGTACATATGCCTCAAAGATTGCACTATCAGAAAGCCGCTGATACCATAACACAGCGACAGGGAAAAATACTTCACGGTAAAGCATAGGGCATACAATAAAGAAAAGCCTCATTAACGCGCAAACGCAGGCGCTTGCAAAATAGCACTAAGTACTAATACGCGCACAAGTGCAGCGTTACCTGCTAAGCCACTACAGACTATAAGGTTGCAATGGTAGGGTACTTTGTACATTAATCCTCTTATACCAAAATAACACATCACCAGGATACACTATGTGAGACACAGATGCGGCTTATCGCACCCCCATAAAACAACTTGTGCTATATAAGATATAGCACACACCGTTACAGAACATATGGCCATAAATAGCACAATAACACAGGTAATATGCAAACATTTACCAGTCATTACGGCCACTTTCAAAGATTTTATAATCTTGCTGCATAGCATTGCAACATGACAGAGGTGCCTCCTACTACAAGGTACAAATGCGCGCACTACTGCAGCATTGCCTACTGGGCCTCTACAAACTCGAACGTTGCAAGGTTATGTTAATCCCAGGTACAATGGAATAAGAACAAATGCGATTTAATCTCGTATACATATATACATGGGCTGGGCCTACATGTAGACAAATGCATAGAGCCATGCACCTTTCACTTTAAAAATTACCCCCATAAAGGGCGGAGTAAAAAAAAAAGATTCTGGGTTTACATGTTTATGCACCCAAAATATAAACAGTCAGTCGTTATTACAGCTCAAACATTTGAATACATCCCCAGATATAACACACAATAGAACAACACTTCAAGGGATGGGGATATATATTTATATGCATATGGGCACATATTATATATATCTAGGTATTTGAATGTATAAGGATATATATGTATATATATCCAGGAGGGAAAGACACCAAAAAATACATATCTACACGGAAGTATATGTATGTAAACTGTTCAATCTGAAAGAAACACGGTGATAGATTCCTTACCTTAGAATATCCCCAGGCGTCAGACTGGATCCGGAAAGTTTTCGTCAGCAGTACCCCTGCGCGTCGGTAGGTGGCGTCGTGCGGCTCCGCGTCAGTCGTTGGCATCGTGGTCGCCGAGATGACGTCGCGTGCGCTACTTAGACGCCGCCCCCGCGCGCTGATGTCAGTTCTTTCTTTTTCCGCGCCAGCAGGCGCAGATCCGGATAGCGGTACCCCAGTCAATTTTTTAATGAGTTTTTTGAGATTTTTGTCTCAGCTTTTTGAGTCGATCGACTCCTGGTGCAGCAGGGTTGCCCGGGTTTAAATCTTGCTAGGACTGTCATCGCATGATGTCGGTGACGGACCCGCACCGCGTGTGTCTCTTCTGCCTGGGGCGCGACCACGACCCCACGTTGTGCCCCGACTCCTGGGCCATGGCGCCGAAGACTTTGCAGGAGCGGTCCCGAAAGTTGCTGGAAGCCCGGCAGTCTGCTCCGCGCCGTGAGAGGTCCCGGTCCAGAGGGAGGTCGAGGGACCGGTCGTGGAGCCGTCCTCATCGGAAGTCGACCGAATCGAAGTCTTCGCACTCAGGGTCAGGTAAGGCGAAGCACAAAAAGAAGTCGACGAAACGTCCTCGTTCTTCGACTTCCCCTCACCGGTCGCGCGACGTGGCTGAGGGAGCGGGTGGTGCCACCCCCGTGGCTCCGGCAGAGCCTACGCTGTCGTCGGTGACCTACCCGCCCTTCCTGGGTTCATCGGCGACTCCGGCCCAGGTACAGGAATTCCTGTCTGCTATGGCTCGCCTATTTGGGCCGTCTGGCCCCTCCGGTGCGCCTTTGGGCCCCGCAGGCCCGACTGGGAGTCATTCCTTTGACGCCGGTGGCTCCAGCACCGCAGGACTCCCATGGATCCCGGTCGACCTAGTAACACCTCCACCAATGTCGGCACCACGTTGGACGTCGCCCAGCGCGCCGGACGACGTCAGCCCCAGTTTCAGCCCCGACGTGGATACGGTGCCGGAAGGGTGTCGATCGATGCCGACTCCGATGCCGTTTGGGAATCTGTTTCCCTATATCCATCATCCTCCTCCTTTTCAACAGTAGGGGGAGGACTGGTAGGGGTTTGAGGACCCTCTCACAGCTCAATGTGAGTATAACCCGGACTGGGCTGGGGGACGCCAGTGGTCTGGACACCTCTCCAGACCTTGGCATGATGTCTCCTCCTACCGTGGCTATGGAGGAGGGCGCTAGTTTTTCTGTGGTGTTGCGTAGGGCTGCTGGGGCACTCCGCCTGCAGCTACCTACTGTGGCCGTCAGGACTAACCTCCTGACAGAAGTGCTTCAGCCAGCAGTTTCCTCTGCGGAGCCACTGCTGCCCTTTAATGAAGCACTGTCTGACGTTCTTCTGGGCTCCTGGTCCAGGCCCAGAACAGGGGCTCCTGTGGACAGGAACGTGGCCCATCACCCGGCCCCGGGCGACCCCCCCCCCCCCTTCCTCTCCCAACACCCCACCTTTTCCTCTCCCAACACCCCACCCCTGAGAGCTTGGTTGTCCAAGCCTCTGCTTCCCCAAGCGCATTCCTTTCCGCACCCCCGGAGAGGGAATCCAAAAGGCTGGAACAGTACGGGAAGAAGATTTTTTTTCTTCCGCCAGCCTAGGGCTGCGGGCTGTGAACACCGCATGCCTCTTGGGCCGTTATTCACACTCCTTGTGTGATGCGGTAGCGCAGGTGCTGCCTAGCTGTCCTGAGGAGGCCCGGACGGCACTCTCTCAGGCTGTTGCTGAGGGAGAGATGCAGCCAAGTTCACAATCCGTTGTGGCCTTGACACCGCCGACTCGCTAGGCAGGGCGATTTCCACGACAGTGGTGCTCCGCCGCCACGCCTGGCTGAGGACAACTGGCTTTTCGGGGGATGTCCAGAACACTTTGGACATGCCCTGCGCCTCTTTGGCAATAAGGCAGACAGTGCTTTGGAGCGCTTTAAGGGCTACGGCCAAGTCCTTGGGCCTTTCGGCCACGCGCCCTCCTCGCCTTCTGCCTTTCGCTCCTCTCGTGCTCGCGGAAGGGGCAACCCACCACGTTCGCAACAGAGCCACGGGCCAGCGCAACAGTTCACGCGTGGCTGCGGACGTGGGAACCGCCGCCGCTGCGGCGGTTCAGGGGGCCAGCGGCAGGGTCAGTCCACCTCCACCCCCGCCACCACTGCCTCCAAACCTTCCTAGTCCGACCTTTCAGCCCCATCAAACGCCAGTAGGTGGCAGGCTTCGCCATCACCTCCCCCACTGGCGCACCATCACGTCGGACAGGTGGGTTTTATAGATAGTCCGAGGGGGCTACTCCCTCCCCTTCGAGACTACTCCTCCAGCCATGCCCCCTCAGTACCACCGTGTATCGGGGGATCACTTGGCACTTCTCCAGCAGGAAGTTGCGTCCCTCTTGGCCAAGGGGGCCATAGAGCGCGTTCCGATGCCAGAAGTAGGTCGTGGTTGTTATTCCCACTACGTTCTGATTCCAAAGAAGGGCAAGGGCCTGCGTCCTATCTTGGACCTTCGGGACATCAATCTCTTCCTCCGGAAGGAGAAGTTCAAAATGCTCACACTTGCTCAGGTCTTGTCTGCTCTAGACCCACAAGACTGGCTGGTAGCGTTGGACTTGCAGGATGCTTACTTTCATATTCCCATCCTGCCGGCCCACCGGCGTTACCTCCGGTTCATGGTAGGCCACGAGCATTTTCAGTTCACCGTGCTCCCTTTTGGCCTTACCAGCGCCCCTCGGGTGTTCACCAAAGTGATGGCGGTCGCAGATCAGGGGTTTCAGTCTTCCCCTATCTCGACGACTGGTTGTTGAAGGCGGGCTCGCCCCAGACAGTCTTCTCCCACCTCCAGACTACGGCCGACCTCCTGCATTTGCTGGGGTTCTCCAACGTGCCGAAGTCACACCTGATCCCCTCTCAGAAGCTCCTCTTCATCAGAGCGGTTCTGGACACGGCGCGGTTTCAGGTTTATCCTCCCGAACAGCGAGTCCGGGATATTCGGGCTATGATTCCAATCTTTCAGCCCTTATCCTGGGTTTCCGTCAGGATGACCCTGAGGCTGCTGGGCCTCATGGCCTCCTGCATCCTGCTGATCAATCATGCCAGGTGGCATATGCGGGCTCTGCAGTGGGACCTGAAGTTCCAGTGGGCGCAGCATCAGGGAAACCTGTCCGACTACGTCCCGATCTCGGAGGGCACTGCACAACTCTTGGAGTGGTGGCTCACAAACCAACATTGGGTCAGCGGCAGATCCCTCTCCCTTCCCCGACCGGAGTACACAGTGATGACGGACGCGTCCCTCCTGGGATGGGGCGGCCACATGGGAGAGGCGGAGATCAGAGGCCTCTGGTCTCCGGCGGAGTCCAGGCTCCATATCAACATTCTGGAGCTTCGGGTGATTCGACTTGCACTGAAGGCATTCCTTCCCTCTGTCAAGGGGAGAGTAGTGCCAGGTGTTCACAGACAACACCGCTGCCATGTGGTACTGCAACAAACAAGGCGGGGTGGGGTCGTGGACCCTCTGTCAGTAGGCTCTGTGTCTCTGGACATGGCTGGAACATCAGGGCATGTTCCTGGTGGTTCAACACCTGGCAGGTTCTCTGAACGCCAGGGTGGACGAACTCAGCCGCAGGTGCATGCTCGATCACGAATGGCGTCTTCACTCTGAGGTGGTGCAAGGTCTCTTTCAACAGTGGGGAGAGCCTTGGTTAGATCTATTCGCCACCGAAAACGCGCAATGTCATCAGTTCTGCGCGTTGGAATTTCCAAGGCGGCTCTCGCTCGGCGACGCTTTTCGTCGCGAGTGGAGTTGCGGTCTGTTGTACGCCTTTCCGCCTATACCACTTCTGCCCAGAGTGCTGAAGATCAGGCGCGACCGGGCACAAGTCATCCTTGTGGCCCCGGACTGGGCTCGAAGAGTATGGGATCCCAAGCTACTCAGTATGAGCATCAATCCTCCGATCAGGCTGCCTCTTCGGGAGGATCTTCTGTCGCAGCAGCAGGGGACAGTCCTCCTCCTGAACCTGTCCAGCCTCCACCTCTTTGCGTGGAGCTTGAGCGGCGGCAGTTGATTCCTTTCGACTTGCCTCCTGAAGTTTGTGATGTCATTCTGGCAGCCAGGCGTCCCTCTACTAAAGTGGTATACGCCTGCAGGTGGAACAAGTTTGTGGCATGGTGCACAGCAAAGGCTGTGGATCCTCTTTCTGAGGTCCTACTGTTCCTTCTCTCTTTGGCAGGGCTCTGGGAACTATCGAGGGCTACCTTTCTGAAATTTCAGCCTTTCTCAGGCTACCTGATCAGCCCTCTCTTTTCAAGTCCCCTGTTGTAAATAGATTTCTCAAAGGCATTGCACACCTTTTTCCTCCTATTCCTTTCGTGATGCCTCAGTGGGACTTGAATCTGAAAGACACATTAGTGATAGATTCCTTACCTTAGAATATCCCAAGGCGTCAGACTGGATCCGGAAAGTTTTTCGTCAGCAGTACCCCTGCGCGTCGGTAGGTGGCGTCGTGCGGCTCCGCGTTCGTCGCTGGCGTCGTAAGCGCCGAGATGACATCACGGAGACTGCTTAGGCGCCACCCATGCACGCTGACGTCAGTTTTCTTTTTCCGCGCCAGCAAGCGCAGATCCGGTTAGAGCACGTACCTTAGTCACTTTTTGACTTGTTGTTTTTTGGGACTTTTGTCTCTAATTTCTATATTTGACTCCTGGTGCCACGTAGGGATGCCTGGTTTTAAAACCTGCGGGGCCTGCCGCCGTAGGATGTCGGTGGCCGACCTCCATGGCGTCTGTCTCTACTGTCTAGAGCGCGACCATGACTCCCGGTCATGTTCCGACTGTCTGGCCATGGCTCCGAAGGCTTTGCGGGAGCGGTCCCGAAAGCTGTCTCCGCGCTGTTCCAGGTCCAGGGGTCGCTCGAGGAGCCGACCGCGGAGTCGCCATCATCGCTCCTCGGGGTCCAAGTCGTCGCCCTCGGATTCCGGTAAGCGACGTCATAAAAAAGTCGAAGCGCGTACGCTTTCTGACCTCCCCTCGTTGGTCTTCTGACGCGGACGAGGGGACCCGGGGTCTTTCCTCCGTTGGAGCCTGTCAGTCCCGCGGCCTACCCGCCATACCCGGGTCCGTCGGCGACTCCAGCCCAGGTGCAAGAGTTTCTTGCTGCCATGGACCGCCTTTTCGGGCCTAGGGCTCCCGCCTGTGCGCCTTTGGGCCCCGCTGTCCCTTTTGGGGGCCCCTGGTTGCTGCCGGCGCCCCAAGGTCCTCCGCCAGTGGCCCCGGCGCCCCAAGGTCCTCCGCCAGAGGTTCTGGCCCCGGCGCCACAAGGTCCTTTGCCGGCTGCTCCGGCGCCGCAAGGTCCTTCTCCGGCGCCGCAGGGTCCTCCGGCGCCCCCCCCTGCGGCTCCCTTCCCGGCGCCGCTCGGCCCACCTCCGCCCGCGTGGCCAGCTTGGAACCCGGATTGGGCCTTTGAGCCGGAGCGGCGTTGGTGGAGCATTTCTTTTCCCCTGTGCCTCCCTCGCCGTTGCAGCCTGTGCCTCGGGCTGTTGGGGAAGAGGAGGACTGGGAGGGGTCAGAGGACCCTCTTGCACGGCAGTGTGAGTCCGAGCAGGAGTGGGCAGAAGACTCAGAGGATGCCAGTGGCCTTGACCTCTCCTCTGAGCCTGGGTTTGTGTCTCCTCCCACTCTCATGGAGGAAGGCGCCACCTACACTGTGGTGCTCCGTAGAGCAGCTGAGACTCTTGGCCTTGAATTGCCTACTGTTGCCCTCCAAACTAACCTCCTTACTGAGGTGCTTCAGCCTACAGCAGGTTCTGTGGACCCTCTGCTTCCGTTCCATGAGGCCTTGATGGATGTTTTGATGGGTACCTGGTCTAGGCCAGCCACAGGGGTCCCTGTGGATAAAAATGTGGCCAGACGTCACCGTCCGGCACCGGGTGACCCTGCCTCTCTGACAACTCATCCGACACCGGAGAGCCTGGTCATTCAGGCGTCCACTTCCCAAACAGCATTCCCTACCGCTCCGCCGGATAAGGAATCAAAAAAGCTGGAGCAGCTTGGCAAAAAGTTGTTTTCCTCTGCCAGCCTGGGCCTGCGGTCGGTCAACACCACATGCCTCTTGTGCCCCTATTCTGACGCTGTGTGGGACACAGTGGCGCAAACTCTGCACCAGTGCCCCGAAGAGGTTCGGGCTGTGCTTTCCCAAGCTGTTGCAGAGGGGAAGGATGCCGCGAAGTTCGCCACTCGGTGTGGGTTGGACACCGCAGACTCTCTGGGAAGAGCCATCTCCACCACAGTGGCCTTGCGGCGACATGCCTGGCTGCGGTCCACAGGGTTTTCGGGGGATGTCCAGAGTTCCCTCATGGACATGCCTTTTGATGGTACTCGCCCTTTTGGCGATAAGGCAGACAGTGCGCTGGAGCGTTTTAAGGACTCTCGGGCTACAGCCAAGTCCTTGGGTCTCTCCACCTCCCGCCCAGCCACGTCTACTTTTCGTTCCTTTCGTGGCCGCGGCAGGGGCGCCTCTACACGTCCGTTCTAAAGGCCTGCGCAGAACCAGCCTCAGCGTGGCCACGGGCGCGGTGGCTGCCGTGGCGGCACAGGGGGCCAGCGTGCGGGTCAGCCCACCTCCGCTCCCGCAGCATCCGCCTCAAAGCCTTCCTAGTCCGCGCTTTGGGGTGCACCCCACGCCGGTGGGCGGCAGGATACAACATCACCTCCCCCACTGC
Source organism: Calotriton arnoldi (assembly GCA_963921515.1). Classification (NCBI taxonomy): domain Eukaryota; kingdom Metazoa; phylum Chordata; class Amphibia; order Caudata; family Salamandridae; genus Calotriton; species Calotriton arnoldi. Next base: position 106,514 of record CAWUFW010009449.1, on the reverse strand, counting down.
CGCTCTGTCACTTCGGACAGCTGGGTGCTACAAATCATCCGAAGGGGCTATTCCCTCCCCTTTGAGTCTGCCCCCCCCCCCCATCCATGCCACCTCAGTTCCACCGCATGTCGGGGGATCACTTAGCGCTTCTCCAACAGGAAGTCACGTTCCTCTTGGCCAAGGGGGCCATCGTGCGCGTTCCTGGGCCAGAAGTAGGACATGGATGTTTTTCCCACTACTTTCTGGTCCCCAAAAAGGACAAGGGGGGCTTGCGCCCCATCTTGGACCTCCGGAGGAAGCGATTAACGTTCCGGAAGGAGAAGTTAAAGATGTTGACTCTGGTTCAGGTCTTGGCTGCCCTCGACCCTGGAGACTGGATGGTAGCGTTGGACTTGCAGGACGCATATTTTCACATTCCCGTCCTGCCGGCCCACCGGCGTTACCTGCGGTTCACGGTAGGCCAGGAGCATTTTCTGTTTACCGTGCTCCCCTTTGGCCTTACAAGCGCCCCTCAGGTGGTCACGAAAGTGATGGCGGTGGTCGCAGCTCATCTGCATAGGTCAGGGGTGTCAGTCTTCCCCTACCTCGACGACTGGTTGTTGAAGGCGGGCTCGCCCCAGGCAGTCGTCACCCACCTTCAGACTACGGCCGACCTCCTGAAGTTGCTGGGGTTCTCCATCAACGTGCCAAAGTCTCACCTGTGTCCTTCTCAGAAGCTCCCCTTCATCGGAGCGGTTCTGGATTCGACGCAGTTTCGGGTTTATCCTCCCGAGCGGTGAGTCCGGGATATTCAGGCTATGATTCCCATCTTTCAGCCTCTATCCCGGGTTTCAGTCAGGATGACCCTCCGGCTCCTGGGCCTGATGGCCTCCTGCATTCTGCTAGTGCAACATGCCAGGTGGCATATACGGGGTCTGCAGTGGGACCTGAAGTTCCAGTAGGCGCAGCATCAGGGCAACCTGTCTGATCTTGTCCAGATCTCGGAGGGCACTGCACGACCATTGCAGTGGTGGCTCACGAATCGTGATTGGGTCAATGGCAGATCCCTCTCCCTTCCCCAACCGGAGCACACAGTGGTGACGGATGCGTCCCTCCTGGGATGGGGCGGCCACCTGGGAGAGGCGGAGATCAGAGGCCTCTGGTCTCCGGCAGAGTCCCGGCTCCATATCAATCTTTTGGAGCTGCGGGCGATCCGACTTGCACTGAAGGCATTCCTTCCCTCTGTCCGGGGAAGTGTAGTGTAGTGCAGTGCAGGTGTTCACGGACAACACCACCGCCATGTGGTATTGCAACAAACAGGGCGGGGTGGGGTCGTGGACCCTATGTCAGGAGGCTCTGCGCCTCTGGACATGGCTGGAACATCAAGGTATTATCTTGGTGGTTCAACACCTGGCAGGTTCTCTGAACGCCAGGGCAGATGAACTCAGCTGCCGGTGCTTGATGGATCACGAATGGCTTCTGAACTTGGAAGTGGCGCAAGGTCTCTTTCTGCAGTGGGGAGAGCCTATTAGATCTATTTGCCACCGAAGAGAACGCGCAATGTCCTCAGTTCTGCGCGTTGGAATTTCCAAGGCGGCACTCGCTCGGTGACGCTTTTCGTCGCGAATGGAGCTGCGGTCTGTTGTACGCCTTTCCGCCTATACCACTTCTGTCCAGAGTGCTGAAGATTCGGCGTGACCAGGCCCAAGTCATCCTTGTGGCTCCGGATTGGGCACGAAGATACTGGTATCCCGAGCTACTCAACATGGCGATCGATCCCCCGATCCGACTGCCTCTTCGGGAGGATCTTCTGTCGCAGCAACAGGGGACGGTCCTCCACCCGAACCTGTCCAGCCTCTCCTCCATGCATGGAGATTGAGCGGCGACAGCTGATTCCATTTGACTTGCCTCCTGAAGTCTGTGATGTCATTCTGGCAGCCAGGCGTCCCTCCACTAAATCGGTATACGCCTGCAGGTGGAACAAATTTGTGGCATGGTGCACAGCTAAGTCTGTGGATCCCTTTTCTGCCCCGCTTTCTGAGGTCCTTCTGTTCCTACTATCCTTGGCCCAGCAGGGCTCTGCTCTGGGCACTATCAAAGGTTATCTTTCGGCCATCTCCGCCTTTCTCCGGCTTCCAGATCAGCCTTCTCTCTTTGAGTCCCCGGTTGTTAACTGTTTCCTCAAAGGCATTACACACACGTTTCCTCCTGTGCCTTTCATAATGCCTCAATGGGACTTAAATCTTGTCTTGACCTATCTGATGTGCGCTCCTTTTGAGCCCCTTCATAACTGTCCTTTACGTCGTCTTACTCTCAAGACAGCTTTCCTGGTAGCTATCACCTCTGCCAGAAGAGTGAGTGAGCTCCAGGCTCTTTCTTCTAAACCTCCTTTCTGTTCATCCGGACAAGGTGGTTTTAAGGACCCGTCCTTCGTTCTTGCCAAAGGTTGTCACGCCCTTCCACATCAGGCAGACCATCACTTTGCCCACCTTCTTTCCGCCTCCTTCAAAATAGGAAGAGAGGCTCCACCGTCTGTACCCAAAACGTGCGCTCTCGTTCTATCTGAAGCGCACACAACAGTTCCGGGTGGATGACCAGCTCTTTGTTGGCTACGTGGGTGCCAAAAAAGGTCGGAGCCGTGCACAAACGTACCATCTCTCGGTGGGTCGTTTTGTGCATCAAAGCGTGTTACTCGTTGGCTAAGAAGGTGCCTCCTGTGGGGCTGCGTGCCCATTCTACCAGGGCCACAGCAGCCACTACTGCCTTGGGACGCGGCATTCCCTTGCAGGATATTTGTCAGGCAGCTACGTGGGCCTCGCTGCACACATTTACCAAGCATTACTTCCTTGACAGTCAAGTCCGGAGAGACGGCTTCTTTGGCCGTTCTGTTCTCCGTGACTTTCTGGTGTAATCTATTCGCAGACCCACCACCGGAGTTGGTATTGCTGGGGTATCTATTCTAAGGTAAGTAATCTATCACTAACGTGTCTCTTTCAGATGCACAAGTTACTACTTGTGTAACAATATATCTGTAAGAGACAGTAGTTAGTGACAGATTCCTTACCGCCCCACCCATCCTCCCCGTTCTGCGAACTGATTCTAGGGTTAAGGTCATCCCTTTCAGGGCCCTAGTTTCATGGCACCAGTGGTCAGTTTCTTGCATGGCTCTGCGTTCCTGGCGCGGAAAGTAATGTTCAGAACTGACGTCAGCGTGCATGGGTGGCGCCTAAGTAGTCTCCGTGACGTCCTCTCGGTGCTTACGACGCCAGCGACGAACGCGGAGCCGCACGACGCCACCTACCGACGTGCAGGAGTACTGCTGACGAAAAACTTTCCGGATCCAGTGTGATGCATGGGGATATTCTAAGGGACGGAATCTATCACTAACAGATATATCGTTACACAAGTAGTAACTTGTGCATCTGGTTCTTACATACTTGATGTGCGCTCCCTTTGAGCCTCTTCACAACTGTCCTTTTCATCTCTCGACATTGAAGACTGCCTTCCTGGTGGCCATCACCTCCGCTAGGCGGGTGAGTGAGTTCCAGGCTCTTTCTTGTAAGCCTCCTCTCATTTCAGTCCATCCGGACAAAGTGGTGCTCAGGCCCCGTCCTTCCTTTTTGCCAAAAGTGGTTACGGCCTTTCACATTGGGCAGACTACCTTGCCCACCTTCTTTCCACATCCTTCCAGAGAGGAAGAGAGGCTACACAGTCTGGACCCAAAACGTGCGCTCTCATTTTATCTCAACCGCACACAGCAGTTCCGGGTGGATGACCAGCTCTTTGTTGGCTACGTTGGCACCAAGAAAGGTCGGGCGGTACACAAGAGAACTATCTCCCGCTGGGTTGTCTTATGTATCAAAGCCAGTTACTCTTTAGCTAAAAAACAACCTCCGGTGGGGCTGCGTGCTCATTCCACCAGAGCTACTGCAGCCACTACTGCATTGGGACGTGGTGTCCCCCCCTGCAAGACATCTGTCAGGCAGCCACATGGGCCTCGCTGCACACGTTTACCAAGCATTATTACCTGGACAGCCAAGTCCGGAGAGACGGCTTCTTTGGCCGTTCTGTTCTCCGTGACTTTCTGGTGTGATCTTGGTTCGCAGACCCACCACCGGGGTTGGTATTGCTGGGGTATCTATTCTAAGGTAAGGAATCTATCACTGTGTTTCTTTCAGATGAACAAGTTACTTACCTTCGGTAACGATGTATCTGTAAGAAACATTAGTAGTGATAGATTCCTTACCGCCCCACCCATCCTCCCCGCTCTGCGAACTGATTTCTAGGGTTAAGGTCATCCCTTTCAGGGCCCTAGTTTCAATGCACCAGTGGTCAGTATCTTGCATGGCTCTGTGTTCCTGGCGCGGAAAGTCGAGTACAGAACTGACGTCAGCGCGCGGGCCGGGCGTCTAAGTAGCGCCTGCGACGTCATCTCGGCGACCACAACGCCAACAACGGATGCGGAGCTGCACGACGCCACCTATCGACGCACAGGGGTACTGCTGACAAACTTTCCGGATCCAGTCTGACGCCTGGGGATATTCAAAGGTAAGGAATCTATCACTACTAATGTTTCTTACAGATATATCGTTACCGAAGGTAACTAACTTGTTCTATATGTGTATATATATATATATATATATGTATAGATGTGTGTATACATACACACACTCCATTTACCAGTAACACTCAACGCATTGCGCCTGTGTTAAATAGGCATCCAGGGGTTTTCTATAGGGACCACATAAACTGTCTCTTTTAAACCTGGTCACACAACATTAAAAACATACCAACTCCCCCTAAGACAACTAATCAGCCCCTTTCAGAATAAAGGTGCACAGGCCTTTCTGCTGAACCCAGCAACTCTGAAAGTACTACATAAGGAACGAACACGCTTCTTTATATCGGAAATACAGGCCCAGGAATATTTAAGCACTCTTTAAAACCGCTTGGGAACATTGCGGAAATTCAGTTTATTTAAACAATAAAGCTAAAAATGTGAGACCAGAATAAATTCTAGAACGGGGTTGTGTATATCCAGCATAGGTAAAATAATGAGCAAACGTAGAAGATGGAAAGCTAGCAAGTTGACAACTAGAGAGACAACTAAAGAGTCAGCTAAGGATGAAAGTACTGGCATGCGAACAGAGAGGAGACTGGAGAAGTCTCTCCCCATCGTAAGGGCCATAAGCCCTTTTCCCATAGACGTAGGGTGGTGGGTGGGTGGGAGAAGGGGGGGAATGCACAGGAGGTGTGGAGGGGGTAGTGAGTGTTGGGGTCACGGAAGGGGGGGGAAGTGAGGGAGGGTAATAGGGGAAGCCGGGGTAGGGGGTGGGTGGTCGGTCAGTAAAAATAAAAAACGGAAATCGGATATATGCATTTGTATATATAATGAAATACATTGTACTATGAAGAGATTTCAAAAGCATTGGCTATCCAAGATATCTTTACTAGTAAATTATGGGTAAATATACGATTTGCTCATCAAATGTTGGGGGCTTGAATGATAAGGCAAAACGGGCCAAGGTCTTCGAGATAATTACTATGTTAAATCCGGACGTCGTGTGTTTACAGGAGACGCATATTGCATGGGGTAATAAATCATCGCTTGAGGTCAGAGGGTATAATCTAGCTGTGTGCTCCTCCCAAACGTCCACAACGAGAGGAGTGGCTATATATATATATATATATATATATATATATATATATATATATATATATATATATATATAGCATCGTAGAGGTACGGTCCTTCGAACAAAATCAGATAGATGGGGCTGTTGGGCCATAATGGAGCTATCCTTGGGTTTTACTGTGGTAAATATATATGGGTCAAACCTGGATGATCCATATATTTGGGAAGAGCTGGAGGTTGAGTTAGCCCACTGGTCATGCTCGCTGATTATTTGTGGCGATTTCAATTTGCATTTGGATGGAGATAGAGCTGTAAGATTCTATGTAGGAAGGAAGCCTAAAGTATTTAAAGCACTTTTTTCTCTTAAAAATAGTCATGGGCTAGCTGACGTCTGGTTAGAAAAACAACAAAACGATCCAGGTTTTACTTATTACTCGCATCCCCATAAAAAATTTGCTCGACTAGATTATTTCTTTGCCCCGACGCAAATGTTGGATAAATTGGATATAAAAAAACTTACACAGTTATACTCGTATCACAATCCGCTAGTTTTGGAAATTAAGGAGGTTCAGGGTTTGAACAGACAAACTACTTGGACTTTTGATAAAAAACTACTACTGGATAAAGAGTTCTGTACCTATATCAAGTATTGGACTCAGGCATTTTTTGATCTCAATAGATATAGCGCATCCCGAGCAATGGTGTGGGATACATATAAGGCTGCCCTGAGGGGGGGAAGTGATAGGGTTTATAGCCCATACACGGAAGAAGCGCAAAATACAGATGGATCAATTGATTAACAAACTTGTTAAACTTGAATTGGAACATATCCAAATAATTAGCAATGGAGCTGTAGAAAATGTATTGTCACAGCATCTCTGTAAAATAGCACTGGCTAAAGCTGAAATCAATCAGTATTTTCAAGAGAAGGTGGTTCAGAAATTTCAGACGTATCGTAAAGAACTGTATGAATACGGAGAGAACAGGGAGATTACTGGCCCTAAGAACTAGACAAAAAAAGTTAGAAATAATATATCAAAAATGCGGGATGCAAATGGTGTATTGGTATCAGACCCGGAAAAGATTATTGAAATCTTTGAGGAATTCTATACTAAATTATATCAAGCAGATGTCCTGACAGAGGACTTAGCAGTTATTGATAATAGTGCTCCACCACTTCCTAGGGTAAATGATGAAACTTCTCAAGAATTAGAGCTGGGAATTACGGTAGAAGAGGTACAGGAGGCACTGGCGTCTCTTATCAGGCAAGGCGGCTGGGCCAGACAAAATCCCTATTGAGGTGTATAAAATGCTTGCAGCACAAATAGTACCCCTTTTGCAAGATTTATTTTTGGATATTCAATATCGTGTAATACCTCCATTGTCATGGCAGGATACAGACGTCATAGTCTTCCTAAAGAAAGGTAAACCCTCAGAACTTCCCTCGTCATATCGTCCAATTTCTCTTATGAATGCGGATGTAAAATTATATTCCAAAATTATGGCTACCAGATTACAAAAGAACATAGTTGCAATTATTTCACCATGGCAACATGGCTTTGTTCCCGGCCGGGGGACCACAGACCACATGCGGCGAGTAATATCAATATTGGACATCGCGGAGGTAGAGAAAAGAGCGGTGGCTGTGGTCCTCCTGGACGCTGAGAAAGCCTTTGATCGGGTAGCCTGGCGTTATTTGTGGGATAAATTGGCTGAGAGGTTTTGGTCCAGGATTTATTCGGGCGATACAGGCTATGTATTACAAACCCCATGCAAAGATTCAAATAATGGGGTATACATCTAGGAGGTTGGAGATTGAAAGGGGTACCCGTCAAGGCTGCCTCGGCTCCCCAATCCTGTTTGCGTTTTATTTAGACCCATTTATCCCTAATTTTGAATAATCCATTAATTAAACCGGTAGTTTTTCATAGATACGAGACAAAAATGTTGGCATATGCGGATGATATTGCCTTGTTAACATCGGCTCCGCAGGAGGCAATTACGGAAATAGAAAAGTTGGCAGAAAAATTTGGGAGGAGGTCTGGATATCTTCTAAATAGGTCAAAGACGCAAATTATTTGTTCTTCTCAATGTCTATTACAAGATTCTCGAGTAACGGAGTCAGCAACATATTTAGGGGTCATATTAACATCTAAAATTACTAACTTATGGGCGCTAAATATAGACCCAGTGATGGGCTCAATTAATAGGGAGCTGAAAAGGTTAGATTATCTACATCTTACAATAATTGGAAGGATTAATGTAATCAAAATGAAAATATTTGCTAAGATTTTATATTTAATCCGGGCCATCCCACTAGAGCTAGCAGCAAGTAAAATACGTAAAATAGAGGGGATTTTTTCTAATTTTATTTGGAGCTATCATAAAATTCGTCGCGCTTATAAATATTTGACTCATCCAGTTGACCGGGGGGGCTGGAATGCCCCCAATATTCAGTTGTACTATTGGGCTACGGCTCTTCAACAATTAGGTACGCTTTATCATTATGAAAAAGCGCAAACTGATACGCCCAAAATACCAACTATTTATCAACTGGCGATAGGGAAGCTGCAGGAGGAATATTTCAACGTCAAGACGATATGAAAAAGTATCAAAAGAAAGGCTATAAATGTATAGAATGTGTCGTGAAAATTTGGAAAAGGGTAGAGAATATGTAAAATAAGCAGGTTTACTAAATATACATCACTTTGGCATTCTGATCTTCTACGCCCGATTATATATGACGGTATGGCTAGAAAATGGGAACAAATGGGGATTGTCACATTGGCAGATGTTTATCTGAATCGGGAATTGATGCCGTTTATTGAATTAGCTCAAAGGTTCGGCTTACAGCGGGACTCGTGTTTTAAATATTTGCAAATACGTAATTGTATAAGAGGAATTTCTAAAGAGCGCATCAATTTCGGGCCGATACCAATCTTGCAGATTATGGGTAATTCTAGGAATAGAATCAAAGATTTCTATCAAGAGCTGTTAAAATCCATACCTGATGATGTTGAAAAAACAGAGGTAAACTGGATGAGTAAATTAAGTGATGGGGAGGTTGATATAGACAAAGTGTTGGAGGTGGGAATTTTTTTTTTCTCTCTAACTTAAAGGCTCAACAATATAAAACGGTTTATAGTCTTTACTACACACCATCGAAACTTTTTAAGTGTGGGGAAAAAGGCAATCCGATGATTGCCCTAGATGTCAAACCGGACCAGCTGATATGGTACATATGTTTTATTCATGTGTAAAGCTAGATAGGTTAAAAGAAGGGATTGAATCTTTTATGCTTCAGACATTGGGGAGAAATATAAAGATCTCCCCCACACTGATGTTATTGGGCTGTGATTGTAGGTTGCAGCTTGACTTGGTACAGAGGGATTTTGTGTTTTTAATTATATCAATTGCACGGCTGTTGATTGCCACAGTATGGAAAGATCAGGAACCGCCTACATTTTATCAGTGGCTGTATAGACCATTGATCACTTTTAAACCAATTTGGATGCGCCTGGTCAATTTAGCTAGGCACCTAGTGTCCATTTCACTTGTTTTTAATGTTACCTGGTTTTCCACCAATAAAATTGATTTGGGATTAAACCAGATATCTTTTAACTTGCACTACCTTCACTGTTGCACTGACACTACCCCAACAAAATACCCGCTCCGCTGTAATTCAGGCGTCGTAGCACACCGGGGAGGCACTCGGCGCCTCTGGTGGGAACCCAATGATGAAGCATGTCACCAACTAGGTTGGTGAGTGAGGGTTCTTTTAAATAAGAGGTTTTTCCTCGTGCTACGTTCCCCATCGTCCCTTTTCTACTCACTCTTTTGTTATTGAATGTATAGGCTAATATTCATAGGGCGGCAGGAAATTGCCCTTTATAAGTGTAAAGGGATAAAAACTATGAAAAAAGGTATGAATATTTGGAAGCCGCTAAGTGTCTGGATGGAGGAACAAAACAGACAAGGTGTAGGCTAATGGAACAGATTATAACGTGCTGCTAATTAGTGATTTTTGGAACAATTGTTGAAATTTGATGAAAGTCTTGGAGAAAAAAGGGCAAAGATTGCTCAAATGCAAATTTAGTACTAAGATATATGATTGACTAGGATGAGCTCCATAGTTGTGCTATGCTTTTTTTATTTATGTATTTTTTTTTTTTTTTTGGGATGTTTCATGTTTTGGTTCTCTTTTCTTTAACAAATATTCTACTGTAATATGTCTGATTTAAAAAAAAAAAAAAACATACCAACTCCCTCCACCACTGCTGGAATGCACAACCCTGTTTTACAACAGACATAATTTCTGCAACAAACGGTGCTGCACATGAAACACTATAGCACAGTTTTACACTATACACAGTTTTACACACACGGTTTACTTCTAATGAGGAATTAAGTCTCACACAGCAAGACTACAAACCTCAAAATACAAGTACATATCTACGCACGCTACACAGCATTTCTTTCACCAATACAATATGTACTTGCAGCACAACATTATGTTTGCTACAATGATGAAGGCGAGTCAGCTTCACTAAAGGGGCTGATCGCCACGATATGGTGTGGTATACCACACATCTCACACGCATTATGGGTGTGGCGAGCCCGAGAGGTGGAAGTCATCTCCTACCATGGAGACTGATCTTGACACCATAAGGGAGCCGGCAACTCTTCAAGGGGAGTTAACCGCGACTTCCAAAATTAACGCATAAGCGCCGGCAACTGGGGTTGACCGCGATCTTTTTTGGACACCTTAAGGGAGCCGGTAACTCTTCTATAGGAGTTCACCGCGACTTCCAAAGGTATCCCATATGGCCGGCAACTGCGGTTGGCCGCGACCATAAAATTCGCCAAAATACAGTGGGGGGGTTAACACCCTACCACCACATACACACACAAATCAGCACCTTAAACCTTGCATAGGCCTACTATATAGCAAAGCAGGTTAACGGGGACAAGGAAAAGAGACATACCTCACATGGGGCCCACCAGATCGGCCCTCCTACTCATCACAATGTATCCCTAACAGGGCAAACACAACACCCTTTACCAGGTTGTGTTTCCATTACAACAACTCTTAACAGCCATAAAGGCAGAATAAGCACAAAACAAGGCGCAGTTCTTCAGGCTTCCTTACTACATGATAAAAACTACACAAGGTGTGCAATGCAATGCACACTCAAATGTTACTGTATCTCTCCCTTGCGCTTAATCACAAGGGAGCTCAATACCACTAACAGCAGGCATTAGCCTACTAAAAATTTGCAGCCCATTCGCCAATAGTTGGCCAAAAGGCCCACTGTGCACAGTACACATTAAGGGCGGTAACCCTCATTTAAACCAGGGGCCAAAAATGTCCTTGTCAACATCTTTGCTGTACATGTCAACATCTGGGGAATACAACATCGGTGAAATACTCTCCATAGGGGGAAAATAAACACATATGTATGCCTGTACATCTGTATATAGATATATTAAATATATATATATGGTTTGAGGTATGTTTATAGGTACAAACTAAAGTGCTCCAAAAACACTCAACAGGACGCACAATGCATATAATAAGGTAAAGGCCTTTCTTTCCTCTCCACTCAATTGCCTCCTAAGGACATAGACAGGACGCATGATCATATAATAACGTCCATGCTCTACAATACCATAAACAGGGAAGGGTAATAACACATTTCAACAGGTCAACAGCATATGCATACAGTTTTCTGTTGCTACCAAGGCGAGCATCATACAAAGAATACGTACACATATAAAGCAGCCAGGAACCCCAAAAAATCCTTAAGCCATATCTACATAAGGCATTAAAGCCTGCCCATTGCATCAAAAATAAATAATAATTCTGGCAACATACAAACGAGCTAGTGGTTGGTAAAGACCATATTAAAAATAGCACTCACTGAATAAAACCAGCAAATCAAGCGTTGGCCTACACAAGGATGAATGGGCCTATAAAATATAACTATTTCAATAGACATCCAGGGGTTTTGTTCCTGGTCATATCTAAAATATTTAAAACACTCGCAAATGCAAATATATACATAACGGAGTACAAATAGGGGTACTTCCCTCAAAGGAGCTATATGGATACCTACTATGTACACACAACATGAGAACTCAGATTCTCTCAGAAAAGAACAAGTGGTACTCTACACCATTTGTGTTTTCTATTATCCTAGGGGGATCAACTACACTCCCTCCTCCACAATCGCTAAATACCGCTACGCAATCGATGCAGAGTTTGTGAATCTAGAAGACGTCTAGGCTGCAAAACGAAAATATTACTTACCTGTAAGAATAGTTTTGCAGCCTAGACTCTTCTAGATTCACATACGATCCTCCCTCCTCCCCTGTGAAAAATAAAAAATGAAAATAAATTAAAAAAAAGAATCAAAACAGTCCCTACATAAACATAGTACATAAGTACTTATAAGGGCTAACAAATACCAGAAGCTATATATCTCCTCTTACAATATTACATACGTAATATATAAACACTAAAAACGTAGCAACTATGCTGCATATCTCCTATTCTGTCAACTGATGACCCCTTTTGGAAAAGGGCACACCTAGCTACCTACATAGCTCATAAACACACAATAAAAAAATAAAAAAAATAAGTAACACAAGTTACTATGCTTTATCATACTCCGCTATATACAGCAACGTTTAAAAAAAAAAAAGAATAAATGTGTATGTGTATATATATATATATTTTTAATAAATCACCTTTTACAAATCAACAAGTGTCCCTGCACTCTCAGCCCTATAAGCAATCAAAATTATACTTATTCAACAAGCAGGACGAATCACAACGCAAAAAGGGAAAACAAAATCTGAGAGCTTGCACACACACAAGGGGGGTTGTAGCCTCACCAGGGGGGATCAGGTTTCGCAACCTCCCAACACAAAAAAAAAAATACAAAAGCACTTTCCGACTCCAACCACTAGATGGCGGAATATGCACAATTTGTGAATCTAGAAGAGTCTAGGCTGCAAAACTATTACAGGTAAGTAATATTTTTGTTTCAACTGGTGCACCCATTGGTTGAAGGCTGGAGCCTCTAGTAGGATCAAAGATTTGGCCACTAATGATGCGATAAATAGCGGTTTCTGTCGCACTGGTAATTTAAGTGTAGTGTTAATACCAAACAGAGGCCAGTGAGCGTGGGCCAAACATGTCTGCAATTTTCTACTAAGCCGCTGAAAAACTAGTTCCGAAAAATCTGTAGGGGCTGGACAGGTAAAATAAACATATACCCAGTCTCCTGGTTTGTGTCTAGACCTAAAGCATGACCCAGAAATGGATGGGAACATTCTATGTTGGTGGGATGGGGTATAGTATGTCACTTACAAAAAAGCCATAAGTTTAAAGTTAGGCCCTCTAATGGCTTTGTGTGACCACTCATTATAAGATTTCCACGTATGCACTTCTATTTTACACCCTGTGTAGGTCTGAATGTTTTTGCAAGGCTTGTGGAACAGTTTTGTCGTAGAGTTGTTGCTGGAATATTCGATAGCAACTCCCCCGCATAAATGAACATTTTATAAAGCGCAACCTATACCCTAAGGTGTCTAGGTGCTACCTTCTGAACAGTGAATCTGTGTCTAAATAGCCAGGTTATCACGCTCACATAGCAAGCATGACTAATCAAAGTGGTTAGGGTATCCCCTGAAGGTGGCACATTTCGCATAAAATTACAAAGCTGCAAAAACAAAAAAAATAGTGAGAATTTCTGTATTGTCCAGTTTTAGCTGGTCCCATGTCTTCATGACCCCCCATCGACCGAAAGATCCCTAAATCGGTGGATCCTGATCTTGACCTAATTTCTAATTGTGTGGGATCTTGTATCTACTGTGTTTTGGGAATTGTGATAAATGAATTAAGCTGAGCATTGCTTTCTAGGAGCATTAGGTAAAAATTGCCTTCCAAGTCATGAGGTACGACTGCCCTAGCACACCAATCGAAAAAGGCAGATTGATAATACTTTTTAAAGTGGCACAGTGCAAGACCCCTGCAGAGTTTCCAATTTGGTGCGGGGTTTCTTTCGTGATGAAACAAATTGGTGCAATACCTGTTCAATTTCATTAAAGTAGCTTTGGGACCTTTGATTATTGCATTCAAGAATATAGAAAGAGGAAGAATAGTCCTTTTTATTAGTGCAATTCGACTGATAATCGAGAGTGGGAGGGACTGCCATTGGCCTTCAAAAGCGTTGGCATGTAATTCATCTGAAAAAGCTGTGAAGCGTCATGGTATAAAAAAAAAAAATGGCCAGATACCTAATTGAGCCTGACCTGCAAACTTGAGCCTGCAAATCTATCAGGAGTACTTGGTCTGAGCAGTTGAATAAAAGTACTTCGGACTTTGCATGATTCATTCTGTAAACCCCTAGATCTGAAAAAGTTTTAATCTTTCTGAATGGTCTCGCGATATTTTGTTTTTCCGTTGCCAAGTAAAGAATTAAATCGGCTAACAATTTGAGCTTTGGAGCCCCTGACAATGCTGCCCTAATCTGACAGTCCTGGCACAGAAGCGAGGCTAGTGGTTCAATAAACGGTGCAGACACCGAAGACATGGAACAACCCTGGCTTATGAGGAATTTACTAACCATTTTCGCCTCTGCTTTGCTACATAAATCCTGCAGGAGCTTCACCAATTTAGGGGAAAAGTTAAATCTAAGTAGAATAGCAAAAAGAATGTCCCTCTGGACTAGATCCTTTTTTTTAAATTTTTTTTTATTTTTTTCCTGCATTGTTCATGATGATCGCAGCTTCTGTTATGTGAAAACAAATCTATGGCCTGAATTAAAAAAAAATGGTCTTTGTGATTGTTCTCCCTGACAGCCACATTGATCTCTATCAACCACTTCTTACGCTAGAGCAGGTATTCTAGCGGCCATAGTTTTAGTAAACAATTTATGATCATTATTAAGCAGACTAATGGGGCAATATTTCCTTTCCTATCGTAAATAGAATTAACGGAAGTGGTGTTGTCTCGTTTTGACTGACCAGACCAAAAGTCTCCCAGCATACTCTCTCTCCTCATACAGTTGCTGGAAGCATGTGTTCTAGTTGACTATCGTCTGGGAGTCAGTGCTTCGTTAATTGTTTAGCTTCTCAATCTAGACTCCCTCGTTTGGGAGTAATATGTTAGATGCGTTTGCGTTGTGTGATTGAAATCACATTGTAAAGTCATTGTCTTCTTCCCCCTTAGTTTAGATAAGTTGGCTTTAAAGGAGATTACCTCCTCCCTGATAAAGGCCTTACATGACTCCCAAATGGAAAATGTGGATGCTGATCCAATATTCCTTTCTAAAAACTGAGTTTGGCTTGCATTATTGCGCCTCATCCAGCATTGGTTAATCACGTCTTGTGCACCGGGGGCACTTGGTCGGATTAGTGTTAACCCTCATCTCTGTGACGGGGACAGAGGAGTCTGAGAACGGGTTTGCAAGGATAGAAGACTTCCCTCTTGTCTATTGGTAAGAGATTAAAATCTATCCATAAGCTGAGTTAAACCTCTTAGAAAAGCAAGTATACTCCTTTGCCAGGGGACACTGAGCTCTCCAGGGATTGACTAACGCTAGCGCTTAACCCATTCTGGCCAAAAACGTAGAAGCTCTGGGTTTGTTTTGGCTTTATTCTTACGCGATGAATCTAGTTTAATATTGTGCAAGATATTGAAATCACCAAGAGCCAGGAAGTAAAAGCAGCTCATTCTCAAGATCCTTGAGGGCAGATGTATCTGCCTCTATTGGGGCCGTAAAAACAAACCCTCTGGAAGACTTGATTTTCAATTTTTATACTTAATATTATCTAACTTGTCTTTGGGTCACTTATGACCTAGTAGAAAATTGATCTCCTTGTTTGTTTTGTTCGCCCTAAGTTGGCAGGGTATGCCCAGACGTGGGTCCCTTGCTCACTTTGCCACTGGATTCAAGCTAGCCTGGCTGATGAAGGGTGTTACCCAAAAACCAGTCCCAGGATGCTTGTTTCCGGTTCAGGGAAGACCTGGCTTGGCAGTTCGGGCCGGACTGTTCCCATGAGGCACAGGGTCAAGACTGATTTGCGTATAGCTGGGTCTGAACTGAGGTGGCGAAGTGAGCTAAAGAATGATGGATTCAACCCAGATCTGTGACTGGGGGTGAGTTTCAGCACTCCGTCCATCATCTCCTTGTGTTTGCTAGTAGAACATTTGGCATTCTAAGAGGAATGGATTGTAACTTATGGTGGGTTACTTGAAGCAAAGTTATTTGAACCTGGTCCCACATAAGCCACTGAAGTGTGGATTTAAGCTTGATCTGATTACTGGTCCCATTGATATTACATGAAGCTATCCTAATAAGCTGCCTGTTATTCGGATTTAAGTTGTGCAATTCACTTACCTGTCCTCTAAGACCTTGCCTTCCGACCCCCCTTTAATGCAAATAGCTTCCGAATGGGCCTCAACATATTCAGGCAAAAGCCTCCCCAAAAATATTGCTCCCTATCTTTTCTACCTGTGATTTTTTATTTTTTTTATTTAAACTTTTGAATCCCCTTCATTTCCCGTGGACCCCAGTCCTCCCTCCTGCACCTAGGGCCCTACCTGTTACGGGCTCTCCCCCAACCCACCCCCATAATCCCCCTTCCCATGAGTACCTGGAGGAACCATATAGAGCTCCTGTCATGCTTCGTGGTTGAGCCAGTTTCTGGAGAGGAGTTAGCAAGATGGCCGACTGATAGTGAAGTGCATTTTGCCATCCTGCAAATTCTGACGAAACACACAGTCTTAACTAGCATGATGAGCTGTAAGTGGCAACGTGCCTTTGTATGCCCTCCTACTTGCTGAGCCAAGTCTGCCCCGCCCGGAGAGCTGAGTCTGCCTGAAGCGCCAGAAAAGGCTGGTTTTGCCAGCCTGCATAACCTGCGCGTCTTTATTCAAAGTCTGCAAGCCATTTCTTATACAATTCCCTGAAAGTGGTAAAAACACTGGGAAGCCGCAGCACTGAAATACCTGGCGTGGCGACTCTGGACGCCTTTGGGTCTGCTGATGCAAGGCATCCCCGGCTGAAGCACTAGAATTGCTCGTCCTGACCGGCCCGCTTCAATCTGTCTCTCCCCAGTCAAAGCCTGCCAGTCTTTTTTGCTACACAATCCCAGGGCACAGGACAACTCCAACTTTGAATATTGCTGGGAAGGGGGCAACAAGGCACTAAGCGATCAGCACTGCCTACGCTGTTGCGGGAGAATGCTCTAATCAATCAATCATGTCACTTATAAAGCGCACTACATACCCGCGAGGGTCTCAAGGCGCTGGGGGAAGAGGGGGGTGGTGCTGCTACTGATCGAAGAGGGGGGGGTCTTGAGGAGTCTTCTGAAGGCCAGTAGGTCTTGGGTCTGTCGGAGGTTGGTGGGGAGGGTGTTCCAGGTCTTGGCGGCGAGGTGGGAGAAGGATCTGCCGCCGGCGGTCGTTTTCCGGATGCGGGGGACTGTGGCGAGGGCGAGGCTGGTCGAGCGGAGCTGGCGGGTGGGGGTGTAGAAGCTGAGTCGTCTGAGGTAGGCTGGTCCGGAGTTGTGGAGTGCTTTGTGTGCGTGGGTGAGGAGCTTGAAGGTTATCCTCTTGTTGACAGGGAGCCAGTGCAGGTCTCTCAGGTGGGGTGTGATGTGGCTGCGTCGGGGGATGTCGAGGATAAGACGTGCAGAGGCGTTCTGGATGCGTTGCAGCAGTCTCAGGAGCTTAGCAGTCGTTCCTGCGTAGAGGGCGTTTCCGTAGTCCAGCCTGCTGGTGACGAGGGCCTGGGTGACTGTTTTTCTTGTTTCGGTGGGGATCCACTTGAAGATCCTGCGGAGCATTCGGAGGATGTTGAAGCAGGATGAGGAAACGGCGTTGACCTGCTTAGTCATGGAGAGGGTGGGGTCGAGGGGTCTGATGGTTGAGATGTGGGTGCCACTTCCAGAGGAGAGCGCAAGGGGGCATACGGGATGTGCAGGATCCACGGTATATAGTGGACAGCCCTCTCGGGGACTCAAATGACAAACTGTCAGGCGATGTAAATCCAGCATGTAGATAAAGGAAAACCAAGGAGGAGGTGTTGAAGCAGCCTCTGGTAGGACTGTAGGTCCCATTATTAGGAGGAGGAATAGTGGTGGAGATGTGGAAGTTGTCTGTGCAGCACAGATGTGTCTTGCGGACACCTTGTAAGACTCCGACGTCTCCCTGTGGATCTTTGATTCCTTTGGTGTAGATCGCCTGGTGCTTCAATGAAATGCATCTCCAGAGATCCCTCAATGAAAACTCGTACCTTTAGCAAAAACTCTAAAGAGGAGAAGGTACGTAATCAGCAGGTGAAGGAACAGAATAGCAAAATATGATCACAGGCGGCAACTCAGCAGGCGCTCTCGAGGACAAGTTCTGACATGACCAACCACACGACAGGTGGAATCCTCTTGAAGTCCGGAAGCCACCTCTTCCAGCTACAATTGATCTCCCTACAGCTCTGGTGAATACTCTGCTAGAAGATCTATTAGCTGGCATACTGTGTTTTTCAGGCGGGGAAGTTCAAAGGGAGGGCAAAAGGAGAGCAGAGCAGACCAGGGACTAGTAAGGACTGATCGGCTGGGTAGAGCGGAGTTAGTCGCAGTGCTGGAAAAAATCTCAAAGACCAGGTGTAGGAGGCTGGCTTAGTAGTTGGTGCACACTTATTTATGTGAAGTACCCTGCTCTAAATCAGACAATCTTATGGTGATTTTAGTGATCTTAGACAACCATAGAAAGCTCTCTAAGTGGTAGCTGTCGAAAGCAACCTCCAGGCTTAGTCCAGAAGCCGTGTTAAGCAGCTTGTTTTACCAGAACTAACGTGTAGTGTAAGGCACACGAAAAATAACTACAGTGTAGTTATAAAAATAGTTTTGCAGTTTGAATCCTTTTCTGCATTCACATGCTGTGCATCATTCCGCCATCAAGTGGTTGGGTCCGGAATAGTCTTTGTTTTTTCTTTTTGGGTGTGATTGACCACCATTTGGTGCTAGGTCCGCCCCCTGCGTGACGTCCGACGGTGCCCCGGAGGTCGTTGTGCGTAGTAGCCATCTTCATATTCTTTTTTCTGCCGTTTGGTCTGGAAGCAAGAGGGGACACTCCGAAGAATAGCTAAAAATCCCCGGGAAAAAATTTGAGATTTAAAGAAAGTGACATCAACTACGTGACTGGAGAACACAACTGGCCTCCGGAGACGATGTCTTTGATACTGAACACCTCCACTACGCGACTACGCATACTTTGACAAATGGTGAGGTAGTGGCCATGGAAAACACCCCCTTCAAATTTGCCCCCAGTGCCACCACAAATTCGCACAACGCGATCCACACGATGTGTGCAACCTCTGTCTACCCAAGGAATGCGAGGCCTGCGCGGTGTTCCTGTTGAAGACTCAGGGCACACTGAAAGCAAAGAGGGCCACTACGCGACAATGTCCCAAGGACAGAAGAAACCCTCCTTGAAGTACTTTGGTCTCTCCAGCAACGATGAGGATCAAGGGGTTCCAGCAGTCGATGCACGAAGGATCGGATGTCGAAATTCTCGATGGAGACACAGAAAAATCACACCCATAAAAGGATGGCGAAAGACTCTGAGAAAAAAATGGACAAGGTAAGACACTCACAACCGTCGGGCCATGATAAAAAGGCACAGCCTAAGGCAGCCCCGACGCCGAAAGAAAAGGCGAACGAAGGTCAGCCGCGATCCAAAGAACCCCACAGAACTTTGCCGAAGGACTACGATGAGGAAAGATCACATAAGGCGTTGAAGCCGAGGGTCGAGCAACGAACCTTCAAAGGGAGCTACGCCGCCCTCAAACACGGAGTCCACCACTCCTAAGAAGAGGAAATCTCCAGTTGCCAACGTCGGGAGAGCCCTCGATCAAAAGGAAGAAAAAACGCTCGAGGCAGAAATGGCGGCACTCCTCCGAAAGCAGTTCGAAGCGCTCAAGAGATTCCCTATTCCTGCGGTTCCCACTGCCAACACCGAAAATGTCGACGCCAAAGGCGCAGAGGATGCCGAAGAGGCAGAAGAAATCCTCAAACCCCCAAACCACGCGCCGACGATATCAAGGAGTACATCGATGCCCCAGAGGACAAAGATTCCTCTGAGACTTTCGAGGATCAATGGAACAACCTCGACACCGAAAGCCCAGAAGAGGAGATATGCTGCTGTCTCTCGAAGGCTTCACCTCCAGATGACATCGCTTTCTATAACTGCCTAGTGAAAAGAGCAGCTGACGCTTTTGGGGTCGCCCTCGAAGAGGAGTTGGAGGAAACATGCTTCCTCTTGGAGATATTAGCCCCTGCCAACAAGGGCACACAGTATCGTCCCATGCTACCAAGCATCCTGGACCATGACAAAGCAGCCTTCAAGGAGCCAGCCTCAGCCAAAGCAGTAACACCAAGGGTCGAGAAGAAGTATAAACCCTCCTCCAAAGACCCTAAGTTTTTACAGGGAAATACTGTACCAGACTCTATAATTGTCACCACAGCAAGGAAGAGGGGCAACTCCATCACTGGCCAACCTCTAGAAAAGGAGAGCAAAAGTATGGACATGGTAGGCAGGAAAATGGAGAAGGAGGCAGCGATGCAATGGCGCATCGAAAACTCAACGCCCTGTTAGATATGGTCACTAGCAATGGGATGACATCGAGGAGCTCATCAACAAGCTCCCAGAAGACGACAGGAAAAGGGTAAAATCAATTGTCCAGGAAGGCAAAAATATTGCAAATACATGCCTAAAGTCAGCACTTGACGCACCAAACTCGGCCAGCCGACAAATGTGCACAGGTACCACACTAAGGAGACATGCTTGGCTAAGAATATCCAGCTTTAAGCAGGAGGTGCAGACCTCCATCATTAACAGACCATTAACAGGGGACGCCCTGTTTGGAAAAGTAGTAGACTAATCCCTCTAACAAATAAAAAAAGACAACGAAACTGCAAGAGCTATGGGAGCCCTGCACCAAGGAGGAGTTTTCAAAAGAGGAGGTTATAGCGGAAGGAAACCCACAGGAAGGGCAGCCTTTGCGCAAGGACAACAGATGCCTCATCCACAACAAGGGCCCGGGCAACAGTCAAGCCAACAGATAGGATATCAAAACTGTCCACAACAGCCGAAGCAGTCCTTTCGAGGAAGAGGAGCTGGATCAAATTGACTCCTGCACAAAAAAGGACCCACACACAACACCAGTGGGGGGCAGGATAGCACAGTACCTGCAACAATGGCAAAATATCACTACAGACTATTGACTATTAAATTTGATAAAATACGTATATTTCCTACAGCTAACAAAAACACCACCAACAAACCCTCCGAAAACAAAGTTCCTCAAATCAGAAATTAAACAATTGAGATCCGAAATCAGAGATTCTTAAAAAGCAAGCAATAGAAACCGTACCAAAGGAAGGACATTTCAAGGGAAACTTCTCGCCATGCTTCCTAGTTCCCACGCAAGACCTTACACTGATGCCTATCTTAGACCTTAGGTTCATAAACAAGTTCATTCTAATGCAGCATTTCAAAATGACTACACTTCAAGAAATAATACTGCAAATTCAAAAAGGAGACTACATGGCAACAATAGACCTCAAAGACGTCTATTTGCACATCCCCATGAACAAAAGCCACAGGGTATCTCAGATTCTTACACGAAGGAACACACTACCAGTTCATGGTACTTCCTTTCGGAATAAAATCAGCACCATGTGTCTTCAAGTGCCTAGCTGCAGTGGCAGCACACCTGCGAAAGGAAGGAATACACGTTTATCCTTATCTAGACGACTGGCTTATAAGAGCAAATACAAAACAAAAATGTCACAGCCATGTTCAAACAGTAATCCTCACACTCCAAAGACTAGGATTCTCAATAAATCACAAGTCATCCACAAAGCCAGCGCAAGAAAAAAAATCTTCTTAGGTGCAAGACTCAACTCAAACCTTGCATGGGTTTATCCAACACAAAACAGGATACACGCCATCGAGCAGGTAACTTCATTACCAGAGGGGGTCAATCTCTGACGGTGAGGAGAGTCATGAAACATGGGCATGATGGCATCCTGCATCCCACTCCTCCTTCATGCCCGCCTCCATATGCAACCCTTCGAGGAATGGCTTTCCAACAATTGGTCACAGGGAGTTGGGAGGATCTAGTGGTTGTTACACAAACTGCAAGCAGAAATACAATGGTAGACATCCAGGAACATAGCACTAGGCAGACCAATCAAAAGCCCAACTCCCTCTGCGACAATCACAACAGATGAATCGCACAGCATATGGGGAGCGCACCTCAGCCAATTTAAAATGCGAGGCCAATGGAACAAAATTGACTCCCTAGAACACACCAACTACCTGGAGATGAAAACAGTCCTCCTAGCACTCCAGGCGTTCCAGAAACCCATTTGCAAGAAGACTACCTTGATTCAAACAGACAGCACCACAACAATGTTCTACCTCAACAAACAGCGAGGTACGAAGTCAATCCCACTCAACAAGAAATGCCAGTTCTTTGCCTCCAGGTTTCATCACCACCTGTCAAAAGGGAATACCCTGTCGCTAGATTGGTCAGGGACATTTGCTTACGCTTTTCCTCCAATACCCCTAATCCATAAAGTCCTGGAAAAAGCAAGAAAACCAGGGACAAACCAAATTCTCATTGCTGCACAATGGGCCAGACAAACATGGTACTCAAGTCTGCTAGAACTGTTCAGGGGGCAAATAATCCGACTCAAAGCAGACAAAGACCTACTAACAATGCAACAGGGGAAAATCTTCCACCTGGAGCCAGCGACACTACGCCTAGCGCCTGAATATATAGTTTGGTCACCTAAGCTAGCCGCAGCGAACAATGGAAATTCTAAAGGAGGCAAGAAAACAAACCGCTATGCCGCAAAATTGAAACGGTACACCACTTGGTGCACAGCAAACAATCTCAATCAATCACCACACAAGAAACGGTGATTTTCCTAACACACCTCCTAGACAGCCACATCAACTACTCAAGCCTAAAAGTACACCTCGCAGCTATCGTTGCCTACACCAGGGGAAAATCATGCAACAGTTTCTTCATAAGACTGGTCATAAAAGGATTCCTAGAGGGATCTAAAAGAATTGTACCCCCAAGGACCACTCCAGCTCCCATGTGGAGTTTAAATACAGTCCTCACACAACTTATGACCGAACCATTTGAGCCCATGCACAAAGCGGACCTCAAACACATCCCCTTAAAGACGGCATTACTAATAGCCATTACATCCTTACGAAGAGTAAGTGAACTACAAGCATTAACCATAGAAGAACCATACATCAAATCCATAAAGATAAAGTTGTCCTAAGAACAAATTCTCAATTCTTACCACAAGTTGGGTCCAAGTATCACTTGAATCTAAACATTCTACCAGTCTTTTTCAAAATCCCACAAACAAAAATGGAAAAAAGCCTCCATACCCTGGATGTAAGGAGGGCTTTTCTGTACTATCTACAAAAAACTGAACAAGCTTGCAAAAGCAACCAGCTGTTTGTTGCTTACTCACATACCAACACAGGGACACCTGTCACAAAGGCAACAATTGCATGATGGATAGTCCAAACCATCCAACTATGTTATGCCTCAGCGGGAAAAACACCAAGTGTACGACCAAAAGCTCCCTCAACTAGAAAGAAAGGAGCAACTCTAGCATTCATGGCCAATGTGCCAATAGACACTATATGTGCTGCAGCAGCATGGGCATCCCAAAACACTTTCACCAAGCATTACTGTTGAAAGGAATAAGGAAGCACAAGTAGGACAGAAGGTACTTCAACACCTGTTCGCTAAGTCTTCCTCTCACCACAGCCTCCCCAAAAAGGGAGAAACCGCTATGTAATCTGATGCACAGCATGTGAGTCCAGAAAAGGATTCACGCTGCAAAACGAAATGGTTACTTACCAGTGGGAGTAGTTTTGCTGCTTAAAGAGTTTTCTGGATTCACATGCGACTCACCCAGCCTCCCCTACAAGGAATACAAGCAGGTGGGGAAATGTATTTAACGATTCACTAAAGTACCATCTAAAGAAGTATAAGACTGAAACACAGAAAAAAGAATCCATAGATGGCTACTATGCACAACAACCTCCGGGGCGCCGTCTGATGTCACGCAGTGTACGGACCTAGCACCAAATGGTGGTCGACGCCCAAAAAGAAAAGAAATACAGACTATTCCAGACCCAACCACTAGATGGTTGAATGTTGCACAGCATGTGAATCAAGAGAACTCTTCAAGCTGCAAAACTACTACTGGTAAGTAACCATTTTGTAATATTTATTATACACACTCACTAATGCACTGGTATATCTCCTACTCGGAGATATCAACACAGTACACACAATATTTCAAAAGGAAACCGGTAAGTAAGCACAAATACACAGTGGTCTCCAGGGGGAGACCAAACCATATACTAAAGAAGTGGAATGTGAACTGCGACTGAAGTCGAGACTTGACCCAGAAGACTCAGAAGAGCTGGGGACCCAAGGACCTACCCAAGGCAAGTACCCAGGAACCCCACGGAGGCAGTGTGCAGAGTGGAAACACATCTGCGTACTCCATGCAAGTCAATGGGGAAGATGCGGTTGCAGTTTTGAAGAAGGACCCTTCCCAGTGGACCCTGAAGAAACCCCATGGAAGATTGAAGGTTGGAGAGTCACCCCACCCTTGGATACCCCATGAACCAGGATACCTACACCAGGGAAGCCGGGTGCGTAGGTGCGAAGTGACGTGAGAAACCGCCTTAGACCACAATGGAGGACTTCAGTGAAGATGCTGCTGGCGAAGAAGGTGACAGAGTCCGGTGGAATCCTAGAATGGATTCTTGAAGAGAAGTACCTGCAATCAGAGGGGACAGAGTCTATGCCACTCAGGAGCGACCGGGAGGCACGGAAGACCAATGACCACTGGTTTTTTTTGGTTGAGTTTTTTTTTATTGAGTTTTCACATTTATAATACTTGGAGCAATCACAAATAAAATGTGCGGGACCAGTAAATGTTTACAGTGATAGTCATTGTCAAGCGTCGTACCATCATATAAACAGAGATGGCCAAACTGCCCATTATCATACAGTGCAATGGAGGATATCCAATACAGCAAAAATAAAACATATCGATATCTCTTAACATTACAGTAAGTTATCGAGGTTATGGGTCTTTTACCATAACCAACCCGTTCCACATGTCCTTTTTCCAGTGTCTTCTGTCGACCCTGCCGTATCTTAGCAAAACCAAAGGGGATGATGGACGGAGTGTTGAACATTGCAAGCACTCACCCCCAGTCAACTGATCTGGGTTTAATCCATCATCATTCTTTAGCTCACTCCGCCACCCCAGTTCAGACATGGCCATATGCAAATCAGTCTGACCCTGTGCCTCATGGGAACAGTCCAGCCCGAACTGCCAAGCCATGTCTTCCCTGGACTGGAAACAAGCATCCTGGGACCGGTTTCGGGTTCATAACCCTCATCAGCCAGGCTATCTTGAATCCAGTGGCAAAGTGAGCAAGGGACCCACGTCTGGGCATACCCTGCCAACTTAGGGCGAACTTAGCAAAACCAAAGGGGATGATGGACGGAGTGTTGAACATTGCAAGCACTCACCCCCAGTCAACTGATCTGGGTTTAATCCATCATCATTCTTTAGCTCACTCCGCCACCCCAGTTCAGACATGGCCATATGCAAATCAGTCTGACCCTGTGCCTCATGGGAACAGTCACTTTGCCACTGGATTCAAGATAGCCTGACTGATGAGGGTTATGAACCCGAAACCGGTCCCAGGATGCTTGTTTCCGGTCCAGGGAAGACATGGCTTGGCAGTTCGGGCTGGACTGTTCCCATGAGGCACAGGGTCATACTGATTTGCATATGGCCATGTCTGAACTGGGGTGGCGGAGTGAGCTAAAGAATGATGATGGATTAAACCCAGATCAGTTTACTGGGGGGGAGTGCTTGCAATGTTAAACACTCCGTCCATCATCCCCTTTGGTTTTGCTAAGACCCTGCTGTATCACCAGGGTTGGTGATCAAACCACCTTATGTATAGTAACAAAACATTAAAACAATAATCCAACAGAAAAAGATGGGAGGGCAGGATCGGCTAGGAGAAAGGCATGCAACCCATGCCTAGCATAAGAATGCCAGTGTAACCGTGTTAAAATAAGTCCCAATAAATCACATACTGCTGCATGCCAGGCCAGTGTGTAGTGACTGACAATTGTTCCGTATCATCCCAATAGCAGTGCACACTACATCCCATGTATAAACCACATTAAATAACATTGGAGATGTCTAAGGGGTCATCCGGGGCTTTTGCCACTTGGAGCGCAGTCAGGCTTGTATTCCAAGCAGTCGAAATGGGGTACTTGCGCAGCCCAAGTGTATCCTCCCTCAGCAGAGAGGCAGCTTCAGCACAGTTCAGCATGGATGGTATCCAAGCTTTGAGTGGTGGAGGATCTTCAGCTTTCCAACGCTGAGTGACGAGCCGCTTGGCCACCGCCAGCCTCAAATCCAAGAAACTAGAAGATGCCCTATGCTTCTTATCTCTGGGAAATATGCCTACGATACAAGCCTCCCATGTGTGCGGTAGCACCCTATCCGTGCTGGTGAGCAGCAACCGAACCACGCCATGCCAGTATACCCGCAACCTGGGGCACGACCACAGCATATGCAGAAGATCAGCATTCATCAATTTGCAGCGGGGGCAACAAGCGTCTATTCTGTTAAAATACCTGTTAATTTTATCTGGGGTTAAATACGATCTGTGGACTATATAAAATTGGATCAACTTAAACCTTGCGTTTCTGGGGATATTTTTAGGGCTCTCCAGCAGTGTAGCCCATTCTATAGGCGTGCAAGGCCGCGACAAGTCTGCCTCCCATTTATTACGTAGTGGTGTTAAGTCAACCATGGTATGTTCACGAGTTGATTCTGCGAACCATTTTATAAGGTGCCGCCCCGTGCCCATCACATGTATGTACTGTAGCAGAAGATGTGTAGGGGGCTCTTGTGACATATTACCCCAATAACGCCCCAGCGTGGCTACCCAAGCAGCGTGACTCAGAAACTGCCCAGGGTGGACACCCTCCTCCTCAATCAAAGAGAGAAAAGGTCACAATGCACCACCCTCATATAAATCTAATCTGCATAAGCCAGCATCCTAACAGTCCGCAAGGTCCGCTGCCCGACCCTACCCCCCTCTTTCGGCATACCCAATATTGGGAGTGTTGGCGCATATGGTGTGACATGTCTTGTGCGGTGTAGGGCTTTACAGAAGCACTTCTGTGCCACTCGCACCAGAGTAGAGGGAGAGTATCACGTGATTTAGTACAGGGGTGGAAAATATAAAGGAGCTTGTCCAGTGTGTACAGGGGAGTACATTCCGCAGTGTCCGCAAGGTGTAATTCTGCTGCCCATTGTATTTGGGACGCCAGGTAGTAATGCTCCATATTAGGTAGAGCTAATCCACCCCGCTCGCAAGGTAAATATTTTAGCTAACGCCACCCTACCTGCGTGTATTATTCCATATGAGATCCCTCATCATGCCCTCCAATGGCCGAAAGAACGGCGCTAGTAGGTATAATGGGAGATCAGCGAAATAATACAGCAGTCTGGGCAACATCACCATTTTAATAAGCGCAACCCTGCCAGCTTCAGAGAGGTTAAGCTTTTTCCAGAATTCAAGTTGGGAACGTAGGGCAGTAATTGCTCTGGACAGATTCCCATCCAGGAGGTCCCGGTCAGTGTGGTAAATCCGGACCCCCAAATACTGGAACATGACTGGTTGCCAAGCCACCAGTGCACCATCCACTACCAAGTGAGTAGCTTCCGCGTGGGGGGGTAAAGAGGAACAAACATGACTTCCCCCCCCCCCCAATTCACACGCAGACCTGACACTGTAGCAAACTGTTTTGCAAGTATGTCCGGGATGATTGGGGGGTATCGCCTGTAGGTCCCTAATATATAGCAGAATGTCGTCCGCATAAAATGATACAACATGCATTTCCTCGCCTACTGGTATACCCCAATGTTCCGCTGATCTACGCAGTGCTATAGCCAGAGGCTCCATAACTAGGGAAAAGATTAATGGGTAAAGAGGACACCCCTGCCTAGTCCCTCTTCCGATCTGTATGGGCCCAGAGAATAAAGTTCCTAGGCGGACTCGTACCGAAGGAGTACCATACAATAATCCGACGAGGCTTAGAGAGTATGGCCCAACCCCGAATCGCTGCAACACAGCAAACACTGTGTCAAAGGCTTTTTCTGGGTCCAAAACCAGACAGCCCGCTGCCGGCCAAGCCAGTGTTGCGTTACGCATTACCCTGGTGTTATGGGCTGGGACAAAACCATTTTGTTCCTGATGAACCAGGTGCGGGGTGAGAAGCGCCAACTGACCTGCCAACACCTTATAGTCCCAATTTAACAGTGCCAATGGTGGATAAGCACTTGTATGCGTGGGGTCTCTGTCCGGTTTCGGAAGTGTGATCAGTGTCGCTTCCGTCAGGGAGGTTGGGTGAGAAGCGCCTTCTAAGGCTTCCGTGTACACCTTTAGAGGTGGGCACTTAACAGATCGGCGAATGACTTATAAAGTTCGTGGGGGAAGCCATCTGGACCAGGGACCCTACCAGAAGGCAGGGCCAGCATTGCACCTCTTATCTCTTCCAGTGCAAGCGTGGTGTCTAATTCCCTACGCTGTTCGGCAGTGAGGGCGGGAAAGGTGAGGCCATCTAAAAAAGAGTGTACTACTGTCTCACGGACCTCCAGGGCCGATTTATATAGTTTTGTAAAGTGTGTGGTCAGTTTACTATGGATTTCCTGCTTCGTATACTTAAGTCCACCTTCCGGCGATTAAAGCGCAGTGATGGTACCCGTGGCTTTATCCTGTTTGATCAACCAAGCTAGTAAAGGCCCATACCTATCAGCTTTGGCGTGTGCCGCCGCTGAATGCGCTGCAAAGTTCAAGCACCTTTGATGTTCAAGAAGCTCTGTATGTCTTTTACGCGCCTCTAAAAGCTGGGTCGAATCTAATGCGCCTGTCACTATTTAGGATTCTAACGTAAATAGCTTCCTTTCCAATTCCAGTAATTCTGATTCTATTTGTTTCTTCAAGCCACAACCCAATCCCAGACACTTCCCCGTATTGTGGTTTTCATGGCATCCCACTCCACCATAGTGGACAATGCAGACCCAGAGCTAAAAAAAATGCCCCATGTCCGTATTAGGAGCATACACATTACCCAATAGTACATGGTGCCCATTTAATCGACCTTTCAAAAAGACATATCTGCCGTCCTTGTCAACAAGGACCTCCTCTGCTGCAAAGGGTGTACCTGGGCAGATCCAGATTAGGGCCCCACGTGCAAACACAGAATAGTCAGTGGCGTATACTCTCCCCCTCCATTTTCTTTGCAGCCAGGCCATTTCAACTTTGTGTGTTTCCTGTAATAAGGCAATGCTTACGTTATGTCGCTTGAGGTAAGAATATACTGCATATCTGCGAGATGGTGTACAGAGACCCCT
This sequence comes from Calotriton arnoldi, assembly GCA_963921515.1. NCBI lineage: Eukaryota > Metazoa > Chordata > Amphibia > Caudata > Salamandridae > Calotriton > Calotriton arnoldi. The sequence continues at coordinate 77,335 of CAWUFW010009449.1, read as the reverse complement.
CACATTCCAAGTGAGTATAGTGTGGTCAGGCATAATACTTTATTTGAATGTAGAATGTGACCTGGCCCATGGGTACAGCTGCATGTGTAGATTGGCAAAACCTAATATCGCTGCCCAGTCCTCCCAAGAAGGCTACTACAACTACAACCGAAAGAAAAATGAATAAGCCTATCTGGCAACCGAAGAACAGCATTAGAGCGGTCCCCAAAAAAATAGAGGTACTACCCAAACCCTGACAGCAAACAAACCGTCAGTACAATTAGCTGGTTCCCTTTAGAAAGAAAGGTATGCAGGGTTGTGAGGCCTTGCAGGACATGCCACCATGAGATCCCTAGTTAGCTCCTGTCCTAGCGTCCTATCATATATTTTCACAGTAGCGGCCCACAAACATCATTCGAAGGTCCACATATTTCTACCACCATACTACCCCCACAGTACAGTAAACAATACAACGCTGAAGAATACCAAATGTCATTAGGCTACAGTTCTACATCCAGTTCATGAAGTTGGCTCCGGAACCCCAGCTGTTATACAATACCATCAGACGTCTGCGGTGTCACATCCGGCATCCGTAGGGACAAACCAGCCGCAGATGAGCCATCATCTTCCATTGAGTGAACCGGAGTCCCCTCTTTGTTGCTGTTTGATTCTGCAGTTTCCGCAATTTTCTCCGCAACTCGAACCGCCGCCTGTTGTTCCTGTCTGACCAGCTCAAGCTCGGGTGCCACCATGACCCGGTGCCGCTGCCTGGATCCTCGACGGCGACCTCTTGTTCCATCTGCCTCCTTATTTCTACCACCTGGGAGGCCTGTGGGTCTAGGCCCCGAGAATCGACCAGTCACTTCCAGCCAGTCCCATGTGTCCTGGGGCGTGTCAAAGAACCTCGACTTTACGTCCGAGACCACACGGAGCCTCGCCGGAGAGCACAGCGAATATGCAATGTCTAGCTGTCTGAGTTTCTGTTTAACATGGATGAAGGATCTTCTTTGACCCTGGACCTTTATTGTGTAATCTGGGAAAAAGAGTACCTTCAAATTCTCAAATTTAATCTCCCGCATCTTCCTGGTTTCCCGCAGGATCATATCTTGATCCTTGAAATGTACAAATTTGAATAAAAGTGGACGCGCCCCGCTGCCTAGCGTGGGCCCTCGGCCCGGAATGCGATGCCCTCATTCTATGGTAAAAAAGGGAGAAAATGCAGAGGACGGCAATATATCCTTAAGCCAACGTTCAAGAAAGACAACACCATCCTGACCCTCTGCCCCTTCAGGCAGCCCAATTAGGCGAACATTATTCCTCCAGGACCGGCACTCTGCATCCTCCACTCGTTCCTCCAATTGTTGAATCCTGGCCTCGTGCATTTTGCTGTTTTTCCAGAAACTCAGTGGCAGACTTCAGGTCCGTTACATCATGTTCGACTGTATCAACTCTATCCTTCAATTTCCGATGATCCGTGTGTAGCAGTGTAAGGTCCAGTGCAACTTTATCGATTTTGGATTCAACCGACTCCCTAGAACGCTCTATGGCAACCAGGATGGCATCAAGACGGTCCTTCGGGGGGGTCCTGCTGCGGTAATTATTGTGTTTGGTCCATTTCTGCCGGGCCTGCGTGCTGCGAGGAGGCCATCGATCCAGCTTCCCGGGTGCGGCCCATCTGTCCAGCAAGAACTTCGAGTATACGTCAAGTGCCTCAAATCTCCAGCAAGGTAGGACCAAATGTCAAGGAAGACCGCACTGCCCGTCCAGCGGCAATAGTGTGGGAAAACCAGTCCCCTACTGGGGTGGTCAGCAAGTATATTCTGGACCCAACACTCGGCCCCCCTATGATCACTGTCCAGTAGCCCCCGTCCGTGGCCCAAAGCTCCTCTCCTTCAGCTGCAAGCCAGCAGCCACCTCCCCTGAGTAGCACATCAGGATCATGGTCAGCAGACTCGTTCCCACACCAGGCTCAGGCCGCGTTAATTATCCTGCATAGCAGCAGCCTCCAACGAGGGCCGCACTTCATATACTTGCACCTGTAGTCCCCTCTGTTGACCTTCCACTCCGTAGCATAAGCCTGTACCGTGCAAGGTCCAATCCACACTCCAAAGTACCACAGTGTCTACAATGAGCAACCGGCCTTCTCCTGCCTACTCGCTCCCTTGTGATAGGCCTCCTTTGCTCACCAGTGTGCTCCCCCTCCTCACGCTTGCACACTCAGCGCCCCTGCCACGGGTCACAGTCTTGCCCGCAATATGCTTTCAGCTCGTGAGGGCTTGGGGGCTCAGACAGATGCCCCTCTTTCAGGCCGTACCTCTGCGCCAGCTTTGAAATCAGGGGAAGGCCCCACCAGTCACCCCGTCTCTGCCGCTGGCCTGCCTCTGTCCCAACCAGCCTCCACCATCAACCGCACAAACAAGCCCTCCAGGGCTCTTCCATAGCTCTCAAACTGTGACTCACGGTTCCCCACAGAGCGCTCCTCCTCAGCCCGCAGCCACAGGCTTCTGTCCGAGCAGGTCACGAGTGATCTCCAGCAGCAATCCAGGTGGGCCTCAGTCTCCGTCAGAGCAGGCCCGAGCAAGCAGGAGAGCCCACTGAAGTCAAAGAAGACCCTCCAGAGGACCCACAGGCCGAAGGCACATGAGTCGCAAGAGGACCTCGAGCAGCTCACCAAGAATGTAAGCCCACGATGCAGAGGATGAGGTGAGGACGAAGGTCTTGGTAGCAAGAGATGCTGGAGCTTCTTTTTACCCAAAGATCTCTGGAGGACAGTTAACAAGCTTTGGCAACAGCAAGTCAACGCAGTGCACAGGGGTTCTGTTTCAGCAGTTCCGACGAGGGATACCGACTTCAAACTTGCTGAGAAGACAGTGCAGGCCTCAAGGGAGTTGCAGAACTACCACCTGTGTTGCTGAGCCTATCTGAAAGAGACTATTGGAAAACAAGGCATTATTTGTGAGGCCTGCACAAACAATGTCTACATTTGTCCTTCACTGGGAACCAAACACCCCATTGTAGCACTTGACTCTCAGAGGGTAGTGTTGCAGAGCAGGCTTACTCGGGGGAGGTGGTGTGGGCTAGTAATCTCCATTTACAAGTACGCAGAAATAACACTCAATAATTGATTGTCCAGTCTATACTTTGCTTTATAAAAAGGAAGAGTTATTTTTATTACACACACTACTCAATACTATGCATCAATTTACAAATATACATAAGATGTTGGAATTACTTCATGACTTTGCGTAACATTCCCTCCCGCGGGGGGGGGGTCTAGTACCACCACTCCCATGTATGCACATCATCTTGCCCCCAAATGCAGCGGGTTGACCATAACCTGGAGTAAGGACCCCTCCCACTGGCACCATCCCAGTGGCGGCCCACCCCATTATCTCACCAAGCATTTATAATGGGGACACCTGCCATAGTAACATATAACCCTGACTGAGCATCTCATACTGACCATACAGTATACACCCTTGAATCACAGTGGCGGACAGTCTGGGTTGTAGTTTAACTAACGCAGTAGCAAGAATAAATGTCTAAGCATCCCTTAGAATGACAGGTACTTATCATATCTGATAACAGTTATAATGCAATGCAATTAAAGCCCCTAAAAAGCATCACAGTTATAATCACAGGATTAAGAATTTACAACCAGGCACTCTACCAGGAATGCCTAGCAACATAACCCCACTTCGCTCATGATTTCACAAATCACATGTGACTTTCAGTCCCCAAAAGGAACACCATTCGTAAATGCACCACTTGTGCAATTGCACCTCTTCATCTCTAGGGGATGTCTCTCCAAGGCATCCCAAGTTCAGCCCTTCACACCTTGGTGCAGTCCCACACACCCACACACCACTGCAGAACAAAAGTTCCAGCCAAAGGTTGGTGTTAAAGCATGGCTGAGCCCTTGAGGGGTTGTTTCCTTTAAGTCCCCAGAGATTTAGGGGGGACTTTCCTCTCTTGTGCTGGGGGAGTCTGCGCTGTTCCTGCAGCTCCCCCTTGTCACACAAATGGCGGTGACCCACTCCTCCTGGGGCCACCACACGCGGAAAACAAGCCGGTTTTCTCTGCGGCCTTCCCAGGCCCGGCAAGGCATTATGGGGCGCGTGCATATTAGAGCAGCGGCTCTCCCGCTGCCCGGGGAGAGCCGCAACTTCACTTCTTTGGGGGCCAGGTCCCACCCGGTCCCCTAGCGAGCAGGTATTTGGGAGAGCAGCTCGGGGAGCCCACCCCTGGCTGATCTCGCTGGCTCTCCAACTGGCCAGCACCCTTGCGTGCTGCCATGGGAGCCGGCTCTTCATTCTGGTCTGCCCGCTCTGGCAGGCAGACACGGATGATGCAGCCAGTCAAGCGGTGCCTCGGGGGAGTGCGGCGGCACTCCTTCCTCCTGCTGCGGGGGAGTGCAGCGGCACTCCCCCCCCCCCCCCCCGTCTTCTCCCCTCGCACTGGGGCCCGGAGTTGGGGATCCCGGCCTCCCCCCAGGGAAATCTTCACGGAGAGTGCAACGGGCTTCCCGACTTCCGCCTTTTCTTCGGGCCCGGAGTTGGGGTCCTATGCCCCCAGGGCATTCTTCGCAGGGAGCGCAACGGCGCTCCTCGCCTTCCACTTTCGTTGGGGCCCGGAGTTGGGGGTCCCGGGCCCCTGGAGGCTCTTCAAGGGAGGCGCAATGGCGATCCCCGACTTCTGCGGGGCCCGGAGTTGGGGGTTGCGGGCCCCTCTCACCATTTCTAGGGGGGCGCAATGGTGCTCCCCTGCCTCCGTTTTCGTCGGGGGCCAGGGTGGGCTCCTGGCACACCTGCAGGCCACTTCACGGGGAGTGTGACGGCGCTCCTCGACTTGACTTCGAGGGGGGCCCAGGGTGCAGAGCCTGGGCCCCATGGCACCTTCACAGGGGCGCGACGGCACTACCCGGCTTCATTTTCTTCTGGGGGCAGTCCCCGGGACCTGACCCACCCCAGGGGCACATCCAAGACCGGCGGTGAAGCCCCACGCGCTTTGTGGTCAGTCTGATTAGATATCAAAGGTCGCCTACCTTCCGGGGGGGCATATCTCAGCCACCAGGTGACAGTTCTTCTCCATTTTGGCCTCTTCTTGCTCCTGGTGGCCAGACCTAGCCACCTGAGAACTTTTCACCACCCTCCTAGCCTCCAGGAGGGGGAGGGGGGGGCTCGGCAAGGAGCTGCCTTCATTGGCTCCCTGCGGCAGACTTTCACCTGGCTCTCCTTCTGGGCCTCTCTCCTCCTTGCGCAGCAGCCCAGACTTCTCCTCACTGGCCCTGGACTCCCTCAAAGGCGTAGTCCAGAGTGAGTCCTGGGACAGTCAGGGGGTTCCCCCTTCCAACTGCCTATGGTGCCAGGCTCCACCACCAGTCTTCCTCAGCAAGACCCCATCCCAGAGAGAGCTCCTCTTCTTGTGCAAGACCTTTTAAAAGAATTTGGAGGGGCTGGCAGGAAGGCACTTCTGCCCTATCTTGCAGCAACACATCACCTCTCTGCCCCTGCTCCCTCCTTCCTGCACAGACCTCTGGGATACTTCAAGATGGCGTTGTCCTGGGGTCTCATGCCACATGGTCTCTGAAAATCCCCCTTCCCCTCCTTGCTGACTTCATGGCCCAGGCCCGGAGCAGGACTGGTGCCTGGCACAGAGTGACAGCTGCTGATGGATAACCTGCAGCTTCACCCCCATCTCTCCCTCCTGGAGAGAAGACCTTCGCCCTTGGAATGCTTGCATTGAAGGGCTAGGCCTCTGATGTTACACCTTGGGGAGGAAGACAATTAATCCAGCCTGGCAGGGTCACACCCGGCCAGGCTCTGGTTATGAGCTGAGTCAGAGGAATATGACATTTCTGGAGGACCCATAAGCAGTACAGATATTGCTTTGGACTCAGCAGAATACTTCGTTTTACACAACTTACAGTGTACTTTGGTGCCTGTCTGGAATTTGTAGGCCCTAGGGAAGTGAAACTACCCTATGTGGTCCCTGTCTTCATAGGAGAGTAATGGAGTGTTCCTACAGTGAAAACAGTAAAGCACACTGACTTTCCTTTACATGTGTCTCCCCACATTATAAAGCCTATTCCATGTCACCACCCAACTCTGCATAATTCCTGCCACACCATTCTATCTGTACCTGCTCCTGGGCTGCGCATGACCGGAATCTCCCCCGCGCAGCCCTTACACGGGTGCACACGTGTGTGCACCTGTGTCTACATGTAACCAGTCCGGTGCCCCTTACCCTGGCTGCAGTGCAACGGCCTTCTCTCACAAGGCAGACACCGGTGCAATCCATGCAGTCTGTTCCATCATGAGTTCACTGTGGGTGAGTCCCAGCTTATGAGGCTCTCTCACAGTAAAAGCTCAAAAATTAGGTGTTCAAAAAGCTAAAAATCTGGGCACCTCAGATGGTCAGAACCACCTTCTAACAGAGACAGTTAGTTGTAGATTCCTTACCTTTAGAATTTCCCCCAGGCATCAGTCTGGATCTGGAGATTTTTCTTTAGCAGTACCCCTGCGTGGCAGTAGGTGGTGTTGGTCAACTCTGTCGTCTGTGTCATGGTCGCCAGGACTATGTCACGGTGCCTACTTAGACGCAGCCCCTGCACGCTAATGTCAGTTCTTTCTTTTTCTGTGCCAGCCTAGCGCAGATCCGGAGAGAGCTACCCCGTAGTCATTTTTTGGCTAGCTTTTTGTGACTTTTGTCTACTTTTTGAGTCTTCGACTCCTGGTGCATCCCTACGTTGGACAGGCTTCAAGCCCTGCGGCGCCTGTCACAAGATGTCTGTGACGGATCTGCACCTCGTGTGCTTGTGGTGTCTGGAGCGCGACCACGACTCGAAGTCCTGCTCAGACTGCCGTGCCATGAACCCAAAGACTTTACTGGAGCGGTCCCGAAAGTTGCTGGAGGCCCGGCGATCGGCTCCGCGTCGCTCCCGATCTTGTTTAAGAGTAAGGTCTCTGAGCCGTTGGCGGAGCCCCCACCACTCGTCGCACTACAAGTCATCGGCCATCGAGTAAGTCCAAATACAAGAAGAAGGCAAAGAAGCACAAGCGCTCTTCACCTTCTCCCCCCGTCGGTCAGCTAATGCGACGTGGGATTCAAAGCGTCGTCGCTCAAAGGCTCTGTCTCCAATGCCTGATTCAGGGACGAATCCGCACCTCCCCCCATTTCCGGGACTCTGAGCGTCCCCTGCCCAACTCTGACAATTCTACAAGGCCTTACACCTAGTCTTTGAGCAGCCTGACTCCGCCGGCACGCCTTCGGTCCTGCAGAGCGGTTCGGGGGTTCTGAGCCTTCGATGCCGGCTGCTCTGGAGGACCCCTGTGGATCCAGGCCTGGATCCGAATTTATGCCGGTCGATCTCCCTCGACCTTTCCAGGCACCGATCCAGACGACAGCGCTCCCGACGCTGGTCGTGCCCCCGACCAACACCAACCCCATCTGCCAGTTGAACCCAGAGCTGGACAGACATCGTAACAGATGCCGGAGGGTACATTTGTTTCCCTATTCATCCCTGGTGTTCCCTACCAACCAGAGGGTGTGATGAGGACTAGGAGGGGTTGCTGGACCCTTTAACAGACCAGCTTGAAGAACCGGACTGGCAAGAGGACCTGGGTGATGCCAGTGGTCTGGGCACTTCTCCAGACGCTGGTTTGCTTTCTCCCCCTACCGTGGCTACGGAGGAGGGAGCGTCCTATGCTGTGGTGGTGAGAAGGGTGGCTGCGGTCTTGGGCCTTGAGCTCCCTTCGGTGGCAGTCAGGACTAACCTCTGACAGAGGTGCTTCAGCCCACCGCTTCCTCTTCTGAACCCCTATTGCTGGTCAATGAGGCCCTCACTGACATCCTCCTGGGCACTTGGTCCAAGCCCAGCACAGGGGCACCTGTGGAGAAGACAATTGCCGGCTGCCACCGCCTGGCTCCAGGTGACCCAGTGTTCCTGACCCAACACCCTTCCCCCGAGAGCTTGTTGGTACAAGCCTCTTCTTCAAAAGGCGCATTCCTTCTGCCCCTCCAGATAGAGAATCCATAAGCTGGACCATCTTGGGAAGCGTATGTTCTCTTCCTCCAGCTTGGCACTGCGTTCGGTGAATACCGCGTGCCTCTTGGGCCGCTACTCCCATACCATCTGGGATGATACGGTCACGCAGATGCTGCCTCAGTGCCTGGAGAAGGCCTGGACCAATTTCTCCCAGGCAGTGGCGGACGGGAGAGACGCAGCCAAATTCGCCATCAGATGTGGACTGGATACCACCGAATCACCGTGCAGAGCGATTTCCACGTCGGTAGCCCTTAGGCGCTATGTCTGGTTGAGGCTATCTGGCTTTTCAGGGGATGTCCAGTTGACTTTGATGGACATGCCTTTTGATGGCCATCGCCTTTTTGGCGAAAAAGCAGACTCTGCGCTGGAGCGCTTGAAAGAATCTAGGGCTACGGCTAGATCTTTGGGCCTCACTGTGCCTTCTCGCCCACTCCAGTCTGCTTATTGTCCCTTTCGTGTTTCGTAGTAGGTCGTGGTTGCTATTCCTGTTATTTTTTGGTGTCCAAGAAGGACAAAGGCCTGCGACCTATTCTAGACCTCCGGTCCTCAACCGTTTCCTCTGGAAGGAGAAGTACAAAATGCTCACCTTGGCTCAGGTCCTGTCTGGTCTTGACCCTGGAGACTGGATGGTGGCGTCGGACTTGCAGGACACCTATTTCCATATTCCTGTCTTGCCAGCCCACAGATGCTATCTACAGTTCACGGTGGGCCACGAGCACTTTCAGTTTACCGTGCTCCCCTTTGGCCTTACCAGTGCACCTCGGGTGTTCACGAAAGTGATGGTAGTGGTTGCAGCTCCTCTGCGCAGATCAGGGGTTTCAGTCTTCCACTATCTCGACGACTGGCTGTTGAAGGTGGACTCGCCCCAGTCTGTCGTCTCCCACCTCCAGACTACGGCAGACCTCCAGCATTCGCTGGGGTTCACTATAAACGTGCCGTAGTCACACCTGACTCCCTCTCAGGCTCTCCCTTTCATCGGAGCTGTTCTGGACACAGTGCAGTTTCGGGCCAATCCTCCCGAACAGCGAGCCCGGAATATTTGGGCTATGATACCGATGTTTCAGCCTCTATCCCGGATTTCGGTGAGAATTACTCTAAGGCTGATGGGTCTCATGGCCTCCTGCATCCTGCTGGTGGATCATGCCAGATGGCATATGCGGGCTCTGCAGTGGGGCCTGAAGTTCCAGTGGGCGAAGCATCAGGGGAATCTTTCAGACTGCGTTCAAATCTCAGAGGGAACTGAACAGCACCTGCAGTGGTGGCTAATGAACCAAGCTTGGGTCATAGGCAGATCCCTCTCCCTTCCCCAACCAGATCTAACAGTGGTGACATGTATCACTCCTGGAATGGGGCGGCCATCTGGGAGAGGCGGAAATCAGAGGTGTCTGGTCTCCAGCGGAGTCCGGGTTCCATATCAACCTGCTGGAACTCCGGGCGATCTGACTGGCACTGAAGGCATTCTTTCCCTCTCTCAAAGGGAAAGTGGTGCAGGTGTTCACAGACAACACCATCGCCATGTGGTACTGCAGCAAACAGGGCAGGGTGGGGTCATGGACTCTCTGTCAGGAGGCTCTTTGCCTCTGGACATGGCTGGAACATCAGGGCATGACCCTGGTGGTTCAACACCTGGCAGGTTCTCCTAACGCCAGGTCGGACAAACTCCGCCGTCGGTGCTTGGTCGATCACGAATGGTGTCTTCATTCGGAGGTGGTACACAGTCTCTTTCAACGGTGGGGAGCGCCTTGGTTAGACCTGTTCGCCAATGAAGAGAATGTGCAATGTCAGCAGTACTGCGCGTTGGAGTTTCCAAGGTGGCACTCACTTGGCAATGCTTTTGGTCGCGAGTGGAACTGCGGCCTCCTGTATGCCTTCCCGCCTGTACCACTGCTGCCCTGAGTGCTCAAGAAAATTAAGCGCAACCGGATCCAAGTTATTCTTGTGGCTCCGTATTGGGCACGAAGAGTCTGGTACCCCAAGCTCCTGAGCATGGCCATTGATCCTCCGATCAGACTGCCCCTTCGGGAGGATCTTCTATCGCAGCAGCAGGGGATGGTTCTTCACCCGAACTATTATAGTCATATATTGTATTAAGCTTGAGTTGCCCTAGGAATTTACATTGTGTATTATTTCCCTGCCTAGAGGAACTCCTCATTAGTAGCAGGGGGCCCTTTCTTATTTACTCTTCTTCACCCGAACCTGCCAGCCTCCACCTCCTTGCGTGGAGATTGAGCGGCGACAGTTGACAGCTTTCGACCTTCCACCAGTCTGTAATGTCATCTTGGCAGCCAGGCGTCCCTCCACTAAATCGGTATACGCCTGTAGATGGAATAAGTTTGTGGCATGGTGCACAGCAAAGTCTGTGGATCCCTTTTCTGCCCCTTTTTCAGAGGTCCTTTTGTATATACTTTGGCCTAGCAAGGCTCTGCGCACTCTCAAAGGCTATCTTGCTGCTATCTCTGCTTTTCTTCGGCTGCCACATCAGCCATCCTTATTCAAGTCTCCTATTGTTAATAGATTCTTTAAGGGCATTACTCATCTATTACCTCCATCTCCTTTCATAATGCCCAATGTAACTTGAATCATGTCCTCACATATCTTATGTGTTCTCCCTTCGAGCCTCTTTAGAACTGTCCTCTCAGGATCCTTACTCTCAAAACTGCCTTCCTTGTGGCCATCACCTCTGCTTGCAGGGTGAGTGAGCTTCAAGCTCTGTCTTCCAAGCCCCCTTTCTTCTCTGTGCATCCGAACAAAGTGGTGCTTAGAACGAGGCCTTCGTTTCTCCCTAAAGTGGTTATGCCATTTCATGTAGGACAATCTATCACTTTGCCCTCTTTTTCCCCCCATCTCTGCACCCTTCCAAGGAGGAGGAGAGACTCCACTGTCTTTACCCTAAACGTGCACTGTCCTTCTACCTTGACCGCACCAAAGATTTCCAGGTGGATGATCAACACTTTATTGGATATGTAGGTGCCAAGAAAGGCCAGGCTGTTCAAAAACGTGCCATCTCTCGATGGGTTGTCCTGTGCATAAAGATCTGCTATGCTTTAGCTAAGAAGGATACTCCAGTGGGGTTGCATGCTCATTCCACTAGGGCTATGGCAGCAACCACTGCATTGGCACGCGGAGTCCCACTCCTTGATATATGCTAGGCGGCAACGTGGGCATCTTTGCACATGCTTACCAGACATTACTGCCTGGACAGCCAAGTCCGGAAGGATGGTAGTTTGCCCGTTCGCTCCTCCAGTACTTTCTCATCTGAACTTGGTTTGCAGACCCTTTCCTGGGGATGGTATTCCTGGGGTATCTATTCTAAAGGTAAGGAATCTACAACTATTTGTGTCAGATGAACAAGTTACTTACCTTCGGTAATGTTGTATCTGTAAGAGACATATGTTAGTTGTAGATTCCTTACCGCCCCACCCATCTTCCCCGCTCTGCAAACTGATTTCTAGGGATAGGGACTCCCACACAGGGCCCTAGTTGTGGTGCACCAGTGGTCAGTGACTTGCATGGCTCTGTGCTTCTGGCATGGAAAGTCGTGTCAGAACTGACGTCTGTGCGCAGGGGCAGTGTCTAAGTAGGCACCGCGACGTCATCCCGGCGACCACAATGACGGACGCGGAGTCAACTGACGCGCAGGAGAACTGCTAAAGAAAAATCTCCGGATCACGACTGTCACCTGGGGAAAATCTAAAGGTAAAGAATCTACAACTAACATATGTCTCTTACAGATACATCGTTACCGAAGTTAAGTAACTTGTTCTTCGGAGTCCGTGGGACCTTAGGTGCAGCAGACCGCTCAGCTTTGTTGCGGTGCCTGCTGATGCAAGGGGGATTACTTCTGGTGTCTTTGATGCCCACAGGCCTGGAGAAGAACCTGGAAGAGGCACAGACGACGCAGAAGACTGGCTAGACGACGAGACCAGGAGCAGCAGAAGTCTTCCTTGTTAAAGTCTCGGTTCCAGACGAAGTCCAAGGTGCCCAGACGGTTGAAGTGGTTTCTGATCTGAATCTTGTTCCACGACGAATCTGACGACCCCCCCACAGGTAAGCCCTTAAGTACCCTAAGGAAACGGTTGGGATGATTCAGAGGTCCCTCCCAGAGGAGGGGCTGGACAGTGGGAAGGATAATCTCATGTCCTTTGTCCAGTTTTGTGCCAGAGCGGGAACCAATGTCTCCCTGAACTGGTTTCAACTGGAGTATGCAAGAAGGGCACCAAATATGCCCTTCAAAGCAGTCTGGTGGTGCTGGTAAGTGCCCCACCCCAGCCCAACACACTACGTCCTGTCTGGGAGGTGGTTACACCTCCCTGTGACAGGAAACCTATTGTTCTACCTTACCCTGCTCAAGCTCAGCAGCAGGAGGGCAGAATCGTGTCTGTGGTCGGCAGCAGCACTAGCTTGCTGTTAGACCCTGAAATGCTGGTACCTTGAATACAGGGGGGGCTTCCTAGGGGAGCCCCCAGTACATGGGATCCTACATCCAACACTGGAATCGGTGTTTGGGTAGGATTCCAACAGGTTTGATACCAAACATGACCGGTTTCGGTGCAGCCAATATATAGTTATACATCATGTAATTGACTTGATGTCCACTATATATATATATATATAAAATGGCTGACTGCACTTACAAAGCCTAGAGAATTGACGCCTGGGTTTGTAGGGGGTGTCCTGCTCATGCAGGGCACCCTCACATTTTATAACCTAGCCCCCTGCCTTCAGGATTAAAAGGCCTACTTTAGGGGTGACTTATAGGTTTTAAGTGCAGTGACCTCAGATATAAGGAAACGTATATCTGTTGTGAGTGGTGCTAGCACCAGCTCACACAGGCTGCAATGGCAGGCCTGTAGTCACAGTTTGAGTGGTCTCTCATGAGTGACATAATACATGCTGCAGCCCATGGGAGGCCCCTGGTGTACCTATGCCCTGGGTGCCTCAGGACCATATACTAGGGAATTAGAAGGGTACACCAGTAGCACATTGGGAAGGTACCAAAGTACTTACCATAGTCAAATTTAGGGAGAGAGCACAGTGACTGGGGCCCTGATTAGCAGGATCCCAGTCAGAAAACAGAATAACACCAGCAAAAAGTGGGGGTAACCATGAAAGCAGATCCTACACAAGGGGTTTGAACCAACTGGGAAGTCAAGTAGCTTCAAAACCAAATTCTTCTCAGCCTACCTCTTACAACGCTGAATCACATTTTAAGTGAACTCTGTGAAATGAAGCTGTCCCAAGAACGCACGCTTCAGAAAACAAATGAACAGCTTGAGGAGATTAATGACAATATTCAACAACTTGCCTCTCGAATGACCAAGGTGGAACTGAAGGGTTCTACCATGGAGGATACTAATAAACAGGAAGTCGTCTACTCAAGAATGCAAACTGAGCTGGAAGACCTCCAACTAAAGCTAGATGATATTGAAAACGGAGCCCAGCGTACTAATCTTAGGTTTGTTGGTATACCCAAGGACTGGGAAGCAGGTCAAACAGCCACAAAGTTTATATCTGACTTGATTCATAAATATGTACTTCCAGAAGTGGGTGATTTAACCATTGTCTGGGCGCATCGGGTCCTGTCAGTTCGGCCCACAAACACAAAGTACCCCACACAATTTTGGTCAAGTTTGATGAAGTTCAGATTAAAGACCAGATCCTGTCACAGGCAATTACAAAGAAATCATTTTCTACATTGGATAGCTTCACCTTCTGGATATACTCAGACATATCGATCTTAGCTGCATAGTGGTGTTGAGATAATTGATTACTTTAAACACGTGGGGGCTTCGGCAGGCATTATGCAGCAATCAAAACTGAAAGTACTTTTTAAGGGCGGGTCTCATATATTTCAGTTAGTGGACTGGGCAAAGGAATTTCTGCATTCAATTAGGGAGGAAGGGGGATTGCAGAGGTAGCAATGTTGGGAGATAAGGTGTTTGAATCTTTGGAGTTATGCTAGAATAGGCGATATACTACCTTGCAGCCCTCCCTAAGCCTCATAGAATCCCTACAGTAGAGGATTAAGCCTTGGTTAGCATTAGTATTGCAATGTACCAAGGCCACCTTGCTGCCTCTCAAAGGAAAAGGCCCAGAGAGTACCATACCAAGGTACTGTTAGATTGCTTTTATCTGCCATTGGGTTCAAGTGTGAATCAGTGTTGCTCCCAGTCTTGACGAGTTTGTTGGTTCCCGTCTTAGCCTTGGAGTCAGTTGCCTTCCAAACTAGTTCAAGTAGACTGATGCACTTCAACCTTCTGAAGGCTTCTGTTCTGCTCCTCAAGCAGATAGTCATCGAGCGACTGGGCCCTGGAGGCCCTTCAAGCCACTGTGTTCTCCATGCTACCCTTCCTCGATGCAGAAGCACTAGCTGTCAGTGCAAAAGTTGTGTCCCCCCCCGAAAGTGGAAAGCCAAATCATTGACTGCAATAGGAGTTGGGCAAAAGACAACGGAGGGTTATCAACGGACTGCTCACAGCAGAGACAACTGCCTCAGAAACAGCCCTGCCAAAGAAGCGCAGGCTTGCTTTAGAAGAACTCGCCTCTGTACATTCCTACACCTTTCTTGCTCTCCAAGAAGTCTAAGAAAAAAAGCTGCTTCTTCATCACCTCTGCGCTCACCTCATATGTCATTCTCCCCCCAGCCCTCCCCCCCCGAGTTCTACTCTGACATAAACAGTCCTAGCCAGTGGGTGGGAGAGACTTTAGGAATGATTTCTTCCTGCTGGGAGGAAAATACCACAGACCAATGGGTCCTGTCCATCATAGAGCGTGGCTACTGCCTCATGCTCACATCATCCCCATCAATCATCCCACCCTAAGTTGAGAACATTTCATGTTACTGCAAGTGGAGCTTCATGCGCTCTTACTTAAAGGAGCCATAGAGCCAGTGCCCTGTTAACTACCTATACTTAATTCACAAGAAAAATGGATCCCTCAGACCAATTCTCGCCCTTCTCAACAGATACATCCAGTCAGAATATTTTGACATGGTCACGGTACAGGATGTCATCTCCCTGCTGCAGCAAGGTGACTTCATGGCCACAGAGGACCTGAAGGATGCCTACCTTTACATCCCAATCCATCTAGCTCATCAGTGCTACCTCTGCTTCATGGTAAGTGTTAAACACCCTAAAAGGCCCTTGAACTGGTAGTGTTAATCAGTGATAATCTCTCACCTCAGGAGGGAGGAACTTATGTCTTCCACTATCTAGACAACTAACTGATAAACAGTGCAAGGAGGCAGGAATGTCTAGCCCATACCCAGGCCACAATGTCCCTCCTGCACAGCCTTGGGTTTAGTGAGCGCCAGAGAATTTGACTTGGAGCCACTCCATGTCCAAGCTTTCCTAAAGTAAATCCTAAACACAGTTGTGGGAAAGCTTTCCCCGCTTCACGAAGGGTGCTGGAATTCCAGCAGCTTCAACATCTTTTTCTGCCACTCAGTCCACTTTGCACAGTAATGTGCCTTCTGGGAATGATGGCCTTAAGTATTCCCATAGTGCCTTGAGCCAGACTTCAAATGCTGTAGCTTCAGGGGTGCCTCAAATCAGTTGTCACAAGCGGAGGGTCAGTTGGAGGATCTAGTGTTGATATGGGCCAGCACCCATCACTCCTAGCAATGGTGGAACTGCAACAATTTGTTGCAAGGCATGCCCTTTGCAGAATCAGCTCTGCAAGTGACTATCACCATGGATGCATCTCTAGTGTGCTGGGGAGCACACATCAACAACATCACATTTCAGGTCCTGTGGCCACTTCATCAGCAGCGTGTCCCCATCAACCCCTTGGATTCATCAAGCCTTTCTTCATTAGATTCAAGGCATAGAAGTCCTTGTGCAAATAGACATGACCACCATGTTATGTATTCAAAAACAAGGAGGCATGCATTCACCTCAGCTGTGGCCCTAGCGCAGCAAATCTGTTGCTGGGTCACCTAGCACCAAGTTCATCTTCTAACAGAGTACCTGCTGGGTGTGGATAATGACCTGCTCAGTAGGATGCTGCAAAAAGTCCACGAAAGGGAACTCCACCCCCAAGTCCTAATTCCTGACTTTCAGAGGCAGGGCACCCTAAACTGAACTTTTCACCACATGTGAAAACGCAGAATGCCCAAACTTTGCCACCAGGTTTCCACACCCTATAGTCAATAGGTAATGCTCTGCTACAGCTTCCTGACCTCATATGGTATCAGTATGGAAACCATACAAACATCCATCATCCTGATGACGCCAATGTGGGCCAGACAACCATGGTTCTCAGCCCTTCTAGAAATGTCCATTGCCCCTCACAAGAAGCTCCCCAACAGGCTGGACCTTCTCACACAACCACGGCAAAGACACACAGACAACGCAACCTGGTGATTTGGCTGCTGAGGTCTTACCTTGGTGTACTTCAGGAGTGCATGGACATACTCTGGTAAGCTTGTAGGCCCACTACACGCACCTGCTATGCTGGTAACTAGAAGTGTTTTGTCCACTAATTTATTCCAAACGACATAAACCCTCTTATTCGTACTGTACAAGACAATTACTTGTTACCTCCTACACTTACAAGAGTCTGGGTTAACCTACACATCAGTTTGGCTGCACCTAGGTGCCATTGCTGCATATATGCAGAACGGGCAAACACTCCTCTCTCCAAATCCTTGTAATTTAAAATATTTATGTCTTGCCTTAAACGTGTGATTCCACCAAGGTATCTTCCGGCCCCAGTCTGGAGTCTCAATATTACCCTTATCTGGCCCTGCTTTGGAGCCACTGTGTTCCTGCTCTTTGCAGTTCCTTTTTTTTTTCTTGGTAGCTATCACATTTCCTAGGTGTGTTAGTGAACTACAGGCCATCACATTGCAGGAGCGCTTGTTTCAGGTCCACAATGACAGTAGTTCTTAGAACGAATCCTAAATTCTCATCTAAAGTAGTCTCCCCATTCCTCCTTAATCAGACAATCATGCTGCCAGTCTTTTTTCCACATTACTCGCCACACTTGATGTCAAACATGCTCCTATATTATATAGACCGGATTAAATCCTTCTGCAAAACGCAACTATTAGTAGCCTTTTTACAGTCTCATAAAGCTCATGCCATTTTTAAGGCAGGGATTGCCAGATGGATATTTAAACCCCTCCAAACCTGTTACAGTAACGCTAAAAGAACCCTACCTTCCGTACCCCATGCTACACTTCGTCTGCAAACGGGGCGCTACAATTGCTTTTCTGGTGAACATAACCATAGCTAATATTTGTAAATCTGCCTCGTAGCCTACTCCACACATTTACAAAGCATTATTGTGTGGACGTTCTTGCAAGGCAGCAAGCCAGAGTTGGTTGAACTGTCCTCGGGACCCTAATTCAGACCTCAACTGGCTAGCCACAGCTTAGAGAAGTACTGCTTACAATCTATGCAGAGCAATTGTAGCTAAAGCCACACATGCTATGAATGGATTGTTACTGTAAGCATCTGTTTGTTGCATGTAGTTCTGAAGATTCATATGTGCCCGTCCTCGTAAGCCAGTGTTTATTGCTTAGTCTTCAGTTTAATATTCTCTTCCAACATGCATGGACACTATTCTTTTCCTTATCACTACTCCATATCTACTCTCACCCAGTTGGGGAAAAACAGTATAACAATGGAGTCCGTCCCATGCTCATTCATGACCAGAGGAAGTCACTGAGACCTTGTGACTAAAAAGACTTCTTTGAAGAAAAGCAAGTTACAATCGGCTGAGCCTAACACTAGATGGCAGGAGCACGCAGAGCTTGTGAATCTACAGTACTACATGCAGGGAAAGTCATAATCTGTAGATCGGTGATACTCAAAGTACAGTGTGGGGGTGGCTTGTGGCTCTCCTGACTTTTACATGGGGGTCCCCTGGTCAATAGCAGCACTGGGCTGCTGTATACTCGACGGCGCAAATATTCAGAAAAATGGTAAGTAAATGGTCAAGTCTTTATTTACAGGTTAACTGAAGTTAAAGAAAGTAACTACGGTGTCCTGCACCGGTTAACATTAGGAACACTTTCATTTTTAAAGGGATCTTGTGCCAAACGTCTAAAAAATATGATGATGTATGTTCAAATTAAAAATTTATTTTCTTAACATGCAGAAGCATTTCACGTTAGTAAATATGAAATTCATGCTTTGAGAAATATATATATTTTTTAAATGATAGTTTTCTAACCTGATTTTAGAAACCCTCATGCTTCTCCCTCACCCTGACTACAATGCCAATAGTGAAGTACGAGGCAAGTCAGTTGTCATGTGTATCCCCTTGATGGTTATTCTACATGGACAACATTATAGTTAATTAACCCAAGAGAAAGATTTATACAACGCACATCCTGAAGTCATGTATTTCGAGGTCTTCGTATATGATAACCTAGAAAAAGGAGGCAAAATGAAATAAATTGGTTGCCTAGGATCACACAATTCGGTCAAGTGGGAGGCAGCAGGGATTGATCCCAGGCTTTATTTACTCAATAGCCCGAGTAAGACAATGTAAGCACAGCGGTAATGCAGGCTGAGGGAGAAGTCGTGAAGTTGGAGCCAACGGTTCCACTGAAGAAACAGCAGGAGGACAAGCGAGGGAGCAAATAAATCTACAGACACTAAAGAAGCTGCTGACCACAGTCCATGCAGAGGAGAGGGTGGTCGAAGTAGAGTGAAAGAAAAGATGGCGGTGATCCTACAGAAAGAGTAATTTTGATGTATCCATCTGATAATTTTGGATTCCATCAAAGTCTTCGGGGAGCCCAGTAGAGAAGAGGCAGAGCAGGTAAACTTAATCTGCCCACCACACCAGACCCACAAGAAGAGCAAGAGATCTTTGAGGAAGAAGACCTGAAGGCCCAGGGAATATTTCAAGACACAGCATTGACAACCTGTGGCAAGAGAGGGAGTAGACGTCCACCCTTTAAGGCCATTCCCTCCAGATGACATTGCCATGTATAACTCTGGTTTCTAAGCCATGAATGAAGAGGAGCTACCTCCACAAGACCAACTGGAAGGGGAAGTCTCCATAGCGCACTGCCACAGTAGCCCATTTAAGGGCAGCAGACATTGCAGTAGTTGCAATTCCAAGCAACCCAGCTTCAGCCCTTTTGGGAAACTGCAAGAGGGAGAGGCCATCCTTCCAGGGGAGCAATTTCTTCAAACAACTCCATATACCATCTGCCCCATTGCAAGAATACCTGGGGGATCGGAGGGGGGGGGGGGGGTAGTGGCCTTCCTGTTAAAGTGGAGGAGGGTCATGTCCAACAAATGGATCCTCAACATCATCCAACACGGTTATTGCATAGAACTTGACACCACCAGGGGTTAGACCAAAGAAAAGATCACACTCAAAGAAAGAAAGGTGATGGCTGTAGTGTGAAGTGCAGGAACTCTTATGAAAACGGGCAATCAGGAGTGTGCCCCGAGCAGAGATCAGTCCGGGAAAGTACTCTGAATACTTCCTAGTTACAAAACTGGACAATTCTTTGAGACTAATTCTGGACCTCTGCTTAAACACATTTTTAAAGACCATCAAAATGAAAACACTCCAGGAGGTCATTCTGCTGCTGCAGAAAAAGGCTCTATAGACCTAAAGGACGCTTACTTGCACATCCCCATGAACCACAAACATGAAAGGTACTTTCAGTTAATCGTCAACCAAAACCACTGTTAGTTCAGGGTGCTCCGCTTCAGGATCAACTCAGAACCCGGAGTGTTTCCAAAATGCCTAGCTGCAGGAGTGACATACCTAAGAAGGAAAAGGATACATGTTCACCCCTACCTAGATGACTGGTCATGGCAAGCTCATTCTCCCAGTGAAGAGAAGCATTAGGACGATCATGGACACCCTTCAAGGGCTGTGGTTCATGATAAACCCTGAAAAGTCAACAACACAGCCAGAGAAAAGACCTTTCTAAGGGCAAAGAATTAACAGAGTGGAGGCAAGAGCTTTCCCCACTCGGAAGGATTCAGGCTCACTTCTACTGCAAGGGTCCGTTTATAACAGTGAGAACTCCTGGGAAAATTATGAATGTGATGGCCTTCTACATCCTACTGATTCACTACACAAGACTACATCTGAGACCAAATCAGGAATGGATACAAAATCAATGGTCACAAGCAGTGGGGAGTTGAGATAGAGTGGTTGTACCACAAATGGTACAGGAAGAGATGACATTGTGGAATATGGACAACACAACAGTGGGCAGGCCTTTCAATGAACCAACTTTAACAGTGACCATTCATCCCACATGGGCTGGGGTGCACACATGGGAGAGCTCAACAGCCAAGGACTATGGAAAGCGGAATAAACGATGCAACACATAAATGTCCTGGAGATCAAGATGGTCTTCCCGGCCCTAAAGACCTCTTCCAAACGCAAGTGGGCGGGGAGAGGAAAGACAATGTAAGTCTAATTTGACGACACAACCACAGTGTTATATTTCAATAAACGAGGATAGGTAGTGTTGCAAGTGCTGACAAAACTAGCCCAGGAGATTTGAAGAAGGGCCAATCTGAGGAGTATAAGCTTGATAGCAATGTTCTTGTGGGATATAGAAATCATGGAAGCAGGCAAGCATCAGTATTGTATGAATGGGACCTAAACAAACACAAGTGCTTCAAACTTTCCAGCAGTGGGATAGTCTAGAGGTTGACCTTTTCGCAACCCCAGAAAATGCAAAATGCCAAGACTTTGCATCCAGGCACTCACACCACCACTCCCTAGAGAATGCCCTGTCAATAGATTGGTCAAAGAGATTTCTGTATGCTTTTCCACCAATTCCCCTCATACCTCTAGTGATAAGTATTAAGAGTTGCAAATGACACTGATCTTAATTGCCCCACAGTGGCAAGGCAGATGTGGTTCTCAGACCTAGTGGAAATGGTGCAAGGAAACTTAAAAACTACCAACAACACACAACCTACTCTCTATGCCAGCAAAATAGAGGAGATATGTCCTGTGATGCAGTGAAAAGGAACTATTTCACAACTGAACTCAAGATGCCATGGTGATCAGGTACCTAACAGATAACAGTTTAACCTATGCTTCACTAAGAGTACACTTTGCTACAATAGTAGCCTGCACAAAAGGACATACAGGGAGAAATTTCTTCACGACACTAATTATTAAAAGGTTTCTAGAAGGAGCAAAGAGAGTTGCGCCTCACAGATCGCTGCCAATGTGGAACCTCAACTTGGTGCTGACACAGCTAACGAACGAACCCTTTTGAACTTCTCCATAAGGCAGTACTAAGATTCTTAATCTTAAAATGTGTTTTCCTAATTGCTATCAGATTGCTGTGCAGTGTAAGTGAACTGCAAGCGCTAACCACTCGGGAGCCCTTTCGGCAAATACACAAGTACAGAGTAGTCTTGTGGACCAATTTACACTTCCTCCCAAAAATCATATCGGAGTTCCACGAGTCGAGCAATTCAGCTCCCGAGTTTCTTCTAAAAACGCAAGCAGAAAAAGCCCTGCATATGCTAGATGTGTGTAGGACAGTAATCTCCTACCTTGAAAGGATGAAGGAAGTCGTAAAGGGAAGTCAGTTCTTTGTTTAATTTGCATATAGAAACAATGGCTCACTGGTGACAAAAGGCACCATCACAAGGTGGATAGTTCAAATAATCCAATTGTTCTACCAAAAGACAGGTGTGCATCTAGAGGCTAGACCCAGAGTTCGTTCAATGAGAAAAAAGGGAGCCACCCTGGCCTTCCTAGCAAACGCTCCAATAAACATGTATGGCAGCCCCGTGGTCTTCCGTCCACACCTTCACAAAACCGTACTTCGTAAACAAAGTGTACAAGAGATTGGGATTACAGGGTCAGCCCTAGCCTGGTTTCAGGACTTCTTGAGAGATAGAAGGCAGTGTATGTTGCTGGGAGACTTTAAATCCAAACCCAGGCAGGTTGATAAAGGGGTACTGCAGGGATCATGTTTGAGCCCTACTCTGTTCAACATTTATGTGGCACCCCTAGCTAAAGTCGAGCCTACAGGTTTGATACCGTGTCTTACGCGGATGATACACAGTTGGTAATTTCTCTAGATGGAGACATTGACAAAGCGAAGGCTCGCTGCATGGCTGGTATGAAGGCAATTGCTGGCAGGATTCTAGCTAACTTTCTCCAGCTGAATCCAAGTAAAACTGAAATTATCCTGTGTGGGAAAGCCCAAGCAAGACCTGTGGACCCCAGAATGGTGGCCTCCGGAGCTAGGCATAGTCCCTTCTCTTAGTAAGGTAGCAAAAAACCTCAGAGTTAAGGTTGACCAGGACCTAATATGAGGAAGCAGGTTCTATCCACCACAGGCATTTGCTTTTCTAGATTATGCCTACTAAAAGCCGTTTCTTCCTCTGACAGCCAGAAAGACCTTGGTACAGGCTCTTGTGATAAGTCGGTTGGATTACTTAAATGCACTACTGGCTTCGTCCGAGTCCTTAGTAGCCCAACTACAAGTTGTGTAAAACACAGCCGCTGTAACCAGCCTCCCAGAACGCCCTCTGCTCCTCTTTTGCAATCCTTACACCGGTTGCCAGTAAAGAAAAGAGTTGCCTTCAAATTCTGCTGCTTAACCTATAAAGCTCTTCAGGGGAAAGGATCCCAATACCTTTGTCAGAAACTCAAGCGCTATCTTCCCACTAGGAATCTGCGTTCAGTGATAGAGAGCTGCTTATGATACTATGCATTTGACGATCTAGAAGTGGCGGCAGAGCCTTTTCTTATGTGACTCCCACCATCTGGGACAGTTGGCCTTTCTCTCTTCGAACTTATCATGACTACAACAACTTCAGGAAAGCACTAAAAACACAACTGTTCTAAATCCCATTCTCAGTTTGAGTTGACCGAGCGCCGAGATAGCCCTGCAGGGGTGATTTGCATGCTGTATCAAATTGTATTATTATTATTACTGAAACATGTTTGCAAGCCCAACCTCACTTCCAAGAGTTAACAGGGACACTGCTACAAAATCAATCCACAACATGGGAATCCAGAAAAAATTCATGCCGCAAAACTAAATGGTTACTTACCAGAAGGGTAGTTTTTCCGCATGAAAAGTTTTCTGGATTCACATGCAACCCACCCACCTCCCCATGAAACTCGGTGTAACAAAGCTAAGAAGAGACTACGATACCTTTCAAACATAAGAGGAAGCTGGTAAGGACAAGACGAGTCACCAAGGGAAAAAAAGAATCTGAAAATAGCGACCACGCACAAGGGCTTTTAGGAAACTCTAGTAACCATTTTGTTATGCTAAGGCTCATAAAGCATGCCAAATCAACTAGTCCTTCGTCACAGTCTTCCACCATCTGGCAAAACTGATATTAAATTACATTTGATGAGGCAATTTTATTGCAGTTACACCAATACATTCCTAGGCACGCTGACCAGACCTAGGATTTAGGTTATCAATTGCCAGATGTCAACCATACCTAGGATTTCGTTGATCATTTGCCAGAGGACACATCTCATATTGTCAATCTATGCAGCTGATTCATGTGGATAAGACCCAGCTGTTTGAGGATTTTGAGCCCTGTTTTGAGGACTTATGATACACGTACTTGGAGTCAGGCAATGGCTCTATAGAGCAGGGGTCTTAAACCTGTTCTGAAATGAGAGCTACTTGTGCATAATGAAAGTCGTTCTGAAATGCTAATAGTATTAGTTTTGTAACACTGCCCACGTCCGATTACATTTAATTTAGTGGCCATCCCATGCAACGTTCCCAGCAGTGGATAATATGTCAGGCATAGTTGTCAGTTGTAATGTCAAAAGGGCTTTGTTAAGTTGAAATGCCTTTAGCTGGGTAATGCATAACAGCTTCAGCTGCACCAACCCTGGCAGGCACCAAGGTAATATGAGTAATAAGACTTCCATTGCTGCGCGATTTATAACTCAAATGCTTGTAAGACCTCCGACCCTCGGTCTAGGTCCACTCTCTCCCCGCAGCTCCGCTGTGCCGTCTCTTGCCTCCAGAACCCGACCTCCTCCTTGGGAGGTTCGAGGCTGCTGCCCGCTCCCGCGCCTGCTGCCCGCTCCAACTGGGACCAGACTGCCTGCAACCACCGTAACCTTTCTCAGCCGTTTTTTTCTTAATTTTTCCCTGTTGTGCCACTGTTATTGTGCCCATCTGTGTCTTGCTCTAATTCCACCACTGTTTTTATTTTCTCGTGCCTCCCTGTTCCTTTCGCCCCTGCGGCCCCTCCCCCCGGAATTCCCCTCCGGAATTCCGCCACTCCCGCCTCCCCTACTTAATGGCGGCCGCTGTGCGATCGCGCCGCCGGCGCGCCAAAGGCAAGCCCGTCTGCACCCGACCGCGGCCAGCGCCAGGAACTCTGGACCTCCCACTACCCATCGCTACGACACCACCACCCTCCTCGCACTCAACCCTGGAAGACTTCGAGAATGCCAACAGGCCTCGCCGAACACGACCCACGGCCAGTTCTCCTGCCTCCACTGCCGCCAGACCCTCACCGCCACCCCGACCTCCAACACCGCCGACGCCAGCACCGGGGACACCCTAAAATGCATCCTCCTCAACGTACGCTCCGTACACAAACACCCCATGGAAATCTGGAACCTACTCGACTCTCTCTCGCCCGACATCGCCTTCTTCACAGAGACCTGGACCAACGCATCCTCCGCCCCGACATCAGCACCGCCATCCCAGACGGATACAAGATCCAGAGGAAAGACCGCTCCAACCACCCAGGAGGGGGCCTCGCCATCGCCCACAAGAGCACCCTCCGCCTCACCACCTCCAGCGAAACCTTCCCCTCCGCCGAACACCTGCACTTCCAGATCCAGACCACCCCCAAAGCCACACTCCGAGGAACCCTCATCTACAGGACCCCCCCGGCCCCCGAACCCCCTTTGCCGCCACCATCACTGACTTCATCGCACCCCACGCCATCGCCTCAGCAAACTACATACTCATTGGAGACCTGAACTTCCACCTCGACAACCCCAGCGACCCCAACTCCACTATCCTTCGTGACAACCTCGCCAGCATCGGACTTAAACAACTCGTCAACACACCGACCCACAGAGCAGGGCACACCCTCGACCCCTTCTTCGCGGCAGGAAACAGCGTCCAATTCAGCCACACAACGCAGCCGCCATGGACCGACCACCACTGCGTACACTTCGCCATCAACAAACCCAAGGCACCCCAACCAGCCCCACGCCCACCTCGAAGGAACTGGAGCAAGGTTACCGACGAGCAACTTAACTCCACCCTCACCCGAGACAACCACACCTGGGCACCCGACGCAAACAACGCAAACAATGCAGCCAGAGAACTCCACACCTGGATCTTTAACTGCGCAGACGAGCTCGCCCGCTACGCAACCCTGACAGACAACGGCCCATGAAAGCCGCCTGGTTCACCTCCACTCTCCAAGAAGCCAGACGCACCTGCAGACGCCTGGAGAAGAACTGGAGAAACACCAAGACAACCGAAAACCACACCACCTACAAGGTCGCCTTGACGGACTACCATAACCAGATCAGAGCCACCAAGAGGAACTTCATCCACAACAAAATCCTGGCCAACTCCACCAACTCCAAGGAACTTTTCAGTGTCATTCAGGAATTCACCAACCCACGCAGCGAAGCCACAGACATCACACCATCCCAAGACCTCTGCGACAGGCTTGGAACCTATTTCCACCTCAAGATCAAAAACCTCTATGACAACTTCATCGACCATCCACCAGGTGCCACAGACGGCCCCCCGCCCCCCAGAAACACCAGCCAGCCCACCATCTCCAACTGGACACCGATCACGGCCAAAGACACCGCCTCGACCATGAAAAGCATCCACTCGGGGGCCCCCACCGACCCCTGCCCCCCTCACATCTACCACAGAGCTGCGGCCGCCATCGCACCCGAACTACAACGCACCATCAACACCACCTTCAAAACAGGCACCTTCCCAGACGACTGGAAGCGCGCAGAAGTCAGACCCCTGCTCAAGAAGCCCACAGCTGACCCCACCGACCTCTAGAACTATCGGCCCATCTCACTCCTCCCCTTCGCAGCCAAAGTAGCAGAAAAAACAGTCAACAGGAAACTGACACGATTCATTGAAGAGAACGCCGTCCTCGACCCGTCCCAATCCGGATTCCGAAGCAACCACAGCACAGAGACTGCCCTACTCGCCGCCACAGACGACATCCGCACCCTCCTGGACCAAGGCCGCTCCGCAGCCCTCATCCTACTTGACCTATCAGCGGCCTTCGACACCGTCTTCCACCGCACACTAGTCGCCAGACTACACGACGCAGGCATACAAGGAACAGCCCTGGACTGGATCTGATCCTTCCTCACCGGAAGAAACCAAAGGATCAGACTCCCACCCTTCCTCTCCGACCCCACGAAAATCACCTGCGGAGTCCCACAGGGTTCATCACTGAGCCCCACCCTCTTCAACATCTACATGGCCCCCCTCGCAGCCATCGTCCGACAGCACGGCCTCAACATCGTATCCTACGCCGACGACACCCAGCACATCCTCTCCCTCACCAAAGACCAGCACCACTGCCAAACTCAACTTCCAGAAAGGAATGCAAGACGTCGCAGTCTGGATGACCAACAGCTGCCTGAAGCTCAATGCCGAGAAGACAGAAGTCCTCGTCACCACCCCTTCTGCATGGGACAGCACCTGGTGGCCGACCGCCCTTGGAAGCCCACCTACCCCCTCACACCACGCCAAGAACCTCGGCATCGTACTCGACTCATCACTCACCATGAACCGACAGGTCAACGCCGTCACCTCCAGCTGCTTCAACACCCTCTGCATCCTCCGCAAGACCTTCAAGTGGATCCCCCCTGAGTCAAGGAAGACAGTCACCCACGCACTCATCAACAGCAGACTGGACTATGGAAACGCACTCTACGCCGGCACCAACAAGTCCCTACTCTGCAAACTCCAAACAATACAGAACACCGCCGCCAGACTCGTCCTCGGCATCCCCCGACACGGACACATCAGCCAACACCTACGAAGTCTCCACTGGCTCCCCGTGGAGAAAAGTCACTTTCAAAATCCTCACTCATGCCTACACAACAACGGACCCAAATACCTCAACGACAGAATCAACTTCCACGTACCCAAAAGAAACCTCCGATCTTCCAACCTCGCACTGGCTGAAACCCCGCGCATCCACAGAGCCAGAGCAGGCGGAAGATCCTTCTCTCACATTGCAGCCAAGACCTGGAACGAGCTACCGGCAGACATCAGACGCGCCCCCTCCGTGAACACCTTCAGGAAGACCCTTAAGACCTGGCTCTTCGGCTAAACAGATCTGCGGACCCCCCACCCCCCTTCAGCGCCTTGAGACCCTCACGGGTGAGTAGCGCGCTTACAATTCCCTGATTGAAATGCTTTAAATCGATTTTGGAAATTCAACCATTTTTTTTTCTCCAAATTTCAGCATACGAGTTCTGAAAATACACCCATTTTCATCTTGTACACACACTTTTCAATTTTGGTATACATATATTAATTCAACCATGCAAAAACTAATTGTTTCGTAGGCTGGGCTGCACACAAGAGACTTACAGGTAGCTGGAGAGCTACTAGTAGCTCACAAACTACTGTTTTTTGGAGAAGCCTGCTAGAGAGCACAATACCACTTTAGAGCATTCCCTCTAAATACTTCAGCATATCATGCTGTAATTCAGTATGCTGCATTACAGTGTTACTGGGCTGTAGAACGAGAGAATTACGTCTTTATTGAAATATTGTTGAAGGCTGAACTGTATTTACCAATGCCTTGTGATTAGTTGGGCAGCTGAGAAAAAGAGTTCTGTTCCACTCATCTGTACTGACCTTTTGTACTGCAGCGTACTGTAGACAATCACACAGCAGTAGATTAAGAACGCTTCGCAAAGTTGTTTCCATTGTTAATAATTGTACTTGGATGATGTTACTTGGTTGCTTAAAGTATTAAAGTATCCACAAAGCGAATTCATTGGGTCTCAACACTTAACAATATGTTAGAAAACCAGTTGTCACAGAATGTTCACACTATATGGGATCATACACAATCATCCTACATGTGTATGACTTTCATAAATAAATTGAGAAATATGGAGCTGCTGCCGTTTGATCTGGGGAACCAGGTTCAAATCCCAGTGTTGGCTTTAGGCAAATCACTTAATCTTCAGAGCTTAAAATTAATCTGACCTAATGTAATTGGGCGCTCATGTAAAGTGCTCCAATGCCCTTGGGCAGTGTTGACGCTACATAACACTACACATATATAGTCCAGAGTGCACCATTGTGCCTCCATTTAATAAAAAAATGGAAATGAAGCCTTCCCCCTACTCGGCTGCTGAAGGGGGTTTTCAAATTTGCCAAAATCACTCTTGCCAACACCAAGATTTACAGAAGCCCAGTGATGTTAGTGAACAGATGACGCAGGACAGCACCTCACTCTGGAAAAGTCTCCCAGCTCCAGTGCAGTTCACCATCTGCCACCTTTTTTGGGCAGATCAATATCTTGGCCACAGTTTGATAAAGACACAGTGATGGGTGTGGTAAAGGTTGTGACATTTACAAACCATTTCTGCTAAGAACCCAAAAAATTGTCGATTATGTTATTTTGGTAATTCACAGCATTTTGAAAGCATGTCTTACATTTTTTTTAAAAAATCACCCCGCCTCATGTCTATTAATTCTAGGTGGGTTATAGAAGTTTCTTGTTCTAAACGTTGTGGTTCTAAAAAGATTGGAAGCACTGCTGTAGATGCAGCCCTTAAGAGTGGTGTGTGGTGTTCCAAAGGTTGCAGTTGTCTGGAGATCGGAAGATCAAGTTTTGTCACCTCAATATCGAGCATCAACTATCATGAAGCGCTCGCAATACTACGATGAGTTGATGCTTTGCTGATCCCCAGTCACAACTAATGAGACTGAAGTTGTAGATCAGAATATCGTGAACGAAATATTGACTACAACAGCGGGTTTTTACCATGTGGTTTGAACTATTTAGAATGCTAAGTAATCGCAGAGTCATGAAGTATATATACACTAAAAGGGAAAGTTGGAAAACACTTTAAATGAAAACGAATATGAAATTGTAGGCAAAAAAATTTAAGTTGGTATCTTTATCTGGAATCTGTGGGAAAAGTGCTATTACAGCAAACTGACTGTAGTATAGATGATTGGTTGCCTCCATTATACTGATGTGTGCTAACAAAAAGAGCATGATCAGGAGCAAAAAAAGAAAGTGATATGCCAGTCTAGCATATTGCTTAGTCTTTCTGCAAATTCCTCACCTTTTTCCTTTCTCCAGGTGCCAGACTGGATCTGAAAACCTTTGTAGCAATCCCCTTATATGTTCACAGGTGGTGTTGTGTGGCCCGTCTTTGGGACCATCCTACCCCAGGCATGACTATAGGGCCACTATGTGTATGACACTTCTGTTTAATTCTGTGCAGGCCAACGCGGATCCAGAGCTCTTGAATCCTGTCACTCCTGCCAGTCTTCCCCCCCCTCATATTTCTTCAGTGTGCTGACCGTGTCACCCCCTAATGCAACAGGGTTTAATCAGTGTCTTGATTGTCACTGGCAGATGTTAATGACAGAAAACCATGACGTCTGTTTATGGTTCCTTGGCTCTAAACATGACATGGGGTTTTGCCTGTACTGTACAAAAAAGGTAATCTACGATGGGACAGTCAAGCTAGCTAGCAGTTGCCAAACTCTGGAGGTGAAAAAAGAGTGCACAGTTGAAGGCTAAGGCGTAATAGCATGGGCAGTCTCCTGAGGCTGCTCTTGTGACTAGTCCTCTTCAAAGTCACAGGCCTCCAGCAAGTCCCATAACAAATCAAAGAATGGGTCTCCTTCATCCCTCCACTCCCACCAGTATGTTGTGCGATGCCCCTAGCACCTCTAGGCCACAGTTGTTCCATGTCCCTTTCCTGCAACTCCAACAGCTGAAGGCAACCATGAACCACATTTTTTTTAGTGCCACACTAGAACCCTCTGGGCCCCACGGATCTAAGGAGAGCTTCCAGTCGGTCTATTGTCAGCAGATTCATCCTTGACACTGGCTGCGTCCCATGACCCTACCTTGAAGTCATCCTTGTCCCTGCTGAATCCAGTCCAGATGCCATCCACAGCTCCATGCAGAATGCTGTGTTTGGCACCAAGGTTGATGTCATCGGTGCGCAAATTGATGCCAATCTCTGTCACTGGAATGGCAACCAATTGTAGTATCTGATTTGGCAACCCACACTCTACCACCTAGACCTGGACCATAAGCCCATTCTGAGCCTGACTATGCCCCACATGATGAATTTTGCAATCTTGAGGATGACAACAATTAATATGATGACGGTCTTATCTTTGACCTCGAAGATGCTAGTGGTCAGGCCTTCTTCCTGGCTACTCCTCACCAAGCCCTGCCATATCTACTAAAGAGTCTGCATCCTTCGCCCCAGTGATTCGAAGGGCTCCTGAGATGCTTGATCTCATCCTCCCAACCCAGGAAGTCAAAACTACTCTTCTATCAGAGGTCTTTAACCTTTCACAATCTACAAGGGAGCCGTTAAGGAGGTTTTAACTGATGTGCAGGTGGGCACCTGGTCAACACTAGGATCTTTACTCTCCGTATATTAGATAAGTGGTGAAGCGGCATAGACTGGCTCCCAGGGATACGGACTTCCTATTGCAACTTCCCACCCCGGAGAGCATTGTTTTTCAGAGATTGCCAAGCCACTTGAACCCTAGTGCATTCCCTACCACCCCGCCTAATAGGGAATGAAAAAAAATGCAGACATTTGTCATATGGATTTTTTTTGCCAGCCTCGCTCTTATGTCGGTAAGCACCACGTGCAGGATATCTTGCCAATGGTCTTGGACAATGTCCATGAAACCTTTCAAAAGCTGATCTTGAACTGACAAGTTCTGATGAAATATGCTATCAAATCTGGTTTGGGCACTACTGACTTGGTAGGGCAGTTGGCACCATCGTTTTGCTTTGGAGCCATGACTGGATTTGCTGCACGTGCTTTTCTGCGGATGTCCAACATTCCCTTATGGACATCCCCATTGGTGGCTCTAGGCAGTTTGTAGTGAAGATGGACTCTGCCATTGAGAGGTTTAAAGAAAGCAAGGCCACTGTCAACTCTCCAGGCTTGGCTCTGCCAGCTCGACAGTTAACCTAGCAGCAGCACCCCTTTCAGGGCTTCGGTAGGGACTGCCTGCAGCAGCAGAGACAATACCTGCCACAGCGGCAACCGGCCTCCCACTCCTTTCACAGTCTAGACTGGGCATTAGGCGGACAGCGTCCATGCTTCCAGGCGTAATAAGCAGCTCTAACCTCCGCCCCAGCAGCCACTGTAAAACTTCTCTAACTTGTCCTTGGCAGGGCACGGCCGGCCAGTAGAGCGTCACATCATCTTTCACCTCGCCTGCTGGAAGAGCATCTCGTCTGATCAATGGATGCTCCAAATCGTGCAGAATGGCTACTTCCTACCCCTTTGTACACCGATTTCCCCTCACTGCCACCCTGAACATGCCACCTGCACCACAACCTCTTCCCAGGGGACCACTTGTACATAATTTGTGGAGAAGTTCAAGTTCTCTTGGCTAAGAGAGCAATACAGAGGGTGTTGGCATCAGAAATCAGGACTGGTTGTTACTCCAGTTACCTTCTGGTGTTGAAGGAGGACTGAGGCCTCCAGGGCCGGACTGGCCGTAGTGGGCATCAGGCGTTTTCCCCGGGAGACTGCAAGGGTGGGGGGCGGTTTTTCAGTGTTGCTGCAGTATCGGCCCCCAGTAACAAAAGCAACAGTACTTCACACTTGCACTCCCCCGGGGGAGAGAAGGGGCTGGTGCTATAAAATTGCCAGGGCTGTTTTGGGTTCCAAGTCCAGCCCTAGAGGCCTACACCCCACCTAGACCTTTGCCCTAAAACCTCTTGCTCCCTAAGGACAAGTTCCAAATGCTCTTCCTGGCTCAAGTTCTGTCTGCCCCGGATCCAGGAGACTGGATGGTAATGTTGTACTTGCAGGACGCATATTTTCATATCCCCATCCTGCAATCTCACAGACGTAACCGGCAGTTTCAGGCAGGCCAAAAGGACTTTCAGTTCACCGTGTTCCCCTTTGGCCATAACAGTGCACCTTGGGTATTCACAAAAGTGATGGTGGTGGTCTCAGCCCATTTGCGAAGGTTGCATATCTTAATGACTTGCTGCTGAAGGCGGGTTCACCTCTGTTGTAAACCACCTCCGGACAACAGCCAACCTGTTGACATAATTGGGTTTTTCATCAGCTTGCCGAAGTCACACCTGACTCCTTCACAACAGCTCCCCTTCATCTGAATCGTCCTGGATACGGTGCTCTTCCAAGCCATCCATCCACCTGAAGTCCAGGACATTCAGGCTATGATCTTGATGTTTCAACCTGCAGCCTGGGTCTCCGTGATATCAGCTCAGAGGCTTCTTGTCCTCTTGACCTCATGTATCCTGCTTGTGGACCATGCCAGGTGGCACATGGAAGCTCTGCAGTGAATTCTGAAATCTCAGTGGGCTCAGCACCAGGCAATCTGTCAGATTCCATTCAGGTGTCAAAGGAGACTGCGAAAGACCTGCAGTGGTGGCTGCTTGACCGCAAATGGACCGGCGGACCATCCATACCTCATCCACAACGAACGGTTGTGATGGATGCATAGATACTGGTTTGGGAAGGTAATCTGGGAGAGGTGGAGATCAGAGGACTTTAGTCTCTGGTGGAAGCTCGCCTCTGCATTAACTTGTTGAACTTGTGAGCGATTCGCTTGGCACTGAAGGTGTTCCTCCAGACCATCAAGGGGGAACAGGTGCAGGTGCTCACGGACAACATGACCAACTTGTGATAGTGCAACAAACAGGGCGGTATGGGGGTTCTTTTCCCTGTGCCAGAAAGCTCTATGTCTCTGGAAGTGGCTGAACACTCAGGGCGTATCCCTGATCTCACAACAACTGACAGAATATTTGATTGCCAGGGCAGGTCACCTCAGCCACTGTTGCCTAGCAGATCACAAAAGGGAGTTATACTCTGAGGTGTCACAGGGTGTCTTCCATCAATGTGGAGAACCCTGGCTTCGATCTATTCGCTGCCACAGAGACCGTGCAGTGTCAAAGCTTTAGCGCATTGGAGTTCCCAAGGCAGTCCTGTCTAAGAGAAGCCTTCTGCCTACACTGGAGCTCCTGTATGCCTTTCCGCCCCTCCCTTTCCATCCCAGTGTACTACAAAAGATCAGGAGAGACCGAGCCCAAGTCATCCTTGGGGCTCCGGACTAGGCAAGGACCATGTGGTACATGAAACTTCTGGCCATGAGCATTTGTCCAACAATCCGAATGCCCTTCAGGAGAGCCTCCTGTCATAGCAGCAGGGCCAGACTTGCACAACTTCATGCATGGAGATTTAGCTGCTTCAAGTCACTGGTTGTGATGTGTTTTTTGAGGGAGCTGGCCCATACGTTCCCACCAACTCCATTTGTCATGCCACAGTGGACCATAATTTGGCACTGACCTATTTGATGTGCACTCCCTTCGAGCCCAGGCACAGTTGCTCTCTTTGCCTTCTTACGATCAGCATTCCTCATTGCCATAAAATCGGCAAGGCAAGCGAGCAAATTACAGGCATTGTCCATGGTTCCCCCATATACTTCTTTCTTCCTGAACAAAAGGTATTCCTGCCCACGGTAATCATGCCCTTCCACATAGGCCAATCCATCACCTTGCTGGCTTTCCAAACACTGCCTCACCCCTCCAAGGAAGAACGGCTCCATCTTCTGGCCCCAAAATGGGCACGTAGGTTTTATGTGGACTGAACTAGACATTACAGACAGAACGGCCAATTTCTCGTCCATTTCTCAGGAGCTAAGAAAGTCAAAGCGGTGCAAAAAGGACCATCACAAGGTGTATTGTACTATACATCAAGATCTGCTATGGGTTAGCCATGGAGCAGCCCCCAGAAGGCTTGTGTGCTCATTCCACCAGAGTTAAGGCTGCTACCACTGCGCTGGCGTGCTGTGTGGCAGTAATGGACATTTGCCAGGCGATACAAGGGTCCCCCACCACATGTTCACGGAGCACTACTACTACCTAGCAGGATGGGCACTTTTCCCGATCTGTCCTGCAGGATTTCGTGCTCTGAGCCACTCCACAGGCTCACCACCCGAGAAGTTGTATATCTCTGGTATCTATTCACAAGGTGAGGAATCTGCAGTTATAAGTCTACCAGAAGTTACTTACGTTTGGTAACGCCTTTTCTGGTAGAGACTCTAATTAACCGCAGATTCCTCACCGACATATCCTCCCCCCATCCCCCCATTCTGTGCAGTGGACTCATTTAGTCCATTATTAGGATTCCAACCTAAGTCTGTACACTGTCATAAACTGATTTCAATGGCTCCATGTCCGTTGGCATGGATGTAGACCAGAAAGAAACTGATATCAGCATGCAAGGTGGCGCACATATAGTGGCCCTGATGTGATGTCCGGGGCGGACGTACCTTACGTGGAGCTGCATGATGCCACCTGTCGATGCATGAGGGAATTGGTATATGAAAGTTTCCGGATCTAGTCTGGTGTTAGGGAAAATTCCCAAGGTGCGGAATCTGTTTATAGAGCGTTTCTACCAGAAAAGGCACTACCAAAGGTAGAACTACATTTATGATAGACTTCCAACGGCAGATTCCTCACCTTGTGAATTTCCCCAGGCACCAGACTGGATCTGGAAGAGTTTCATAGCAACTCCATGTGCCAGTTGGGTGTCGTGCAGCTCCACATTTGTCCCCTCCTGCCTCGGAGATGATGTTGAGGCTACTATATCTGTGCCACCTTTGCACAATGACTGCAGTGCCTTTCTTTCTGCACCTTATGATGCGGATCCGGAGCTTGCTTCCTCAAGTTTGTAAGCCTTAACAGTTTTCTGTTCAAAATGATCTAGTGTGTAAGGGACATGTCCTTCCTAAGGCCACATGATTCAAGCCTTGTAAGCTTTGCCACAAACAGATGTCAGTGATGGATCCCCACAAGGTCCGTCTCTGATGTATGGGTTGCAAACACGACTGCGTCATGCAATAAATGCCTCAAGATGAACGTGAAGGCTATTTGTGACCATGAAACCAAACTTAACGTCGAGGTGCATTTACAGAAGTCGAAGAAGGCCTGGTTCTGGTTGAAGTCAAGAGTGCAGAACTCCGCTAGGCATCTGAGCCCGAATATTTTTCCGATTACCCCACCAGATCATGAGTCGAAACACATGGAGGCCTTCTCCAAACAGATTTTCTCCTCTGCCAGCGTTGCCCTCCGGTCTGTCAATACAAGCTGCCTCCTGGGGAGATAAACCCATGCGTTATGGGACAAGTTGGCAAAATTGTTGCCCACGGTCTGATGGCCAAGATGCAGCAATGTACTTCATCAGGTCTGATCTGGACACTATAGACTGCCTTGGTAGAGCAGTCTGGACCAGTGTGGGGCTTAGGTGCCACACTTGTATTACATCCAACAGATTCTTGAGGGGCGTCCAACAATCACTTATTGACATGCCCTTCCATGGACCTCTCTCTTTGGAGTTACACTGCTCTCAAGCCTTTGGGAGGGGATACCAACAGAGGAAACGACAGAACATGCCTCAGCAAAAACAGTCTTCCTAATCTTTTCGAGGTAGAGCCAGGTAAGCAAGCCTCCAGCGTCCATGCTTCCATAGGAAATTACCTAAATTGCAAACTACCCCCTCCCTGCAGCTGCTGCAAAATCACTTAAGGTCATCCTCCTCAGCACATTATCTATCAATGGGTGCTCCAAATTGCAGAACATGGTTACTCGCTGCACTTCTTGTCTCACTCGCAAGATATGCCAACCACACCAAATCACTGAATACTGCAGGGAGAAATTCAAGCTCAATTAACCAAACAGGCTATATAGAAGATGTTGGTATCAGTAAAATGAACTGGCCGTTATTTTCTGGTGCCAAAAAAAGGACTTAGGCCTTCGTCCCTTTGTAGAACCTTGCCCCCTGAACAACTTCCTCTAGAAGGAGAAGTTAAAAATGTTCGCCTTGGCACAAGTTCTGTCTAGCTTAGATCCATGAGACTTGGCGCTTGATTTGCCTGACACCTATTTCCACATACCTATCCGTCAATTGCACAGATGCTACCAGTGGTTTTAGGTAGACAAAGCACACCTTCAGTTTGCTCGCCTCAAATCAATCAATCAATCAGGCGTTTGTTGAGCGCGACTACTCACCCGTAAGTAAGGGTCTCAAGGCGCTGGGGGGGGGTGTGCAGGTTCCAGTCCATCAAGGAGGGGGTCTGTCGAAGAGCCAGGTTTTGAGGTTTCTTGCGAAGATGGGGAGCGATGTTGTCTTTCTGAGGTGGAGCGGAAGGGCGTTCCAGGCTCTGGCCGCGAGGAAGGAGAAGGAGCGGCCTCCCGATCTGGTCTTTCTGGTGCGGGGGACCACGGCGTAGGAGAGCTGGGCTGATCGTAGGGTCCTTTGGGGTGCGTAGAATTTGAGTCGGCTGTTCAGGTATGCTTGTCCGGTGTCGTGGAGGGCCTTGTGTGCGTGGGTGAGCATCTTGAAGGTGACTCTAGCCTCGATGGGGAGCCAGTGGAGTGTGCGCAGGTGCTGGGAGATGTGGCAGTGTCTTGGCAGGTTGAGGACCAGTCTTGCGGCGGTGTTCTGGATGTTCTGTAGCTTGCGGGTGAGGTTTTTGTTTATTCCGGCGTAGAGTGCATTGCCGTAGTCGAGTCTGCAGGTGACCAGGGCGTGAGTGACGGTCTTTCTGTGTACGAGGGGGATCCATTTGAAGGTCTTGCGTAGGAGGCGGAGGATGTGGAAGCAGGAGGACGAGACGGAGTAGATCTGGCGGTCCATTTTGAGCTCGTAGTCCAGGATGATTCCCAGGTTGCGTGCGTGGTCCGTGGGGGTGGGCGGGCTTCCGAGGGCGGGGGGCCACCAGGTGTC
Organism: Calotriton arnoldi; assembly: GCA_963921515.1. Lineage (NCBI taxonomy): Eukaryota > Metazoa > Chordata > Amphibia > Caudata > Salamandridae > Calotriton > Calotriton arnoldi. The sequence goes on along the minus strand of CAWUFW010009449.1, from coordinate 40,350 downwards.
GTTCCAGGCGTCGGGGTTTGGGCCCATGATGAGTACTTCTGTTTTGTTGGTGTTTAGTTGTAGGCAGCTGTTTTTCATCCATTTGGCGACTGCTTCCATGCCTACTCGAAAGTTGTGTCTGGCGGTGTTGGGTTCGTTGGATAGGGAGAGGATGAGTTGGGTGTTGTCTGCGTATGACGCAATGTTGAGTCCGTAGGTTCTGACGATGGGGGCGAGCGGAGCCATGTAGACGTTGAAGAGCGTAGGGCTGAGGGAGGACCCCTGGGGGACTCCGCAGGTGGTTGGTGTAGGGTCCGAGAGGAAAGGGGGGAGTCTGACCCACTGCGTTCTGCCGGAGAGGAAGGAGCGGATCCAGTCGAGGGCCTTGTCCTGGATCCCTGCGTCGTGGAGTCTGCGTATTAGGGTGCGGTGAGAGACTGTGTCGAACGCCGCTGAGAGGTCGAGGAGGATGAGGGCTACTGTTTCTCTTTTGTCCAGTAGGGTGCGGATGTCGTCTGTTGCGGCGAGGAGGGCGGTTTCCGTACTGTGGTTTTTTCTGAAGCCGGATTGGGAGGAGTCGAGGATGTTGTGCTCTTCGATGAATGTGGCGAGTTGGCTGTTGATGGCTTTCTCGATGACTTTCGCTGGGAACGAGAGCAGGGAGATGGGTCTGTAGTTTTTGAGGTCGGTGGGGTCCGCCGAGGGTTTCTTCAGGAGGGGGTTGACCTTGGCGTGTTTCCAGTCGTCAGGGAACGAGGCGGTCGCCAGGGAGCGGTTGATGGTGTGGCGGAGCATGGGTGCGATGGTGTCGGCGGCTCTGTTGAAGATGTGGTGGGGGCAGGGGTCCGTGGGGGCCCCGGAGTGGATTGACTTCATTGTCTTCAGGGAGTCTTCGGTGGTGAGGGCTGTCCAGTTGTCAATCGCTGGCTTCAGGGTGTCGGGGGTGGTTGGTGAGGGTTCAGTGTGTTGGTTGTCTTCGTCGAAGTTGTCGTAGATGCTCTTGATTTTGTGGTGGAAAAAGGTGCTGAGTTTGTCGCAGAGGTCTTGTGAGGGAGGGATGTCAGTAGACTCGCTGGTGGGTTGGGCGAACTCCTTGATGATGTTGAAGAGTTCTTTGCTGTTGTGCGCGTGTGTGGAGATTCTGTCTTCAATCGCTTTTTTCCTCGTTTTTCTGATGAGTTGGTGGTGGGCGTTGGTGGCAGCTCTGAAGTTGTTGTGGGCTTCTGTGGATTTGGTGTTCCTCCAGGCCTTTTCGAGGCGGCGGCAAGTGTGTCTGGACTCTCTAAGTTCGGTGGTAAACCATCTGGCTTTCTTGGTGTGGGTGTTGTTGTTTTTCTTGAGGGGGGCTATGGTGTTGGCGCTGTCGGAGATCCATCTGTGCAGGGTTCGGGCTGCGGTGTTGAGGTCGTCGTTTTCTGCAATGGTTGGGGTGGAGTTGCTGAGTGAGGAGGTGAGCTGGTCGTCGGTGATTCTGGTCCAGTTTCTTCGTGGGAGCAGGTGCTGGTGTCTGTGGATGGTGGGTGTTCTGAAGGTGAAGTGGACGCATCGATGGTCAGTCCATGGGAGTTCGGTGGTGTGGCTGAAGGTGATGGAGTTTCCTGTTGTGAAGAGGGGGGTCGAGGGTGTGTCCTGCTGAGTGCGTGGGTTCGGTCACGATCTGGCGGAGTCCAATGTTGTGGAGGTTGTCCAGGAGGGATGTGGTGTTGGGGTCCAGTTGGTTGTCGAGGTGGAAGTTGAGGTCTCCCAGCAGGGTGTAGTTGGTGGATGCAATGGCATGCGGGGAAATGATGTCCGTGATGGAGTTGGCGAAAGGTCCGCGGGGTCCAGGGGGACGGTAGATGAGGGTTCCTCAGAAGGTGGTGGTAGGGCTGGCCAGTATCTTGAAGTGAAGGTGTTCCATCAGGTCTGTGGGCTCGTCGGGGAGTGTGCTCAGCGGAGGGTGGATTTGTGGATGATGGCGATTCCTCCTCCCGGGCGGGTGGGGCGGTCCTTCCTGGAGATCTTGTATCCTTGGGGAATGGCGATGGCGATGTCCGGTCCTGAGGTGGTGTTGGTCCAGGTTTCGGTGAAGAACGCTACGTCCGGGGTGGTGCTGTCGAGGAGGTCCCAGATTTCGGTGGCGTGTTTGTGGAGGGATCGGACGTTGAGGAGGATGCATTGCAGGGTCTTCGGTTCGGTTGTGTTCTTGTGGGCGGGTTGTGCTGGGTCCGTGTTCCTGGCGGTGCTGTAGGTGTGCCGGCAGCGGTGACAGCTGAAGGGTCCGTGGGTGTCGGCCGGTGACGCTAGCTTGCAGTTGTTGTTGCGGCCTGAGTTGAGTGCGTGGAGTGCCGCTGGGTCGTAGCGTTGGCGGTGCGGAGGTCCAGGGTTCCTGCCGCAGGTCGCGGTCGGGCGCAGACAGCCAGCGGCGCGCCCGCTGCGCAGCAGCCGCCATTAAGTAGGGGTCGGGGAGGGCTGGACAGCTGGGAGGCGGAGGCGGGGAGGGGAACTGGAATGGGCCGGTCGTGCAGGGGGGGAGGGGCCGCGGGGGCAGCAGCGGCGGGGAAAAAACAGGTGGAAAAGGGCCGAAAAAAGTGGAAAGAGTGGAATAGGGCAGAAAAAGTGCAAGAAAAGTGGAGGAAGGATGCAGAAGGAGAGTGAACGGGGGAGATTGAAATGAGGGAAAAACGAGTGAAAACGGAGAGAAAAAGCGGAGCGAGAGAAAGGAGACAGAGGTCCACTGGACCACCAGGGATGAGGCGCAGGTAAAACCTGCGGGTGGAGGAGGGCCTCGAACACCAACACTCGAGAGTGCAGAGGCTCGGGGGAAGGCCTCACTTAATGGTGGAGCTGCGAGGGAGGGAGAGCAATTTCAATGACAATGAGTCAGTGGTCTTGCTCAAACAGTCGTAGACCACCCCCAGATGATGCCAGACCTGTTGACATAGTTGAGCTTTTCCATCAAAGTGCCGAAGTCACACCTAACTTTTACGTCGGCCCCCCTTCATCGGGGCCATTCTGGCATAGTGCTCTTCTGAGCTTTTCCTCTGCCTCAACAAGGCCAGGAGATTCAGGCTATTAGCCCGATGTTTCAGCCTTTGACCTGGGTCTCAGTAAGAATGGCTCTGAGCCTTCTTGGCCTCCTGCATCTTGCTAGCGGACCATGCCAGGTAGCACATGCGGATGCTGCAGTGGAATCTGAAATTTCAGTGGGCTCAGGAAGGGGAACCTTTCAGATTCCATCCAGGTTTTGGAGAAGACTACGTAAGATGTACAGTGTTGGGTACTTGACTGCCATGAGACCAGTGACCTACCACTCCCAGAACTAACAGTAGTAGCAGATGCATTGTTGGGGGGGGGGGGGGTCATCTAGGAGAAGTGGAGCTCAGAGGATTCTGATCCCCCAATTCGTTGGAGTTGCGGGCGATTTTCCTGGTGCTGAAGGAGAGTGTGGTACCCAGAACTTCTGCCTGTGTGCATTAGTCTTCTGATTTGACTCCCCCTTTCAGGAGGACCTCCTGTTGCAGCTGCAGGGCCTGGTGCACCGAGCCTTCACAACCTACACCTTCATGCATGGAGATTGAGCAGCAACCGCTGATGGTGTCGATCTTCATCCCGAAGTGGCTGGTCTCATCCTGGCAGCCAGCTGTCACTCCACCAAAACTATATATGCAGGACCCTGGGAGATGTTTGTGGTCTGGTGTTCCTACTGTAACATTCAGCTTTTACAAACAAAATTGCCTGACATTTTTTTGTCTTTCAGGCCCAGCAAGGCTTTGCTGTGGCAATAGTTACGGGTTATGTTTCGGCCTTGCTACAGTTGTCTGTTCAGCTGTCCTTTTTCAAATAACCTTTTTGTGATGCGATTTAAAAAAAAAATAAATACGGCTGATCCACGTTTCTGCCAACATGTAATGCCAAAATGGGACCTTCATTTGGTGCTCACATACCTGATGTACCCAATGATGTGCATTTGAGCCATGTACTGATGCTTCCTATGTCTACTCACCATAAAGACGTGTATTCCTCATTATTATGCACAGTTGTTCCCTCTATCTACTCACCATTAAGACTGTATTGCTCATTGCCAAAACTTCTGTCTCATGAATGAATGAATGAATTCCAGGCCTTGTCAGTCCAACAGCCATATGTGTCTTTCTTTCTGAACAAGCTGTTCTCCGGGCAAACATAGTGATACTCTTTCCCCTGTAGGGCAATCCATCACCTTGTTGGCTTTTTACCCTCCACCTCACCTCTCTAAGGAGGAGAAACTGTTTCACCGTTTTGACCCTAAGGGCTCACAGCTTTTACATCGGTCAGAACAGAGACCATCATTTGAACGATATACTTTTTGTGGGCTTCTCGGCAGCAAAAAGGGTGAATGTGGTGCAAAGCACCATCTATCAGTGGATCACTTTATACATAAAGATCTGCTAGATAGCCAAAAAGCAGCCCCCAGGAGACGTGTGCACTTATTCCACCTGAGCAAAGGCTATCACTACGTTGGTGTGCAGTCTGCCAGTCCTGGTTATCTGCCAGGTTGCCACATTGACATTCCTACACACGCTTACAAAGCACTACTGTCTGGATAGTCTGGTCCAATGGGATGGGCACTTTGCCCAATCAGTCCATCAGGATGTTCTGGTCTGAGCTCTTCCACAGTTCCACTACCTAGGGAGATACTACTTTGGTATATATTCTCAAGTTGAGGAATCTGTTTAGAAGTCTCTATCAGAAGAACATGTTATGTTTGGGAACACCATTTCTGGTAGAGACGCTATCTAACCGCAGAGCCTCACTGACCCTCCCTTCTCCCCATTCTGTGGAATGGACTTGTACAACCTACTAAAAAGATCCCACTTTAGAGATACGCACACTGACATATTCTATTTCTATGGGCTCCACATCCGATGGCGTAGACAGCGATCAGAAAGAAACTGATGTCAGTATGCTGATGTAACATGGATATAGTGGCCCCCGATATCTCTGGGGTGGGAGAGAACAGAAGTAGAGCCACCTAGGTGTGCAAGACAGTTGCTATAAAAATCTTCTTGGATTCAGTCTGGCTCCTGGAGAAATTCACACAGTGAGGAATCTGCCATTAGATAGTCTATGCGTTACCAAAGGTAAGTAACTTGTTCACTGAAAAGTTTGTCTTCCAGTTAAAATTAAAATGTGGATTTTTGCATACTTTGGGAATTAAATTAAATATTTCATAATTTGTGTTTGCCACTTGCATCTGTATTTTTGTGTATTGTTTTGTGGTTGCAATCGTTGAAATTGCTGAGGCTGGGGTCTCTGTCATCCAGTAGTATTCAGGGTCCCACAGAAGTCAAAAGGGTAAGTACTGCTGTACCACAAGAGTACTGTGGAGGTAAGCATATGAGGCCATGAAATCAGATGAAGATTTCTAGGCAGCCATCATGACCCGGGACAATAACAAATGGAAATTCTTTCCTGTGTGGCAGTGACCACTAGTAGCCATTAGGACCATATTGCAGGCACTGATATGAGCCAGATGTGAATTGTGCATGACGGAAGGCAGTGCAATGTGTAGAGGTGTCAAGACCTTAGTTTTGACTATTCCATTCAGGAGAAACATGATGGTAGTGGATACTTCTAACCATGGATTCCTCACCTTGTCAGTTTCCCCAGCAACCAGACTGGATCTGAAAACTCAGGAAGCAGTGCTCCTGCACACCAGTTGGTGGCACTGTTCAGATATGGTTCTGCCCCTGAAATGACCAGCAGAACCACAAATAAGTGCCACCTGTGTGTACTATTGTCTGCCCTTTTTAAAAATTATTAATATTTACGCCTTCAAACTCAGAGCTAGAGCTTTGCTCCTTTTTTTTCCTTCACCTTGTGAAGTGATATTTCCTTCCAAAATGTTCCATTGTGCACACAAAATGTGATCCCCTAAGCAGGGTTTAAGCCTTGTAAGAACTGTCGCAAACGTATCAGTGACTGAGCCCCACGACGTGTGTCACTGGTAGAAGTGGTCTCCCATGTCATTGACAACTGCACCTGATGAACCCAAAGGCCATTTGTTAATGCTAGGTGAAGCTTTATGTGGCAAAGCAGCGCAAGACTATACATATGTCCTGGTTGAAGTCTAGAGCGTTCCTGTGTCAGATCATTTTCACAGTCAGTCTTCGGGTACATCAAACAAAGAAATGTAAATTCAAGTGGGACTCAGCCCCTTCCTGTCACTCTGGAGCAGGAGTGAGGATGTCACTGTTGTTGTACTTGTACTTTCTCAAGTAAAACTGCGTTTTTTGAACAATATAAATGTTTGACTTGTACGAGACTGATTCTGAGCACCCCTCAGGATATGTTGGCCTACAGTCCTGCTAGCTCACAGTGCACCATCTGTACCCCTAACCTTACAGGGTAACAAATGGATGTGCAACCTTAGGAACATGACAACCCTGATCTCCCAAGGAAATTGTGGTAACAGATCTAGAACCCTTTTGCTCAGCCACATATGCATAGCCAAAGAGAGGCACAAAAAATACACAGTGAAGTGTTTCAATATTTATTGAAGCACTGTGATTCTTGAGTAAATTGCTTGCGCTGCAATGATTAATAGTAGGAAACAGAATAATGTGATTCGAGAATGGTGAAAAAGATGAACAATCGAACCCTTTTACGGATTACAGAAAACTATGCTTGCATACAAGTACTGTAATATAGTGTACTCCTACCTAGCACATTCTATACTATCATGTTTAAGGTGAGTGGCTCTTCCAAATCCCTGTCGGGTGGTCTAACTCCCTATTACCTGTGGGTAAGTGTCAGCAAGCTGCCCGTCTTAGTGTAGAGTTGGACAGAATCCCTCGCAAGAGGTGACAGGAATTTGCTGAGCTGGAATTCCGGCATGGACCGACCGCTCAGTGCCAGCGAAATGCTCCTCTAAATAAACAAAGGCTTGATGACATATAATAACCTCCTCCATGTTACCATTCCAAAGCCTCAGTCAGGCCGCTATTGTTTATTCTATTGTGATAGCTCTGTCACCGAGCGGCCAAAAACAAATAACATCTTGCACACTCAATTTAGCCCTTCTACAGAGTATTCAAGGTGTTCTGATTTAGTGCCTATGAAGTGGTATTGTAAGCAAACAGAGTTCGAGGAATGTTATCCTGTGTGTGCACACAAATTAATGTGTGTCAATGTCCTCGTGTTTAGGGGAGAGAAGGCAACTTAAGAACATGAGCATGTAAAGATGGTGTTTTTTTTTTTTTTAACTGGGCCTAATTCCTCCACGAGACCCACTCCTTGGACATAAGACGACGAAAATAACTAAATACAATGCTAAACCTATGTAAAGGCATAAAAACCCTTAAAACTTTCTAAAGGCACAATGCTAGTTTGTGGATAAAAGCAGACAGAAAAAGCATAAAAGAAAATTTAAAAAATGTGTTAGAAAGGCGGTGTATAAAACAATTTAGGATGTAAAAAACCAGTCCGAATATAAAAAAATTCCCACAACTCGAAATGGCCAAATTGTTTGTGCTACTCCCACCATATTAGACATGTTAAAAATGTGGAACACAAGCTCCCCAAAATAGTGTGGGAAATTCAAATGTCTCCCCTGCAGATGTTAGGGCCACATCTTTCTGGAACAATAAGGCTTCAGTCTGCTTAAAGTGTCAAAGCGCACATCTCTAACAAACAAGTTACTTACCTTCGGTAACGATGTATCTGTAAGAGACATACATTAGTTATAGATTCCTTACCTTAGAATTACCCCCAGGCGTCAGACTGGATCCGGAGAATTTTTCTGTAGCAGCACCCCTGCGCGTCGGTAGGTGCCGTCGGTCGATTCCACATCCGTCGTGGTCATCAGGATGATGTCGCGGTGTCTACTTAGACACTGCCCCTGCGCGCTGACGTCAGTTCTGACACGACTTTCCATGCCAGAAGTGCAGAGCCATGCAAGACACTGACCACTGGTGCACAAAGCTAGGGCCCTGGAAGGGAGTCCCTATCCCTAGAAGTCAGTTCGCAGAATGGGGAGGATGGGTGGGGCGGCAAGGAATCTATAACTAATGTATGTCTCTTACAGATACATCGTTACTGAAGGTAAGTAACTTGTTCATCTGAAAGAGATCATTAGTTATAGATTCCTTACCTTGGAATAGATAACCCAGCAATGCCAACCTCGGAGGTGGGTCTGCGAACTAAGTTCACACCAGAAAGTCCTGGAACACAGAACGGACAAAAAAGCCATCTCTCCGGACTTGGCTATCCAGGCAGTAATGTTTTGTGAGCGTGTGCAGGGATGCCCACGTAGCTGCCTGACAGATGTCAATCAACGGAGCTCCACGTCCCAAAGCAGTAGAGGCTGCCGTCGCCCTGGTAGAGTGGGTGTGCAGTCCTACTGGAGGTTCCTTTTTCACCAAAGAATAGCAGATTTTGATGCATAGGACAACCCATCGAGAGATGGTATGTTTGTGCACGGCCTGACCTTTCTTGGCGCCCAAATAACCCACGAAGAGTTGATCGTCCATCCGGGAATCTTTAGTGTGGTCAAGGTAGAAGGACAGTGCACATTTTGGGTCCAGACAGTGGAGTCTCTCCTCCTCTTTGGAAGGGTGCAGAGGCGGGAAGAAGGTGGGCAATGTGATGGTCTGACCTATGTGGAAAGAGGTAACCACTTTGGGCAGAAAAGAGGGCCTAGTGCGAAGGACCACTTTGTCCGGATGAACTGCAAGAAAAGTAGGCTTGGAGGAAAGAGCCTGAAGCTCACTCACCCTGCGAGCAGACGTGATGGCAAGCAGGAAAGCGGTCTTCAAGGTAAGAAGACGAATAGGACAATTATGTAGTGGCTCGAAGGGAGCCCACATAAGAAAAGTAAGAACAAGATTCAAGTCCCACTGGGGCTTTACGAAAGGAGAGGGAGGAAAGAGATGAGTAATGCCCTTTAGAAATCTGTTTACAATCGGAGACTTGAAAAGAGAAGGCTGATCAGGAAGGCGCAGAAAGGCAGAGATGGCCAAAAGGTAGCCTTTAAAAGTGCCCAGAGCAGAGCCCTGCTGGGCCAAAGATAGAATGAAGAGGAGAACCTCTGAAAGAGAGGCAGAAAGGGGATCCACAGCCTTTGCTGTGCACCATGCCACAAATTTGTGCCATCTGCAGGCGTATACCATTTTAGTGGAGGGACGCCTGGCTGCCAAGATGACATTACAGACTTCGGGAGGAAGGTCGAAAGCTGTCAACTGCAGCCGCTCAATCTCCACGCAAGGAGGTGGAGGCTGGACAGGTTCGGTGGAGGACCGTCCCCCTGCTGCTGCAACAGAAAATCCTTTCAAAGAGGCAGTCTGATCGGAGGATCGATGGCCATGCTCAAGAGCTCGGGGTACCAGACTCTTTGTGCCCAGTCCGGAGCCACAAGAATGACTCTGGTCGGGTCGTGCTTGATCTTCTTCAGCACTCTGGGCAGATGTGGTACAGGCGCAAAGGCGTACAGGAGGCCGCAATTCCACTTGTGACGAAAAGTGCCGCCTTGGAAACTCCAATGCGCAGAACTGCTACCATTGCGCATTCTCTTCAGTGGCGAAAATATCTAACCAAGGGTCTCCCCACTGCAGAAAGAGACCTTGCACCACCTCCGAGTGAAGACGCCATTCGTGATCCATCATGCACCGGCGGCTGAGTTCATCCGCCCTGGCGTTCAGGGAACCTGCCAGGTGTTGAACCGCCAGGGATATGCCCTGATGTTCCAGCCGTGTCCAAAGGCGAAGGGCCTCTTGACATAGAGTCCATGCCCCACCCTACCCCGCCCTGTTTGTTGCAGTACCACATGGCGGTGGTGTTGTCTGTGAACACCTGCACTACTCTTCCTTTGACAGAAGGAAGGAATGCCTTCAGTGCAAGACGGATCGCCCGGAGCTCCAAAAGGTTGATGTGGAGACCTGACTCTGCCGGAGACCAGAGACCCCCTGATCTCCGCCTCTCCCAGGTGGCCGCCCCATCCCAGGAGTGACGCATCCGTCACTACTGTGAACTCTGGTTGGGGAAGGGAGAGGGATCTGCCTCTGACCCAATCCTGGTTCGTGAGCCACCACTGCAATTGATGTGTAGTCCCCTCTGAGATCTGGACGACATCGGAAAGATTCCCTTGATGCTGTGCCCACTGGAACTTCAGGTCCCACTGCAGAGTCTGCATATGCCACCTGGCATGATCCACCGGCAGGAGGCCATAAGGCCCAGCAGCCTCAGGGTCATTCTCACCGAAATCCGGGATAGAGGCTGAAACATCGGTATCATAGCCCGAACATCCCGGACTCGCTGCTTGAGAGGATAAACCCGAAGCTGCGCTGTATCCAGAACTGCTCCGATGAAAAGGAGCTTCTGAGAGGGAATCATGTGTGACTTCGGCATGTTGATAGTGAACCCCAGTGAGTGCAGGAGGTCCGCCGTAGTCTGGAGGTGGGAGAGGACAGCCTGGGGCGACATGGCCTTCAACAGCCAGTTGTTGAGATAGGGGAAGACTGGAACCCCTGATTGCACAGATGAGTTGCGACCAACGCCTTCACTTTCTTGATCACCCGAGGGGCACTGGTAAGGCCAAAAGGGAGCACGGTAAACTGAAAATACTCATGGCCTACCATGAACCGTAGGTAACGCCTGTGGGCTGGCAGGACGGGTATTGGAAATAGGCGTCCTGCAAGTCCAACGCTACCATCCAGTCTCTGGGATCGAGGGCAGACAGGACCTGAGCCAACGTGAGCATTTTGAACTTCTCCTTCCGGAGGAAGCGGTTGAGGGCCCTCAGGTCTAAGATAGGACGCAGGCTTTTGTCCTTGGGTACCAGAAAGTAGTGGGAGTTACAACCACGACCTACTTCTGGCACAGGGACCCTTTCGATAGCTCCCTTGGCAAAGAGAGCTGCAACTTCCTGGCGGAGAAGGGCCAAGTGATCCTCCGACATGCGATGAAGTGCTGGTGGCATGGAGGCAGGGGTAGTCTCGAAGGGGAGGGAGTAGCCCCTTTGGACTATCTGCAAAGCCCACCTGTCCAACGTGATGTTTTGCCAGTGGGGGAGGTGATGGCGAATCCTGCCGCCCACTGGCGGCCCTGAAAGGTTGGACTAGGAGGGTTTGGAGGCTGCTGCAGGGGGGGGGGGCATGGGTGGACTGGCCCGCCCGCTGGCCCCCAGACCTGCGTCTCTGGGTCCCACGGCCACGCAGAGGCTGGGTAGCTTGCGCGGCTGTGTCCAGATTGGGTGGAACGTGGTGGGGCACCCCTTCCGTAGCTACGAAAGGGGCAAAAGGCGGACTGCGTGGGGCGAGAGTTTGCCGCGAGGCCCAAGGATCTGGCCGTAGCCCTAGAATCCTTGAAGCGCTCGAGCGCTGAGTCCGCCTTGTCACCGAAAAGGTGCCGGCCATCAAAGGGCATGTCCAGAAAGGTGGATTGGACATCCGCAGAGAAACCAGACGTCCTCAACCAGGCGTAGCCCCTCAAGGCTTCTGAAGTGGAAACCGTTCTGTCCAGAGAGTCGGCGGTATCCAGCCCACACCGAATGGTGAACTTAGCTGCGTCTCGACCCTCTGCCACTGCGCGCGCACTGTGGCAGTACTTGCGCAACCGTATCCCACACCGTATGGGTATGACGGCCCAAGAGGCATGTGGTGTTCACCGACCGCAGCGCTAAGCTGGAGGAAGAAAACATCTTCTTCCCAAGGTGGTCCAGCTTCTTGGATTCCCTATCTGGGGGAGCAGTAGGGAATGCGCCCATAGAAGACGAGGCTTGGACCACCAAGCTCTCGGGGTAGGGTGTTGGGAGAGGAAAAGTGGGTCGCTCGGGCCGGGTGGTGGCGTCGGGCAATCATCCTGTCCACAGGAGCCCCTGTGTTGGGCTTGGACCAAGTGCCCAGAAGGGCGTCGGTGAGGGCTTCATTAAAAGGCAGCAGGGGCTCCAAAGAGGCTGCTGCCGGTTGAAGTACGTCTGTCAGGAGGTTAGTCCTGACTGCCACCATAGGAAGATCCAGGCCCAAGGCCTCAACTGCCCTACGCAACACCACTACGTACCAAGGTCCCTCCTCCATAACCACGGTTGGGTGGGAGAGCATGCCAATGTCTGGGGAGGTATCCAAACCACTGGCATCACCCAGTTCCTCTCGCCAGTCCGGCTCTTCAAGCTGGTCAGCTAAAGGGTCTACAGACCCCTCCCAGTCATCCTCACCTTCCTCTAGCTGCCACTCACGGCAGTAGGGAACGCCAGGAACGAACAGAGGCACAAATGTACCTTCCGGCGCCGGTACTGACGTCGAGCGACGTCGGTCTGGCGCCGTGTCGAACTTGGGGGTGAGGCTGGGGTTGACGCCGGTTGGGGGCACAACCGGCGCCGTGGGCATCGTCACTGGAATCTGCACCGAGGAAGGTACCATGAGGTCGACCGGCATCGATCCGGATCCAGGCCTGGATCCTCGGGGGCCCTCCGGCGCCAGAGCCGCCGGCATCGAAGGGCCAGGGCCCCCAGCCGAGTCTGTGGGATCCGAACCCGCGCAAGCGGAGTCGGGCTACCCAAAGATGCTATGAAGCGCTTTGTAAAAGCTTGAAGCTGGGCAGGGAAGCCTCCGGGAAAGGGAGGGAAGCGCGGAGCCGTCCCAGAAGCAGGCTCCGAAGATGGAGCTGGAGAGCGACGACGCTCCGGGTCCCGCATTGCGTCGGCCGACGAACAGGGAGAAGGCGAAGAGCGACGATGCTTCTTCGCCTTCTTCTTGTGCTTCGACTTACCCGAGGAGTGCGAAGACTTCGATGACGAGTGGTGGTGGCTCCGCGACCGGTCCCGAGACCTTCCTCTCGACCGGGACCTCGAACGACACGGAGCAGACTGCCGGGCCTCCAAGAGCTTTCAGGACCGCTCCCGGAAAGACTTCGGATTCATGGCCCGGCAGTCAGAGCACAACTTCGGGTCGTGGTCGCGCTCCAGGCACCAGAGGCACACGAGGTGCGGATCCGTGCCGGACATCAATTTGTGACAGGAGTCACAAGGCTTGAAGCCGGTCCGATGATGGGACATCCCTCGTGCTACCAGGAGTCGAAGACTCAAAAAGACGTCGAAAAAAGTTTAGTCAAAAAATGACTAAGGGGCAAGCACTCTCCGGATCTGCGCTGGCTTGCGCGGAAAAAGAAAGAAATGATGTCAGCATGCAGGGGAGGTGTCTAAGTAGACAGCACGACGTCATCCCAGCGACCACGACACCGAGGACAGACGCAGAGTCAACCGACGCCACCTACCGACGAACAGGGGTACTGCTACAGAAAAATTCTCCGGATCTAGTCTGACGCCTGGGGGTAATTCTAAGGTAAGGAATTTATAACTAATGGTCTATTTCAGATTGTGTGGGCAGGTGGAAACGGTACTTGTATACTGCAAGTCACAATCGTAGAGACCTTTACCAGATAAGCAATACCCGGTCTCATCCCACAGCAGCCTTGATCATTCAACATCAAGTAACTCCCATTCAAGAGTAATCTGAAAGCTGGACGGATCACAGCAGCCGGGGAACCTTTCAACTAGCATGACAAGTTTGATGCATTACATGCGCCATCAAGCGAAACTTCCCTGCAAGGTAAGGAATCTCCCATGGTACTCTCGCAGTCAGTCCTGCTAAGAAAAACTTCAGTCTCCTTATTCTGACATCGGTATTTGAAAGGTAAGATCCATGACTCGTCCATAACCCTCTCCTAGCAACTCATATATGCCCACTTGATGGTGTTGTAAGCAGTATTGGAAGTGAAATGTTGAATTTGGCAAAGAAATGAATCTGAATTATCCATTCCGCGGAAGGTGTTTAAGCAACAGTGAATGGCAGCTTTTCTATGTGTAACCTGGCATAAATTGCATTTTTTTTTTGCCATGACTGTCTGTTCTTTTGTGAGATTGTATGGCAAAAACAAGCTAATGGTATAAAGGTGTTTACATGGAACGCGACCAGCTCGAAGTGTCTGCAGAGTCCAACTCGGTAACATTATAGCTCTAAGCTGCGACTGCCCATGTTGTAAAGAAGACATGTCACTCTACATGATGTCAATTGCAGTTGACACTATGTTACCCAGAATGTAAATTCTGGTGGATAGTCATACCATTATCTACTACTGTCAGAGCCCTTTCTAAATATGTCCTGTCAATTTTGCACAATATCTCAGCAGCTTCCTGCTGTGACATTTTCCGCACTTCATTGTATATTGCCTACAGAAAGCGCTTATGACGTTGTCTTTGAGGACCTAGTAAAAAGTCCTGCAGTCCCATGTTATCAGAAAGGAAGGACAATATTGAGGTTTTTAGCCAGTCAAGGCATAACTTTCCAACATTATAAGTTGGTACCACCCCAGAGTGTGTTGTCTGCGTGTATCTTGGGTCGGGCATACTGATCTTAAACCTGGAGATCTCGCCCAGAAAACAAGCATGACATCTGTTAGTAGCTAACGGCACACTAACCATCACCTTTGATTGGTGTCTGAAGAATTGTTTGAGCCACTACGAAGCATGATGTCTAATGTTTCCTCCATGTAATTTGTGAATTTTTGGCAGATCTTAAACTGTGCAAATCTGGAAATTTGGTGTATTTAAATCTTTTTTCTTAACCAAGACAGGATGTTTGCTGCACAGTTTTGTTCAGGAAAATCATTTGCTGTGGTATAAGGTATATTCTAAATAAAGCCTTGTTTCTCTGAACATGCCAATCTTTACTTCCCCAAAGGGATTTTTAAATCCGCATTGTCTTTCCAAAAGTCAAACCCTTGTAAAGACAACTGGGAAATGAAGGATGCAGAATGTATTAGCCTGGTGCTAGTGAGCATAGTTTTCTGAGCCCGTGAGGGTGTTAATGTAAAAGCTACTTACCTTCAGTAATGTAATATCTGGTGGAGACACAGTCTAGCTGCAGAGTCATTAACTTTTGAATTCTCCCCAGGCGCCAGTCTGGATCCAGAAATTTTTCAGCAGTACCTCTGCGCACTGGAAGACTGCGTCGTACGGTTCCGCGATAACGTTGACTCCGGTCATGATGTCAGTGGAGCCATATAAGTTCCCTCCAGCGCATGGACGTCAGTTTCTTCTGTGAAACCTTCCGCACCAGAACACGGAGCCACTATAGAAACTGGTTGTGGAAACAGTGTGCCAAAAAAGATAAAAAAATCTTTGAAACATATTAATAAAGAAGAAACATCAAATGGTATGTTAAATCCAGACATGGATTTTAAAGAAAACCCCAACAAAATCAACTAAACACAGGGCTACGTGAAACCCTGCGCCCTGGTGAATAACCCTCATGTAAGGGAAGAAAGCATACACTCTATAGACCATTCATTAATGGTAATGAATGGCATAGCAATATCAAAACAAAACCAACACCAAGCTGTTTGTTGAATCACACCGGTACGTGACATATTTATAGTGCCAATATAAGGTGTGATGATGCCAAACAAAGTCTTTCAAAGAAAGAACAAATAAATCAATACTGTCCACTGGTATCTAATCCAGTGTGAAAGAGAAAAAACACATTTGGAAATGGATGGTATGGCAACATCTAAACAAAAGCTATGTGGTCAGGCCAAGTGGTCTGTTGAGTCCCAACATAAGTTGAGATAGTGATACCAGTACATAAAACCAGTACTGAGAAAGGGTATAACCTCTACCTCATAGGTCGTCGCAGAGTGGGAAGGATCGGCAGGGAGTTAATGAATCTGCAGCTAGACTGTGTCTCTACCAGATATTACGTTACCGAAGGTAAGTAACTTTTACATCTGATAGAGACATCTAGCCGCAGATTCCTTAACTTTTGAATTAAATACAATAGCTATACCCCCCTGGAGGAGGGTCTGCGAACTAATCCTACAAAAGTTCTCAAAGAGAACCAGCCGGTCATAACTAATAACCGACCAAATGTACGTAGGAATAGCAGAACAAGAGCTTCCATGATCACTGTCACAGAACATATAAATAAAAAACAACCCTAAAGGGCAGAGAAAATCGGCCCTTGAAGGAAAAGGGGGGAAAAAAACCCCCTAAAGAACCACCTGTCAGTTAACATACATTATCTTCTATCCCCAATGAGAAAGAGAACTCGTTAACCAAAAGGCCGAGTGCAAGACAAAAGCCATGTAATCCGCATTATTCACAACAATAAAGAAATATCAGAGAAAGGACTGTCCTGATAAAATCCCCCCAAAAAGACTCTCAGAACTCATTCCATTATACCAAGATTAATGAACACCAAAAGAAAGATGAACAATAGTACCTCCATGGTATAGAGAATTTTGTTAGAACAAAATGAGCACTCGAAGATTACATAAAACACTGTAAAGAGACTAAAATGACACTAATAGGTTTGAATTTAATGTTGCTATTCATGATTTTTTTTTTTGCCACAAAGGAGAATCACCTGGACATATGCATAATATATATAAAATTGAGTCACAATAGACTCCGAGTGGTCTGACAACACATAGAGCATCACTGGCCCACATTTGCTGCTGGACCGCAGGTATCTACAAAGCCTGCGCCTGCATGGTCTTTGTCATGGCCCAAAAGTCTGAACATGACTCCGAGCCATGGGCACACTCAAAATACCAAGGCAAGCGAAAGAAGAAAAGGGAACGCACCATTTAGTGCAGTATCAAAATATTAAATAAGGAAAAAACAAAACATTAAAAGGAAATAATATATAAACTGAATCCTTGTTAGCATCAAGTGCATGCAACAAACCTTATGATACGAAGCACAATTTGATCACAAGACCACCTCAAGACGTAACAGCCATGATTTCCCAAGGACTTGCAAAACACAGAAAATAGATACATACCCAAAAAGACAGGTAATATATATCTTCCAGACAGATGCAAAAAGCATTGTGGAAGAATAACCAGAAGAGCTTCCTATAAAGCCTAAAAACTCCAAACATAAATTGCATGACCAAAAACAGGTAAGGAAACTGCAGGTAGTAGTCTCCATCAGATTGTTTACCAACACTACCTACACATAGCATACGATACAGAGTTCACCCCATTATGTTCTAGGAATGAACAAATGAATCTCCTATCCCCTCCACAGAGAAGAAGGCATCTAACTCGAGTCTTCAAAAGAATATACCATAAACTCTGAGTTTGCTCTCACAATTTTCCAAAAAGTGAAGTACATATAATAAAATGTAGATATGCAATCCGCTAGGAAGGAGAAAACAACCTGCACCATAAAACACATAGTCCAAAAGGACTTTAATTAAGGATGAACCACAAGAACATGTATTCAAAAAAATACAAAGAGTAGGCCCTGGATCCATCAGCGCTGTAATAACAATGCACACCACACGAGTAGTGAGGACATATTGCACTAAGTACTCTAACGAGCAAAGACCAGAATGTCCCTATATACCAGACTTACCACTGGCATGCCAATATGTCCCTATGAGAGACAACAAAAGGTCGAAACCATGCACATTTTACTATACTGAACCGCTTCAAAGAAGTTTGCAAAACCAAAGGGGATGATGGACGGAGTGTTGAACATTGCAAGCACTCACCCCCAGTCAACTGATCTGGGTTTAATCCATCATCATTCTTTAGCTCACTCCGCCACCCCAGTTCAGACATGGCCATATGCAAATCAGTCTGACCCTGTGCCTCATGGGAACAGTCCAGCCCGAACTGCCAAGCCATGTCTTCCCTGGACTGGAAACAAGCATCCTGGGACCGGTTTCTGGCTTACAGCCGTCATCTGCCAGGCTATCTTGAATCCAGTGGCAAAGTGAGCAAGGGACCCACGTCTGGCCATACCCTGCCAACTTAGGGCGAACATAGCAAAACCAAAGGGGATGATGGACGGAGTGTTGAACATTGCAAGCACTCACCCCCAGTCAACTGATCTGGGTTTAATCCATCATCATTCTTTAGCTCACTCCGCAACCCCAGTTCAGACATGGCCATATACAAATCAGTCTGACCCTGTGCCTCATGGGAACAGTCCAGCCCGAACTGCCAAGCCATGTCTTCCCTGGACTGGAAACAAGCATCCTGGGACCGGTTTCTGGCTTACAGCCGTCATCAGCCAGGCTATCTTGAATCCAGTGGCAAAGTGAGCAAGGGACCCACGTCTGGGCATACCCTGCCAACTTAGGGCGTACATAGCAAAACCAAAGGGGATGATGGACGGAGTGTTGAACATTGCAAGCACTCACCCCCCAGTCAACTGATCTGGGTTTAATCCATCATCATTCTTTAGCTCACTCCACCACCCCAGTTCAGACATGGCCATATGCAAATCAGTCTGACCCTGTGCCTCATGGGAACAGTCCAGCCCGAACTGCCAAGCCATGTCTTCCCTGGACTGGAAACAAGCATCCTGGGACCGGTTTCTGGCTTACAGCCGTCACCAGCCAGGCTATCTTGAATCCAGTGGCAAAGTGAGCAGGGGACCCACGTCTGGGCATACCCTGCCAACTTAGGGCGAAATAGCAAAACCAAAGGGGATGACGGACGGAGTGTTGAACATTGCAAGCACTCACCCCCCAGTCAACTGATCTGGGTTTAATCCATCATCATTCTTTAGCTCACTCCACCACCCCAGTTCAGACATGGCCATATGCAAATCAGTCTGACCCTGTGCCTCATGGGAACAGTCCAGCCCGAACTGCCAAGCCATGTCTTCCCTGGACTGGAAACAAGCATCCTGGGACCGGTTTCTGGCTTACAGCCATCATCAGCCAGGCTATCTTGAATCCAGTGGCAAAGTGAGCAAGGGACCCACGTCTGGGCATACCCTGCCAACTTAGGGCGAACATAGCAAAACCAAAGGGGATGATGGACGGAGTGTTGAACATTGCAAGCACTCACCCTCAGTCAACTGATCTGGGTTTAATCCATCATCATTCTTTAGCTCACTGCCACCCCAGTTCAGACATGGCTATATGCAAATCAGTCTGACCCTGTGCTCATGGGAACAGTCCAGCCCGAACTGCCAAGCCATGTCTTCCCTGGACTGGAAACAAGCATCCTGGGACCGGTTTCTGGCTTACAGCCGTCATCAGCCAGGCTATCTTGAATCCAGTGGCAAAGTGAGCAAGGGACCCACGTCTGGGCATACCCTGCCAACTTAGGGCGAACATAGCAAAACCAAAGGGGATGATGGACGGAGTGTTGAACACTGCAAGCACTCACCCTCAGTCAACTGATCTGGGTTTAATCCATCATCATTCTTTAGCTCACTCCGCCACCCCAGTTCAGACATGGCCATATGCAAATCAGTCTGACCCTGTGCCTCATGGGAACAGTCCAGCCCGAACTGGGGTGGTGGAGTGAGCTAAAGAATGATGATGGATTAAACCCAGATCAGTTGACTGGGGGTGAGTGTTTGATTTGCTCAAGCGCTCCGTCCATAATCCCCTTTGGTATCGCTTTGTTCGCCCTAAGTTGGCAGGGTATGCCCAGACGTGGGTCCCTTGCTCACTTTGCCACTGGATTCAAGCTAGCCTGGCTGATGACGGCTGAATAGCCAGAAACCGGTCCCAGGATGCTTGTTTCCGGTCCAGGGAAGACATGGCTTGGCAGTTCGGGCTGGACTGTTCCCATGAGGCACAGGGTCAGACTGATTTGCATATGGCCATGTCTGAACTGGGGTGGTGGAGTGAGCTAAAGAATGATGATGGATTAAACCCAGATCAGTTGACTGGGGGTGAGTGTTTGATTTGCTCAAGCGCTCCGTCCATCATCCCCTTTGGTATCAAAGAAGTTTGCATCAGAAAATCTTCCATACAAGAAGGCACATCTCTTGACAATAACCTCTTGAGCACAAAGCTCATCTTCAGAGGCTAAGGGAGAAAGGGAAACCTCCCTCGGTTATCTAAACCAATCCTAACCGAGGACAAAAATGGTACTGAGAATAAAACATCTGCTCTCGCAGGGCACCAAATGGTCAAACTAACAATGGACATGTAAAATGCCCTAACAAAGCCTACTTGCTCATAAAGAAATAGTCTGCATCTCAAGTATAAAGACAAGTTACCCAGTAACAAATAATGAAAAGCTATGATTCTGAAGACCTCTGCCTGTCACAGAAGCGTCTTAACACTGCATCAGCTTGACTCCCAAAAAGATGGGCACCATCAAATGGCATGTTGACCAGACTCGACTGGACAGCCTCCGAGAAACCCGAAGTTGCCAACCAAGCCCGACGCCATAATGCCACTGCCTATGCCATCGCACGACCCACAGAGTCCGTTGTGTCTATACCACAACTAATGGTAAGCCTAGTCGCCTGCTAACCATCTTCAATCAAATCACCAATTTCCGAGCTGAGGTTATCCGGAAGAGATGGTAACACTTTCTGCAGCGAATCCCATAAGGCATGGGAATATCACCCCAGCACACAAGATGTATTTATGGATCTCAAGGCTGAGCTTGCCAAATCAAAGATGTGTTTATCACATGCATCATGACTGCTAGACTCCTTACCCACTGGAGTTTTAGGAACAGAATCTACATCCCTTGAGGTAGTTGCAACCTGAGTCACCAAGCTACAGGTGGAAGGGTGTCTATGAAGACAAACTGGGTCTCCAGGTGCAGGCAAGTGTCTACATGCAATATCCCGGTCCACTGAAGTCCCTGATTCAGGCCTGGCCCAAGTACTTAATCAAATATCAAAAAGGGCCTCCCCAAACGGAAGAATAGGTTCTTCCCTGTCTGTCCCTGAAAAAGGACCTAAATTAAAGAGTCTGTGGGCCGTTGCACTGTAGGAAGTGACAAGTTTAAAACTGTAGCCACTTTTCTTAGCATGTCTTCAAAGGAGGAACTTGCCTCCGAAGCAAGGCCAGGGGGAGAAAGCAACCATGAAGCTGGTGATGAATCCAGGCCACTAGCCTCTCCCAGAGCACACAACCAGCTCTCCTTCATCTAAGGCGCATTAATGTCAGAAATGGGCTGAAAGGGCCCTGCCTCAATCGACACAGGCTGTCTTTCCACAACCTCTTCCTGAGAAGAAATCAAAAAACGCAAATTCCCCTCAGTCTGAACAGTCAACTGAACATCCGACGTCGTACGACGCCTACACGGAGGAGGAGAGGCAACTTTGACCAACGCCGCTGACGTCGGTGTCGGAGTCAGCTGTTCGAAGACCGGCGTTGTAGGTCGAGATCCCGAAGGACTGTGGGCCTGCGCCAAAGCGGCGCCATCCGACGTCGACCAGCGCCGATCCATGGACTCCAACGGCTCAACCGTCATTGAGGGCAAACCCTCCGACAGCACCCCACTCACCTCCTTGGGGCCTAAAGGTGCTCCAGAGGAAGATGGCGTCCCAAAGATGAGGTGCAAGGAATTATAATATTCCCTCATCTGAGCCACCAACGCCCCAGCTTCCGGTAACATGGGGAAACGCGGTGCAGAGTCGCATGCGGCCTCCTAAACAATTGAGCGGGAGGAGCCATGGGAGACAGCGTCTCCACACGGGGAAGTACGAGAATGCCGCAACTTCAACCTTCCCTTACCTTTTGACTTCCCCGGAGAGCGACGTCCTCCAGAACAGCTTTGGCGCCTAGATCGATCCCGCAAACACTCTTCCTGGGACGACGAAGACCGATGCTGAGAGGCCTCCAAGGACTGTGACACGGACGCCGCCATCAACTTCAAACGTCGCTCCTTTAGCTTAAGCTTCTGGCAGCAGCCACAATCCTCGACATCGTGGTGCTCGCCTAAACACCACATACAAATTGTATGTGGGTCTGTAACAGACATATGTCAGCTACAAGACCCACAAGGTTTGAAACCTGTAGACATAGAAAAGGTACACTGTTCCACGACAACAAAGTTATTGAGGTAGGTCAAAAAATCAACCCGAGGAACCACTTCTCCAGATCTCCGTTACAGTGCGGAAAAGAAGAAACTGACGTCCGCGCGCCGGATGGGACTTATATGGCTCCACTGACATCATGACCGGAGTCGATGTCACCGCGGAGCTGTATGGCGCCGGCGCGCAGAGGTACTGCTGAAAAATGTCCGGATCCAGACTTGCACCTGGGGAGAATTCAAAAGTTAAGGAATCTGCGGCTACATGTCTCTATAAGTTTTGCAAAAATAAGACTCTGGGTCAGCTGTATTAGGACCTGAAAAATATGCAAACTTCTGTGCAAATGCTTTTGAGCTACCCTTCGGTGGTGTAGGGCAGTGTACCCATTATGTGTAATTATTTGCTGCACGTGGAGTACTTGCTTTATGCAGGACATGATGACCATAATGGTGAAAACAGAACATTGCATCATAATTAGCCGTTCCCTCATACATTTCGTTAAAAACAGTAGAATGCTGCAGATCATCCAGCATTTCATGCACTGTATCAATTTCCAAGTCATCAGAGATAGAACTAGAGTTAATTAAATCATGCAGAGACATTTTAAATACATATGGAATTTGAATCAGTTTAGTGGGCCCAAATATATCATAAGACACCTTATCCCAAACAGTTCCATCAGGTACTGGAACAGCAGAAATGTTCACCAGAGAAAGGTCTCTTCACACTTTTTGTGATGAAGAATGGGGTTTTAAAACCAAGTTCACCAGTTCAACAGCAGAGCATTCTGGGAGATAGTGTCGGTTGAGAATCAAGAAAAAGACAGTCAAAAAACCAATACAAAGGGAAAGGAAAAGCAACAACAATGTAATTCAAATGCAGATCCAAGGAGGATTAAAATATGTATTTTTCAGCCAAATGTAGAAGTCACAGAATTGACCTCTTGGTGGTAGTGGTGGTGAGTCAGATGAATCTGAGGAGAAGTCATCAAAGTAGATAAAGTAGGAGGAGGCTGTTCGATCTATTTTTAGCAGCTCTGGATTCTTTGGAGAACTGGGAGTAGGCTTGTGGTGGTACATTACGTTAGACACCTTCTTTGCCTGTTTGTCGAATTGAAATCTGTGTTTCTGTGCATGATAGTTGCAAAGAGTTTTCTGATGTAACAGAAAGAAGTGATATTTCTGTGTTAGCTGACCCCTGGAGGGGAGAAGAGGCTTCTTCATTGATCAAAGCTTCCATTGGGACTTCCTGTAAGGCATTGAGAGTAGGCAGGTAACTACCTAGTAGCCCTCTTGGTCTACTGTGTAGAACCTGCCACATAGTGTGTTTTGATGAGATCTATTGACACAAATCTCTTGTTTTTGCAACCAGCAAGGGGCTGGAGAAGTACAGTTCTCGCACCTTCAACGGCCAGGACAGGTATAGGTGCTCTGTAAGATGGCCTGAATTCTTTCTTGTCCACAATCTCCTCCTGCACTAGTTCCCCGATCTTGGGGATCCAACAAGGATTTGCTGGTGCTTCCTTCACGTCTCCAGTGGCGAAACATTTCTGCTAGATGTTGCTCTGAGATTCTCAAAAGTTGTTCAGATCCTGTAAAACACACAAACGGTCATTGATGTCAAATGGTGTATCAGCCAACACTGTACTGGGACTGTCGAGATCTGGTACCCACATCTTAACCTCAAACAGGACCTCATAGGGAGTTCGACCACCCAGGGATTTTCTAGGCAGATTGTTTTGGGCTCGCTGGACCCCGTACAGGTGATGAACCCAACTGTGACCTGAACCTAATACACTCACGGTTAAAGACTGCTTTAAGTCCCAGTTCTTCCTCTCCACTACTGCATTTCCCTCGGGATGATAGGGGGAGGAGTACCGCACTGCCACACCCAATTTTTCCATGGTGTCTTTGTAGGCCTTTTAGACGAACGCTGGACTCTGGTCCGAATGGAATGTGGCTACTGTGTATATCCCGATAAAGACTTGCAAATCTTTTATAATAGTTTGGATGTCAGCCTTTGCTGTGGCCAAGCCCATAGGAACCGAGAGCAGGAATCCACTGCAACCAAGATGTATTTGTAAGCCCCATTTGATTGTAAGAGGCCGCAGTGGTCCAAGTAAACACAAGCAAGAGGCTTGTCTGAGACCAATTGAGGTGTCTGTGGTGGACGCGCCACGGTGACACCCTTCATCTGCTGGCAGATGTCACATTTGAGGACAAAGTCCTTAGTCTGTTTGTAGACCCTTGCCCATCAATAGCGTTGCTGAAATAGTGAAATTGTTGCTGCCCCCCTGCATATGCAGATGCTAGGCCCTCATGTGCTGCTAGGATCAATCCTAACCTGCAATCTGGATTTGGTATTACTCGATTCCTCCATTCCGGGAATCTGAGCAAATTGAATGTTTTGCGCACTTAACTGGTACGAGTATTTTGCAGAAATCCTTTCAGCAGGTGGATGCTGTTGCGCGCAGCTTTGACTGCCACCATGATGTCTCGATCTATCCTTGTACTTGAGTAAGTAATTGCAGTGACTGCAGCAGTTTGCACTGTTGTCTTTGCGGCTTCATCAGTCATCGAATTCCATGCATCGTGTATTCCTGCACGCTGATGACTCAGTGTCTGTATTGCATGAGTCTTTGAGTTTTGCCTCCTGTCCCCAAAGCATTCCGTGCTTTATGGTGTACCCTTTGGAATCTCTGAATCTATTCTGGCTCCAGTAGTGTAAGTACTCGTTGTAAGACTGGACACAAAAAAACAAATCACACACAATCAGTGTGGAGAATCTGGGATCCGTATTCTCCAGTGCCAGAAATCGAGCCCTGTGTTCTGCCAGCTGCGCTGTGTAATCACCTTGTGACTGTGTGTAGGTCTTGTGAGGGCGGAATTTTCCATCCTCAATTCTACTCTTAACAGCTGCGCATGCTGCAGAGTATTGGTGGTTGGTCCCTACAGCAGGCTATGCAGAACCATCAGTATTGATGATGTAATCATACTGATCAAGAGGCATGACTTCATTAGGCAGAGGGAATTCATTTTCGTATTTCAGGTATGCTTGTGTTTGTAGTGTAGAGCCAAATCTGTAGTCTATATCTGTGGTGGTAAGAGAGTTGGCCCACGGTATCCATCACGGATGTAAAGCCTTAGCGTTAGGAATGCTGGCCTTTTTGACAGCCTCGAGAACTGGGACCTGAGTGACAACAATAATACATTTCCCCAGAGCCAAAGATCTTTCTCTCACTACAGCAGTCTGTACTGCTGTCAGAATCTTTTCTGTTGGCACAAAACGTATCTCAGCATTGGTGTATAAATGCGATTTTTATGCAAGTAATACAGTGTCTCCCTTATTGAATGCAATGTAGGTTTATCCTGATGCACCCGCAATGATACGGATATCCAGGTTTGTTGTGTTTACACGTGTGTGTATGTGTGTTGAAGCTAGCATGTCAGCTTGTACTGAACATAAGAGTTGTGTGTGTTCAGTTGTCCTATGTGTGCTTGAAAAGTCTGGACGTATCAAGTTGTTCAACGGTTTTACCCGCTCTGCGTAATTTGGAATGTAAGTTCTGCCAGAATTCATGAAACCCAAAATCGATTGAAGGTTGTAGAAGTGCACACTTCTCTAGTAACTGTGTCGCTAGGCTTTTGCCTTCACTTGCCAGCTCATATCCTAAAAATAGGACATTGAGGCGGACTATTTTTGATTTTTTTAATTTAAATTTGTATCCCATGTGAGCAAATCCCAATATTATGCGATCCACTCTTGCCAAGTGTGTTGAAAGGTCCTCATCCATCAGATAGATGTCATTGGCATAGGACAATGCCTGGTCATCATATTCTTGCAAAAATTCTGTTTTTGCAAGAATATGAAATTTGAGATGTCCAACGTTGTTTTGCATTTCTTTCACACTATGTTGTTCATTAGTGCCGCACTATGCGCATTTTGTACAGCAAATGTACATGTAGCTGTGTACGGATGTCTGTAATCTAATACTAGATGAAATTAATGGTCAGGTTTCATTATTGGAAACAAAGATTATTCATAGAGAAGGTGCAACATTCCATTACACCTTTGTATTCAAGTTGTGTGAGGATCTCTTGAACTTGTTTTTTAGCCTAAAGTTTAATGGGGTATTGTCTTTGAGGTTGTGGGGTCAACCTCACTGGTATAACGTGATAAGGAGAATTGTCATCCCACCCCACATGGTTACGGTGCTAGTGCTAAAGCCCACTCCTTGGCGTATGAATTTTTAACTGCTTCTGGGACGAGGTTGGAAAAAGCAGGTAAAATTACTATTTCTCCCTCTGGGCAATCCATCACAAATTAAGGTGGCCAATCCTTTTCGGCAAAGAGAATATCATAGCTGAATGACAAGTTCTCCCAAAGGAGAACATTAATGTATCTTGGTATGTCCTCCTCCAATTGGACTTGCATCTCATATAGTCGATGTGGGACACTCACTCTTGTGTTTAATGTTTCCACCTGGACATAGTCACTCAATGCTACTGCCATCAGACAATCCATCAGGTTCCGGTGAACTATTGTGACTTTTGCGTCGCTGTCCAACATGGTCAGAGCCCACTCCCCGCTCAGAAGCAGTGTCGTCAAAATCCGCAGCATGCTTGACTTTTATGCCAGCCACCTTCTTCTTTTTGAATTGAAGTTTGGACTGTTAAGGTTTGTCTTTCTTTTTCATTATGTAGTCAGAAGAGCTTTGTGAGTCGTCCTTCGGTTTTGCGTACTCCTCTGATCTGGACTCTGACTGTCCTCTTTCCGAGCGTTTTTCGGATGGATTCTGAAAGTAACGAGATGAACATGTATCATTATCCTGATACCTGTCAGGCATCTTAATATTGTCACAGTTACACAGATTTTAGCGCTTTTCAATGGTCTCCTGTTGAGGAGATCTGGCCCGTGACTTAGTCTTTCTTTGTTTCTTATTATCCCACTTCTTCTTAGAAGATTCGGGTGCTTGCTTCCAGTTATCTTTTCCAGAATTACTCTTAATTTGTGGTTTACTAGGTCTGGCTCTTAAATTATCTCGGCCTTTTGTTGCATAGGTTTCCTCAATAATTTTAGGTAACTTGCACTCCTGTTCTCTTGGAGTCAAGTTAGCGAGTCGTTGGCATAACGCCACCGCTGTTGCTTCCTCTTTAATGTTACTCAACATGATGGCGGACACAGAGGCAAAATTGCCCCTCTGTTTCATTCCCAAATCCAGGGCAGGGGCTGCCTGTACTCATTCTGGATCTGTTTAAGCACCTTTGGCAAACCAGCTTATGAGGGTGTACCATGTGTTCTGGTATATACTGCAGCAAAGATTGTACCCCAGGTGGTGCAGTCTTCCACTGGGGGAGCCATCCCCATTGGCAAGCAAATTGTAAGAATTCTGTTTTTTTTCTGACGTCCTGTATGGGGAAACACTGCTTCAAACTGGTTTGTTTTTTGTGCAATCCAGAACAGTATTTCCTCCTGTCTGATGGGAATCTTACTCATGACTGCATTTATTGTTTGTGGATTAATTCTGGGTGTAGCCAATTGTGGTTGTGCAGCTTGAGTAGCCATTGCAGGATTTATTGTCATGTTTTCCTGACAAACTGTGTTAACCATTTATAGGTTTCAACCACATCTGTGTACAATGTACATAGCTCTGGAGCTCTCAGATTATCTATATCTGAAAATGGTCTGTATCCGGTTAAGACTGGCCATGTTGCTCCCTCATTGCTAAGGGAACCTAGTCTAACGTTGTTGTATGTATGTGATTGGGCGTCTTCAAACCATTTTTGATGTTCTTGGTAAGTTAATGATATTTCTAGAGTTTCATAAGCTGTGAAGTTATTAGGAACTGTATCTGCAGTGTATGTGTGAAACAGCCTTGAAGTTGTATTAACTGCTGGAAATGTTAAAAATTAATAGAAAACCTCTGTCCTGATTGCTTCGTGTGCCTCAACCATGAAGGTAACTTCACCACCCATCTGGGGCAGACCACGATGCAACAGCATTTGTGTAACCGCATGTCTACAGTTAGCTGGTGTGTTAACTGTTGGTTGGTCTTCGGTCTCAGACATTTGAATATGTGGAATCAGAGAGGATACTCCTATGAGGAGATCCTTTGAAAGGTTCAAGCTTGAACAACCTACAGCCAATACATAGGAATTACCTACTCAGCAGACAAGGATATTTTCCCTAACACCAAGGACATCTCCTGTTAGTTGGTGAGTAGGGGTCTTTGGGTACAACTACTCAGGCGATCCATTAAATAAAAACTCAACCTAGAACTTTGGCAGAGCCATGTCTTACAGCTTGTACTTCCTCAAGTAAAACTGTGTGTTGTACAACATAAACTCTGGACTGGTGTGAGACTGATTGTGAGCACCCCTCAGCATTTGTTGGCCTATAATCCTGCTAGCTCACAGTGCACCATCTGTACCCCTAACCTTACAGGGTAACAAATGGATGTGCTACCTCAGAATATGACAACCCCGACCCCCAAGGAAATTTTGGTAACAGATTTATAACCCTTTTGCTCAGCCACTTATTCATACCCAAAGAGATACACAAGAAATACACAGTGAAGTGTTTCAATAGTTATTGAAGCATTGTTATTCTTGAGTAAAATACGTGTGCTGCAATGATTAATAGAAGGAAACAGAATAATGTGATTAGTATTGCAAGAATGGTGAAAAAGATGAACAATTCAACTATTTTGCAGATTACAGAAAACTATATGCTTGCATACAAGTACTGTAATATAGTGTACTCCTACCGAGCTCATTCTACCCTATTGTGTTTAAGGTGAGTGACTCTTCCAATTCTCTGTCAGGTGATCGAACTCCCTATTACCTGTGGGTAAGTGTCACCAAGCTGCCCGTCTTGGTGTAGAGTTGGACAACATCCCTCGCCTGAGGTGCCAGGAATCAGCTGAGCTGGAATTCTGGCATGGACCAACCTCTCAGTGCCAGCTAAATGCTCCTATGAATAAACAAAAGCTTGATGTCATATATATAATAACATCCTCCATTTACCATGCCAAAGCCCCAGTCAGGCTGCTATTGTTTATTCTATTGTGATAGCTCTGTTGCCGAACAGCCCAAAACAAATAACATCTTGCGTGCTGAACTTAGCCCTTGCATAGAGTGTTCAAGGAGTTCTGATATACTGCCTACAAAGTGGTATTGTAGGCAATCAGAGTTCAAGGAATGTTATCCTGTGTGTGCAGGCAAATGAAGTGTCTCAAATGTCATCATGTTTAAGGGGAGAGAAGGCAACTTAGGAACTTGTACACACAAAAAAGGCCTGAGGAGATTTAACGACCAGCAGGGGGCGACTCCCCTTGTATTAAATCTAGCAGCACAAACAGGCCACCCTGGGTCAAAACAAGTAACAGTGGAGTGTGGGGGAATCCCTTTTATAGGACGAATTCCCTCACCCACCCGTGGGTGGCATGCTTCATCATCAGGAACCTCCTTGCACTGAGAACCTGATCGCAGTGCGGGCTACAACCCCCTCACTGTGACGGAGGAGCTCAGGGATGTTTTAATTGTGTTTGAAAAGAGGTATACTAAAACCTTCAGATGAGCTGGGCATGGAGGGAGTGTGTGAGGGTAGTGAAAGTGAAGTTAAAACTAACTCCCTGGTATGTTAAAGGTTAATTTTAATGGAACATTCAGGGGTGAGGATTAAAAAGAGTGTGCGAGCCATGACAGGAAAATTTAACCTCGCATGGTTCAATGTGGTCAAACGGTCGATATGTTTCAGCTTAAGTGCCCTCCGCAGAGGTGACGTGGCTTTCTTCAAGACCAAATGAAAAAAATTGTGTAAGGATGTGAGTGAATCTGACCACCATACCAAATCTTATAGGTGGAAAAAGGATACAACCAACTGATGGAGTAGTACATCAGTTGTGGTAGACTGATCTTCAGCGTCGTCCCTATAAACAAGAAATGTGTTAATGACAAGCATATTAAAAACATTTCCATAACACTCCTATAGTACCGTGCCACTACATATAGTTTATAAAAGTTATTTCATTAAGGTGGCTACGAAAATAATGAAAGAAATCTCCTTCAATGCTTACCCGTCTAGTAGGGGAAGCTAGTAGCAACTCATCCTCAGCGCATGTACTCGAGGTGGTTTCCAAAACCTAAAACAGGTAAAGAGGCAAAGAAGAGGGGGCAGATGTGGCTGTAACTTACAGTCATAGGTGCATAGAACATACGGTTGACTCCAAGTGCTCAGTATGAAGAACAAATATATATCATGTATAAAGCCAGGTCCTCACAATTGGGCATATAGTACATGGAAATTGATCACAGAAAAGAAACACGTGCATGTAACCCAAGTCAGCATTGAACAGCAAGTACTACTCACAAAATGTCATGAGTATTGGGTGCAAATGAAGTGGACCAACAGGTGGCACATGCACAGAGATAACACTGGTTACAAGAAGCAGTCTAATCACCGTCTATGAGGTCGAGAACCACCCAGTTTGTAGATCAAGGTATGGCTACACCCTGGGTGGGGCTGCTGGGTGAAGCCACGTGCTGGATAGCATGTAACCCTGATAAAAGGGAAGGAGCAGGAAAAATAATGAACCATTGAGTTGGTGGATCAAGGTTAAGGGTGTGGCTATCACCCGGGTGCGACTACTGGGTTAAGCCCTATGTTAAATTGCTCAAGATCCTGGTACAAACCAAAACACCAAAGGAGGATGGAGCGAACCAAGCGTAACGTCACCAGGATGACCGTCGTGACCATTCATCACCCTTTGGCTGATAACCCCTTGGCTGACTACGCTTAGCGTATCACCCATTTTTTGCCTACATCTTATCTTTCCCCACAGCCCAGCCATTAAGGTTGGTCGCACTTGCACGTGCATTTCCTTTTTTGTACATCATATTCCATGCACGATGTGATTTCTAGCCAGACCCAGTGGTTTAGTTGTGCATATTTTATTCTGAGTACACTACTCAGAGGTGGCCCTAAGCCCGCCACCCTGTGTCCTTAGTAGTTTTCGTTTGTTCTCGGTCCATCTTGATCACTCTAAGATGGCCGCCACCCTGTGTCCTTAGTAGTTTTCGTTTATTCTCGGTCCATCTTGATCACTCTAAGATGGCCGCCATGCCCACCATCCGTCAGGACTTGTTTTCAGTACGCCATTTATTTTCAGCTTTTCTCGACACCTTCCGGGGAGGTGGAGTTACTGCTTCTTCAGAGACTACATTTGCTGGGTCCCAGGTAGTAATCTCCTTCCCTGTCCCCGCTGCACCAGCGGGCTACGAGGACCTCTAGAGGTGAGTTTCATTTACCTGTGCCCTTCTCCATAGCTGCATGAGGTTCCAGCCTGGCAGTCTGCACTAAATTTTCAGTTGCAGACCTGTCCGGCTGTTTTTACATGCCCCTTTACTTCCTGGGGTTTACTTTTTACTCTTTACGTCTTGGGATTTCCATAGTCCCCTACACGCCCCAGAATGTGCACATCTTAAACTAAAAACGGTAAGGGCTACTCCATTGTATTTGATGGGGGATGCTCCTTTCATTGGGCTTTTTTTCCCCCGGGACGTTACCCTTGGTTCCAGGGCTGGTCCTAGGACTTCTGAGGCCCCGGGCGAAAGGGAAGATGTGAGGCCCCTCTAATTGCATATTGCGTCACAAGAAGTGACATCACAGAAAGTGACATCGCAGGACAATTGATCTTATTTGGCATCACTGAAGCAAACTAATGTGGATATCAGTAACATGGACAAAAAGATGAGGGGATGGAAAACAGGTGAGCAAATATCCATTTATTATAAAAAGCAGATAAAAGGAAATATTGCAATCAAACAATGAGGAGAGAATAAACACATAAAAATTACAATTCCAGTGAAACATAAATAGAGTAACTCCAACGTTCTAGATTATTCTCGTTGAGTGGCTCCCTGGTATTGATTCATTTAGGGAAGGCCAAGTATCTGGGTGTGTTTAAAGTGAAAGTATGCTTCAGATTCAAGGGGTTTTCAAATCACAGTTTTTAATTTGGTGTTAGAACTGTAGGAAGTGGTAGAGGCAGAATGGCAGGATTCTGATGACAATCCTCAAACTCCCCAAAAAGACAGCACCATTGTTGTTTATATTTCCAACTTTATGGGGTTGTCCAACTTGGGGGAAATTGGGGTAGGGGTAGGAATGGGAAAAGAAAAGAAATTAGCATCTTCATATCATTTCCTGTACGCATCTGGAGGTCACTGGTCGAATCTGCCCGTTTCGCCTACATCCTAATACAAACATATACATATAACAGGTTATCAGGAAGTTCATTCATAACAAACAGAGCAGAGAAATAATACAAGGCAACAACATGAGTGTAACACTTACCGGCTCCTTCAATGATTAGTTGGTGTCGATCCTCTGAGCGCATCAGGATATGCCCCAAAATTTCAAAGGAACCAGAGTGTCAAGAAAACATCAGCATAAATTTCACAGCTGACTCTGAAGGAGGAACAAAACAGGAAACATTAAGTTGAACTCTGAAAAATAACCCAGTAAAGAGCCCAATGAGTTCATTCTGACAGGACAATATTGAATAAGTAAATTTGTTGTGACAAATCAATATCTTGTGTGTAGCACTGCATGCTAAAATGTGATCTTCCTAGCCTTTCTTCTGCTAAAGGCATCAATCATTTCACTGTAGTCCAATGTTGCTGCACTATCACCTTCAATTGAAAGAAGGGCCAATCCTGATAGTCGTTCCTGGGACATCGTTGAGCGTAAATAAGTCTTTATCAATTTGAGGCGTGAGAAACTGCGTTTGGCAGATGCTACTGTCACTGCAATTGTAAGCAGAATTCTTAGGGCAAGCACACAATTTGGATAGATGTCTTCCAATCTGTTAATATAAATATACTGAAGAGCCTCTAACATATTTAGTTTTTCAGGAAGGGCTTGAGAAAGAAAGGAAATCTCCTGAAACAGTTCAATCCCATCTATGTCAGAAGATAGGACACCATCAGCTGAGCTGTCTGACAGAAGATGATGTAGATCATTGCAGTGCTTTTGTAGGTGTCCACTTTTCACGTCTTTTAAGCTGGAAATATTATAAAGAAAGCCAAATTGCTTTTGGTGATTTTTCAGCTGCTCAAATCGTCTGTCAATGCACACAATTGCTGTATCAGCAAGAGCATTAAAAAACTTGATGTAAAATTGCTCTTTTGGGTCCGTTAATGGCATGTCAGCTCCCTCATATCCAAACATTTTCTTTTTCTTAGATATTCTTTGATCACATTTGAATTCTTTTCGAATTTCCAATTCATCTGCAAGTTCATTTGCTGATATCAATGCAGCTGTAATCCTTCATGGCGATACTTTATTAAGAATGCAAGTCGTTCCTGAACGTATTTCACAGCTACATCAAACTGCATGTTCTCACTTTGCATCAGTTTACTGACTGTGTTGATTCTCATTAAAATATCATACCATATGACCAAACATAGGAGGAATTCATATGATTCAAGCTCTGATGCTAGTGATGTTGCTTCACTTCTGGTTTTCACATCTTTATCCATTTCAGACACCTGCAGAAGTGCTTCATGTATTAGACTCATCTGAAATCGGACCGCTTTGACGCTTTCCAGACGGCATTCCCACCGAGTAGCAGAGAGGCTTTTGAGGGAAAGGGTCACTCCAGCTTCAGTTAATACATTCCACCTTTTTGTTGATGCAGAGAACAATGAGTAAAGCCGTTGAATAATACCAAAGAAGTTGGCAGCATATGTAGATGAAGCTGCAGCATCTCCCAAGACCAGGTTCCAATTGTGACAGGCACACGGTGTAAAAAAAGCCCGTCTATTCTCTTTTAAGATTCGAGCTTGCACGCCACTGTATTGTCCACGCATATTTGCACCATTGTCATAACCTTGCCCACGACAATCAGCAAGGGGAAGTTTCAGTGCCTCCAGCTTGTGCAACAATGCATCAGTAAGAGCCAGTCCAGTTTGCTCTTCCAGGGGAATGAATCCAATGAAATGTTCCTCAATAGTCACACATCCATTTGTAGAACTGACGAATCTCACAATAAATGTCATCTGTTCGGTATGACTCAAATCAGGAGTACAGTCAAGGAGCACTGAGTAATATTTGACTCTTCGAACACGCCGTAGAATTTCTTTGAGAACCATCTCGGACATCAGCTCAATCAATTCATTCTGAATGTGTTTGCCAAGATAATGTGTATGAATCTCCTTTGTGGTAACTCTGCGAACATGTTCCATCATAACCGACTCAAATTTGCCGAAAAGTTGTACAAGCCCAAGGAAGTTGCCATTGTGGGGTTGGTTCAGCTGGTCAACACTGCCGCGGAATGCCAAGTTATGTTCTGCTAGGTACTGTGTAATTGCTAGGAGCCTCTCCAAGACATTTCACCAATGCATCTTCTCCTGCTGGATTTGAGCAAGGTTTTGCTTATCAATAGTGCATTCCTTCCGCAGTCGAAGTTCAAGCTCCTTCCACTCCCTAATATTTTTTAGGTGCTCCTGAGAATTTTCATGTTCATGTAAACGCTGACCAAGATGGTGCCAATCAGGCAAACCGCTGCTCACAAGCTGAGTGTTAGTGAAAGAAGTGGTAAACAATTTGCGGCAGAAACAAAATACACCATTTTTGTACGTCGAATACACTAGCCACTGACGGTTAATTTGCTGACCGTTACTAATTTCCCTTTTGAAATAAGTAGGATTGAAGGATTGATTTTGAGAGTCACGTGGGAAATAATCACATGCATTACGTCCAGCCTGGGTAGGTCCTCTTTCTACTAGGTGGCAACGTATTTTATCATCTTGAGTAGTAGGCCTTTTTCCTGGGTCATCATCAATGTGGTGGAAAAAGTTTTCTGCAGTTTCGCTAGTAGTTTCATCGCTAGCAGTCTCTGCCACTTTTACAATGTCCAGCTGCTGGCCATACTGGTTCTTTACTCCACAATCATAATATTCAGATGGCATATTAATTGTGACCTTAACTTGCTGTTGCACATCCGAGTTCTTTTGTTCCTCTCCTTGGAGTTTGGAAGTGTCACTGGCTTTTTCTTGCTGCTGGTCCTCCAATTCCTGTTCTTGCAACTGAGATACTGGTCCTTTTGTAACTTGCTGCTCAAGTTCCTGATCACATTTCTCGAAATTGGAGACTCTACTGGCTGTGGTAGTAGTGATGTGTTTAGGATCTTGACCCAGGATGCTCTTCACCACTTTATTGTCGTACTGAATGAGTACACTAGCAGCAGTTGATGCTTGGTGCTGGTCCTGCGGGTTCTCTGGCTCCTGATTTTGGAACTGGAAGACTGCTGTGTTGGGGTTACTTTCCTTCTCATTGTGCATCCCTCTTCTCATAAATTTAAGTAGCGCTTCCCGCTGACTTTTATTTTCTTCAATCTGTTCCCGCTTCCTTTTCCTCTTGAATGCACCTGAGGCATATGTCCTTCCATTGTCGCGGTCACTGCTTGCCATTTTTCCTTATGTTAAAAAGCTTGACCCTGCAGAATAAATGTAAAATGAAATACCATATTAGATACAGAAATGGGAACATACAGTATGTGTAAGTTTTTCAAATATACAATATACCTATCACGAAAAATGGATAGGATTCTTTTTAAATAGCAAATCAAAGCATGAAAAGTTAATCTTTTATCTGATATCCTATCCCCTACTACTTACCAATAACTATTATTTACACAGCTCAATCTAAACCATACTTTAATATGGTGACTCCTACTGTACCTCCATAATTTTTAAACACTGTGGACAATATAAGTTGCTATGACCCAATTTAATAAGACAGTACATTTTATCCAAAACATACTTCTCTCCTTCATGACCTACGCAATAGAAAAAAGAAAGAAAAAAACTGAAAAATAAAGAGGCTACAGTTTGAGGAAGGTCCCTCAACATATATAGGGACTTTCTACACAGATCTATATTCGATCTGCAGGCACTTACTTCAATATCAGTGATATAAGCGTAATCTGCAAGTAACCGGATCCAATGTTAGAGAGATTGCTCCTTCTCAGCAGGTAGAGTTTGACCTATATATAAGGGGAGTTCTACAGCAAAAGAAAGAAACCAATGTAAATATTTACTGTAAGAATGCACCATCAATCTAGACAACCCATAGGTAGTATTCTAAACACTTTGATGATCCTCTGGCAGACTCTGTGAGAACCTTGCACTACCTATAGGCCCAACTCCAGTGCTCTCAGTCATGGCCTCTTATGTGTTGAGACACACACACACACCCTCTCACCCACACCCTCTCACACACACTCTCTCTCTCTCTCTCTCTCTCTCTCTCTCTCTCTCTCTCTCTCTCTCTCTCTCTCTCTCTCTCTCTCTCTCTCTCTCTCTCTCTCTCTCTCTCTCTCTCTCTCTCTCTCTCTCTCTCTCTCTCTCTCTCTCTCTCTCTCTCTCTCTCTCTCTCTCTCTCTCTCTCTCTCTCTCTCTCTCTCTCTCTCTCTCTCTTATATATTTTCTTTAAGGAGCTCTTGGTCGGATTTGTTGAACACAGGGCTGCTCAGTACCGAGGCAACCAACACTTGGTTTCACCCTATTCCGCTTTCTTTCACCATCCTACTCTTCCTGTCTTTTTATTTCACTCTTGCAAGTTCATTTTCCTCTCTCGTTTCTCCCTTTGTCAGTGCTTTCCTATGACTTTGTTCCCCTCGTTTTCTGCCTTTCTCTCTCTTGCGGTTGTCAAAATCTCATGTTAAAAAGTAAGCCTTGGTGTCCAAAAATGAGTGCTTGTGCCAACCACTACCAACTATCTGCACATTTTAGGCACTGTGTTGATGTTGTGGTAAAAGGATGCGGATGTGTTCAGTGAGGACAAATAAAGTGAGCTACAGACATCGGTGCAACAGAGTCAAAAAGCAGAGCATTGCTGAAAGAGGCAGAAAAAGAAAGGAAAGGTGCATACAATTTGAGTTATTACATAGTGCATTCCGCTGAATTTCCTGCCATTTCGTAGCACTGTACCCAACAGGTGTTTTTAATACCATGATCCACTTTTCTCAAAAAGAAGAATTATTGGGTTGGTACTGGTCAGAATGAAGCCTCAAAGTTATATCCATGGCCACTGGAATTATGCAATTGTGCGGCGACAGTGTTTTATGCATATAGATTTGCCACATTTACCACATATTCCATCATCTCCTGTATAATCCGCAGATTTTAACACAAAAAGTTGTTTCTAGCTCAAAGGGTTCAAAAGTTACCTAAAACGCAGCAACACGTGTTGCCGCGCAGTAGAAGCCCCTTTGCAATTCTTGGCCGCTCACCTTTTTTGTTGCTTTTCTCTTTTTTGAGTGTTAAACTGGTACTAATGAGGTGCAGCCAATGCACAAACACTGTTAACAAGTGTAAAAATGTCAAAATAATGAAGTAATACTATCATTAATTTGCTGCATTACGCCACATAATTTTTCTTTTCTTGTCGCACAATTTACTCAACCCTGCTGTATAATTTGGCCCTCGACTGCCGCATCATTCCAGTGGCCCTGGTTATATCAGTACAACCCAGCAGACAGCACATTAATGAATGTGCTGCCTTAACAATTAAACTACAGCTGTAAACACTTTCATGGGCTTTGTTTGAAAGAGTGTTGTATTCAAGGAAGGAGTACATACTCAAACAGTTGATCTCTCTGAAAAATAGTAACACTTTCTGTAGGGCTGTACTTTGACTACGGTCATTTAAAAGCTGCAATGCGGTGGCACTAAAGCTCTGGAAACTCAATTCCAAGGCCATCTGGTGACAATGCCTCTCAATTAAGTGCCAAATCTGCAAGAGACTGGTAAGGCAGGGCTTGCTTTCTGGTCAAATTCTGGGTTTGAGATGGGAGGTGGGTAGAGCAGCGAGGATGCCTTGACTGGCCACCATGAATGGGACTGTGGCCATCCACTGCAGGGACAAAAGCAGAACCCTGTTTATTGCCCCCACCCCACCCCTTCCCCTTCTAAGGGGAGTGAAAACTCTGCTGCTCAAAAGCACCATCTCTCATGGCGAGGCCTCACCATCATACCACAAGACCAGGGCGGGAGCACTCAACACATGATGGACCTGCTGGGGCTGGCCCATTGTCATTCCATATATGACAATGGGCTGTGATAATCTGTGCTGGGTTTGAAAGGGGCTGCTGAGGCCTCTCGAGTTCACAGCAGCAGAGCAAGCCCGAAATTTAATGCGGAAAAAAAACCGGCCCACATGAAGCCTCAGGGACTGGGCCTCGGGCACCGGCCGAATACCTCCATTTCCAATACGACCCTGGCACTACATAATGGCTATAAGGCCTAGGGAAGGGGGCCCCCACACCTCGACCTTGCAGCTTGATCCAGTGCTTCGAGGCACTCCTCCTCTGGGCCTTGAAACAGTAACAAGGCACTTCTCAAAACACTGCCTTTTAATCAATCAGCAATAACGTACATATAAATGAAAAGTTTATGCAGAGAATAGGACAGATTGCAACTCACGTGACAACTGAGTAATAATACAGATCTACCAAGCGCATGACAACCTATGTTGATAGGGCTGACCCCAAAGTAACCTCAAAAAATCTCTCCTCTGTTGGACGATCTAGATACACCATAAAGGAGAGGAAATATGTCACTAGTGAGTGTGCATGAGAGGCCACTGTGGGAATGCAAAGACGTTGCGCTCCAGGTTCATGACCAGTTCCTTTAACACTGCAACAGCAAGCTTATGAGACTTGAGCTGAAATGGACCGATTGTTGTCAAAAAATACCAGTGGCTTAATTGGATAACTCCAGCATTCATCATCTGCTCAGACTATGAACATCCGAAAACTCCTGCTTTCTCAGATCATAGGATGCTTTGGTGAGGAGATTGTGTATTTTTCTAGGTAGTACATTACGCAATGGTGTAAATTTCAGGTGTCAACTTGAAATATGTATACACGCCTCCTCAGGGGTAGTAAGCGCTATATAAATGCTATTTACAATCAAATACACTGCGAAATAACTGACTGGGAAGCTCATTAATATAATTTTTCAGCAGGTTATAGGTGAAATAAGCACTTTACACAAGGAGGAACCACAGCTGCTCTCGCCCATGAGCAGCTTCACCAGGGGAGCATGGTCAACCTATGAGAATGCAACAATTTCACTGGTAGCTGTGTGAAAACACCACAATGACACAAATTCACTTAACTGACATACACAACCATCTCCCCACTATTGTACGCTGCTGCCCTCTTTCTTGTTACAACCAGTAATAAAGTCAGAATGTACGCCTGCATTTTTTAATAAAATAGGTTTATGTTGAGGATGAGGAGGTGTTTTGTGATTTAATCAGATTATGACTGTTTTAGGATGGTTTTGCAAAGAGCAGTGTTTTTAGTGCAGGTGTCTGTGAATAACTCAAAGAGGATGCGTCCAAGTACAAGAGGTGCCTGGCTGGCAGCCAGGCTTCCTCGGTCACTGCAGCCCAGCTGCAGAAGTCTGCTCCCTTGTCACCACGCTGGGAAGAATCCCTCCTTAAACCCAGAGAGGCTTCAAAGGCCTACTTCAAATTAAGCCCTCTACCTGTAAACCGTTTGCTGACTTTGCAGCAAAAAAGCCCCAGGGTGGATGCTGTGCTTCATAAACTCATAACAAATACCAAAAAGACATATTTACATAATTCCAGTGTCGACCACAGAAACAGCTGCAGCAGGCATTGTGTAAAAGTAAAGAGAGCGCTGAGGTCCAGTGCTGTCAACCATGAGACCGCAGACACAGTGCCCTCAATGCATAGGCACGCTGGGCAGGTGCCCGGGGGCCCCACGAGCATAGGGTCCCCATGCAGACCAGAATTTAACACTGATTTTCTTGTAAACATTTTTATTCCTGTGAGCGGTTGTGTAGGCAGGGCCCAGTGCACTGCTTTGCATGAGGGCCTATAATGCTGTTAAGACAGCCCTGCACAGACATGGCAGTGTGTGGAATATTTGGTCATAGATTTCAATATGCCGTGATCACTCCAGATCTTTTCAGCAGCTCTGCTCTTTGAAAATGTTCTGCCAGCTATAAAGAAACTACTGCAGACCATTGCTGGCTGGGTGTGTTTTATTTGTGCCTCTTTCATTGAAAGGCCGCATGCTACATCGTGCATACCGTTTCTTAAAGACCCCCCCTTCATACATTACTATATTTGGGACACGTGGGTGTCCCTGAAAAGTATAATAATGGAACAGTTATGAACAGCTCTCACCTACAAGACTGTGCTCTGAACATCATTCCATGGCATGAGGGTTGTGCTTAACTAGTGCAACTTCCAAGTTATGACGTCCACTCTGGGGATTAGGAGGTCTGGTACTGATTCGTTTTTTGCTGTAAAACAATTGTCTGGCACGGTTTCCCTGTCACTCTAGCTCTCTAGCGAATGGTCTGGAAATGTTGGTTCCCGTACTCTTTGGATATTTTTGTAGATTAAAAACAGGTCAAGTTAACTCTCTCGTCTGGTGGCTGCGTTAGACCAATGCAGCCCTTGCTCAGCGGTTTGAAATGAGCTCTTAGTCACAGGTTCAAATCCCAGCAGGTCCACTCAGCCTTTCAACCTCACGCTAAAGTAAGTAATTGACACTAGGA